>OY744482.1:106121888-107321888 GCA_963556165.1 Tipula helvola
GAACAAAAAGTTTTTTCTGCCTCTCCGAAAAGCATGGATAGTAGTACAGTGTGTTTTTTCTAGATTGAATATTTACAATCTGTAAATTGCGTATGATAGGCTATACTGTTACCTATCATACACAAAAAGCAGATTGTAAAAATTCGTTCTAGTTTCGAAGATATGCCAATTTTTCTATAATGTACCAAAATCCTACTAAAAACATCGATTTCTACCAAACGGGTTATGTAAACGAAATGAAATTACGACGAATTTTATTTAATTAACTTGTATTATCATAATTATTAGCTTTGAAAACGATTGCGAACAAAAAGTTTTTTCTGCCTCTCCGAAAAGCATGGATAGTAGTACAGTGTGTTTTTTCGATATCCTGATTGCATACATTTGCTCAGTAAAATTAAGATATCTCAAAAACTAGATTGAATATTTACAATCTGTAAATTGCGTATGATAGGCTATACTGTTACCTATCATACACAAAAAGCAGATTGTAAAAATTCGTTCTAGTTTCGAAGATATGCCAATTTTTCTATAATGTACCAAAATCCTACTAAAAACATCGATTTCTACCAAACGGGTTATGTAAACGAAATGAAATTACGACGAATTTTATTTAATTAACTTGTATTATCATAATTATTAGCTTTGAAAACGATTGCGAACAAAAAGTTTTTTCTGCCTCTCCGAAAAGCATGGATAGTAGTACAGTGTGTTTTTTCGATATCCTGATTGCATACATTCGCTCAGTAAAATTAAGATATCTCAAAAACTAGATTGAATATTTACAATCTGTAAATTGCGTATGATAGGCTATACTGTTACCTATCATACACAAAAAGCAGATTGTAAAAATTCGTTCTAGTTTCGAAGATATGCCAATTTTTCTATAATGTACCAAAATCCTACTAAAAACATCGATTTCTACCAAACGGGTTATGTAAACGAAATGAAATTACGACGAATTTTATTTAATTAACTTGTATTATCATAATTATTAGCTTTGAAAACGATTGCGAACAAAAAGTTTTTTCTGCCTCTCCGAAAAGCATGGATAGTAGTACAGTGTGTTTTTTCGATATCCTGATTGCATACATTCGCTCAGTAAAATTAAGATATCTCAAAAACTAGATTGAATATTTACAATCTGTAAATTGCGTATGATAGGCTATACTGTTACCTATCATACACAAAAAGCAGATTGTAAAAATTCGTTCTAGTTTCGAAGATATGCCAATTTTTCTATAATGTACCAAAATCCTACTAAAAACATCGATTTCTACCAAACGGGTTATGTAAACGAAATGAAATTACGACGAATTTTATTTAATTAACTTGTATTATCATAATTATTAGCTTTGAAAACGATTGCGAACAAAAAGTTTTTTCTGCCTCTCCGAAAAGCATGGATAGTAGTACAGTGTGTTTTTTCGATATCCTGATTGCATACATTCGCTCAGTAAAATTAAGATATCTCAAAAACTAGATTGAATATTTACAATCTGTAAATTGCGTATGATAGGCTATACTGTTACCTATCATACACAAAAAGCAGATTGTAAAAATTCGTTCTAGTTTCGAAGATATGCCAATTTTTCTATAATGTACCAAAATCCTACTAAAAACATCGATTTCTACCAAACGGGTTATGTAAACGAAATGAAATTACGACGAATTTTATTTAATTAACTTGTATTATCATAATTATTAGCTTTGAAAACGATTGCGAACAAAAAGTTTTTTCTGCCTCTCCGAAAAGCATGGATAGTAGTACAGTGTGTTTTTTCGATATCCTGATTGCATACATTCGCTCAGTAAAATTAAGATATCTCAAAAACTAGATTGAATATTTACAATCTGTAAATTGCGTATGATAGGCTATACTGTTACCTATCATACACAAAAAGCAGATTGTAAAAATTCGTTCTAGTTTCGAAGATATGCCAATTTTTCTATAATGTACCAAAATCCTACTAAAAACATCGATTTCTACCAAACGGGTTATGTAAACGAAATGAAATTACGACGAATTTTATTTAATTAACTTGTATTATCATAATTATTAGCTTTGAAAACGATTGCGAACAAAAAGTTTTTTCTGCCTCTCCGAAAAGCATGGATAGTAGTACAGTGTGTTTTTTCGATATCCTGATTGCATACATTCGCTCAGTAAAATTAAGATATCTCAAAAACTAGATTGAATATTTACAATCTGTAAATTGCGTATGATAGGCTATACTGTTACCTATCATACACAAAAAGCAGATTGTAAAAATTCGTTCTAGTTTCGAAGATATGCCAATTTTTCTATAATGTACCAAAATCCTACTAAAAACATCGATTTCTACCAAACGGGTTATGTAAACGAAATGAAATTACGACGAATTTTATTTAATTAACTTGTATTATCATAATTATTAGCTTTGAAAACGATTGCGAACAAAAAGTTTTTTCTGCCTCTCCGAAAAGCATGGATAGTAGTACAGTGTGTTTTTTCGATATCCTGATTGCATACATTCGCTCAGTAAAATTAAGATATCTCAAAAACTAGATTGAATATTTACAATCTGTAAATTGCGTATGATAGGCTATACTGTTACCTATCATACACAAAAAGCAGATTGTAAAAATTCGTTCTAGTTTCGAAGATATGCCAATTTTTCTATAATGTACCAAAATCCTACTAAAAACATCGATTTCTACCAAACGGGTTATGTAAACGAAATGAAATTACGACGAATTTTATTTAATTAACTTGTATTATCATAATTATTAGCTTTGAAAACGATTGCGAACAAAAAGTTTTTTCTGCCTCTCCGAAAAGCATGGATAGTAGTACAGTGTGTTTTTTCGATATCCTGATTGCATACATTCGCTCAGTAAAATTAAGATATCTCAAAAACTAGATTGAATATTTACAATCTGTAAATTGCGTATGATAGGCTATACTGTTACCTATCATACACAAAAAGCAGATTGTAAAAATTCGTTCTAGTTTCGAAGATATGCCAATTTTTCTATAATGTACCAAAATCCTACTAAAAACATCGATTTCTACCAAACGGGTTATGTAAACGAAATGAAATTACGACGAATTTTATTTAATTAACTTGTATTATCATAATTATTAGCTTTGAAAACGATTGCGAACAAAAAGTTTTTTCTGCCTCTCCGAAAAGCATGGATAGTAGTACAGTGTGTTTTTTCGATATCCTGATTGCATACATTCGCTCAGTAAAATTAAGATATCTCAAAAACTAGATTGAATATTTACAATCTGTAAATTGCGTATGATAGGCTATACTGTTACCTATCATACACAAAAAGCAGATTGTAAAAATTCGTTCTAGTTTCGAAGATATGCCAATTTTTCTATAATGTACCAAAATCCTACTAAAAACATCGATTTCTACCAAACGGGTTATGTAAACGAAATGAAATTACGACGAATTTTATTTAATTAACTTGTATTATCATAATTATTAGCTTTGAAAACGATTGCGAACAAAAAGTTTTTTCTGCCTCTCCGAAAAGCATGGATAGTAGTACAGTGTGTTTTTTCGATATCCTGATTGCATACATTCGCTCAGTAAAATTAAGATATCTCAAAAACTAGATTGAATATTTACAATCTGTAAATTGCGTATGATAGGCTATACTGTTACCTATCATACACAAAAAGCAGATTGTAAAAATTCGTTCTAGTTTCGAAGATATGCCAATTTTTCTATAATGTACCAAAATCCTACTAAAAACATCGATTTCTACCAAACGGGTTATGTAAACGAAATGAAATTACGACGAATTTTATTTAATTAACTTGTATTATCATAATTATTAGCTTTGAAAACGATTGCGAACAAAAAGTTTTTTCTGCCTCTCCGAAAAGCATGGATAGTAGTACAGTGTGTTTTTTCGATATCCTGATTGCATACATTCGCTCAGTAAAATTAAGATATCTCAAAAACTAGATTGAATATTTACAATCTGTAAATTGCGTATGATAGGCTATACTGTTACCTATCATACACAAAAAGCAGATTGTAAAAATTCGTTCTAGTTTCGAAGATATGCCAATTTTTCTATAATGTACCAAAATCCTACTAAAAACATCGATTTCTACCAAACGGGTTATGTAAACGAAATGAAATTACGACGAATTTTATTTAATTAACTTGTATTATCATAATTATTAGCTTTGAAAACGATTGCGAACAAAAAGTTTTTTCTGCCTCTCCGAAAAGCATGGATAGTAGTACAGTGTGTTTTTTCGATATCCTGATTGCATACATTCGCTCAGTAAAATTAAGATATCTCAAAAACTAGATTGAATATTTACAATCTGTAAATTGCGTATGATAGGCTATACTGTTACCTATCATACACAAAAAGCAGATTGTAAAAATTCGTTCTAGTTTCGAAGATATGCCAATTTTTCTATAATGTACCAAAATCCTACTAAAAACATCGATTTCTACCAAACGGGTTATGTAAACGAAATGAAATTACGACGAATTTTATTTAATTAACTTGTATTATCATAATTATTAGCTTTGAAAACGATTGCGAACAAAAAGTTTTTTCTGCCTCTCCGAAAAGCATGGATAGTAGTACAGTGTGTTTTTTCGATATCCTGATTGCATACATTCGCTCAGTAAAATTAAGATATCTCAAAAACTAGATTGAATATTTACAATCTGTAAATTGCGTATGATAGGCTATACTGTTACCTATCATACACAAAAAGCAGATTGTAAAAATTCGTTCTAGTTTCGAAGATATGCCAATTTTTCTATAATGTACCAAAATCCTACTAAAAACATCGATTTCTACCAAACGGGTTATGTAAACGAAATGAAATTACGACGAATTTTATTTAATTAACTTGTATTATCATAATTATTAGCTTTGAAAACGATTGCGAACAAAAAGTTTTTTCTGCCTCTCCGAAAAGCATGGATAGTAGTACAGTGTGTTTTTTCGATATCCTGATTGCATACATTCGCTCAGTAAAATTAAGATATCTCAAAAACTAGATTGAATATTTACAATCTGTAAATTGCGTATGATAGGCTATACTGTTACCTATCATACACAAAAAGCAGATTGTAAAAATTCGTTCTAGTTTCGAAGATATGCCAATTTTTCTATAATGTACCAAAATCCTACTAAAAACATCGATTTCTACCAAACGGGTTATGTAAACGAAATGAAATTACGACGAATTTTATTTAATTAACTTGTATTATCATAATTATTAGCTTTGAAAACGATTGCGAACAAAAAGTTTTTTCTGCCTCTCCGAAAAGCATGGATAGTAGTACAGTGTGTTTTTTCGATATCCTGATTGCATACATTCGCTCAGTAAAATTAAGATATCTCAAAAACTAGATTGAATATTTACAATCTGTAAATTGCGTATGATAGGCTATACTGTTACCTATCATACACAAAAAGCAGATTGTAAAAATTCGTTCTAGTTTCGAAGATATGCCAATTTTTCTATAATGTACCAAAATCCTACTAAAAACATCGATTTCTACCAAACGGGTTATGTAAACGAAATGAAATTACGACGAATTTTATTTAATTAACTTGTATTATCATAATTATTAGCTTTGAAAACGATTGCGAACAAAAAGTTTTTTCTGCCTCTCCGAAAAGCATGGATAGTAGTACAGTGTGTTTTTTCGATATCCTGATTGCATACATTCGCTCAGTAAAATTAAGATATCTCAAAAACTAGATTGAATATTTACAATCTGTAAATTGCGTATGATAGGCTATACTGTTACCTATCATACACAAAAAGCAGATTGTAAAAATTCGTTCTAGTTTCGAAGATATGCCAATTTTTCTATAATGTACCAAAATCCTACTAAAAACATCGATTTCTACCAAACGGGTTATGTAAACGAAATGAAATTACGACGAATTTTATTTAATTAACTTGTATTATCATAATTATTAGCTTTGAAAACGATTGCGAACAAAAAGTTTTTTCTGCCTCTCCGAAAAGCATGGATAGTAGTACAGTGTGTTTTTTCGATATCCTGATTGCATACATTCGCTCAGTAAAATTAAGATATCTCAAAAACTAGATTGAATATTTACAATCTGTAAATTGCGTATGATAGGCTATACTGTTACCTATCATACACAAAAAGCAGATTGTAAAAATTCGTTCTAGTTTCGAAGATATGCCAATTTTTCTATAATGTACCAAAATCCTACTAAAAACATCGATTTCTACCAAACGGGTTATGTAAACGAAATGAAATTACGACGAATTTTATTTAATTAACTTGTATTATCATAATTATTAGCTTTGAAAACGATTGCGAACAAAAAGTTTTTTCTGCCTCTCCGAAAAGCATGGATAGTAGTACAGTGTGTTTTTTCGATATCCTGATTGCATACATTCGCTCAGTAAAATTAAGATATCTCAAAAACTAGATTGAATATTTACAATCTGTAAATTGCGTATGATAGGCTATACTGTTACCTATCATACACAAAAAGCAGATTGTAAAAATTCGTTCTAGTTTCGAAGATATGCCAATTTTTCTATAATGTACCAAAATCCTACTAAAAACATCGATTTCTACCAAACGGGTTATGTAAACGAAATGAAATTACGACGAATTTTATTTAATTAACTTGTATTATCATAATTATTAGCTTTGAAAACGATTGCGAACAAAAAGTTTTTTCTGCCTCTCCGAAAAGCATGGATAGTAGTACAGTGTGTTTTTTCGATATCCTGATTGCATACATTCGCTCAGTAAAATTAAGATATCTCAAAAACTAGATTGAATATTTACAATCTGTAAATTGCGTATGATAGGCTATACTGTTACCTATCATACACAAAAAGCAGATTGTAAAAATTCGTTCTAGTTTCGAAGATATGCCAATTTTTCTATAATGTACCAAAATCCTACTAAAAACATCGATTTCTACCAAACGGGTTATGTAAACGAAATGAAATTACGACGAATTTTATTTAATTAACTTGTATTATCATAATTATTAGCTTTGAAAACGATTGCGAACAAAAAGTTTTTTCTGCCTCTCCGAAAAGCATGGATAGTAGTACAGTGTGTTTTTTCGATATCCTGATTGCATACATTCGCTCAGTAAAATTAAGATATCTCAAAAACTAGATTGAATATTTACAATCTGTAAATTGCGTATGATAGGCTATACTGTTACCTATCATACACAAAAAGCAGATTGTAAAAATTCGTTCTAGTTTCGAAGATATGCCAATTTTTCTATAATGTACCAAAATCCTACTAAAAACATCGATTTCTACCAAACGGGTTATGTAAACGAAATGAAATTACGACGAATTTTATTTAATTAACTTGTATTATCATAATTATTAGCTTTGAAAACGATTGCGAACAAAAAGTTTTTTCTGCCTCTCCGAAAAGCATGGATAGTAGTACAGTGTGTTTTTTCGATATCCTGATTGCATACATTCGCTCAGTAAAATTAAGATATCTCAAAAACTAGATTGAATATTTACAATCTGTAAATTGCGTATGATAGGCTATACTGTTACCTATCATACACAAAAAGCAGATTGTAAAAATTCGTTCTAGTTTCGAAGATATGCCAATTTTTCTATAATGTACCAAAATCCTACTAAAAACATCGATTTCTACCAAACGGGTTATGTAAACGAAATGAAATTACGACGAATTTTATTTAATTAACTTGTATTATCATAATTATTAGCTTTGAAAACGATTGCGAACAAAAAGTTTTTTCTGCCTCTCCGAAAAGCATGGATAGTAGTACAGTGTGTTTTTTCGATATCCTGATTGCATACATTCGCTCAGTAAAATTAAGATATCTCAAAAACTAGATTGAATATTTACAATCTGTAAATTGCGTATGATAGGCTATACTGTTACCTATCATACACAAAAAGCAGATTGTAAAAATTCGTTCTAGTTTCGAAGATATGCCAATTTTTCTATAATGTACCAAAATCCTACTAAAAACATCGATTTCTACCAAACGGGTTATGTAAACGAAATGAAATTACGACGAATTTTATTTAATTAACTTGTATTATCATAATTATTAGCTTTGAAAACGATTGCGAACAAAAAGTTTTTTCTGCCTCTCCGAAAAGCATGGATAGTAGTACAGTGTGTTTTTTCGATATCCTGATTGCATACATTCGCTCAGTAAAATTAAGATATCTCAAAAACTAGATTGAATATTTACAATCTGTAAATTGCGTATGATAGGCTATACTGTTACCTATCATACACAAAAAGCAGATTGTAAAAATTCGTTCTAGTTTCGAAGATATGCCAATTTTTCTATAATGTACCAAAATCCTACTAAAAACATCGATTTCTACCAAACGGGTTATGTAAACGAAATGAAATTACGACGAATTTTATTTAATTAACTTGTATTATCATAATTATTAGCTTTGAAAACGATTGCGAACAAAAAGTTTTTTCTGCCTCTCCGAAAAGCATGGATAGTAGTACAGTGTGTTTTTTCGATATCCTGATTGCATACATTCGCTCAGTAAAATTAAGATATCTCAAAAACTAGATTGAATATTTACAATCTGTAAATTGCGTATGATAGGCTATACTGTTACCTATCATACACAAAAAGCAGATTGTAAAAATTCGTTCTAGTTTCGAAGATATGCCAATTTTTCTATAATGTACCAAAATCCTACTAAAAACATCGATTTCTACCAAACGGGTTATGTAAACGAAATGAAATTACGACGAATTTTATTTAATTAACTTGTATTATCATAATTATTAGCTTTGAAAACGATTGCGAACAAAAAGTTTTTTCTGCCTCTCCGAAAAGCATGGATAGTAGTACAGTGTGTTTTTTCGATATCCTGATTGCATACATTCGCTCAGTAAAATTAAGATATCTCAAAAACTAGATTGAATATTTACAATCTGTAAATTGCGTATGATAGGCTATACTGTTACCTATCATACACAAAAAGCAGATTGTAAAAATTCGTTCTAGTTTCGAAGATATGCCAATTTTTCTATAATGTACCAAAATCCTACTAAAAACATCGATTTCTACCAAACGGGTTATGTAAACGAAATGAAATTACGACGAATTTTATTTAATTAACTTGTATTATCATAATTATTAGCTTTGAAAACGATTGCGAACAAAAAGTTTTTTCTGCCTCTCCGAAAAGCATGGATAGTAGTACAGTGTGTTTTTTCGATATCCTGATTGCATACATTCGCTCAGTAAAATTAAGATATCTCAAAAACTAGATTGAATATTTACAATCTGTAAATTGCGTATGATAGGCTATACTGTTACCTATCATACACAAAAAGCAGATTGTAAAAATTCGTTCTAGTTTCGAAGATATGCCAATTTTTCTATAATGTACCAAAATCCTACTAAAAACATCGATTTCTACCAAACGGGTTATGTAAACGAAATGAAATTACGACGAATTTTATTTAATTAACTTGTATTATCATAATTATTAGCTTTGAAAACGATTGCGAACAAAAAGTTTTTTCTGCCTCTCCGAAAAGCATGGATAGTAGTACAGTGTGTTTTTTCGATATCCTGATTGCATACATTTGCTCAGTAAAATTAAGATATCTCAAAAACTAGATTGAATATTTACAATCTGTAAATTGCGTATGATAGGCTATACTGTTACCTATCATACACAAAAAGCAGATTGTAAAAATTCGTTCTAGTTTCGAAGATATGCCAATTTTTCTATAATGTACCAAAATCCTACTAAAAACATCGATTTCTACCAAACGGGTTATGTAAACGAAATGAAATTACGACGAATTTTATTTAATTAACTTGTATTATCATAATTATTAGCTTTGAAAACGATTGCGAACAAAAAGTTTTTTCTGCCTCTCCGAAAAGCATGGATAGTAGTACAGTGTGTTTTTTCGATATCCTGATTGCATACATTGCTCAGTAAAATTAAGATATCTCAAAAACTAGATTGAATATTTACAATCTGTAAATTGCGTATGATAGGCTATACTGTTACCTATCATACACAAAAAGCAGATTGTAAAAATTCGTTCTAGTTTCGAAGATATGCCAATTTTTCTATAATGTACCAAAATCCTACTAAAAACATCGATTTCTACCAAACGGGTTATGTAAACGAAATGAAATTACGACGAATTTTATTTAATTAACTTGTATTATCATAATTATTAGCTTTGAAAACGATTGCGAACAAAAAGTTTTTTCTGCCTCTCCGAAAAGCATGGATAGTAGTACAGTGTGTTTTTTCGATATCCTGATTGCATACATTCGCTCAGTAAAATTAAGATATCTCAAAAACTAGATTGAATATTTACAATCTGTAAATTGCGTATGATAGGCTATACTGTTACCTATCATACACAAAAAGCAGATTGTAAAAATTCGTTCTAGTTTCGAAGATATGCCAATTTTTCTATAATGTACCAAAATCCTACTAAAAACATCGATTTCTACCAAACGGGTTATGTAAACGAAATGAAATTACGACGAATTTTATTTAATTAACTTGTATTATCATAATTATTAGCTTTGAAAACGATTGCGAACAAAAAGTTTTTTCTGCCTCTCCGAAAAGCATGGATAGTAGTACAGTGTGTTTTTTCGATATCCTGATTGCATACATTTGCTCAGTAAAATTAAGATATCTCAAAAACTAGATTGAATATTTACAATCTGTAAATTGCGTATGATAGGCTATACTGTTACCTATCATACACAAAAAGCAGATTGTAAAAATTCGTTCTAGTTTCGAAGATATGCCAATTTTTCTATAATGTACCAAAATCCTACTAAAAACATCGATTTCTACCAAACGGGTTATGTAAACGAAATGAAATTACGACGAATTTTATTTAATTAACTTGTATTATCATAATTATTAGCTTTGAAAACGATTGCGAACAAAAAGTTTTTTCTGCCTCTCCGAAAAGCATGGATAGTAGTACAGTGTGTTTTTTCGATATCCTGATTGCATACATTCGCTCAGTAAAATTAAGATATCTCAAAAACTAGATTGAATATTTACAATCTGTAAATTGCGTATGATAGGCTATACTGTTACCTATCATACACAAAAAGCAGATTGTAAAAATTCGTTCTAGTTTCGAAGATATGCCAATTTTTCTATAATGTACCAAAATCCTACTAAAAACATCGATTTCTACCAAACGGGTTATGTAAACGAAATGAAATTACGACGAATTTTATTTAATTAACTTGTATTATCATAATTATTAGCTTTGAAAACGATTGCGAACAAAAAGTTTTTTCTGCCTCTCCGAAAAGCATGGATAGTAGTACAGTGTGTTTTTTCGATATCCTGATTGCATACATTCGCTCAGTAAAATTAAGATATCTCAAAAACTAGATTGAATATTTACAATCTGTAAATTGCGTATGATAGGCTATACTGTTACCTATCATACACAAAAAGCAGATTGTAAAAATTCGTTCTAGTTTCGAAGATATGCCAATTTTTCTATAATGTACCAAAATCCTACTAAAAACATCGATTTCTACCAAACGGGTTATGTAAACGAAATGAAATTACGACGAATTTTATTTAATTAACTTGTATTATCATAATTATTAGCTTTGAAAACGATTGCGAACAAAAAGTTTTTTCTGCCTCTCCGAAAAGCATGGATAGTAGTACAGTGTGTTTTTTCGATATCCTGATTGCATACATTCGCTCAGTAAAATTAAGATATCTCAAAAACTAGATTGAATATTTACAATCTGTAAATTGCGTATGATAGGCTATACTGTTACCTATCATACACAAAAAGCAGATTGTAAAAATTCGTTCTAGTTTCGAAGATATGCCAATTTTTCTATAATGTACCAAAATCCTACTAAAAACATCGATTTCTACCAAACGGGTTATGTAAACGAAATGAAATTACGACGAATTTTATTTAATTAACTTGTATTATCATAATTATTAGCTTTGAAAACGATTGCGAACAAAAAGTTTTTTCTGCCTCTCCGAAAAGCATGGATAGTAGTACAGTGTGTTTTTTCGATATCCTGATTGCATACATTCGCTCAGTAAAATTAAGATATCTCAAAAACTAGATTGAATATTTACAATCTGTAAATTGCGTATGATAGGCTATACTGTTACCTATCATACACAAAAAGCAGATTGTAAAAATTCGTTCTAGTTTCGAAGATATGCCAATTTTTCTATAATGTACCAAAATCCTACTAAAAACATCGATTTCTACCAAACGGGTTATGTAAACGAAATGAAATTACGACGAATTTTATTTAATTAACTTGTATTATCATAATTATTAGCTTTGAAAACGATTGCGAACAAAAAGTTTTTTCTGCCTCTCCGAAAAGCATGGATAGTAGTACAGTGTGTTTTTTCGATATCCTGATTGCATACATTCGCTCAGTAAAATTAAGATATCTCAAAAACTAGATTGAATATTTACAATCTGTAAATTGCGTATGATAGGCTATACTGTTACCTATCATACACAAAAAGCAGATTGTAAAAATTCGTTCTAGTTTCGAAGATATGCCAATTTTTCTATAATGTACCAAAATCCTACTAAAAACATCGATTTCTACCAAACGGGTTATGTAAACGAAATGAAATTACGACGAATTTTATTTAATTAACTTGTATTATCATAATTATTAGCTTTGAAAACGATTGCGAACAAAAAGTTTTTTCTGCCTCTCCGAAAAGCATGGATAGTAGTACAGTGTGTTTTTTCGATATCCTGATTGCATACATTCGCTCAGTAAAATTAAGATATCTCAAAAACTAGATTGAATATTTACAATCTGTAAATTGCGTATGATAGGCTATACTGTTACCTATCATACACAAAAAGCAGATTGTAAAAATTCGTTCTAGTTTCGAAGATATGCCAATTTTTCTATAATGTACCAAAATCCTACTAAAAACATCGATTTCTACCAAACGGGTTATGTAAACGAAATGAAATTACGACGAATTTTATTTAATTAACTTGTATTATCATAATTATTAGCTTTGAAAACGATTGCGAACAAAAAGTTTTTTCTGCCTCTCCGAAAAGCATGGATAGTAGTACAGTGTGTTTTTTCGATATCCTGATTGCATACATTCGCTCAGTAAAATTAAGATATCTCAAAAACTAGATTGAATATTTACAATCTGTAAATTGCGTATGATAGGCTATACTGTTACCTATCATACACAAAAAGCAGATTGTAAAAATTCGTTCTAGTTTCGAAGATATGCCAATTTTTCTATAATGTACCAAAATCCTACTAAAAACATCGATTTCTACCAAACGGGTTATGTAAACGAAATGAAATTACGACGAATTTTATTTAATTAACTTGTATTATCATAATTATTAGCTTTGAAAACGATTGCGAACAAAAAGTTTTTTCTGCCTCTCCGAAAAGCATGGATAGTAGTACAGTGTGTTTTTTCGATATCCTGATTGCATACATTCGCTCAGTAAAATTAAGATATCTCAAAAACTAGATTGAATATTTACAATCTGTAAATTGCGTATGATAGGCTATACTGTTACCTATCATACACAAAAAGCAGATTGTAAAAATTCGTTCTAGTTTCGAAGATATGCCAATTTTTCTATAATGTACCAAAATCCTACTAAAAACATCGATTTCTACCAAACGGGTTATGTAAACGAAATGAAATTACGACGAATTTTATTTAATTAACTTGTATTATCATAATTATTAGCTTTGAAAACGATTGCGAACAAAAAGTTTTTTCTGCCTCTCCGAAAAGCATGGATAGTAGTACAGTGTGTTTTTTCGATATCCTGATTGCATACATTCGCTCAGTAAAATTAAGATATCTCAAAAACTAGATTGAATATTTACAATCTGTAAATTGCGTATGATAGGCTATACTGTTACCTATCATACACAAAAAGCAGATTGTAAAAATTCGTTCTAGTTTCGAAGATATGCCAATTTTTCTATAATGTACCAAAATCCTACTAAAAACATCGATTTCTACCAAACGGGTTATGTAAACGAAATGAAATTACGACGAATTTTATTTAATTAACTTGTATTATCATAATTATTAGCTTTGAAAACGATTGCGAACAAAAAGTTTTTTCTGCCTCTCCGAAAAGCATGGATAGTAGTACAGTGTGTTTTTTCGATATCCTGATTGCATACATTCGCTCAGTAAAATTAAGATATCTCAAAAACTAGATTGAATATTTACAATCTGTAAATTGCGTATGATAGGCTATACTGTTACCTATCATACACAAAAAGCAGATTGTAAAAATTCGTTCTAGTTTCGAAGATATGCCAATTTTTCTATAATGTACCAAAATCCTACTAAAAACATCGATTTCTACCAAACGGGTTATGTAAACGAAATGAAATTACGACGAATTTTATTTAATTAACTTGTATTATCATAATTATTAGCTTTGAAAACGATTGCGAACAAAAAGTTTTTTCTGCCTCTCCGAAAAGCATGGATAGTAGTACAGTGTGTTTTTTCGATATCCTGATTGCATACATTCGCTCAGTAAAATTAAGATATCTCAAAAACTAGATTGAATATTTACAATCTGTAAATTGCGTATGATAGGCTATACTGTTACCTATCATACACAAAAAGCAGATTGTAAAAATTCGTTCTAGTTTCGAAGATATGCCAATTTTTCTATAATGTACCAAAATCCTACTAAAAACATCGATTTCTACCAAACGGGTTATGTAAACGAAATGAAATTACGACGAATTTTATTTAATTAACTTGTATTATCATAATTATTAGCTTTGAAAACGATTGCGAACAAAAAGTTTTTTCTGCCTCTCCGAAAAGCATGGATAGTAGTACAGTGTGTTTTTTCGATATCCTGATTGCATACATTCGCTCAGTAAAATTAAGATATCTCAAAAACTAGATTGAATATTTACAATCTGTAAATTGCGTATGATAGGCTATACTGTTACCTATCATACACAAAAAGCAGATTGTAAAAATTCGTTCTAGTTTCGAAGATATGCCAATTTTTCTATAATGTACCAAAATCCTACTAAAAACATCGATTTCTACCAAACGGGTTATGTAAACGAAATGAAATTACGACGAATTTTATTTAATTAACTTGTATTATCATAATTATTAGCTTTGAAAACGATTGCGAACAAAAAGTTTTTTCTGCCTCTCCGAAAAGCATGGATAGTAGTACAGTGTGTTTTTTCGATATCCTGATTGCATACATTCGCTCAGTAAAATTAAGATATCTCAAAAACTAGATTGAATATTTACAATCTGTAAATTGCGTATGATAGGCTATACTGTTACCTATCATACACAAAAAGCAGATTGTAAAAATTCGTTCTAGTTTCGAAGATATGCCAATTTTTCTATAATGTACCAAAATCCTACTAAAAACATCGATTTCTACCAAACGGGTTATGTAAACGAAATGAAATTACGACGAATTTTATTTAATTAACTTGTATTATCATAATTATTAGCTTTGAAAACGATTGCGAACAAAAAGTTTTTTCTGCCTCTCCGAAAAGCATGGATAGTAGTACAGTGTGTTTTTTCGATATCCTGATTGCATACATTCGCTCAGTAAAATTAAGATATCTCAAAAACTAGATTGAATATTTACAATCTGTAAATTGCGTATGATAGGCTATACTGTTACCTATCATACACAAAAAGCAGATTGTAAAAATTCGTTCTAGTTTCGAAGATATGCCAATTTTTCTATAATGTACCAAAATCCTACTAAAAACATCGATTTCTACCAAACGGGTTATGTAAACGAAATGAAATTACGACGAATTTTATTTAATTAACTTGTATTATCATAATTATTAGCTTTGAAAACGATTGCGAACAAAAAGTTTTTTCTGCCTCTCCGAAAAGCATGGAAGTAGTACAGTGTGTTTTTTCGATATCCTGATTGCATACATTCGCTCAGTAAAATTAAGATATCTCAAAAACTAGATTGAATATTTACAATCTGTAAATTGCGTATGATAGGCTATACTGTTACCTATCATACACAAAAAGCAGATTGTAAAAATTCGTTCTAGTTTCGAAGATATGCCAATTTTTCTATAATGTACCAAAATCCTACTAAAAACATCGATTTCTACCAAACGGGTTATGTAAACGAAATGAAATTACGACGAATTTTATTTAATTAACTTGTATTATCATAATTATTAGCTTTGAAAACGATTGCGAACAAAAAGTTTTTTCTGCCTCTCCGAAAAGCATGGATAGTAGTACAGTGTGTTTTTTCGATATCCTGATTGCATACATTCGCTCAGTAAAATTAAGATATCTCAAAAACTAGATTGAATATTTACAATCTGTAAATTGCGTATGATAGGCTATACTGTTACCTATCATACACAAAAAGCAGATTGTAAAAATTCGTTCTAGTTTCGAAGATATGCCAATTTTTCTATAATGTACCAAAATCCTACTAAAAACATCGATTTCTACCAAACGGGTTATGTAAACGAAATGAAATTACGACGAATTTTATTTAATTAACTTGTATTATCATAATTATTAGCTTTGAAAACGATTGCGAACAAAAAGTTTTTTCTGCCTCTCCGAAAAGCATGGATAGTAGTACAGTGTGTTTTTTCGATATCCTGATTGCATACATTCGCTCAGTAAAATTAAGATATCTCAAAAACTAGATTGAATATTTACAATCTGTAAATTGCGTATGATAGGCTATACTGTTACCTATCATACACAAAAAGCAGATTGTAAAAATTCGTTCTAGTTTCGAAGATATGCCAATTTTTCTATAATGTACCAAAATCCTACTAAAAACATCGATTTCTACCAAACGGGTTATGTAAACGAAATGAAATTACGACGAATTTTATTTAATTAACTTGTATTATCATAATTATTAGCTTTGAAAACGATTGCGAACAAAAAGTTTTTTCTGCCTCTCCGAAAAGCATGGAAGTAGTACAGTGTGTTTTTTCGATATCCTGATTGCATACATTCGCTCAGTAAAATTAAGATATCTCAAAAACTAGATTGAATATTTACAATCTGTAAATTGCGTATGATAGGCTATACTGTTACCTATCATACACAAAAAGCAGATTGTAAAAATTCGTTCTAGTTTCGAAGATATGCCAATTTTTCTATAATGTACCAAAATCCTACTAAAAACATCGATTTCTACCAAACGGGTTATGTAAACGAAATGAAATTACGACGAATTTTATTTAATTAACTTGTATTATCATAATTATTAGCTTTGAAAACGATTGCGAACAAAAAGTTTTTTCTGCCTCTCCGAAAAGCATGGATAGTAGTACAGTGTGTTTTTTCGATATCCTGATTGCATACATTCGCTCAGTAAAATTAAGATATCTCAAAAACTAGATTGAATATTTACAATCTGTAAATTGCGTATGATAGGCTATACTGTTACCTATCATACACAAAAAGCAGATTGTAAAAATTCGTTCTAGTTTCGAAGATATGCCAATTTTTTTATAATGTACCAAAATCCTACTAAAAACATCGATTTCTACCAAACGGGTTATGTAAACGAAATGAAATTACGACGAATTTTATTTAATTAACTTGTATTATCATAATTGCTAGCTTTGAAAACGATTGCGAACAAAAAGTTTTTTCTGCCTCTCCGAAAAGCATGGATAGTAGTACAGTGTGTTTTTTCGATATCCTGATTGCATACATTCGCTCAGTAAAATTAAGATATCTCAAAAACTAGATTGAATATTTACAATCTGTAAATTGCGTATGATAGGCTATACTGTTACCTATCATACACAAAAAGCAGATTGTAAAAATTCGTTCTAGTTTCGAAGATATGCCAATTTTTCTATAATGTACCAAAATCCTACTAAAAACATCGATTTCTACCAAACGGGTTATGTAAACGAAATGAAATTACGACGAATTTTATTTAATTAACTTGTATTATCATAATTATTAGCTTTGAAAACGATTGCGAACAAAAAGTTTTTTCAGCCTCTCCGAAAAGCATGGATTGTAGTACAGTGTGTTTTTTCGATATCCTGATTGCATACATTCGCTCAGTAAAATTAAGATATCTCAAAAACTAGATTGAATATTTACAATCTGTAAATTGCGTATGATAGGCTATACTGTTACCTATCATACACAAAAAGCAGATTGTAAAAATTCGTTCTAGTTTCGAAGATATGCCAATTTTTCTATAATGTACCAAAATCCTACTAAAAACATCGATTTCTACCAAACGGGTTATGTAAACGAAATGAAATTACGACGAATTTTATTTAATTAACTTGTATTATCATAATTATTAGCTTTGAAAACGATTGCGAACAAAAAGTTTTTTCTGCCTCTCCGAAAAGCATGGAAGTAGTACAGTGTGTTTTTTCGATATCCTGATTGCATACATTCGCTCAGTAAAATTAAGATATCTCAAAAACTAGATTGAATATTTACAATCTGTAAATTGCGTATGATAGGCTATACTGTTACCTATCATACACAAAAAGCAGATTGTAAAAATTCGTTCTAGTTTCGAAGATATGCCAATTTTTCTATAATGTACCAAAATCCTACTAAAAACATCGATTTCTACCAAACGGGTTATGTAAACGAAATGAAATTACGACGAATTTTATTTAATTAACTTGTATTATCATAATTATTAGCTTTGAAAACGATTGCGAACAAAAAGTTTTTTCTGCCTCTCCGAAAAGCATGGAAGTAGTACAGTGTGTTTTTTCGATATCCTGATTGCATACATTCGCTCAGTAAAATTAAGATATCTCAAAAACTAGATTGAATATTTACAATCTGTAAATTGCGTATGATAGGCTATACTGTTACCTATCATACACAAAAAGCAGATTGTAAAAATTCGTTCTAGTTTCGAAGATATGCCAATTTTTCTATAATGTACCAAAATCCTACTAAAAACATCGATTTCTACCAAACGGGTTATGTAAACGAAATGAAATTACGACGAATTTTATTTAATTAACTTGTATTATCATAATTATTAGCTTTGAAAACGATTGCGAACAAAAAGTTTTTTCTGCCTCTCCGAAAAGCATGGATAGTAGTACAGTGTGTTTTTTCGATATCCTGATTGCATACATTCGCTCAGTAAAATTAAGATATCTCAAAAACTAGATTGAATATTTACAATCTGTAAATTGCGTATGATAGGCTATACTGTTACCTATCATACACAAAAAGCAGATTGTAAAAATTCGTTCTAGTTTCGAAGATATGCCAATTTTTCTATAATGTACCAAAATCCTACTAAAAACATCGATTTCTACCAAACGGGTTATGTAAACGAAATGAAATTACGACGAATTTTATTTAATTAACTTGTATTATCATAATTATTAGCTTTGAAAACGATTGCGAACAAAAAGTTTTTTCTGCCTCTCCGAAAAGCATGGATAGTAGTACAGTGTGTTTTTTCGATATCCTGATTGCATACATTCGCTCAGTAAAATTAAGATATCTCAAAAACTAGATTGAATATTTACAATCTGTAAATTGCGTATGATAGGCTATACTGTTACCTATCATACACAAAAAGCAGATTGTAAAAATTCGTTCTAGTTTCGAAGATATGCCAATTTTTTTATAATGTACCAAAATCCTACTAAAAACATCGATTTCTACCAAACGGGTTATGTAAACGAAATGAAATTACGACGAATTTTATTTAATTAACTTGTATTATCATAATTGCTAGCTTTGAAAACGATTGCGAACAAAAAGTTTTTTCTGCCTC
This sequence comes from Tipula helvola, assembly GCA_963556165.1. Lineage (NCBI taxonomy): Eukaryota > Metazoa > Arthropoda > Insecta > Diptera > Tipulidae > Tipula > Tipula helvola. Next base: position 106,141,736 of record OY744482.1, read on the forward strand.
TCCGAAAAGCATGGATAGTAGTACAGTGTGTTTTTTCGATATCCTGATTGCATACATTCGCTCAGTAAAATTAAGATATCTCAAAAACTAGATTGAATATTTACAATCTGTAAATTGCGTATGATAGGCTATACTGTTACCTATCATACACAAAAAGCAGATTGTAAAAATTCGTTCTAGTTTCGAAGATATGCCAATTTTTCTATAATGTACCAAAATCCTACTAAAAACATCGATTTCTACCAAACGGGTTATGTAAACGAAATGAAATTACGACGAATTTTATTTAATTAACTTGTATTATCATAATTATTAGCTTTGAAAACGATTGCGAACAAAAAGTTTTTTCTGCCTCTCCGAAAAGCATGGAAGTAGTACAGTGTGTTTTTTCGATATCCTGATTGCATACATTCGCTCAGTAAAATTAAGATATCTCAAAAACTAGATTGAATATTTACAATCTGTAAATTGCGTATGATAGGCTATACTGTTACCTATCATACACAAAAAGCAGATTGTAAAAATTCGTTCTAGTTTCGAAGATATGCCAATTTTTCTATAATGTACCAAAATCCTACTAAAAACATCGATTTCTACCAAACGGGTTATGTAAACGAAATGAAATTACGACGAATTTTATTTAATTAACTTGTATTATCATAATTATTAGCTTTGAAAACGATTGCGAACAAAAAGTTTTTTCTGCCTCTCCGAAAAGCATGGATAGTAGTACAGTGTGTTTTTTCGATATCCTGATTGCATACATTCGCTCAGTAAAATTAAGATATCTCAAAAACTAGATTGAATATTTACAATCTGTAAATTGCGTATGATAGGCTATACTGTTACCTATCATACACAAAAAGCAGATTGTAAAAATTCGTTCTAGTTTCGAAGATATGCCAATTTTTTTATAATGTACCAAAATCCTACTAAAAACATCGATTTCTACCAAACGGGTTATGTAAACGAAATGAAATTACGACGAATTTTATTTAATTAACTTGTATTATCATAATTGCTAGCTTTGAAAACGATTGCGAACAAAAAGTTTTTTCTGCCTCTCCGAAAAGCATGGATAGTAGTACAGTGTGTTTTTTCGATATCCTGATTGCATACATTCGCTCAGTAAAATTAAGATATCTCAAAAACTAGATTGAATATTTACAATCTGTAAATTGCGTATGATAGGCTATACTGTTACCTATCATACACAAAAAGCAGATTGTAAAAATTCGTTCTAGTTTCGAAGATATGCCAATTTTTCTATAATGTACCAAAATCCTACTAAAAACATCGATTTCTACCAAACGGGTTATGTAAACGAAATGAAATTACGACGAATTTTATTTAATTAACTTGTATTATCATAATTATTAGCTTTGAAAACGATTGCGAACAAAAAGTTTTTTCAGCCTCTCCGAAAAGCATGGATAGTAGTACAGTGTGTTTTTTCGATATCCTGATTGCATACATTCGCTCAGTAAAATTAAGATATCTCAAAAACTAGATTGAATATTTACAATCTGTAAATTGCGTATGATAGGCTATACTGTTACCTATCATACACAAAAAGCAGATTGTAAAAATTCGTTCTAGTTTCGAAGATATGCCAATTTTTCTATAATGTACCAAAATCCTACTAAAAACATCGATTTCTACCAAACGGGTTATGTAAACGAAATGAAATTACGACGAATTTTATTTAATTAACTTGTATTATCATAATTATTAGCTTTGAAAACGATTGCGAACAAAAAGTTTTTTCAGCCTCTCCGAAAAGCATGGATAGTAGTACAGTGTGTTTTTTCGATATCCTGATTGCATACATTCGCTCAGTAAAATTAAGATATCTCAAAAACTAGATTGAATATTTACAATCTGTAAATTGCGTATGATAGGCTATACTGTTACCTATCATACACAAAAAGCAGATTGTAAAAATTCGTTCTAGTTTCGAAGATATGCCAATTTTTCTATAATGTACCAAAATCCTACTAAAAACATCGATTTCTACCAAACGGGTTATGTAAACGAAATGAAATTACGACGAATTTTATTTAATTAACTTGTATTATCATAATTATTAGCTTTGAAAACGATTGCGAACAAAAAGTTTTTTCTGCCTCTCCGAAAAGCATGGAAGTAGTACAGTGTGTTTTTTCGATATCCTGATTGCATACATTCGCTCAGTAAAATTAAGATATCTCAAAAACTAGATAGAATATTTACAATCTGTAAATTGCGTATGATAGGCTATACTGTTACCTATCATACACAAAAAGCAGATTGTAAAAATTCGTTCTAGTTTCGAAGATATGCCAATTTTTCTATAATGTACCAAAATCCTACTAAAAACATCGATTTCTACCAAACGGGTTATGTAAACGAAATGAAATTACGACGAATTTTATTTAATTAACTTGTATTATCATAATTATTAGCTTTGAAAACGATTGCGAACAAAAAGTTTTTTCTGCCTCTCCGAAAAGCATGGATAGTAGTACAGTGTGTTTTTTCGATATCCTGATTGCATACATTCGCTCAGTAAAATTAAGATATCTCAAAAACTAGATTGAATATTTACAATCTGTAAATTGCGTATGATAGGCTATACTGTTACCTATCATACACAAAAAGCAGATTGTAAAAATTCGTTCTAGTTTCGAAGATATGCCAATTTTTCTATAATGTACCAAAATCCTACTAAAAACATCGATTTCTACCAAACGGGTTATGTAAACGAAATGAAATTACGACGAATTTTATTTAATTAACTTGTATTATCATAATTATTAGCTTTGAAAACGATTGCGAACAAAAAGTTTTTTCTGCCTCTCCGAAAAGCATGGAAGTAGTACAGTGTGTTTTTTCGATATCCTGATTGCATACATTCGCTCAGTAAAATTAAGATATCTCAAAAACTAGATTGAATATTTACAATCTGTAAATTGCGTATGATAGGCTATACTGTTACCTATCATACACAAAAAGCAGATTGTAAAAATTCGTTCTAGTTTCGAAGATATGCCAATTTTTCTATAATGTACCAAAATCCTACTAAAAACATCGATTTCTACCAAACGGGTTATGTAAACGAAATGAAATTACGACGAATTTTATTTAATTAACTTGTATTATCATAATTATTAGCTTTGAAAACGATTGCGAACAAAAAGTTTTTTCTGCCTCTCCGAAAAGCATGGATAGTAGTACAGTGTGTTTTTTCGATATCCTGATTGCATACATTCGCTCAGTAAAATTAAGATATCTCAAAAACTAGATTGAATATTTACAATCTGTAAATTGCGTATGATAGGCTATACTGTTACCTATCATACACAAAAAGCAGATTGTAAAAATTCGTTCTAGTTTCGAAGATATGCCAATTTTTCTATAATGTACCAAAATCCTACTAAAAACATCGATTTCTACCAAACGGGTTATGTAAACGAAATGAAATTACGACGAATTTTATTTAATTAACTTGTATTATCATAATTATTAGCTTTGAAAACGATTGCGAACAAAAAGTTTTTTCTGCCTCTCCGAAAAGCATGGATAGTAGTACAGTGTGTTTTTTCGATATCCTGATTGCATACATTCGCTCAGTAAAATTAAGATATCTCAAAAACTAGATTGAATATTTACAATCTGTAAATTGCGTATGATAGGCTATACTGTTACCTATCATACACAAAAAGCAGATTGTAAAAATTCGTTCTAGTTTCGAAGATATGCCAATTTTTCTATAATGTACCAAAATCCTACTAAAAACATCGATTTCTACCAAACGGGTTATGTAAACGAAATGAAATTACGACGAATTTTATTTAATTAACTTGTATTATCATAATTATTAGCTTTGAAAACGATTGCGAACAAAAAGTTTTTTCTGCCTCTCCGAAAAGCATGGAAGTAGTACAGTGTGTTTTTTCGATATCCTGATTGCATACATTCGCTCAGTAAAATTAAGATATCTCAAAAACTAGATTGAATATTTACAATCTGTAAATTGCGTATGATAGGCTATACTGTTACCTATCATACACAAAAAGCAGATTGTAAAAATTCGTTCTAGTTTCGAAGATATGCCAATTTTTCTATAATGTACCAAAATCCTACTAAAAACATCGATTTCTACCAAACGGGTTATGTAAACGAAATGAAATTACGACGAATTTTATTTAATTAACTTGTATTATCATAATTATTAGCTTTGAAAACGATTGCGAACAAAAAGTTTTTTCTGCCTCTCCGAAAAGCATGGATAGTAGTACAGTGTGTTTTTTCGATATCCTGATTGCATACATTCGCTCAGTAAAATTAAGATATCTCAAAAACTAGATTGAATATTTACAATCTGTAAATTGCGTATGATAGGCTATACTGTTACCTATCATACACAAAAAGCAGATTGTAAAAATTCGTTCTAGTTTCGAAGATATGCCAATTTTTTTATAATGTACCAAAATCCTACTAAAAACATCGATTTCTACCAAACGGGTTATGTAAACGAAATGAAATTACGACGAATTTTATTTAATTAACTTGTATTATCATAATTATTAGCTTTGAAAACGATTGCGAACAAAAAGTTTTTTCTGCCTCTCCGAAAAGCATGGATAGTAGTACAGAGTGTTTTTTCGATATCCTGATTGCATACATTCGCTCAGTAAAATTAAGATATCTCAAAAACTAGATTGAATATTTACAATCTGTAAATTGCGTATGATAGGCTATACTGTTACCTATCATACACAAAAAGCAGATTGTAAAAATTCGTTCTAGTTTCGAAGATATGCCAATTTTTCTATAATGTACCAAAATCCTACTAAAAACATCGATTTCTACCAAACGGGTTATGTAAACGAAATGAAATTACGACGAATTTTATTTAATTAACTTGTATTATCATAATTATTAGCTTTGAAAACGATTGCGAACAAAAAGTTTTTTCTGCCTCTCCGAAAAGCATGGATAGTAGTACAGTGTGTTTTTTCGATATCCTGATTGCATACATTCGCTCAGTAAAATTAAGATATCTCAAAAACTAGATTGAATATTTACAATCTGTAAATTGCGTATGATAGGCTATACTGTTACCTATCATACACAAAAAGCAGATTGTAAAAATTCGTTCTAGTTTCGAAGATATGCCAATTTTTCTATAATGTACCAAAATCCTACTAAAAACATCGATTTCTACCAAACGGGTTATGTAAACGAAATGAAATTACGACGAATTTTATTTAATTAACTTGTATTATCATAATTATTAGCTTTGAAAACGATTGCGAACAAAAAGTTTTTTCTGCCTCTCCGAAAAGCATGGATAGTAGTACAGTGTGTTTTTTCGATATCCTGATTGCATACATTCGCTCAGTAAAATTAAGATATCTCAAAAACTAGATTGAATATTTACAATCTGTAAATTGCGTATGATAGGCTATACTGTTACCTATCATACACAAAAAGCAGATTGTAAAAATTCGTTCTAGTTTCGAAGATATGCCAATTTTTCTATAATGTACCAAAATCCTACTAAAAACATCGATTTCTACCAAGTTGGTTATGTAAACGAAATGAAATTACGACGAATTTTATTTAATTAACTTGTATTATCATAATTATTAGCTTTGAAAACGATTGCGAACAAAAAGTTTTTTCAGCCTCTCCGAAAAGCATGGATAGTAGTACAGTGTGTTTTTTCGATATCCTGATTGCATACATTCGCTCAGTAAAATTAAGATATCTCAAAAACTAGATTGAATATTTACAATCTGTAAATTGCGTATGATAGGCTATACTGTTACCTATCATACACAAAAAGCAGATTGTAAAAATTCGTTCTAGTTTCGAAGATATGCCAATTTTTCTATAATGTACCAAAATCCTACTAAAAACATCGATTTCTACCAAACGGGTTATGTAAACGAAATGAAATTACGACGAATTTTATTTAATTAACTTGTATTATCATAATTATTAGCTTTGAAAACGATTGCGAACAAAAAGTTTTTTCTGCCTCTCCGAAAAGCATGGAAGTAGTACAGTGTGTTTTTTCGATATCCTGATTGCATACATTCGCTCAGTAAAATTAAGATATCTCAAAAACTAGATTGAATATTTACAATCTGTAAATTGCGTATGATAGGCTATACTGTTACCTATCATACACAAAAAGCAGATTGTAAAAATTCGTTCTAGTTTCGAAGATATGCCAATTTTTCTATAATGTACCAAAATCCTACTAAAAACATCGATTTCTACCAAACGGGTTATGTAAACGAAATGAAATTACGACGAATTTTATTTAATTAACTTGTATTATCATAATTATTAGCTTTGAAAACGATTGCGAACAAAAAGTTTTTTCTGCCTCTCCGAAAAGCATGGATAGTAGTACAGTGTGTTTTTTCGATATCCTGATTGCATACATTCGCTCAGTAAAATTAAGATATCTCAAAAACTAGATTGAATATTTACAATCTGTAAATTGCGTATGATAGGCTATACTGTTACCTATCATACACAAAAAGCAGATTGTAAAAATTCGTTCTAGTTTCGAAGATATGCCAATTTTTTTATAATGTACCAAAATCCTACTAAAAACATCGATTTCTACCAAACGGGTTATGTAAACGAAATGAAATTACGACGAATTTTATTTAATTAACTTGTATTATCATAATTATTAGCTTTGAAAACGATTGCGAACAAAAAGTTTTTTCTGCCTCTCCGAAAAGCATGGATAGTAGTACAGTGTGTTTTTTCGATATCCTGATTGCATACATTCGCTCAGTAAAATTAAGATATCTCAAAAACTAGATTGAATATTTACAATCTGTAAATTGCGTATGATAGGCTATACTGTTACCTATCATACACAAAAAGCAGATTGTAAAAATTCGTTCTAGTTTCGAAGATATGCCAATTTTTCTATAATGTACCAAAATCCTACTAAAAACATCGATTTCTACCAAACGGGTTATGTAAACGAAATGAAATTACGACGAATTTTATTTAATTAACTTGTATTATCATAATTGCTAGCTTTGAAAACGATTGCGAACAAAAAGTTTTTTCTGCCTCTCCGAAAAGCATGGATAGTAGTACAGTGTGTTTTTTCGATATCCTGATTGCATACATTCGCTCAGTAAAATTAAGATATCTCAAAAACTAGATTGAATATTTACAATCTGTAAATTGCGTATGATAGGCTATACTGTTACCTATCATACACAAAAAGCAGATTGTAAAAATTCGTTCTAGTTTCGAAGATATGCCAATTTTTCTATAATGTACCAAAATCCTACTAAAAACATCGATTTCTACCAAACGGGTTATGTAAACGAAATGAAATTACGACGAATTTTATTTAATTAACTTGTATTATCATAATTATTAGCTTTGAAAACGATTGCGAACAAAAAGTTTTTTCTGCCTCTCCGAAAAGCATGGATAGTAGTACAGTGTGTTTTTTCGATATCCTGATTGCATACATTCGCTCAGTAAAATTAAGATATCTCAAAAACTAGATTGAATATTTACAATCTGTAAATTGCGTATGATAGGCTATACTGTTACCTATCATACACAAAAAGCAGATTGTAAAAATTCGTTCTAGTTTCGAAGATATGCCAATTTTTCTATAATGTACCAAAATCCTACTAAAAACATCGATTTCTACCAAGTTGGTTATGTAAACGAAATGAAATTACGACGAATTTTATTTAATTAACTTGTATTATCATAATTATTAGCTTTGAAAACGATTGCGAACAAAAAGTTTTTTCAGCCTCTCCGAAAAGCATGGATAGTAGTACAGTGTGTTTTTTCGATATCCTGATTGCATACATTCGCTCAGTAAAATTAAGATATCTCAAAAACTAGATTGAATATTTACAATCTGTAAATTGCGTATGATAGGCTATACTGTTACCTATCATACACAAAAAGCAGATTGTAAAAATTCGTTCTAGTTTCGAAGATATGCCAATTTTTCTATAATGTACCAAAATCCTACTAAAAACATCGATTTCTACCAAACGGGTTATGTAAACGAAATGAAATTACGACGAATTTTATTTAATTAACTTGTATTATCATAATTATTAGCTTTGAAAACGATTGCGAACAAAAAGTTTTTTCTGCCTCTCCGAAAAGCATGGAAGTAGTACAGTGTGTTTTTTCGATATCCTGATTGCATACATTCGCTCAGTAAAATTAAGATATCTCAAAAACTAGATTGAATATTTACAATCTGTAAATTGCGTATGATAGGCTATACTGTTACCTATCATACACAAAAAGCAGATTGTAAAAATTCGTTCTAGTTTCGAAGATATGCCAATTTTTCTATAATGTACCAAAATCCTACTAAAAACATCGATTTCTACCAAACGGGTTATGTAAACGAAATGAAATTACGACGAATTTTATTTAATTAACTTGTATTATCATAATTATTAGCTTTGAAAACGATTGCGAACAAAAAGTTTTTTCTGCCTCTCCGAAAAGCATGGATAGTAGTACAGTGTGTTTTTTCGATATCCTGATTGCATACATTCGCTCAGTAAAATTAAGATATCTCAAAAACTAGATTGAATATTTACAATCTGTAAATTGCGTATGATAGGCTATACTGTTACCTATCATACACAAAAAGCAGATTGTAAAAATTCGTTCTAGTTTCGAAGATATGCCAATTTTTTTATAATGTACCAAAATCCTACTAAAAACATCGATTTCTACCAAACGGGTTATGTAAACGAAATGAAATTACGACGAATTTTATTTAATTAACTTGTATTATCATAATTATTAGCTTTGAAAACGATTGCGAACAAAAAGTTTTTTCTGCCTCTCCGAAAAGCATGGATAGTAGTACAGTGTGTTTTTTCGATATCCTGATTGCATACATTCGCTCAGTAAAATTAAGATATCTCAAAAACTAGATTGAATATTTACAATCTGTAAATTGCGTATGATAGGCTATACTGTTACCTATCATACACAAAAAGCAGATTGTAAAAATTCGTTCTAGTTTCGAAGATATGCCAATTTTTCTATAATGTACCAAAATCCTACTAAAAACATCGATTTCTACCAAACGGGTTATGTAAACGAAATGAAATTACGACGAATTTTATTTAATTAACTTGTATTATCATAATTGCTAGCTTTGAAAACGATTGCGAACAAAAAGTTTTTTCTGCCTCTCCGAAAAGCATGGATAGTAGTACAGTGTGTTTTTTCGATATCCTGATTGCATACATTCGCTCAGTAAAATTAAGATATCTCAAAAACTAGATTGAATATTTACAATCTGTAAATTGCGTATGATAGGCTATACTGTTACCTATCATACACAAAAAGCAGATTGTAAAAATTCGTTCTAGTTTCGAAGATATGCCAATTTTTCTATAATGTACCAAAATCCTACTAAAAACATCGATTTCTACCAAACGGGTTATGTAAACGAAATGAAATTACGACGAATTTTATTTAATTAACTTGTATTATCATAATTATTAGCTTTGAAAACGATTGCGAACAAAAAGTTTTTTCTGCCTCTCCGAAAAGCATGGAAGTAGTACAGTGTGTTTTTTCGATATCCTGATTGCATACATTCGCTCAGTAAAATTAAGATATCTCAAAAACTAGATTGAATATTTACAATCTGTAAATTGCGTATGATAGGCTATACTGTTACCTATCATACACAAAAAGCAGATTGTAAAAATTCGTTCTAGTTTCGAAGATATGCCAATTTTTCTATAATGTACCAAAATCCTACTAAAAACATCGATTTCTACCAAACGGGTTATGTAAACGAAATGAAATTACGACGAATTTTATTTAATTAACTTGTATTATCATAATTATTAGCTTTGAAAACGATTGCGAACAAAAAGCTTTTTCTGCCTCTCCGAAAAGCATGGATAGTAGTACAGTGTGTTTTTTCGATATCCTGATTGCATACATTCGCTCAGTAAAATTAAGATATCTCAAAAACTAGATTGAATATTTACAATCTGTAAATTGCGTATGATAGGCTATACTGTTACCTATCATACACAAAAAGCAGATTGTAAAAATTCGTTCTAGTTTCGAAGATATGCCAATTTTTCTATAATGTACCAAAATCCTACTAAAAACATCGATTTCTACCAAACGGGTTATGTAAACGAAATGAAATTACGACGAATTTTATTTAATTAACTTGTATTATCATAATTGCTAGCTTTGAAAACGATTGCGAACAAAAAGTTTTTTCTGCCTCTCCGAAAAGCATGGATAGTAGTACAGTGTGTTTTTTCGATATCCTGATTGCATACATTCGCTCAGTAAAATTAAGATATCTCAAAAACTAGATTGAATATTTACAATCTGTAAATTGCGTATGATAGGCTATACTGTTACCTATCATACACAAAAAGCAGATTGTAAAAATTCGTTCTAGTTTCGAAGATATGCCAATTTTTCTATAATGTACCAAAATCCTACTAAAAACATCGATTTCTACCAAACGGGTTATGTAAACGAAATGAAATTACGACGAATTTTATTTAATTAACTTGTATTATCATAATTATTAGCTTTGAAAACGATTGCGAACAAAAAGTTTTTTCTGCCTCTCCGAAAAGCATGGATAGTAGTACAGTGTGTTTTGTCGATATCCTGATTGCATACATTCGCTCAGTAAAATTAAGATATCTCAAAAACTAGATTGAATATTTACAACCTGTAAATTGCGTATGATAGGCTATACTGTTACCTATCATACACAAAAAGCAGATTGTAAAAATTCGTTCTAGTTTCGAAGATATGCCAATTTTTCTATAATGTACCAAAATCCTACTAAAAACATCGATTTCTACCAAACGGGTTATGTAAACGAACTGAAATTACGACGAATTTTATTTATTTAACTTGTATTATCATAATTATTAGCTTTGAAAACGATTGCGAACAAAAAGTTGTTTCTGCCTCTCCGAAAAGCATGGATAGTAGTACAGTGTGTTTTTTCGATATCCTGATTGCATACATTCGCTCAGTAAAATTAAGATATCTCAAAAACTAGATTGAATATTTACAACCTGTAAATTGCGTATGATAGGCTATACTGTTACCTATCATACACAAAAAGCAGATTGTAAAAATTCGTTCTAGTTTCGAAGATATGCCAATTTTTCTATAATGTATAATAATATTATTTTATGTATAATAGTCCATAATGACTCTTCTACTGATTTCATCAATTGCACAAACTGCGGCACAGAATTTCAAACGTGCATTTGTTAAAGTTTTAATCGGCGCGACGCTAGATTTTGCAGCAATTAATCAAATACACAACTCACCACCTTGTAAATTTTGGTATTTTGCAAGAACTATACGCAGGCATAAGCATTTTTGTGGCATCGCAAACAAATCCGCTTACTTGCTTCAAATTGCAAACCAACTCGATTCAATTACTCCTGGTAATGAATCATCCCAGTTAAATGCCTTCAACCAAAGATGTTGGAACATAATTTTGATTTTTATGACCATTAGCGTTAATCATCCAAGGGTCGAAGATACGGCTGCTTTCTGAAAAAACCCTTGCTTGTCGGTATATATTCTCCTTGTAGCTAAGAACGTCTACTATATAGAGTTCCATTGTTATACCAATACCTTCGTGGTATCAAACTCATCTTCAAACTGCTTTGTTGAAATATCCTTATCACATTCAGGAATTACTTCTAACAATTCTACTGATTTGGACACTTATTTTCGTAATCTCATACCGGCACTAGCTAACACCTTTATTAAATTCCGTCTCTCGATGGCTTCGGTTAAAGAATTTACATCGGTCATAAGTCATAACATCATCTATGTATGTTTCCGTAATGTGGATAAAACTTTAAGATACTCATTATTGTTTAAGGGAAAAGTCCTCCAATAATTGTGTTGCAAGATACGGCGCTGGCTTCATTCCGTACGTCAACGTGGCTAATTTAAAATACTTCATTGTTCAGTTGGTTGTGATCTCCATACGAGCTGCTGCAAATTGCGGTCATCCTGATGTATCAAAATTCGGTGGTACATTTTCTCTCCATCACATACCATTGCGAATTTAAATTCTCTGTTGTGCTAGATTCTTTGATTACTCCGTGGTGAGGTAAATAATTTTTGGAGATACACGCTTATAAAATCCTTATATGTATGTCAGGGCCGATGATGGATTACGACACATTTTTTTTCCAACGATGCCTGTCTGCTTAATGCTAAATTGAGTGATATACCTAATTGACTAGCGGTCTGCTAGAATAGTAGTCTTATTACGAATCGTACATCTGCGTTTCTGCTGGTTGTTATTCTAAAAATTTCTTCGCAATAAACTTCTTCCGCCGTTAATCTTTGACACTCGGGTACTGTCTCCACCTGCCAGAAATTTGGTAACAACTCATTTATTCGGTCGATTGAGTTGTTGAGTTGAGCTTCAGTGAAATATGCTTCATTTTTATTCACATTTGTCCAGTCTCCGTCAAGTACCAATCCATAAATCGCCTCCTCTGTCATCAACTCGTCATTAATCTTCAATCTTCTACTCAACAACGATGATTCAAAAACTAATTGCACTCCCAGAATGATATCAATACAACCACCTTTACTAAACTCTGGGTCGGCCAAAAACACAGACCAATTTATTTTATCCGCTTTATTTCAATGACTTGGTATTCGATTGCATATTTTAGATAAAATAAATACTGTGACTGAACTTGCCTTTGTCAGAGCATAGAGTGACCTCAGGATAACTTGTACCTCATCAAACGACACTTGTGGCGATGAACCTCTAATACCAGATACAATTGTGCGATTAAGTCTTCTTACTAAACCCAGCTGATTGTAACACTTCTCACTTATCAAAGACTTCATGAAACCCGTTTCTAACAAAATTCTACATGATTGTAGGTTCCATACGACGTACACCTGTAATTTATACTAAGGCAGTTGGCAAAAACTGGAATTAAATGAGACTTTGATAAATAGACGTTCCTTTTGGATCTTGCTTGAGTTGCTTGGTTGGAAATTGGTTTTATTTCATTAACTACATTACTCATTTGTTTACCTGACAACATGGTCTTAGAAGATTCTCCAACATCATTCATCGTCATCCATGCTTGGTAACAACGTGCTGTGTTTTCGACGAAGGATGAGGAATTTCTAAAACTTCACCGATTGTAATGATTTTTAGATATTTAGTGCAAGATCAAAAATAAATCGACGCGTGTATCATTATTTTTTAACGGTGATGGTAGTGGTGACGCTGATGGTGTTGAAGATGTTAATGGTGATGATGACAACTAAAATGGTGGTAAAGATAATGATGATCATGGTGAGGGCGATTGTGATTGGAATGGTGATGGTGATGGCGACGATGTACGATGATAGTCTGGTAAGATTGTGCGATGGTAAGATGGTATGATGGAACGATAGTATGATGGAATGATGTTATGATTGTATGATGGTCGCACGATTGTATGATAGTTAGATGACATGATGGTATGGTGGTATGATGATATATTGGTATGATGGAAAGATAGTACGATGTTACGATGGTATGGTGGTTTGATTAATGATTCCATCATAATAGTAATGATATAATGCTATGATGTTATGATGGTTTGATGGTATAATTGTGTGTTGATATGGTGGAATATTGGTATGATGGTAAGATGGTTTAGTGGTATATTGGTATGAACGAATGATGGTGAGATATTGTGATGGTATTTATTTAAGTAAAGAAATCGATTTTGTCATTAACATATATGATTTCATATAAAAAGACATAATCACCAATTATACAAATTTAAAATTAATGTAAACCAAAACAAGAAATTTAGAAAATAATTAAAATTTAAAGAAAATTTAAAATGGTGTGCTTCAGAGTAGAAGCTGTCAGAAAAATGAATCATATGTACATCTAAAAAAATAGGTATTCAAATTTTGTTTGAAATTTTGGTTTTGCTAGATGTTATCACCATAATTGGTGGAATGATGTTCTAGCGCCAAAAATCGGTGATTACGCAATGCCCAGCATGAATCGATGTGGCCAAATGGGACGTTTCCAATCAAAGCAGCAGCCAGAAGAAGATGTCTGTTTTCAAGGGTGCAAATTTTACATTCTTTGCACCTTGTTGAATATGATGGTAAGCGAGCCACATTTTGATGGAAAGGCATGTTATAGTCATATTCCCAGCCAGATTTATTAACAGGAATATCAACAACTTTTTGTGTATGCTGTCAATTCTTTTGATGTGCACATCGTAATAAGGATTCCAGACATTTACAGCATATTACACTAAGCAAAATATAGTGTAAATAAAGTTTGTGTATCCCTGAATTCCCCGGTCCATGATGATGACATTTAGTTCTAAAATGATTTTTACATGAAGATCTGGAATAAATCCAATTAGGAAGGTACTTGGCTGTTTCTTTACCGATTTCCAAGTGGTATTTATCGAATTTCATCATAATCGGTTTAGAAATAACCGAGTTTCTTCATAAATGGCCATATTCCAGAACTTTTATTAATATCATTTCATAGTGCTATTAAATTAAAATTAATGTGGAAATTAATTATTTTAATTTAAAATAAATTAACCACGACTGTTTCTTTACGGAAAAATTGACTTCAGAATTGCTCGAATCGGATGATCAAGCATTTAAATCGAGCGAAATCAGAGGTTCGCGGCGCAGCTTGCCTCGCCGCCTGATGATGTCATTGCGATAATAAAGATTGCGATATTATTATGCATGAAGCATGAAGCCTAAGGACCAACATAAGAAATCATACTTTTAAATTAAAGGTAATGCTTACAGTTGATGAGTAATTGCCCACGACCAAAGGCACATTTTAAGATTGTTTAGTCTCACTTTGAAATTGTTTAGTTCCAATTTGAAACAGAAAACAAACTGTATAAATTTGAAGATTTTAACAACATACTCTATTTGCTCATAAATAAAACAAAACTGTATTTTTAATAATTTTCTACTGTAGTTTATAAAAGAAAACAAATGAAATAATCATGGAAAAATGTATTTTTGAAGTTGAATGACGATTTTAAAATAAAGTAAAATGCGTATAATTTTCTGCTAAAAAGCATAAAAACTAGCATATTATTGAAAGCCTACTTTTTGTCCAATACCAGTTGGTCGACAAACTCACAAGAACTCGAGAATTGTTTTTATACTCATGTTGATGCAACCTCGTGTGGAGCTGCTAGTCTCCCATCGGGCGCGTCCCCAGGTGGCGGATAGGGGGAAACCCTAACCGACTTGTCGGCGGGTAAATGGGAAATAAAATACCATTCGTGGACCAAAACTAGCTAGGGGTGGTTCCCTGAATATAATAACCAATATGGGGGACTCTAATGGAGAAAACCTTACGGCGCAGGGAAACGATACCCAGTGCCGGCGACTTTGAGGGGTGAGCAAGCGGGCTCCCAGTCGTCGTTACCCAATGACCACAATACTTCAGAGGTGATAAGTTCTGTAAATCCATCTGGAAGAAGTTCCATAGTGCCACGATCACCAACAAGACTCTATGCTATGCATAAATCAGAGAAATTTATTACCCCAAGTGGTACTCCAGTCAGTCGACTGGACAATCCATCCAGGGGGGATCCATCCTCTTCGAAGGCTGGCCCTATGGACTTTGAGGAGGGCTAAACACTGCATGAAAGAAGTAATGCCAGCGGAAATTTTACACTGCGAGCAGTATGATTCAGTGAAAGAACTGTTGACCTAGAAAAGGAAAATATGGATCTCTTTGAGAGGCTACACAAGATAGAGCAATCATTTGCCAAGCTAAGCGAAGAAATTGAGTATCTAAAGCTAGAAAATGAACTTCTAAAAATGAATCGGGATGCTAAAGAACAAAGCGAATTAGAGAGTATTGAACCAGAGAAAGTCAACTATCTCACTGATGAGGATGAATTAGAAAGGGAGACAAACTGCATCCTAAAGAAGAAAAAACAGTACAGGAAGGGTAAGAAAAGAAAAGCTGAATCGTCACCTGAGGTTGAACAACTAAATGTTAGTGGAACTACAAGTACCGAACCGGAAGTTGTCCAACCTGAGGTCAATCAACCGAAAGATAGTAAATCTACCAAGAACATTACACCAAAACTGGTGCAACCGAAAGAAAAACCACCCCCACCAATAAATATCGTGGGAGTAACCAGTTACCCAAAAATTCAGTCACTGATGAAATCGGTTACTGACAAAGAATATAAGGTAACAGCGCTAAACAATGACGTTTGGAAAATTAATACTCTGGACTCAGAAGCCTATAGAACATTATCTATGAAGCTGAATGCTGAAAAGCATCAGTGGTTTACCTATGAGGACAAACAGGCTCGACCGATAAAAATTATGGCAAGAGGTTTGCATCACACTTGCTCAAGCGAAGAAATAATGGAAGATTTAAAAAATAAAGGCCTTAAAATACTAGATGCAGTGAATATGTTTGAAAGAGAGAGAATAAAAAACCAAGAAGGAAACCCAACTTTCAATAAAAGGGGACACCCTCTTTTTATGCTAGTATTTGATAACTCAGAGAATGTTCAAAATATTTATCGTTTGAACCAATGAGGAAAACCAGTACACGCATACTCCAATGCAAGAAATTTCAGGGATTTAATCACACCCAAAAATATTGCAGCCGGGATCCAAGATGTGTAAAATGCTCAGTTTGTGCTCTATAAATTGTAAAGGCCAACATCCGGCCAATTATCGGGGCTGTGAGGTTGCTAAACACCTACAAAAATTAAGAGATAAATCACGAAATCAATCGCAAAATCATGAAATTCGAAGGATTCAACCATCAAATCAGATGGATCAAAATCCACAACCAAGCAGCGCAGGGCAAAGAAGAACATTTGCTCAGGTAGTGAAAGGCTCGGGTTCAATCAAATATATGGGCTCTGAAAATAATCGAATTATGGAAAACATTATGAACAGCATCGAAGCTATTACAAAGCGGCTAGATGACCAAAGTAACCTGAACAACATGATATTTGATCAACTGAAGAAAATGCAACTCCCACAACGTAATCCGATACATGTTAAGTAAGAACTCAACTTTCAGAATAGCAATCTGGAATGCGAATGGACTTATGCAACATACTCCAGAAATAGAAATATTTTTAAATACAGAAAAAATGGGCATTTTTCTAATATCCGAAAGCCATTGTGTTAAATCTTCGTTTGCTAAAATCCGGGGTTTTAACTTATATCATTCCATTCATCCAGCGGAAAGAGCAAGAGGTGGTTCAGCATTACTAATAAAAGAAAATATAAAACAGCATGTAGAAACAGAAATCGAAGAAGAAACAATGCAAGTCACCAATGTTAGGATTCACATTAAACACAGACAGCTTACTGTCTCCGCAATATACTGCCCTCCCCGGCATAACTTGAAAAGGGAGGACTACATTAAACTATTTAAATCGCTAGGACGTGATTTTATTATTGGAGGAGACTTTAATTCAAAAAACACCTATTGGGGATTTAGACTTACGACGTCAAAGGGTAAAGAATTATTTCAAGCAGGGCAGACATCAAAATGTGAATTTTACTCTGGTGTTTCCCCAACATAGCTAAGATACCGGACCTAATCGACTTTTATGTAGCAACAGGTATATCTCAGAACTATATTCACATTGAAAACAGTAATTCTCTAGTATCGGATCACTCACCGGTTATCATGACAGTCAGTGAAACTGTAATTCAAAGGGAAAGTGCACCCAGATTAACAAATTCAAAAACAAACTGGGATCTCTTTCGTGAAATAATGAAGGACAAAATCAATCTCCAGGTACCGATAAGAAATTCGCGACAGTTGGAAGACGAATTGGAACAACTCAATGAAAAAATTCACTATACTGCATTGGCAAGCACTCCCATTTTGCAAAATAAGAAGACGCTTAACATATCCTACCCAATGAAAGTTAGAGAGTTGGTAAGAGAAAAACGACGAGCTCGTAAAACCTGGCAAATTAATCGAACACCGGAGAACAAAACAATTCTTAACAATTTATGTAACAGTCTCAAAGCCCTTCTTAAAGAAGTTAAAAATGAATCAATCAACAGATATCTGGTTAGCCTAACTGATGAAAAAAATTCTGATTACTCACTGTGGAAGGCGACGAAGGGACTCAAAAGACCCAAAATGCAAGTGCCTCCACTTAAAAAGGATGATGGAACCTGGGCAAGAGGTCACAAAGAGAAGGCTGATCTATTTGCGGAGTATCTCCAGGAAACCTTCCAACCACTACCAAGACAAACTGCCAATGAAAATATAATATATATTCACAAGCTGGTTGAGTTTGAAATACGGCCAGTAACTCTCAAAGAATTAAAAGAAGAAGTGAAAAGTAACTTGAATGTTAAAAAAGCCCCAGGGTATGACTTGATTACTTGCCAAATTATCAAAGCTCTACCCGACAAAGGATTTCGGAAGCTACTACACATAATCAATGCGACCTTTCGATTAAAATATATTCCGCATCAATGGAAAGTAGCAGAAGTAATCATGATATACCAAAACCTGATAAACCACCTAACGATAAAAAATCATACAGGCCAATTTCTCTGCTGCCAATTATGTCAAAACTCTTTGAAAAATTATTACTAAGGAGACTTAAACCAATAATTGAGGACCAACAACTAATTCCTCCACATCAATTTGGATTCAGAGAAAAGCATTCTACAATTGAACAGGTCCATAGAATCACCAACATAATTGAAAGAACGTTAGAACGTAAAAAAGTATGCTCAAGCATATTCCTGGACGTCGCGCAAGCATTCGATAAATTCTGGCACAGTGGTCTGGAATACAAACTGCATAGAGATCTACCGAGACAATTCTATGCCATACTAAGATCTTATTTAACGAATAGACACTTTCGAGTGAAATATGAGGATGAATACTCAGAGCTAAAGAAAATCTCTGCCGGTGTCCCGCAGGGGAGTGTCTTAGGACCAATCCTGTATTTACTATATACAAGGGACATACCAACCACAAATGAAGGAACCATAGCCACCTTTGCAGATGAACAGCAATTATGGCAGTTGGAAATAATGTCGCTGATGCAACGAACAAACTCCAGAGGATGACCAATGCGGTTTGTAACTGGACAAAGCGTTGGCGAATCAAACTTAATGAGACAAAATCCACGCATATTAACTTTACTTATCAAAAGGCTTACCACCTACCTATAGAAATTAACTCGCGACTCGTGCCATATGCAAATACAGTTAAATACCTTGGCATGACCCTCGATGCCAAGCTCAAGTGGAGAGAGCATGTCAAAAAGAAAAGAAAAGAACTTAACATAAAGTTCAGAAAAATGTATTGGCTCATAGGTGGAGGCTCTGAGCTTACAATTCACAATAAGCTGCTGCTATATCGGCAAATTTTGAAGCCGATATGGACCTACGGTATACAACTCTGGGGATGTACCAAGCAGACAAACGCCAAAATGATACAGACGTTTCAAACCAAGGTTCTTCGTAGCATCGTCAATGCTCCGTGGTACGCAAGAAATGAAGACCTTCACAGGGACCTACGGATGGAATACGTCAAAGAGGAAATAAAAATGCATGCCGCAAAACACGAAATAAGGCTCCAGGAACATGGAAACCCCTATATTCGCCATATGATAGATAACCCTGTCGTTGAAAGAAGACTCCAAAGAACGAGGCCATTTGACCTAGTGAACTTACCAAACTAAAATTAGTAAATAGGTTTAATTAATTATGGGGCTAACCAGTGGGTTACACCCCAACAAACGTGAATTTTACTAGATATATAAAAATTTGTATTTGAAAGAAAAATTGCTAGATGAGCGCAGTCTCAGTCGTAATAAAATAAATTGAAAAAAAAAATCTATCGAAACTGAACTTGCAAAACTATTGACAACCCCGCTTCTCGTAAAAAATAATTTTCTTGTTATGTACCAGAAGAACCTTATATTTCGCTAACATTAACATTAATACCAATATTAACATTAACACCAATACCAATACCAACACCAATACTAATACCAACATCTACACTAACAATATGACATACTGTTTAATGACCAGCTGGTTTGTTTTCTATTATTTTAAAATGATCCCCTTACACCCTTAAAATAAATTAAATCCAATTCGGAATCTGAATTGAAAAGACAGCAAACTAATTACTAAATATAACACGCCTTAAAATAATAACCTACTTGGATTATGAATTATATCATAACAATAAAATAAAGCAGCTTTAATCTTTTAAAGGTTACATTCACCTAAATAGTCCATAGGCATTAATTAGCCAATTACAGAATACCTCTAAAATCAAGTTAAATAACTAATCAATTCCTTATTATTCTTTTCTGCTTAAATCCGACTGCACAATAGTTCAAATTAATCAGGAGCATATTAAATACTAACAGTCTAAAGTTACCATACTGAATTATATTAAACAACTCGAGTATAAATCAATAACTAGTGCATTCCTATTTGTACCAATCGAAAAACAATTAGCACAAAATTTATCATTTGGCTCATAAAGTGAATTCCAATTTAAAACCATAATTTGTCCAACGAAATTCAAGGTCAGATTCAATTTGGTTTAGTAATCTGCCAGGTTCTGACTCCTAATCAATTTATTTAAATTCAATTTGGAATCAAACTTAAAATTAAACCATAAACCAACATAAATTAGTATTAAATTAAATTTTTAATAACAACCAGAATCTCCCCCCCCCCCCCCACACATAATTAAACTTAGGTAATATTAACTTCAAGTGAATTTAAATGCAAATTTAATTTAAAGATATAAATATTTCAAAAGTTTATATTCTGAAACAATCTGTAGGATTACAAATTTAATTAATCCAATTCCTAATCCAACATCTCAGTAAGCCAATGAAGAATGAAGTTCTGAAATCTATTTAAATGTTAATGTTAATTTTATGATAATTATTCTCTGAAAAATTTTAATTTCAATCGAAATCACCTTAATGAGTTATTTCTAGTAATACTTAAAAAAACCAATAAGTAATCCAAAACCTCTATACAAGTATTCAAATCCAATTTCGGAATATAATCGTATACCCTATCTATGCATCTAATACACGTACTAGCAGAATCGAATGCTCATCTGTTTTATAATTTTCGTTTTTATTAGTACTGTGCGGCTTATACAAGTCATTATATGCAATGCAATGAAATTCCCAATACATAACAATAATGTAATAAGAGGCTAATTGCTTTCACACTACTATATGCAAAAAATAATAATAAGACGTGAGATTACCTGCTAACGATACTTGAACAGTACCGTTATATATTTGATTTTATTATTTTTTTATTTATTTATTTAAAAAAGTACAATCCATGAATAGTTACAATCCAGTATTGATTAGTAATAAGTAAAACAAAAACTAAGAAAATATTATAAAGGTATTTGATAAAAATTAACAAATTAAAAATTTGCTACACTTGAAAATGCATCAAATCATCCACATTTGAGTCGCTAAACAAAAATGTTCTTAATCCATTTGCGAATGGTTTGAGTTTCCTATAAATGTTCAACTCAACTGATAGGTTATTGAAAATTTTAGAAGCCAAAATTAAACATGAATTTTGAAAATTGGTTGATGTAAACTTTTGTAGCCGAATACACTGATCATTTCTAAAATTGTAACCAGTACTGACATTTAACTGATTAACCTTTATAATGAAAAAAAGTCTTCATAGTTTTGAATACATATAAATGTCTTAATGGAAATATCTGCGACTCCTGAAATAAAGGCCGTGATGAAGGTAAACGAGGAACATTATGCATAACTCTTATAATATTATGTTTTTGCGCTATGATAAGGGGATAAATTCTAGCATAGTAGGTCTCATCCCAGCATACTAGTCCATATGATAATTTCGAATCTACAATAGCAAAATATATATTTTTAAAATTGCTACAGGGCATACCAGCCATAAGGTGTACATTTTACTGATCACTAAAGCCAGATACTTGCGGAGAGATTCAATATGGTTCTTGGATAGGCCGAGATATTTAAAAGATTTAACAAATTCAATACATGTATCAATACAAGCAACTTGATCACAATGAGCATCATGATAAAAAATGTCCACATCTATGACAGTATAGTCATTTAATTTGAAAAGAATGCCTTTAGCTTCATTGGTCAAGATCATAGAATGAGCAAGGCACCATTTCTTTACTAAGCATAAATCCAACTTCATATTTTGAATATTTATACTGCGAATAGGATGATTATACAGAAACCCAAGATCGCCAGCAAAAGGTTTCAACATAGTGTTAAAATTTATTTGGAAAATAGAATTTAACGGATTTAAAAATAGCAGTGGACCCAGCATTGTTAAGAAAATGTGACCGACCAGACAAATATGATTGAACCCACTGCAACGTAACACCACGAAAACTAGCACAGAAAAGTTTTTCCAGTAAAACATCATGGTTTACCATATCAAATTCTTTCGTTAAATCTACAAAAATAGCACCAATCGAATTTCTTTGATCCAGACCCTTATTCAGAAAATTTGTAAATTCCAATAAAGCATTTCCCGTACTTCTATAGATTTTATAAATCCATACTGGTTATTATGTAAAAATTTAGTTTTATTCAAGAAACTGCTGATTCTGGAATGTGCTAGCTTCTCAATAATTTTACCAAATACAGAGAGCAATGATATCGGCCTATAATTTAAAATGTTTTTTCTATCACCTTTTTGAATATTGGAATAATCACAGCTTCTTTTAATTTATGAGGAAAAATACCAGATGATAAACTGCAATTTACAATATATGTAAATACATCCGCTATATAGAGCGAAATTTTTCTAACTAAAAAAATTACTAATCAAATCATTACCTGTCGACCCAGTTAGTTTTAAACCAGATATTAGTTTAGAATTCCCAATAAATCTGTTTCCCAGAAAACGCAAGATTTTACTTCAGATTTATTAAATACAAGATCAGAATAAATTTGATAATTTGAGTTGGTAGTTTGCTTTAAATTAAGGACAGAATTTACGAAATGAATATAAATGTTGAATATGGGAAATCCAAACAATATCCATAATAAACAAATCTACACACTTTTACCATTGAGCAATACTAAAGAGGACGATTTTGTATCAGCAAGCAAACGGAATTGTAAATGCAATCAAAATCACCTCCAAGGAAGAAATATTGTTCTGCTGCTTTCTTGGATATAGCACTACATAGCCTTTGATAAAGTTTGGCACGATAGACTAATACACAAAATTAAAGAGCTTCTACCGAAGAAATTTCACTCAATGTTGGAAAGCAATCTTCTTCAAATACAGCACATGGTCAAACAAAATAACGCAACTACTTGCTTAAATGATATTAATGCAGGTGTCCCACAAGGCAGCCGTCTAGGCCCATTAGTTACCTGTAATCAACAAAGTAATAATATCAATATTTGCTAATGATACTGTCATCGTGGCTTCTCACAAGAATCGCGAAATTGCCTCAAAGGAGTTACAGAATCATTTAAACAAAATCGCGGACTGGATGAAGGTAGAGCGAATAAAAGTGAACGAAAATAAATCAACTCAAATCACATTCACGCTGAACAAACGCACCAGTGAAATTAAACGATAAAAATATTCCTCAACAAACGAAGGTCAAATACTTAGGTTTGCACCTGAATAGAAGGTTAACGTGGAAAAATCATATTGAAACAAAGCGTAACCAAATAAAAATTACATTTTCCAAAATGTACTGGCTGATGGGAAGAAAATTTCAGTTGTCATTAGGCAATAATATTTTATAGTAATCAAACCCATATGCCCTTATGGTATTCAGTTATGGGGATCTACCAGCGCTTCAACCAGAGAACTCATGCAACGAACCCAAGCGAAAATACTTCGCAGTGTAACCAATTCGAAATAGTATGTAATATGCATGACGACCTTGGGATTAAAACCATTAAAGAAACAATTAAAGAATTCAGTTCGAAATATTACTCAAAACTAGACGCACATCCCAACGGATTGGCCAGGGATATACTAAAACTAGGAATGATGAACCTGGAACCTGTTTAATATTTTTGTTATACAAGTATAATATAAACTAATTAAATTGAGAGCACTAACAATAAATATTAACTTTGGTTAAGACTTAAAATATGTAATAATTTTAGCTTAAGATTTGATTACTTCGTGTGAGTTTCTTATGTAGAAAGATTCAAGATTATAGCCATTGGCAGCATTAAAAAAAAATCTGAAACAAGCCTAGTTTTCCCGTATGTAGTAGATATAGTGATTAACCGGAACATGCTATTTGAAGCAACTAGGACTATTTGATGTGCCAATGACAAAACGACACCCGTTATTATTATATTACCCATCTACTATCGTCTATTAAGATCTACTATATATACCATAATATAATAATCAGTCGCGACCATTTAGTCATTAAAATTAGATCATTTTCCGGAATTTATTAAATTATATCGATTTTCCAAATATGTATTACGTTTTCTTATATATGTTCGTATTTTGTTTTTCTTTTTTTTTTTTGTTATGAGATTATACATAAATATGTAATAAAAAATTAAAAAATGGGAAAAACAAAATTTCAGTTTTTTATTTTGGAAATTATGTATGTTTTCGATTTTTTGTGTTTTCCGATTTTCTTGGGTTAGGTTAAGGTTTTTCTTATACATTTTTATTATGTAATCGTGTTTATGTATATATGGAATAAATTTACTTTTGTTGTTGGCTTTATATTTCTCTTTAATAAAAAAATGAAAAATTCAAGAACATATATACATAGATAAGACATTTCCGTGTCTTTAAATATATGTAAGCAGATACCGAAAAAAAAACATGAATGAATGGAACAAAATAGTAGGAGTAATAAGTTTTCGAAGCGGCGGGGTTAAAAATTTAACGGATTGACATAAGCTGTTTTGTATCAATTAGTAATCGCAATCCACCTCCCCCATAGTAAGTACTTCTTTTCTTCTATCTGTTTTTCATCTAAAACGTATTCAATTTAATAATTTATTTAAATTTATGTCGCTTCGAAAATTACAAAACGACGACTACAAAATTATCTAATTCTAATAATTCCTTTTTTTAAGATAAGATGGTTAATGTTAGCGAAAATTAAAGAAATACGAGATGAATCAGTGAATTTAGAAATTATATCTTTAGGTATGTAACAAAAATAAAATTTTGGAATATAATTTGTAAATTGTAATACAAAACTAGAAGATAAATGGAGAAAAAAGTACAACGATATAATTTATAATAAGTTAAAATAAATAAATAAAATTAAAACATCAAACGAAAAACAAGAAAATCCATTTTCTATTCTAATTCTTGTACATAATATACATATATCTGTGTATATAGTTTGTACTATGTTTTATAATGTTCTTGATCCGATCGAAATATCATACAAAAGCAAAAGAAAACATCGTTTTTACTTTCTAATTTCTAAATTTTTTAATTTTTTTTTTTTTTGGAAAATTAAAAGAATTTGAAAAGAGAAATAGCGCGCACAAACAAATTCTTTTTATAAATTTATAAATTTTCGAAATAAGAAAAATCAAAACTAAAGTAGAGGGAAATAACCCACCCAAGCAATCTATTGGTATTAAGGCCATATAAAAGAAAATTATTACAAAAGTTGTTTTTCAGTTTTCCTTCGAATTCTTCTTGTGTGTGGGTGTGGGTTTGGATGGGTTTGGGTGTGTGTGCCAAAAATAAAATAACGGAAGAGTTATAATTTTATACGTTCTTTATTTACTTTCAATTTTCGAAAATTTCAATTTTTTTTTTTTTTTTAATTTTTATGATTTTATCTTAAAATGATTTTTTTAAGCTTTTTTTTGAAAGTAGAGAAAAGATGGATATAGTGAAAAGCACAAAACGATAAAACATTTTAAAGTATATAGTCTCCACGAACACAAAAGTAAAATTAAGCTTAGTACCACAAATTAATTAATTCTAGTACTCAGGATTTCGTATAACTGAAGTTTTTACTGACAATTTTACTTTTTTTCGTTCTCCTTTCAGCCATATACTACAATTCGATTAAGTGAACCAACATCACTCATTGGAACGCATAACCAGGGCCTTATATCCAATTAATTTCCTGAACGTAAATTTAGACATTATTTAAGTAATCGTGGAAATGGTTATCAGTACAAATTCAACTTAACTTGATGAATCAAATATTAGGTTATCCAAATTTATTGTATGTGATTGATGATTTTTGTTACACGAAATGTAAAAGAAATCAGCCTCTGTTGCCTTTGTAGACTTTATAAACAGAAATAGGTGAAAGACCACAATATGTACCTCAACATATCTGTTAAAATTCAGTTTGGGATTTTATATGATGTATTTCGAATAACTTCACAGTAAAAATGTATGCAAGTTGGATGATGAACAAAATGAAAAATTAATTAAAAATGAAAGCTTTTATTTTTATATTAAACAAAAATTACAGAGATTACTAAATTACTAGATTTCATGAAAGTTTTGACGACATATTGAACGCACTCCAAACATGTTTGACGGTTTAACATTTTAAATAATTCAATACACCCAATAAATGGGAATTCATCAAAGATATTATTATTAATTCTTAATCGACGAAATAGAGTCTTGAATCTATCCGATACATTTGTATTATACGTATATTTCTCCTTGTTTCAGTTTCTCTCGGATGAAGTGATATCGAATACCGATATGTTTAGTTCGCTTGTGAAATTCTCCAACCATATATTCAGCTTCGCTCGTTGATAGTGCAACTGAATGACTGATTCATGTTACCGGTCCACTATTGAGCATGAAAACAAATCCAGAAGTTAATCGTCGTGAATCGGTGTCATTTGCATAATCTGAGTCTGAATATCCGACTAGTTTCCGAATATTATTTTAACCGCATTCCAGACTATTGCTACAAATATCAGAGAACCAACTGCCTCTCGATACGGTTCGGACATTTTATTTGTTTCTTAATTATTGTCAGTTGAATTGAGATGTATTTGTGGATCAGCCGGAATGCTTATTGGATGTGCTGTTTCAAGGTTAAAACGTCTATTAATTTTGTTTATATAGTTCGTCTGGTGAATAAAAATTGAACGTTTCTCACGATTGCGTTCAATTTGCAGTCCAACAAAATTATCCGGTTCACTTATTTTTACCTCAAAAGTCGCTTGAAGATGATTTAGTATAATTTTTAGTGCTTCTTTATTTTCGGCCATGCGACTAGTCCATCATCAACATAAAGTATTAATAGTACTCTCGCATTATTTGAGCTAATTAGCATACCATTTTTGAGTTGATCTTTCTTCCCTCTGGTGGAGTCAAATAAATGTCTTCCTGTAACTCGCCGTATAGGAATGCTGTTTTTACATCGAACTGCATAATTTCGAAATCATTTCATGCGGCTACAGAGAGAAGAATCCTATATTAAGTCAAAACGTGTTTGCACAAAGCCTTGACTTATATCGAATGACATCTCCATTCAGATTTGTTTTAATTTTGAAAACTCATCTTGATCCTATAGTGCTTTTACCTGGTGGTAACTTAACAACCTCCCAAGTGTTGATTTTTTTGAGTGCATCTAATTCATCTTGTATTGACTTCACCCAATTTTCTGCATCTGTACATGATATCGCCCTCATCAGCTTCAACAAAATTTGCTTGGTAGTCGTATCGTGCAGGCATTCGGATTATTTCGCGATTGCGTAACTTATAGCCGAAATTGTCTTGACTATTTATTGACTGTTGTATTGTTTCTTCATGTTCCACTAAATCGTCTTCTATATATCGAATTCCTTTAGTTTTATTATTTTTGGATTCATGAACTTCTAATTGGTTTTCGTAGTTGTTTGATTGTATTTTAGCCTCAACCGTATTTCTTTTTGGAAGGCAAACAACTGCACTTTCGTTGAAAGTAACGTTGCGAGAAGTAGCCAACAAACATTAGTTTCTTGCTCTTTGCGTAGCTCTATGTTGAATCGGATGTTTGAGTGATTGGAGTGCGATTTGAGAAATACACTGCAGTGTTGATAGCTTCACTCCTCAAATTTAGTGGAACGTCCTTTGTATACAGCATTGATCGTGCACATGGGACTTATGTCACTCTGCACAAACTCACCGGGTTTGGTTTTTCTGTTAGCAACTGATTTGAATCGTAACTTTTTCATAAACACATGCTTCACAGAAAAATTTGTCGATGTTGTCGATATTGACATTCTTAATGATTCCCTCGGTTGCCATTTTTTTCAACGCTTGCTTGTTGATGTGTCCGAGTCCACCTTCGGAAAACAAATTCTTCCTGGGATCAAGTAGTATGTACAACGCATTTGGTATGCTTGATTTGTGCCATGTTTCAACAATAAAGTTTTTGAATTACTATACAGTACCTTTTCCTGTAACCACTAGACTTTGATTATTTCCGAGTTTTACAGAAGCGTACTCATGTTTATGTGTCATATGCGCAGATGCGCCGCTATCCATTATCCAATAGTCATCGTCGATTGTAGATGTTAGTAGCGAGCTATTTTCAACGTTTGAAAAAGCTGTGACATTTGATTGTGAGTGCTTTTCTTTTGAATCATCAGATTTCTTTTCTCCTCGATTTTTCATTGGAGACCGGCATTGACTTGCAAAGTGCCCTTCTTTTGGCAATTATAGCAGGTTACTCGAGGTCGGTTACTATCCTTCTCATTTCAGTTCCGTTGTATTGATGAACTGCTGCATCATGCCTTAGTTACTACCAATGCCGAGTCAGATTCTTCATATGACGTCAGGCTGGCTTCTTCACCTAAAAGTCGTGCTCTTAGATTAGCTACTGTTTGCTTTGCCTCATCCATTAGAAAGTCAGGCTTGTCTTAGATTTCTGTATTTTTGAGGCAAGCTTCCGAGAATTTTTGTAATACTGGCTGCTTCACTGACATCTTCTCCTATTTCTTTGATTTGTTTTGCCAAATTTTATACTTTAGCAATGTGCTGGTAGTCAAATTCTACCAAGCAAACCGAATTCAGAAATGATTCAGAGGTATCCAATAGGATCCCCAACTAAAGGACATAACAAATTTCAAAGGCCACCATAATTTTGACCAGAAGAATTAATTTTTTTTCCATTGTAAACTACGTGATGGCAATACATTTATTGATGTTGCAAAAATCCAAACAAGCAAACAAGATTTAGAATTGGCCCCGACATTGAAGTAGCCAATAGAAAATAATAAACCAACATTCGTATTGTCGGAGGAAATTTCATACTTTTCTGGAATGAAAGTCTGGGATAACTTCAAGAATTTGTCTGAGAAGCTTCAGGTAGCCTAAGCAGCTCCACTTTTCAATTCTAAGTCACCTGCAATTGTAACCTCAACAAACAAAATTACTCTTTATTGGTCTACCGGCTACGCCCCACAGCCGCAAATGAAACGAGGAAGTAGAACGCTGTACAAAAGTATGGCAAAAATTGCACTTCCTTGGCCTGAACTCAGGCCCGCACTTTGCCTAGCCTAGATAAAGACGTTAGGAATTAGGGGAAAACGACTCTCGTTGGAGATTTTGCAACCTGACAAAGGGGACATTGGAATATATACTATTCACGTGCGATGACACCAAACAAAGATTTAAATTTCCCAATGTGTACGCAACCAATCCACTGACATAACTCCAACCCAATATAGATATGCTTGAACTATAGTGGCATTCGTCGTAGTGTGCAGAATTTCGAAACTCATCCTAATACATATAAAACATGAAATTCGTTATTCAGATTTTAACAAGTTTGAATGGTTCAAATGGCCAAACCACAGTTTTGTAACACATTGTGACAAGAATATTGATTACCCACAAGCACAATTAATACACAAAAACAAAATTAAACGTCGAAACAAAATTAAACACAATTAATAACACAATCTGAGTAGCGTTCCAACTCTCAACTCTCAAGCGTCAAACTTTATTGTTTCTCTGGACTATCTGAAATAAATTTCAGATCGAGAAATAGCAATCTGTGATTTTTCGGTCAATGTGGACCTGTATCTCTGAGAGTTACGTTAGACGATTGTAAAAAACGCATAATTTATTAAATTCAGCTTAAGTATAACCCAAAACAACTTTAAGTGGATACTTGAATTTGTACTGAAAATAATCCTATATGGTTTAACATTTAACTCCATGCACATAATGTCCTTCTCCCGTAACCCACTATAGTATTTCTATAGTATTTCACAAAACACATCAGTAAAAAAAAAGTTTAGAATTTTGAGGAATGGTGAACCTATGGGTGAGCAAACATAAATTTTATAGAAAGACACGATTTTTCAAAAAAATAAAATAAAAACTGATAATACATACAGACAAAGTCGACAAAGTTTTTGTCAACTGCACACACACACATATAAAATGCGTATATAAACACAAGTAATATAGAAAAATTTATATATTTGTATGTACTTGAGAACAAAACTCAAAAAAGAAAAAAAAAAAAGTTGGGGCACAGAAACCAAAAATAGGGGAACGAGGAAAACTTACAGCAAAAACAAATGGCATACATAAGAGAAAACATTCAATATGGGTATAAAAAGGAAGAAGGAGTATTTTGCAAGAAGGGGAATTCTATTTTTCCGGTTGTGTAGCTGCTGTGTAACGACAAAACTAGAGAAACGAAATCAAGTATAAAATATTTTCAAGCGAAAGTAAAGAGGATAAATATAGAATATTTAGAGTTATATAAATGTTTCGAAGGCCGTCGATAAAAACAGTGAAAATGTAGACAACTTTATAGCAGAATATGCATATAAAAGCAACCCCTTCGAAAAATGGTTTAACCCATTAAGTTTTCACAAATTGCATAAACCCTTAAATCTAAAAATATCGCTTGTAACACAAATACCTTAAAAAGCATCTAAATCTCCGGTATTGCAAAACCTCATTAAATTATAAATCCCTTTTGTTCACATAAAAATTACTCTTTCATCTGCATCTAATAAACCCCCACAAAAAAATTACAAACACAACAAACAATAAAATCAAGTCATATGTCTGAAATAAAAAATGATCCCAACGATAACTTATTTCTTCACTTTTTGATTTACCCTCGCACGTCTCACATCACAATCACGACACTCGCCTTAAATTTTAGATAAATCATATCTTATACCCCAAAAAACCGCACACCATCACCACCACCACCACCACCACTACCAACCACCCCCAAGCCTACATATAGTATAAACATAACAAATAAATATGACAAACTATTTTCCATATACATACATACATACAAAGACAAACCATACATACAAAATACGAAAATAAAAAGAAAAATTTTAGGATTTAAGCTTTGGAAAAAAAAAATTTAATGGTTAGAGAAATTTTAGGTTAGGTTGTCATGTTTTTCTATTCACATCGGTTAGTAATGTATACAAAAAATAAAACATAAAAATTTGTAAAAAGCTTTTACTTTTTATTTTAATTTTAAAAACATAGATTTTAATAAAACTAATTTTTGTTTTATTCATAAAAATAAAAATAAAAAATAAAAAATTTCTTTTTATTCAAATAAAATCTTAGATAAATATTGAGATGAATAAAAATGTGTATATATAGTATAGCAACTATGGTGATATAAACTAAAATGTTTGAGCTTAAAATTTCCATTTATCTTTCTGATGTTTTTGTACTGTTATCTATTTTTGTATATCTTCACTTGTATTCTAAATAATTGGAGTAAGTATTACTTTTCGTGTCGATACATTGTTGATTTTTATGGGAGGAGCAAAATAAAAGCTTGCGGTATGATAAAGTTTGTTTTATGCCATTTACAAATGACTCCACGATTATTAAAGTTTATTCTTTGAAGTGTGAAGAAACTTGTTATTTTAACAAGTGGAAGTATAACCAAAATCAATTTAAACTACAAACAATTGTTTACGTTTGTTTACAATTGTTTACACTCATTACAAAATCGAAAGAATTATAGGTTATTAAGGAATTTATAAATATTGCAGCCCGAGTCGCCATTTTAAGTTAGAACCGTTTAAAAGGGCGCTAAATCATAATAAATGACTAGTTTCTCCTCGAAGATCGGTATTTTATATGGCTAACAGTACCTAAAACGATAAGGTATATGCTTTATGTCATTTGGAAATGAATCCTTAGGTGCTATAAAAGCCCTCCTTTGAGGTGCTTCCGAAGAAAAAAGTTGCTTTAACAAGTGGAAGTACAGCCAAACTTAATTTACATAAGTTACCTACAATTGGTGCGTACTGCTTACAACTAACTATTAACAATTGTTTAAAATTGTTTACAATTGTTTACACTTGTTTACGTTTGACTAAAATAAACATAAATAAATTAATTACTCACGCTCGATAAAATGAATTCATTACATCAAAAGTATTCAGGATATAAAATAATATCCCCAAACGGCTGTTGACTGGACAAATTGATGCTAGATAAAGGACCAAATTTCTAAAATATGGAGCATATGATAAATAAGCCTTCTGAATCGAGTTCTCGATATATGTATAAATAACAATTTAAATAAATTCGGAAAAATCATCAATCAAGAATTTAAGACCAAGAAATCGAAACTTATGCTGTGTGCCTGACACCGATTTTTTTGACTAAATTGTCGACTAGTTCGTACCAGTCGTTCATAGATGACATAAGGGTCAATAAGACAGGCTGTGCCTGACTTTTCATTATTCTAAATTATGATTTTTGGAACGTCAACCGAATGTTATTACTGTTTGACTGAAATAACTAGGAACTGCTTGAATGTTCGTTCCTTTTCATTTTGGCTCGCGCGCAAGTTGATTTACCAAGTTAATTTGTTTTTTTTTT
Source organism: Tipula helvola (assembly GCA_963556165.1). Taxonomy (NCBI): domain Eukaryota; kingdom Metazoa; phylum Arthropoda; class Insecta; order Diptera; family Tipulidae; genus Tipula; species Tipula helvola. Next base: position 106,174,679 of record OY744482.1, read on the forward strand.
TTGGAATTTTTCAATATTTCGTATACAAAATTATTTACAAAATATTAAATTAGTTTATTGGCGCTATAAGAAAATCTAAAGACTTGCAAAGTCGTTGATGAGTTCGATAAAACCGGATAGAATACTTTAGCGTTGATAAACTAAAGATGATCTCTTTTTTGACCCAAAAGTTTCTCCAATCCGTGTTGCCTACAGACGATCTGACACCATATAATCCCTAACAGAAAGTTGAAATTAAAATCTTATGTACAAAAATATATAAACTTTAATTAAATATGACAACAATTTTAATTTTCTTGAATAATTTGATTAATTTTGATAATTTTTGAAAAATCTCGGAATGAACGAAACCTTCTCTAATTTAAGTGAAACTATTTCTAAAATGAATGAAAATTATTCCGAATTGAATAAACCCTTTTACGAAAAGAAGGAAACTAATTTCGAGTGGAATGAAACTTTTTCCAAATTAAATGAAACCAAATTAAATAAATTTAAAAGCAAACATTGTATCACTAAAACTTAAAAATTATAACAGTAGTTAAATAAAAAAACGTACTGGTTATCTTGTAACAGCAAGGAGTGTCATCTTCGTGTCTAAGATGAAATTGGTCCAATCTGATGCTGTGCCTAGATAGATAGATTCGGATTCTCTTAGTTCTTAATAAGTTTCTTGCATGTCCTTCGACATTTGTGAAGGCCGTGTCCTATCGGACGGACATTTGCAGATTAAAACCACCCTTTTCCAATTAAAGGTTAAATAATTAAAATGATTTTAAATTGGGAAAACATTAATTGAACCTGCTGAACTGAACATAAACTGAGAGAATCGGATTTGTCCCTTAAAACTGACGTTCAGTTGCTACCTGAACCGTATTTTAATTTTCTTTAGTATCCAAAAATTAATCGATTAAAAATTAAATATTTTGATTCAAAATATAGTTAAAAACAAAATAATAAACCAAAATACACTCGAACCAAAACTAACTTTAAAGTAACGTCACTCATACACAGCTCGGGTATGGTTCGTCATAAAATCCTTTATGAGCTCCAGACTGAATTGAATAAGCAGAATTTGTAGGTGCTTCACGTGACATTTAATATTATTTTATGGTAAACATTTATCGATTTATTTTGTCATAAAATTATCCAGGTAAAGGATTTTACCTAAGCAGCACAAGCCGGTTTAAATATTTCTTCCTCCGTTTTACCCGATCCTAAGGGTTGAAAGAATCACAGCTACACACACAGACTACTCAAATCTCATCTCAGTTTTAATAAATTCTTAATGAATGAGTGTTTTATTTAACAAATAATAAAACAAACTTTAGTGATTTATGTACTTACTGGTTTTAAACTTATTTAATTAGGTTTCATTTCTTTCGGGAAAAGTTTCAATTAATTCAAAATCGTTTATTTTAATTCGGAACAAGTTTGATTTATTTGAGGAATAGTTTCGCTGATAGATTAACCGTCGTAAGGTTTCTTGATTCAGAACGCAATCACAGAGAGCTCAATGGAATATTATTTGCATAAATCTGGTAAGTCCCTTCATCCTAAAATTGTTCATTTGCTGGCCGTTTTACTAATCGTTATACCATTTCAAGCCACGATCACGGCACTGACAGTAAGACAATATTAATCAAATCAATATGTTAAAATAAAAATTGAATAAAAACCGTCAAATTCAAATACATATATATGAGCCGTTCAGTGCACAAATTGATTAACTCCATAAAACAAAAAGTTGAGAAATGCGATGAGAAAATGTAGTGTTTTTTAAAATTCTCTTTATAATGTAAATTCAAATTATATTGTAGAATGCATAAATACAGATATACCTATCATAACGGTATATCAAATTAATAAGAATGAATATCCAAAAAATAATCTTCAGTAATGTTACAATTTTTATATGACTAGTGGAGTTAATCGATTTGGCAACTGAAAAAAGTAATAAATGAAGTTATTCAATGGCCAAAATTTTTTTTCGTTTAATGGTGTTAATCTTTATTATTCAGGAAAGTTATTATAAATATAAAAAGTTATGACTATACCAAGTGGTTTGACACTTAAATTTAAGATTTTTCAAAAAGTGGAGTTAATCGATGTGTGCACTGAACGGCTCATATAATAAAAACTCGTATCGTACGTATAACCATTAATCGGTACCAACTTGTGGCACTAATTAAATTCGTTGATAATGAAAAGTACTTAATCCAAGCACTCTCTCAATAAAAATGACAGCTAAATTGAAAAGCAACCTCGCGAGGAGACTTTTCGTTAGCCGTCTGGTGGTTAATAGCATAATGTAGCATAATTTAGTTTAGTCAGAAATTTAGTCGAAAAAATCGGTGTCAGGCACACAGCATAAGGCGACGAAAAAAAGACAACTTTGCATATTTTGAGGCAAATTTGTATTCTTTTATTATAAAGACACTTCATGTAGCACTTAAGTACAACAAACAGAGGGAAAGCGAAGAGTAAATTTAAATGATTGGGTTCAAAGCCTCCGAACAAAAAAACATTCCGAACATTCCGAAAAAATACCGAACGACAAAGGCATTCTACGGGAAGATAGGGGTAAGTCGAGTACATCCAGATAGAGGTAAGTCGGTTTGAATATTGAATATCGAGTTTTTTAATATTTTTGTGCTTGCTAGGAAATAAAACAAAGTTATTGTATATGTATTTGTTTTCTATCCAAATAAAATAAGCCGTAATGAAAATTTAAACTTTATGGTACATATTGGTATTTTGTTTGGAATTTGATTTGGGATTTTTATATTTACTATATTATTAATAGATGTCGTTTATCGGACGAAGCAGTCCAGAAAGCAATGCTTAATTCTTTTTTAGTAAATGTCAAATTCATAGTTATGGAAATATCTCAAATGTAAAATAAAAACATCGGATTGAAGTCCTTTGGCTCACTGATAATTCGAATGTAGAATTTTTGAGATTATTTCAAAATTATTGAAAATTTTAAAATTATTTGAAGTTTTTGATATTGGTCTGCGGCGTAAAAATTATTTTTTCTCGATTCAACGATTAACCAGAAAAAACTTAATTTTTTGTACCGGTAGGTGGGGAGAAACTAATTTTACCTGGCACTCTATTTTTCCTTAACCCGCGACTGAATGGGGTAGTCCATCGCAGTTTCTCGTGAAATGAGTATAGTTGATGGTTTCTAAATTGTTTCTTTTAGATTATAAAGAACCATATATATGTACATGTTGCTAAAACCAAAAATTCTAAATAATATTTTTGTATTTCTAAATTATTTAAATTTCCATATCCCTAAAATTTACAATTTCCGTAAATGTTAATTTTCTAAATTTCCAAAATGTTGTAAAATCTCTCTAAACATCAGGATTCTTAAATTTGGCGAATTTCTAAGTTTATACTCACTTTAAAGATTTAGATCTTTAAATTCTCATTTTTACCTTCCCAAATTCGCAAAAATTTTATTAAATTCTAGTACCCCACAATATTTAAAAAACTTAAAAATTTTCCAAAATTTTCTAATTTCTTTTCTTTCCGAACTGCGACAAAATTCTTTAATTTCTAAAATCAATCCAGAGTTTTTAAATTTGATAAAATTTTTATTTAAGCTTCTAAGGGTTTTCGCTTTCTAAATTCCTGACATTAGGGTGAATTTTAGAGCGAAGTTAAGGGTTAATTTTAGAGAGGATTTTCCAGTGAATTTTAGGGTGATTTCTAGGGTAGGCTGAATTAAAGGGTATATTTTAGAGTGAATATCAAGTAAAATGTTAGGCTTAATTTTAGAGTAATTTGTAGGTTGAATTTAAGAGTAAATTTTAGAATTAATTTGTCGTAATTTTGGGAAGAATTTTAAATTAAATTTGGGGTAAATTTATGATGAATTTCGATTGATTTTATGGTGCATTTTAAGATGAACTTTGTAACATTGATTATGTTCCAGGCTTGGTGAAATGTACTTACATGGTAAAATATTTTTTTGTTGTCCATATATTGATCAATCCTAAAATGGTTGAATGATACGATGAGTTTGTAGTTGGAAATTCGTTTAATACAGTGCATATTTTTGTAACTACTGTGAGTTGGTTTCTCGGATAAATATAATGTGCCATAATTATTGATATAATTAATTAATGACAGCAAAATGTGGTAGATGATCATGGTTTTGTTTTTGTCGTTATTGTTGTCCCCCTACATAAAAACAAATATTGATTTATTTATAGTCTGATCGGCCATTCGATTTTTGTGCTTAGTAAAGAAAATATGTACGTGTTAACAGTGGCCGAATAAGGTGTTTCTAATTTATTTATTTTTAATAAACTGTGTTAAGTACAATTGTGTATTTTAATATCTAAAAAAAAAATATTATTTCCATCTACAAAACATCATCAGTTTTAGCCATTTAATTTCTTTGCCAGTTCGTTCCGAATTTCCGATATCGTAATGCGTGTTATGAGTTTATGATAGTCTGAATAAATTTCATCATGTCTCTATAATTATTTGGATGAGGTAGGCTAGTACAAACAAAAAGGGGGTAATATCAAATTATGCTATATATTGCCCAAAAAGGGAGGGAGATGAGCATATGGTCCAACATTATGACCATTATAAAGTACGGCTGTGACTTATTGTTGCTGTTTCTGGAACTTTCTAAACCTATTTTGCTGGCTTTCAAATTAACGTTCAATATCCATCTGTATTAGTGTATGTAAACCATTTTAGCTTTTGTTACCGTTTCATACCGCTCAAATCATTCAATTTGGCAATATGGGATATAGCAGCACTTCTAGCTCTCTGCAAACGTGCTGCGGTCATCAGTGTTTAAAACTACAGTGTAAATCGTCAAGTTAATTGACAGCGCAAAGTTCTACTGTACTAAAATGGAATTTTCGATGATAAAATTCTTCAAAATGTTTCTAAACTGTTCTTACCGGAACAATCATGAAATTTCGAGAAGTTTTGGTTTGAGTATATTACGAGCGAAAGAATTTGAATTGAAACATTAGTTTCTTGTAAGCGTTAGTATGAAGATTAAAAAGTGAATTAAACAAGTGATTTAAAAGTGTTTAGTGAGATATAAAAGTTATTAGTGAACTGTAAACTTGGCGATAATTATAACAAGTGATTTAGTGAATTAATGTAAACAAATTATATTGAATTAATTTTTGGTGTTAATAAATAAATACAAATTGTTTTTTTTATTTTTATGAGCCAATATATTTATCAATTAAACAAATTTTTTATTTGGTTTAGGTCTCTTTTTTATTTCTTTTAAACTAATTAAAGCTTTAGCTTTCGAACCCTATTCGGATTCATTTTCAAAAGCGTAATGCTGAAAACAGATGAGCAGAATTCTGCAAGCAGAAAAATTAGAATACACACGTTTATACAGCATGAAATACATGAATTCTGCTTTCCGAGCAGAATTCTGCTTTGTGTCTCTATTTCTAATTTTGCTGCGAATCAGTAGGCTACATTACGTAAAAGATAAAAAATCTAGTACTATTTGTATACTTTTTATTTTTTTCAATGAATTTTTTTAATTTGTTGACAGAAAATAAGTTTTATGTGGCAAGTGCCAAATTGGAGGATACAAATAAATTAATTTGTGACAAAATAAAGCACAATAATGTATCAAATAAATGCCACAAAAAAACATTCTGCTTATCAAAAACGATGCTCATGTAGTTCACTCGAATTTCTGCCGGCAGCGATGCTAGCAGAAATTCTGCTCATGTATTTCCAGCATAATGCTGGAAACACATGAGCAGAATTCTATAAGCAGCAAAATTAGAATACACAAGTTTAAATGAATTGAAATACATGTATTCTGCTTATCATGTAGAATTCTGCTTCATGTCTCTATTTCTAATTTTGCTGCGAATCAGTAGGCTTCATTACGTAAAAGATAAAAAATCTAGTACAATTTGTATACTTTTTATTTTTTCCAATCAATTTTTTTAGTTTGTTGACAGAAAACACGTTTTGTGTGACAAGTGCCAAAATGGAGGATACAAATAAATTAATTTGTGACAATACATTTAAAAAAATTATACATTAAAATTAAATATGTATCAAACAAGTGCCACAAAAAAACATTCTGCTTATCAAAAACGACGCTCATGTAGTTCACCCGAATTTCTGCTGGCAGCGATGCTACAAGCTACGGTATAATGTAGTTGCAACGGTACCTACACAGGACAGACGAAACAATTTCTAGAGAAAAGATTTTACCAACACAAAAGTGATATAAATAAAGATTAAAATTTAAGCGATATATAATTATAATAGCGATATATAATGATAATTTTTAGTGTACTTACGCGACATCTGAAAAATACGAACCATCAAATCAGTTTAGGTAACATAAAAATTCTCGAGAAACAAAAAAATTTTAGAAAAAGATCGATTTTGGAAATGTTACAAATTAAATCAAGTACAAAATCAATCAATGTCGTTGAAGATTCTAAATTGTTTTTTTCCTCATGCAATTTTATTTTTATTCAAATGTACACCTTTTTTACATGAAAGCGCCTTAGCAAAGTTTTTTTTTTTTCTTTTTTTTTGTGAAAATTACATAGCTGTGCGTTTCCATGAAAAGTCGGTTTTAATAAAAATTAGTGATTGCTTTATTTTTTGATTTATGCTGGAAGCACATAAGCAGAATTTCTGCTAGCAGCACTGCCGGCAGAAATTTGGGTGAATTACATGAGCGTCTTTTTTGACAAGCAGAATTTTTATTTGTGGTATTATTTGATACATATTTAATTTTAATGTACAATTTTTTTAAATGAATGGCGCATTATTTTGTGACAAATTAATTAATTTGTATCCTCCATGTTGGCACTTGGATAATGAAACAGCCGATGCAAATAATGTTAATGATTTTAATAGCAATATATCAACAACAATGCTGGGATGCGATACTACTAATGCACCAATGTTCAATAATTGTACTAATTGTACGATAACCGTTAATATTACAAATAAGTAAAATTAAACTCCTATACCTAACACATAATTAGTTTGGCATTGATTTATCAAATAAAAATTGATTATTATGTACAACTGTTAAATTAAAATAAATAAATGCGTTTGACCTTATAAGTGTACTTTTATTTCTTCTAAACAATTAAAAATCCATACGGGAATATATTCCCGGCCTAGGCCAGAAAAAATATTCTCGTACTATTATTACTTGTTGCTTAGCAACAAAAAATGGCGGTATGGCCAACACACGACTTTCTTTTACGAACAGCGAATTTTAAGAAACTTTTATAATGCAAATTTCTTGCAAACTTTATTAAGATTGTTTTTATTTTTTCATGTTTTCTGTAAATTGTATATTTTTGAAATATTTGTAAAATAAATTTTCTGTTTTACGGAATCTGGGACCTGGAACTCGAAATATTATGTAAGAGATTAATGAAGATATATCTGTTTTGAGGTCCCTTGAGTCCGAAAAAGTGGGTTTCGAAATGATGTCTGTCTGTCAGTCTGTCCGTTTGTCTGCTCGTCTGTTTGTCTGTGTCTTCTCTATAGCCCAGATGGCTTAACCAATCTAACAAAAACTTTAGATTTAAGCTTTACTTATGTAAAAGAAAGTAATAAAAAATAATAAATTTGTAAGAAGTTTGCGTAATTGGTGTCTCAAAATTTCCTGTTCGTAGAAGAAATGTGTTGGCCACACATCAATTTTATTTGTTTTATAAAATTTTTTAATTTTTTTTTTTAATTTTTAATTATTTTTTTTTTATTTTTTTTATACTTTTAGTTTTTGGAAATATTTTGTTTTAGTGGTTTTTTGTAAACCTTATACTTTTTCAGATATTTGCAAAACAAATTTTCTGCCCCACGGGAGTGGCTACTTCCGGTTGACCGATTTGGAGCAAAATTCACTGGCACCTCCCAATTTATCAAAAAAGCTTAAATCTGAAGTTTCATCTGGATTGGTTAAGCCATCTGGGCTGTAGAGAGGACACAGACTGACAGACGGACAGACAGACTGACAGACAGACATCATTTCGAAACTCACTTTTTCGGACTCAGGGGACCTCAAAACAGATAAATCTTCAATAATCTCAAGGTCGAAAATTTTCATGATTACTATACTTTATTTTACTTACGTAAAAGAAAGTAATACAACATACTGGAATCATGAGCTTTTCATTTCGAAAAAACAACGGAAAGATATATTTTTTCCTACGATCGAAGAAAAATAGTAGATTGTTCTACAAGTAAAGAAAAGTGATAGTTTTCCAGCGAGTGTAATTGTTTAATTCACGAGCGAGCGCTAGTGAGCGAGTGGATTAACAATTTTACGAGCATGGAAAACCACTTTTCTTACGTGTCGGACATGCTATTTTTTCGTGTATTTGACGATAAATCAGGTAAAAATAGAAAAGGTAGATCCAGTTTGGATCGAAGTATGTATGCATAGCGTGTACAAATAATCGCAGTAAGCAAATAAATAAAAGTCAAAAATTCAAAAATCATTTGGAAAAAAAGCGTTTCTATGAAGAAAAGTGTTTATATGGAGAAATGTGTTGCTAAGGAGAAAAGTAGCAGTTTTCTTTACTGTTTTCAGCCAAGAAATGACACTCTTTGCCATTAAGTACACGAAAAACATATTTTCTGTCACCAATTTAAAAAAATTGATTGAAAACAATAAAAAGTAGACAAATTGTACTAGATTTGTTTTCTTTTACGTAATGTAGCCTACTGATTCGCAGCAAAATTAGAAATAGAGACATGAAGCAGAATTCTACATGACAAGCAGAATACATGTGTTTCAATTCATTTAAACTTGTATATTCAAATTTTGCTGCTTACAGAATTCTGCTCGTGTGTTTCCAGCATTATGTATAAAAGAAAGAATTTTTTGTTATATTTTTCATTACACTTTTGAAAATGAATCCGAATAGGGTTCGAAAGCTAAAGCTTTAATTAGTTTAAAAGAAATAAAAAAGAGCCCTAATCAAATAAAAAATTTGTTTAATTAATAAATAAACACATTTATGATAAATTCAAGAGTGTGTAACGAAATCCTAAGATTTCGTTAACAGATCATGAAATTAGAGATCTGGTGCGGCTTTGTAGCTGGCTAGAGCTCACGGTGTGCCGTAGAGTTTTGCAGACATGGTGTCATGCTTGAATAACCGCATGATGTAAAAAACAATAATCAACAAGAAGAGAAAGAGAATTAATACTGTCTTTGCCACGCCTTCAACAGCTAAAGCAAATAATAAACCGGGTGTATTCGTCTATGACGACACCTTTAACCACGAGCGATCCCCGCCCTGTCTACTCCAAAGGCCTTCTTATCATCAGGCAGTCCACCGGAAATGCCTTTCCGGTCATAACTGACAATGGGAGCATTCAGGTCTCCCAACATGTTGGTATCAAAAATAAAATGGCATTTAAACAATCATATTGCCATGAAATTTTATATGTATCATGTGCGTTCAGGTCTCAGCGTGGTGATTTTACCCAACATGTTGCCAACAGTTGGCTTGCCTGAATGCGCCTATTGATACCTAAGGACGATGGAAGCACGCCTTTGAGACAAACCATGCGATGACATAACATGCCAATAACATATACGCCGTTGTTCGTGATAATAAGAAAAAAGGAAAATTATGTCGTAGTAGTATTAAAGTAAATTAACATATTTAAAAATTTGTATTGTATACCTTTGAATTTTTTGGTTATATTTTTGTTTTGAAACTTTGACATCTCATGTAGTAGGATTCTATTAATTAATTTATAAAATATGTATTGCCAGTGACAATTTTGAAAGTCACGATCAGCACGGCATCTGTTTACGGCCTTCGCAACCTAAAAGGGTTTTGGTTCATGAGCTGCTCTCGAGGCAAATAAAAAGGCAGTGTTCTTCTTGTCGTCGAATTATTAGCAACACATAAATTATATTAAATGAATAAATAAAAAACGTAAAGAAATAAAATTGAAGTTTTGTGACAAAGTGGTGATTCAACAAATAAGTTTTTTTTTTGTTTATAATTTTTCATAGAAACAGACCGTACCCCTACAATCATTCGATCAACCTTGAGAAATTACTCCCTCATGATAAAAAAACAAATAACGGACATACCGAATATCACAAAAAAATAGGACCAAATAAAATACAATATACCACAATGGTATATTGTATACTTGAGAATAAAACGAAAATCAGATAAACGTGGTTGAAAATTCTACAGAGATGGAAGTGAAAAACAACTGTAACTATTGAATCCGAATCCAACGGAACCGAACCATGGCAAAAATTTAAAATCGGAAAAATGCAATAAAATTTAAATTTAAGAATCCGAAAGAAAAAGGAGAATTTAAAACCTGAAAATTTTACATAGTAAAAAAATGATTTGGTGGGGAATGTGTGATACACCACGCGAAAGTTGAAATAAAACGTTATATAACTCAAAAGAAATGTATAAAACAAACCTGGTTCAAAACGGGATAGAAAACTCGGGCCCGGGGTGTTCTGCGAAGAACTTATGTTAAAGCTCTCCTTCTGTCTCCCGGACTACTGCAGCATTTTTCAAGCCGAACTGCAATAAAGGAAATCATGGACTGGTTGAGGTATGATGTAATATCGACTTGTGATAATCGCATATATACGGACAGTCAGGCTGCTATTAAAGCGCTACAATCGCACCTCCTCACGTCGAAAGTAATCCAGAACTGCCTCTCATCTTTTAACGAGATGACAGATCAGTTCAACATCTATATATGGGTGCCAGGACATATCATCAGTACAGGGAACATAAAAGCTGATGAACTCGCTTGACGTTATACAACGGACCACATTTCAAAAAGCAGAAAGGATATTGAAATGCCTCCTACGTTATACATACCTCTGCTTCAGGAAGAAGCTAGTAAATTGACGAATGATAGATGGTCAAGTAGCACCTCATGCGTAATAACTCGGCAGGTCTGGCCAAAGTTGGACCTGGCGAGATCCAAACAGCTAATCTCACTTCGGGCGGCTACAAAAGTTGTATACATGCATGCGTTCTTCATTGTCAAACTTGAATCTAAAAAACATCATTTCATCAACATGATTCCTTTGGGAAACAGTGCAAAATTATACCACTAAAAAAGCTTGCTAAAAATTATGACGTATGTTTAAGGCTCTATATTCTTGAAGGCTCTGATAAAACACGAAAAAATTAGAAACAAAAGACATCCTAACAGATTTTCCCATTTTACTTTCATTTTTCATTCGAATCCGATTTTTAATTTGTACTTTGTTTTTGATAACAATTTTCCAAAAAATAGAAAAACAGCATTTAGAATTTAGATAGGACGAAAAACTACCCCACTTTTTCTCTCATATATCCGGTTTTTTGTTTTGTTGTTTTTTTTTGCTTTATTGTTGTTGTTTATCTGCTGGAAAATACAAGCATATAAATGTATACGCACGCATATCCTTATTATGTATTATATTGTTATTTCGTACATAACCATTCATGACATGCTATGTTGTTATACCTTATATGCATCTAGAGTGTGTATCTAGGCGTGTTATTTAGGTCACGACAAAAAAAAAATACTTGAAAGGCACAAAATAAAATTTCTCTAAAATGTACGAAAAGGAAACGAGCGTTTTGTTGGTTTTCCGTGTATTTTTGATATTCTACGATATCTCATACCAGCATAGAAGATAAACATACTCGTTCATATGTACATACATATGAGTGTATTTGCAGAGAATTTTAAAAAAGGAAAACTATTGATGATAATGTACAAATAATTTTTTTTTTAAACAGATTACATTTCTACTTATTCTACTCTTAGATCATTAGTGGTAAAAATAAAAATCGAAAATATTTGTAGAGAGTTGGTATGAAAGCTTAGTTTTTCCTTGTTCGGTTTTGAAAATCGTGTACACAGGATGAGTTGTAACGCACATGTACATGTTTTTTGTATAAATTTACTTCAATGAATTATTTAAATGGTTTACATGAAAGTGTCATATATATGTATATATATGTATATCACAAATATGTAATGTTATACGCATTGCTTCAAGCGCTATTATAAATACAACGAATATTGGGAAAGTAAATAAAACAGTGAATTATTTGTAGCCGGGATTTAATTTTAGATTTTGGGTTATTTGTTTGTTATTAGTTAAGTACAATTTCGTAATGTGGAAGTAATATTCTTTAAAACTAGCTAAATGTTAAATTAATAGTTCTTGAATGTTCCGCCAGATGTCAGCAACTCCGTGTTAAAAGGCGAATATAACTTCAATTATACTCTCTTCCGCTTTTTCCTTCTTCTTGTCGTAACAGAGCCGTCATAATATATTCTTCGGTGGGTCAATGCTTCATATTTTGTCAAATTTTTAATTGTGGGGCATAAAAATATATTCATTTGAATTACAATAAACCATCCACTGTCATCAGGTCCTCGAGCCCTAAATAAATTGCAAAGATATAAACAAAAAGACATAAAGACGTGTATTCAGTAGAGACATTTCAATCAACTAACACAAACAAACAAACTAAAAGCACAAGCAGAGCCAAACAGACAAAAAGATAGTATATCCGACTCCTCGAATGACACTTTCCCACAAATATAGATCACCAAACCAACCATTTACATTTTAAAAATTGTTTTCGTTATTTTGAGCAAAGTCCTTCAAAGATGTCACAGGTTTTCTGAAATTTGGAGACTACTTCCCCAATATTAAAAATGGTCATAAGTCATAACAATATAACTCTTCTACTCTCAATTCGTTAAATCACTAACTCAAAATTAATGTTAGATTGTTTAGAAATGAAACGTGTTCGCGTTGTCATCTTCGACCTTTAACAAGTAGATCCAGTTATACATGTCTGTTATACTATTGAAAATCATTTAAAATTCTACATTCAGAGAGCATTGACAATGTTCAAAATTTTGTTTCTCAAAAGATGTACCATTTCTTCAGATCACAACATTATGTAAGCAATGTGAGAATAGGCTGATATAATTCTTACTCAGTGCTTCAGTCTGGACGGAGCCTCACTGTGGATTATTCGAAAATTCAAAATAAATTAAACACAAGCCATAATACAAAATCAGAATTAACGTCAATTATCTTTAGTGACCAATATCCCACCTACTTGTCACAAAGCATTTCATTTAAAAAATACGTGAGGCATCTGCCATGTAACTGATTAACATGGATAATGAGTTTCCCAATTAAGGTTTGTGTCCAAATTAATATCAAGATACTTAAACGAGTTAACAAGCTCAATATTAAAACAGGAAATGCTTATCAAACCATTTATGTAAGACCCTTAGGTCAGAATTAACCATAGAAATCACATCATTGGCAGATTCCAAAGAATAAGCCAAAGCCAAATCATCAGTAAATCCTGTACTGTGACCATTCAAATTAAGTTAAAAATAGAATTTCTATAAATTAGAAACAACAAAGGGCCCAGCACTGATCCTTGCGGCACCCAACATTAGCAGCTCTAAAATCACTAAAAGTGTAATTAACTCTGACCCTCACAGCTCTATCATCAAGGTAGGAAGCAAACCACCTATTAGAAACACCTCTAAACCCAACATCAAACAGAATGGATAATAAAAGTTTGTGATCAACCATATCAAATGCCTTAGCAGCTTCAATAAACAAACCAGCACAGATCTTACCATTGCTTAGGCCGTTATGAATAATATCCAAAAAATCCAACACAGCCGACTCAGTACTCATACCTTGGCGAAACCCATGTTGGTGAACGCTTAGGGTTTTACATCGATCCAGGAATATGATAACTCGGTTTTTGACAGCTTTTTCCAGGAGTTTGAGGATAACAGGATGCAACGCAATAGGTCTATAGTTACCTCTATCGCTATGGTCCCCACTTTTAAAAATGGGTATAATGGTAGCAAATTTAAGCCTTTTAGGTACTACTCCATGTTCGAATGACAGATTGAATATATGCGCAAGAACAGAGCTGATAAGTTTAGAGATAGCTTTCAAAATATTGCTACTAATCTCTTCAATATCAAGAGACTGTTTCGGCTCCAACGACTTAATAATAGCAAAAACTTCACTATTAGAAACCGGAGTCAAAAAGAATGTTTTCGATCAGTAATCATACGGAAGGTTATGATTGATTGGCAGGATATTCGCGAACAACTTAGACCTCAACTTATCAGCAATGCTTGTCAAATAACAGTTGAACTCGTTAGAAATATCTACTTCATTTGTAAGCAGAGAACCGCTATCGGATAAAATATTTTTAATCGAAGATGTTTTTCCCTTTTTAGTTAAAATTTCATTAACAAGGCCTCAATTTTTTTTTACATCCCCTCTATTAATTGAGAATCGATTCATATAATACATTTCTTTCTCACTCTTAGCTTCCATATTAATTTGTCTGTAAATGCGATCATATATTGCCTTAAGATACATGTCATTGGGATGTTTATTTAACTTTTTGCGAAATCGGTTCCTTTTGTTAATTCGACATGCAAGATTATAGGAGGTACATGGCTGTAAGAGCCTGATATTTTTGATCCGAGGGTAAACATAACACTGCTTCAAAATGTTCGAAATAATGCTCAAAAATGAATCAAGAGCTACAGACAGATCATTCAGATTCAGAATAGACATCCAGTCAACCTTTAATATTCATTCGGGCGAATTAATATAAATATTTTTGTTATAATAATATGCGAACGAAGTATATTTATTTAATACTTAAGAAACTCGATATCTCGAGATTATTATTCTTCACCGATCGGCAAACATCTCACTGGGATATTTCGATAGGCCTATGTATATACTTTAACCCTTAAATGACACATGGGGTCCAGTGGACCCCAGACCATTTTCAATCGTTCATATTTCAATGTTTCCTCCGGAAATGCATCTCGTGTCCCCTCCCTTGCTAAAGTGTAGATATTGCACTACCTGTTTACGTGCTCAGCGCGTGTCATGGAAGTAGACCAGAGAGTGTCATGGAAGTAGACCAGAAAGATATGGAAGAGGGTACTTTGGATCGACAGCTTTTGTATGTAGGAGAGCGTCAAGCGTGACGATAAGAAAAAATTCAACGTTCATATTGCAAAATAAATACCTTTTTTTGAAGATTCAGCATCGAACTTATTTTTATCTAAAAAGATACTATCTCAAGGGTATACCGCTAAACTTTTAGCTAAACATATTGAAAATTAAAAAATTACGGTAATTTTATGTAAAACAAGCCATTTTCTTATTTTTTTCACAAACCTTTTTTTTTTGGTATCATAAAATTAAAATTTCATTAATGTAATAATTTGATCTCCTTTAATAAGCTTTAAACTATATTGGAAAAAATTATCAAAGCTAAATATAGAAAAATTCAAGGAATAATAGGCAATTTTCATGCTGGGGTCTAAAAGACCCCAGTGTGGCATTTACGTGATTTTTCTTAAGTGTGTCATTTAAGGGTTAATCATGCCAACCGGTTAAAATTGTTATTGGGGTTTATCTAGTTAATCTTAAAAGCATGTCAAAGAAAATCGATATCTTGAAGTTTTCAACGATCGGCAAACATTTCACTGTGATATTTAGGTCTATACATATACTTTAACCATGCTTATCCGCTAAAATTTCATATTGGGTTTACCTCAATAAGTAAACCCGATGTGATAGATTAGAGAGCACACGTAGGCCTATCAGAAAATCATAGTGAGATGTTTGTCGATAGTAGAAAGTTTTGAGACATTATCTTAGACATGCATAAGATCCAATTTGTCAAGTTTTCGAATAATCGTTATTTCAATAGGTAAACGTAAACTCAACATGAAATTTTAGCGGTTGAGCATGATTAATGTACACCATAGAATATCAAGGTTAGGTGTTGGACAATGAAAGAAAATTTTGAGATTTTGATTTTCTTAGCCATGCACAAGATTAAATTAGATTAGGTTAATCTTTGAAAGCCCAAAGAGTTGATTGATTTGATTTGGATGAATTTCATTGAATAGTATAACAAATTCACCCGAATGTATGCTTTTTGAAACACATGCAAACGCAGTTTTGTTGTTGTTGTTTGATGTGTAATGATAAACATTATTCGCATACTTTTTTATATCCCTTACCAATTAAAACATGCAAAAGTAATTTTCCCTACTAAACTAAAAGAATTTTCGGTGTTTAATAAAAAAACGTTTTTGCCAAATGTTTAGAACTGAAAGCCAACCAAATCGTGAAAAAAAAATCGGATTTCGAAATAAAAACTAAAATACAAGCCAAAAATTCCATGAATCTAAGTAGTAGGCAACAGTGTATGGAGAAGGTACATTCCAAAACTCGCCTTCCCACATTTTGCATTTTGTTCAGAAATCGCAAAAAACAAATTCTATTGATACTTTACTTTAGTCGTATCTTAGTTTTTGGTTTAGATGATGGAAAAAGAATTTAAAACTTGAACTTAAATTGATCTATTTGAATCATTTATAAATTCTATTGACCGATTTGATTTAAAATGCAAAATAAATTTGGAGTAGGTGAGTTTTGGCACGACAAATTGGATTAGGCGAGTTTCGGAAAACTTTGTTTGGATTAGACGAGTTTTAGAAAAACAACGGAAAGCTAAATCATTTTTTCCTGCAATGAAACATAAGCTTTATTTTTTAATCCAAATTAATTTCACATTTTAGATTATACTTAAATAAAATAATTATAAAAAATTTGAATAAAACTATAAATCAAAAATTAAAAAATAAATTAAATTTGCAAATTGCTGGAAATTTCAGACAAGTTTTGAAAATCACCTTCACAAAATTCTTCAATAATGTTATTGTGGTCCGTATTGATTGTGTCATCATCGTTTTGCTCATAAAGTGCAATAAAATTCTTATAAAATTCTAGGCCTTCATTCTGCTCCCAGTTTTCACCAAAATGCGCAAATAGAAGTTTTTTAACATCATTAAATTTGTCCTCACTGATAGTAACACCTTTTACTACTTCATGTATTACTGTGTTACGATTACGACGTTCTAATCTCTTTCTTCTTTTAAAAATGGATTTATTCACACCAATATCCACATTGTAGTTTACTTCCCCTCTTACAGTAATTAATTGATCTTTGTCCTTTTCAATAAAAATTATTTTTACTGTAGAAAATTTAAAATGCCAAGATTACACAGATTTAAAGTAATTTTTAGTAGGTAAATTCTTTACAATTTTTCACTCCGCAATGTTCCAACTTATTGACTGTTCCATGTTGGCTAAACAAATTGAAGTATTCGTGGAGATCTGTGATTATTGGCATTTTCCTTAATGTTTTTTCTATTCCGCCAAAGATCCTATCTGACGGTAGGAACGAATGGCCTCTAACTGGGAATACTAATTCTATTCTTTGAATGTTTGATGAGGCTTCAACTGCAACGAAAAAAATGCGCATTGCAACCATTGTAGAGTTTCGGTTTTGACCACCACATCCATCTGCGCAAAGTCTTATAGTTGAGTAGCATGACAGGTCACTTGATAGAAGCTGGTGATGAACAGCAGAAGCGATTTCATTAAACCCTTTTTTATACTCATGCTCCATCCAGGTGTATATAAAAACATTTTCTTTTGTTAATTTTGAATTGGAAGATCCTTTAACCATACTGAAATTATATGTGTATAATTGCCGACTATAATACGTAATTTGGTCTTGTATTTTTGGATTGACCAAATTTTTTTGGCAAACATATGAAAATGTGACCATTTCTTGATTTTCTTCCTGTAATTTTTTAAAAAAAGCTTTAGCTTTTAAATTGTGCACCCTTTTAAGGATCTGTAAAGAAATTTTTTCTTGAATATTTTGCTCGCGTTTTATTTTTTCAGATAATTCGCTACAGCGGGAACAGGTATCAGATGATGGGGCACCAAAACCAATGTTATATTGCTGAGAAAAAATATTACGGAAGAATGTTCTCTTAACTTTTAATGACGCAGCAAAGACTTTATTGTTATACATATTAAGCAACTTATCGATGGTTAGATTACATGGTAAATATTGGCGTGTGCTTCTGCTGCGGCAATAATGACTTTCTATACATTTTAATTTTTCTATAAATTTTTTTACAGCATCACGTTTTTCTGCGTATTTGGGTTGTGATTTAGCTCCTCCTCGTTTTTCTACCGGTAATAATCCAGTAGCAAAATAATTCCTACCAATCCTTTGAACCCTGTCTTTAGAAATGTGCAATACATTCAAAAACGTTTGTTGACACACTTCTATTTTAAATTTTTCAGTTTTCATTATTTTATTAAAATATTTTGTTGAAATGCTTTTCCTTGCAGCACCTTCTTTTTGAAGCCTTGAACGTTTAGGCTTATTTACTTCAATATATTTTAATATAAATGTATCTTGTATAATTTTATTAGACGAATCGTAAAACATGGAATGGAAATTATGGATATCTCTTATTTTAAGTCTTAAACAGCGATATGTATATTTTCCATTGTGTGTGCAAGTTGGATATACTGGAGGCTGAGTTGCTACGTGTCTAGATATTAAAAATAACATTTTATAAACATATTCATTAAAATTTATATTTATATTATATTTCCCACTAATTGTATTCAATATTTTACCTGGCTTTTTTCTGAATATTTTTCTTCCAATTGTTTGGATTACTTACACGTTTTCGACCCTTTCCTGGTAAGCTTGGTGATACGAAAATTTCACTCATCGTATTAATACATTCACTTTGTAAAATACACAATACACAATTCAGCTTTTTATTATGAAAATACTTTAAAATATTATAAAATTATTTAGTTTAAAAAACACTTCCTTACTTATCGTGATCAATAACACCGAACTGAATGTTTTACAACTGTAAAAATGTGACGGTTTGAAAATATCTCCATATCACATGATCTAAAAATTACATTCTAATTGGAGCTTGGATTAGACAAGTTTTGGTATGAACGATTCGATGAAGTAGACAAGTTTTGGAATGATACCTAATTTTTAGTTCACAATTACGAGCGGTTAAGCAAGTTTTAAAACGTTTTAAAATCGTCCCTCTAGTAATGAAACAGCGTATAAGAAAAATAGTAGTTTTAAAATAATTCGCATTTAAATGTTTTTTGAAAAAACTTTTTAAAATAAAATCTTTTATTTCATAGAATATTAAATTTTCTATAAAATAAAAGATTTTATTTCAAGAAGTTTTTTCAATAAACATTTAAATGCGAATTATTTTAAAACTACTATTTTTCTTATACGCTGTTTCATTACTAGAGAGACGAAATATCCTAGAATGTAGAAAATTATGTACTTATTACAACGAAAACCAAAAACCAAAAAAGTTGAAAATGGAGTTATGGAATGTACCTCCTCCCAACGTACATACATTGTACAAGTGTGAGTAAGTGTATGTATGTATTTTTTATGGAGGAATTTGACAACAATATGGCAAAACATCTAGCCTTTATAACAAACATTTTCCAACAGAAATGATTTCACATTCTGCAAATTTCAAAAGCCGGTACTTTGTACAAAAATCTAAACTTTCCAAAATTTCAAAAATCATTTTACAATATTTCGACCGTAATAGGTCCCGTCCTGACTTGTTACGATATCCTAACTAAAATTTACCTTTGTCCAAAAACAAAAATACAAAATGGTTTACCATACGGTGAACTTCATTAAAATCCAAAATAGGTATAAAAATTAAGTCGTACAATTAAAAATATTTTTATAAATTCAAGAATTGTCTTACCCTCATTCCAAATCGAATATCTTCTTTTGAAATTCAACTTACATCCTTAGTTATTATGTCATACATGCGTGATGCAAAACTAAAGGGGGTTTTATCCCCTAAATAACAAAATGCATTAAATAACAACTGGTGAACTATGGCGTATAATCTAGGAAACCCGTTTTTCAACCATTATGTATGAATCTACGCTCTACAACAAAGTCTTTCAATTAGTACCAAAAACTTAGAGATACTTCCTCATCCCTATTTATACAAAATATATTATCTAACTCTTTTTTCTATTTATTTATGTATATTACAGATAAAACTATGGTACATACAAAACTACATATATAGAGATAGATACAATAGATAAATGTATGTATAAAAATATCCATCTCCATGGATTTATTTAATTTTTTGTTGTTTGAATTAAAAAAAAAAATAAAAAAGAAAATGTTAAAATTGAACATTTATTTTATTTTGAAAAATTCGCCGCATGGAAAAACTGTTGTTCACAAAAAAAAAACACATAAAATAGTGGAAAGAGCGCAATTGAAAATGAAAAACTGAGAGAAGAGAAACCTACGTATACAAATAGACAAACATTTACACAAAAAAAGTGAAAGTAAAATATTTTCTTTGTTGAGCTTAAGACTAAAATTTTCAATGTACTATATGTAATAGTGTATACAGAGAGGTTCTCCGAAAAGCCCAGTGTACATTATATAGTATTTACTATATGCTTCCTATATTATAGAGCAGCAGCAGCAACGATTATATATCTATATATCTATATTATGGAAAATGGAAAAACGAATATTTATTTTTGAAAATAAAATAAAATGCTAGCTATATACGTATGTACCGTGACTAACCCCCCTCTTCATATTGATTGGCTGCGCAATGATGATTGCACGCAACATTATAATGTACATATATACATAGTTAGTAATGTGGAATGGCTTTACTGATGCTGTTATTGCGCTATTTTTGTCGAATGCTATTGCCTATAATTTTTATATTTTGTATTGCTTCAACTTCAATGTACACTGTACGGTCGTCGTAATAAAGAGGAAGGTGGAATTTTTCTCATTTTCTCGAAACCCAATCGAAATTTTTGTTTTTTGTTATTCTCTGTATTTTTTGGTATCCTCATTCCAATTTTATTATTTTTATGTTATGTTACGTTATGTAGTACGACGGAGGCTAAGTAGGTAAGAAGAACGCTGGATTCGTTGTACAAAATATAAAATAAAATTGGGCTATGTATTTTATAGATAGATAAATAAATATTGACAGTCGTACATACGTACTGTGCATACTCGTACAGTAACTGTAGAAGAGAGGTACATACGAGATACAACGATCTGTACATAGGCGCCGGCAGAATAATGCAAAGAGGTACAAGTACAGATACATGTTTTTAAATGTTACTCAAATTTATAAATTAAAATATTTCTCTTGAAGGGGGGGCTTAAGGCCATATTTTTATCAATGATAAGTATAAATATTTGGTCGAATGCAACTGTTTTGAGAGGATTTAGTATGTTCCTATTAACTGGGCAGATTAACTGCCAAGTTGCAATTCAATCAATCTTACTCAAAAATAAAAAACATCGAATAAAAAGTCGTTTTGAAAAGAATCTTAAGCCTTTTTTATTAGTTAAAATATTTGCACGAAAACTGAATTTATGACAGGAATTGCTTCCCCTTAGACAGATGAGGAGGTTCGTGATTGATTGATTGATTAGGATGTACGGCCAAGCATTATAGCAAGATTCCCGAGTTCCATTCCGTACACGTACACCCGTTTACATATAACAAAACCGAAGGATAAGATAGGATTGTTAGTTTCGGGAGAGACTCTACCCGATTACAGACACCCAAGCGATCGATAGTTAGCAAATTTTTGTTAATATTTTTACACTTGTTAATCACAAGGCAACACGATTTTTCTAATACAGCGCCCCCTGTTGTCGCCGCAAGATCTGAAAAGTCTTAATTTAATTAATTATTTGTGTCTCCAGTATTTCTCCTTCGGCGGGGGTGGCGAGATTTCGTCCAATCATCATCATGTTCCCAAGCGGTCACCCAAATTGGTACTAACCGTAGTAAATCTTGCTTGACATCGTTGTTGTAGTTGTTGCATCTCTTCTCTCTTGTATATTCTCCCCCCCCAGATGTTCGTAATTGATAAAAAATCAAAAACATTTCGTGGACAAATATTGACTAAACATAGAAAACATTTGGCGGCCTATTTAACTCAAAAAATGGTTTTAAACACTAATATAAGGCCTTTTATATCTTGTCACAAATAAATGAATAATTTTACGAATAATGCACATTGCCACCAAGCACCAGCTTAATAGGAAAGGAAGAGAGAGAGACTTCTTAAAAGTCCCCCATCGGAAAGAAATACGAGCATATGGCGTTTCACTAAAATTGGATCAGCCGATCGAAATGTTAACACTAGTCAAACGGTCATTTTGACCCCTCTAAGTTCACTTTCCACCGTTACAAATTTAATTTTTCTTCTCCTACAGTTTAGGAGTTACATATTATGTAGTACACCTACTTTTACCAAAGGGTCATTTGGACGTTTCAAAATAATTGTATTGTGACCGCCAGCACATATTCGTTTATTACTGGTGTGAAGTACTTAAACAGAAAACGTTTATTATTAATTTATATGAACAACGAACGATTTGTTTGTTTCATTTATGAATTTGCAATCATATAAAACATACTTTCGAAACCGTGGAAACCGTTTTCGAATTGTCAAGTAGAAAATATACAAAATGAAGTTAGATAGGAATCAAAGTATAGGTAATTCACTAATTAGTGTTCCGAACATCTGAAATTGAATTCAAATTGAGCTAAAATTAAGGTTAAAAAAGACTTACTGGCAGGAAAGGCAAAATTATCACACGATTTGATTCCATTAGCTAAAAATATTAAAAAAACTTTTAATTAAACCTTAACTAAAATAACTGTTGTTTAATGTGTGCGTAGATCTTTGTGGTCTGCGAGTTAATTAAATTGGTTTTTCATTTAATATCTAAATTTTCATGTTTCCTTCATAAACATTCACATATGTTTCCTCATTTTTGATTCCCGTGCAAAGCAGTTCTTCTTAACCCAAGAACTAAAAATATCGATTACATTCAGCGCTCATCGACCATTCGAAGCTCTTTCGGTTATCATTTTGTACGACAAATAATTTTTTCAAACAGCGGCTTTACACGGTAATGGGGAAAAAATATTTCTAGCATCGTTGGTGTTGTAAACGGATTACAATAAAAAATATTTTAAAATCTGTATAGGTATTTCTCGTATGAGACGAAACCTGCCCAAAACAATGAAGCCTCCCTCAGTCGATAATTTGCATATTAAATGAATATAATTCCCCATACTTTGAATATCGAATCAAAAAAAAAAAATTGTCGCATTCCTGTCCACCCACGTCCCACATTAACATTTCGGCTGTATTTTTGTTGTTGTTACCAAATGGAATAACATTTAAAATTCGTGTTCATTTTTATTTTATTTTAAATTTAAATGAAACAAAAAAAAATCCCAAATGGATCCAGCAATTTTAATGCTGTTTAGGTAGTAAAAATAGGGGAAACAATTCTAAAACGATTATAAATTAGATTTATTGATTTGTCCTACTTTTCTTTTTTGGAATTTATTTTTACTCCTATACGAGTAGTACGTTATTACTCGTTTAGTATATTATGCGGAACGTTATATGCCGATAAATCTTCCGAGATATATGCGTTTCGATAAAATCTCACGTGAAATCTTTGGCACAATAATATGGAGTTATCAATACATATACTATGGAACCTACCAATTATGCATGTCTAAATACTAAAAAAATGCTATTTTTCATTTTTTTTTATACAGAATTTTCTATTTTTTCATTGTGTAGATAGGTAGCTACCATTCCATTTCCGCATCCCACTACTTACACCCATAAAAATCTGTACTTTTGGTTTTCACATTTTGTGTTACGTGTGTAGTTGTATTTATTGAATGTATGGTACAGAACGTGTGAATGTACACTGCCAAAGGCGTCGATAGAATAAATCGCAAAGTGAGGGACGCTTTCATTTAGCTGACGTGGAATGCTTATTTATCATTGAATTATTCACAAAAAATTTAGGTCGCGGTAGTTTTGATGAAAGACGACATATTTTACCGGAATAAAGTTTCTAACGTTAATTTAAAGTGTAAGAAATAAGTGCAGGAAAAGTGTTAATAAAATGTAGCTCTACACAAAGAAAAGCGGCAAAAGAGAAAATACAAAATTGTATCATTTATTTCATTTTAAAACTAATTTTATATATAACAAAACCTTTAAAATAGTTTGTAAAAATTACCCAAATTGTGATGAAACTAAAGCGTCATACGTAGAACGTCATTTCTTGAGAAAAAAAAAATTAAATCCTAAAATAAGGGAAAGCACCCACTAAATCGAATAACCTCAATCTCAGAGCAGCAATCTCAAGTATTTCAAATCTATATTTCCTAACCTCTAAAAAATAGCTTAGATTAAATAGCAAATTTTCAAATGTGAACAAATTTTATTTCAAGTCAATTCAACAAATCTCAAAGATGTGCTCGTATAGTGTTACTACATATATGATTAGTGAGTATTAGAGGGGGTTATTGATGACAGCCCCTATTTTCTATAAGGGAATATTTTTTGGGGTAACTATACTAATTTTTCTTCTTTAAAAGAGTTTTAGCCACCAAATGTATTTGGGAAGTTTTATGACCGAAACTCGATTGCTTTTAACTTTTAAGGTTAAGAAATGTAGTAATGAATACTATCATCATCATCAATTGGTCAAGTTCAGAAACAAACAAAAAGCTCAATGGCGAAGTATTGATAGACTGATTAATTGCTATAACGAATCAGGTAAGTTCAAGTTTCTCTTTAATAGCAGTACCGAGAATTATTTCTTGGCTCCAATTCCTATACATGGCCTTGAAAGTTTTAATTGTAGTGGTTTGGACGGTATTTCCAACCGTATAATTAAAAATGTTGCCCCACTTATAATCGATCCTCTGGAATATAATTTTAATCCTACGAATTTCCTGCACAACTAAAAACAGGTCCTTTGTCCAAATCGCGAATGATAAAAAAATGTTGGAAATTATCGACCTATTTTGCTACTCCCAATTTTCTCAAAAAATTTTGAGAAATGTGTTAATACCACATTTGTAAATTTTCGTGAGAAAGCTAAAATCTTCTATCTAACAATAACAAGACAGTGGCAGTTTTTATCGATATTATGAAGGCCTTTGATACTGTTGATTTCCATCTCTATGGCTGGGTTTCGCGTTGAAGTATTTATTAGACTGCAAAAAAGTCTGAAGGATGTTTTATTTAAGGGGTAAATATAGAAATGTAAAATCTGATGACAACTGCATTTAATGATAAATAATAATAGGTTGTTGCTCATTTTACTAGAAAGGAATACTGGTGGCGATTTTACATGTTTACGGTCCTTTCCTTTTTAATTTGATTTCTCAAAACTTTAAGACCTCGTTGATAAATTAACAGAAGAAACTCCACTCCGATATACTTTTCTTCTGTTTCCCCAACGAATGAAATTCCTCGGAAGTTTTTCTGCTGAAAATTTGATGCCATAACGGATATAAATCACGATTGTGGCATACAGTGCAAATACAACAAAGGACATAAACCAGCTTTTAAACTTAGGGTAAGTGGGCAACTTGTTGGATGCGATATTCGTAATATTACAATATGGAATATTCGATGGCCGGAAACTGTAGTAAGTAGTTGAACAGATCGGAAACGACATATCTTTAGTCAAGCGATTTATTGTTAGTGATGATTTCGGTGCTGTATCGATTTTGAGACTGCAACAGTGGTTTATCGACTATAGTAATTATTAGAGATTTTAGCAAGTAATTTGAAATGAATTTGTAGTATCAGCGTAAAGTGAACCACGTAATATATATTTGAGATGCTCGTTTGTACTGTATTCGATAAAGTTTTCTGAAAAACTTGGTACTCATCGTAAAATGATTGAGACAAATAAGCAGAGAAAAGTGAATGACGAAGTTTAAAATTGTTGACCACTTTTTATAATTTGCGCTAATCGGCCCACAATTGGTCAAATAATTTTCTTACTGTTCAGCAATTATTTCTAATAAATAATTTCTTGGTTACAGCCAAGTACTGGTGATAGTGATCTGATGGAAACTAAGTAAATAAACTGAAATTTTCAAATCTTGGCAATAATGAGAAAAAATGAAAGAAAATCCCTTAAATTATTAAATTATTTTTGGCTCAAACGAAAATCAAAAAGTAACGACTCTGAAATTTCCGACAAAACTAGAAAAATAACAAAACATTAAGGGACCAGATTTTGTCGAAATAACAAAAAATTGCACGTATTGGTAAAACAATTGGAAAATGCATTGTAAGACATTTAAAATTTTCGTTAAAAAAAGATATACCTTAAGAGTACTCTGAACCAAAAAGATTGTTGATATATGTATTTAAAAATAAGTTCTAATTTTACAAGAAACCCATATACACCATGATTTTTTAAAATCACCGAAATTTGGCATATACGTATGGTTAGTTAGCCTTACAAATAAAAATACCTGGGAGTTAATGAGTATCTTAGTTTAATTTATGTTGAAAATGTTTAGCGACGTGATCTTGTCTGCCAAATTTTGATGGGCAGGATATTATGGGGTGGGACACACCACGCTAAGAATTTCTGTAGTTTGAATTAATTTTTACTCAAATTATAAACTGCCAACAAGTTGGTTCTTTTTTTTTTTTGTTTTAGAACATCTCGAAAACAAAAACTGTCCGACCCAAAAGTAGAGTATAGACGTTTGGAGTTAGTAAATTGCTTCATGCCAAGTGATTAATTAACATCTTCAGTTCGTTATTTGGTTGATTTTACAGACTAACTTGTCGAAAATATTATATTTGATCAATATCTGTCTATGTACGACAAAAACATTGGGATTTCTAATATTACTGCTAAATTTTGAGTTGGCTCTATTTACGATAAAGTTTGAGATATTAACTTAAACCCGATAATTACTGAGTTCTAAGTTTGTGTATTCCAAGTTTTCCGTCGTAAGTTGTCGTAAATGCAGTCGACACATGTAGGTTTCACGCTTTCCGAGTATAAATTCCATATAGGGTCATCCAAAGTATAATAAATAAAAGTTTCATTCCTTTTTTGGTAACCAGTTTTTGTTTTGTTGACATTTTTAACAGTAAATAATTTTAGTGATACAGTTTTAGGTTACTAATGAATTTTTTATTTGTAAGAAATAAAATGAAATAAAACACTGAATATTTTTTTATCTTATAGTGATAATTTAAAATTTTATAGTTTCGAGCAACCAAGCACTTTGTCAACAGTCTTAAATATTCTAATTTTCAAAATTAGAATATTTAAGACTGTTGACAAAGAGTTTGGTTGCTCGAAACTAGTCCGTGTATATTTATAAAATATAAAATTTTAAATTATCACTATAAGATAAAAAAATATTCAGTGTTTTATTTCATTTTATTTCTTACAAATAAAAAATTCATTAATAAAATAAGTGATAAAAGTGCACATACAAATGGATCTCCTCCAAAACAGTAATTTAGGTTACTGTTGTGGAATTCTAAGGTTATCTTGAAAATTCGGTGGGATTTTTAGTCATATGAGTGCCCCTAACCACAGCAGCCAACTACATTATACTTACATTATAAAAATAAGTTATATGAATATTTTACTTAAACATTTTGTTTTATTCTTCTTCAAAATTGATATCACTTAACCCGTCAGTACAACTTGGTCATCTTCTTCGTTGCTGGTTTTGGAATCTATAAAAGGAATAATACGTTTTTACTGAAATATGTTTAGAAATTTCGAAAATTTATTTTTGTAATGTATTTTCTAAGAAGTTTGCCTGTTTATTAATATCAATTTGATTTTTTTCGGCTTTTATAGAGAATAGCTGGTAAACCTGGTGTGGGATCACCAAAATATAAACTATAGAGGGTGAAACTTTATGAATGAAATAAATATTTCAACCATTTTCTGAAAATGTATTTACTCATTTAAGTCAGTGCTTGTTAGTAAATATAAAGCGCATTTCCTTGACAAATTTACAACAACAATTGCATAGGATAAACCCCCGCAAGAATAACATTAACCCAAGAAAATATTGGGTTTATTTAAACCCAATTGTAATTTTTGGTTATAATAGGCATTTTCGGAAATAGACCAAAGTAACTTCAGAGTAAGTTTTAATTTTTATTATGTTGGTAACAAAGTTACTCAAGTTACCTTTCACATACAAAAAATTAAGAAAGAATTTCGAGTGCGTTTGTTTCACGAAGTTACTTTATTCATTACTGAAGTTACTTTGATCGTTCGTAAATAGATGGGTAACTTTAATGTTTGAAACTTAACAGGGCCTAGATTCTGATGAAATGACAATTTTTGACATTTTGTCATTAGTACAAAATATTGGGCGCATCTAGCACACGTAGAGTCTACATTTGAGATAGTCTAAAATGTAGACTAATCTCATTTGTAGACTCTACGTGTGCTGGATGTAAATATCTATAGGTATCTAGTTTTTTTTTTGTTTAGATAATTTGTTGAAATTATGTAAAACATACTATCATAAATATAATATTCTTTGGAATGCGTTGAATACTGTTGATCAGCCTCCATGTATATTTTTGGCTTATAAATGAACTGGGTGCATCTATAGTACACGTAAATTCTACCGAAAATATGAAATAGTAATACAAATGTCAAAAAAAATCCAAGTTTCCAATCTCATTTGTAGACTCTACGTGTGCTGGATGTAAATATCTATAGGTATCTAGTTTTTTTTTTGTTTAGATAATTTGTTGAAATTATGTAAAACATACTATCATAAATATAATATTCTTTGGAATGCGTTGAATACTGTTGATCAGCCTCCATGTATATTTTTGGCTTATAAATGAACTGGGTGCATCTATAGTACACGTAAATTCTACCGAAAATATGAAATAGTAATACAAATGTCAAAAAAAATCCAAGTTTCGAACCAAAATAATCTACATAAAAATGTAGACAAAAATTATTAGTCTCACTAAAACACGTAGAGTCTACATATTTTTACTGAGATTTTTTGCATCCAGCACATGTAGACTTGTAGAGTCTACGTATTTTCGGTAGACTCTACGTGTGCTAGATGCGCCCATTGTCACAGAAAATTTGCGATTCTGACGAAATGAGTTATGACATTAACAGCAGTTTACAGTAGTTGCATTTCTAGTTTACCGCAGTTATATTTTAAGGTCAATTTTAATGACATTTCTCATTTCTCTCAAGTGCTTGTGTTGGTTATTTACAAAAATATAAAATTTAATTAATTAAAATTATTAAAAAAAAATTGGTTAATTATAAAATTTGATATATTATTGTTTTTCTTAATATTCTAAATTAATATTTTAAATAATTACTGATTTTTAGCAGTTTCTAGATGATGGTGGAGGAACCCGACCACAAAATCTTTCTGAACATTTGTCCCGTACGAAGAGCTCGATGATGCACACTCAGTTACAGCTACACATTATATACATACATATATAAAAATAGATAAAATATTGTTTTATTTTAATTAAAATGTAAACAATTAAAATTTATAACATAAGAATTATAAAAATTAACAAAATATACTCACTAATATTTTATTTTAAAATACAGTGAGAAAAGTCACGGAAAACCAAATCAATGACAATTTTGTTCAATTTGTCATTTTTTTTCTTGTGACATTTTGAAAAAGTCACACATTCTTTGGAATGCGTTGAATACTGTTGATCAGCCTCCATGTATATTTTTGGCTTATAAATGAACTGGGTGCATCTATAGTACACGTAAATTCTACCGAAAATATGAAATAGTAATACAAATGTCAAAAAAAATCCAAGTTTCGAACCAAAATAATCTACATAAAAATGTAGACAAAAATTATTAGTCTCACTAAAACACGTAGAGTCTACATATTTTTACTGAGATTTTTTGCATCCAGCACATGTAGACTTGTAGAGTCTACGTATTTTCGGTAGACTCTACGTGTGCTAGATGCGCCCATTGTCACAGAAAATTTGCGATTCTGACGAAATGAGTTATGACATTAACAGCAGTTTACAGTAGTTGCATTTCTAGTTTACCGCAGTTATATTTTAAGGTCAATTTTAATGACATTTCTCATTTCTCTCAAGTGCTTGTGTTGGTTATTTACAAAAATATAAAATTTAATTAATTAAAATTATTAAAAAAAAATTGGTTAATTATAAAATTTGATATATTATTGTTTTTCTTAATATTCTAAATTAATATTTTAAATAATTACTGATTTTTAGCAGTTTCTAGATGATGGTGGAGGAACCCGACCACAAAATCTTTCTGAACATTTGTCCCGTACGAAGAGCTCGATGATGCACACTCAGTTACAGCTACACATTATATACATACATATATAAAAATAGATAAAATATTGTTTTATTTTAATTAAAATGTAAACAATTAAAATTTATAACATAAGAATTATAAAAATTAACAAAATATACTCACTAATATTTTATTTTAAAATACAGTGAGAAAAGTCACGGAAAACCAAATCAATGACAATTTTGTTCAATTTGTCATTTTTTTTCTTGTGACATTTTGAAAAAGTCACATCATCAGAATCGCATTTTAGAACTCACAACCATATTGTCATTTTATAGCAGTTCAAATTTTAGTACAAAGTCACAAAAAATTGTCATTTGTCATTTGTCACTTGATCAGAATCTAGGCCCAGGTCATAATACATATTAAATTTATATTTTATTTCGAAAAGTTGACTTTTGCCAATTAAATCAAATTGGCTATTTTCTTGGGCAAAAAATTAACCCAAAATAATTTGAATTCAATTTTGATCAACAAAATACGCTTATAGTAGACCGTATTCCGGAATTTAAACGGCTAAGGTGATTAAAAACAAGGGTGCCCATTCTCGGAAAATCACGTGACACATTCAACCAATTAGAAACAACTGCTTCGCCAAATTTTCGGCACTTTGAACACATATAAACAATGTATGGGCCTATCCACACGAATATTTTTAACAACACCGTAACAACAGCATTCTGTATTCACATTGTTGTTATTCTTCTTTATGTATGTGTAAATTTACTTCATTTTTGGATTGCTTTGTTTAATACCACTGACAGACTAGGGATTAGCTAAGCGCGATTAGTGAAACGAGATTAGCTAATCCATCACAAATCCATATGGGTTGACACACTAGGGATTAGTTTCTTGCAGAGAAATAAAATATTATTATGGCAATTCGCTGAAATATAGCTGGTAAATCAGCTGGACTCATTTTTTAATTGAATATTTTTAAGATTTATACATTAAAACACACTAGATTTCCTATTTCATCAAAATTTATTCAGCACAAATTTTTTAATATGTCATTGATTTTATAACTTATATCGTAAATTCACGCCACTTGCATTTTCAGCAATGTTTAAATAATTATTTCACGTTGTAGTCCCACATGTACCATCACTAAACCCAATACAATGAGATAAGCTCGAAAATTTTCAAGGATTAGTGCACTAATCTCGATTAGTGACTAATCCTCAAATAAAACGAGATTAGCTAATCTTCAACTTGACACACTACAGCTAATCTCGAAAAAATCACTAATCGCGCTTAGCTAATCCCTAGTCTGTCAAGGGTATAAGGTACGAACTACAAGGAGAAAAACAATTATTTCATTTTGTGCGTTAAATAATAGAAAAACACGTGCCAATGCACATTCAATTTTTTTATTTATTTAATTTTATATTTGTATTAGTGTGTAACAACACTAGAATACCAGAAATTTCATAATGCAAAAGTGCATTACAAATCCCCACCACAAATTTTAGTTTGTAGGCAGAGAGGTAAAGAAACGAGGGTGAATACGGTTGTTAAAAATACTGGTGTGGATAGGCCCAATGTTATGTAATTTACATACATATATTTTTTTTAGCATCTTCTGTTTTTTTTTTCGTTTTTCGATTTGTACTTCCTACAAGTAGCTTGTGTTTTTATTTATAAACTAGGGGGTACAGCCCCTCCTAGGGCGGGTACAATTTATATATAATTACCTCTTAGAGACCTCCAAAATTGCATTCAAATTTTTTTTAGGTAAAAGACAGATTTGTAAGTTGTATCTTAACGTTATCTCGGTTAGGCGCAGCTTGTTAAATCTAGAACTGACTGCTTGAAGTATATCGCATGAATCTATTTGGCATAAACAACTATCGTATTTTTGTAGTTACGCATCGTTTAAAGAAAAAGTTTTCCCCAATTCAAAAAAATGTAATCAAATGTTCCGGAAAGCGAGCGTTCCGGAGTCAATCAGTGAGACAATCTGTGATATTTACATAATATATTTCTTGTTTTACACAATATAATATATTTCTTGTGAAATTCCGTTATGGAATAAAAATAACATTAAAAAAAATTATTAAGTACTTTGCCGAGCATCGAACCCGAATCATTTTCTATTCGAAGCTTGTTCTTACAGGTCAACACCTATATCACTTAGGCTGCTCAGATATAAAATTTGAGACACTACAAACATACAAATATTCAAAAAAAAAATTCAAAAAAAAAAGTTCGAAAAAAAAAATCATAGTAACCTTCGTGCGTTACACGCAAACAAACATTTCTGTTTAATTATTATATTAAATTATGTATCAAAATATTGTTTATGTATGTTTGTGTGAAAAAACTTCCCCGAAAATTCGTCGAATATGTAAATAATTGATAATGCCGCGTTCGCCGAATTTCTTGCGGCAGGCAGCCGCGCCGAAAAATCGTCGGATATCTAAATCCACCTTAACTGTGGAATTCTGAAACAAACAAAGAAACTATTCTTCAACTCGCTAAAGGCAAAAAGAGCATTAATGCTAGTAATGTCAATTTTAATAAACCAGGCAAGATCTTAATCAAGGATTATCTGCCTGGGTGGAAGAAAAAGAAGTTGCTTGCTATGGCAAAAGGTAAGTTGCTGAAAACGATTACTAATAATAACCAGTATACATAAGTATGTGTGGGCGATGCATGGTAGGTAATATTTACTATCGAAAGTCGGATGATGATGTACTAGTAAAAATAACCTCTCAATATGATTTGGATAAACCAATAAGTAACAATATTAAATAATTTATAGACGTAACATCTTTAAATTTATTTTTTTTTTCTATTAATTAACTACATGTTTTCTGTTTAAATCCCAATTTTAATTATTTTCAAAGAGGTTTAAAGACCAAACTTAAAAATGTGAAGTTGCATATTTTAACATCAAATATTGACATAATTTGTTTAACTGAAACTTTTCTTAATAACTAACATGTTATTGATAGCGTATTTGTTAAAGTTTTTATTTATTTATTTATTTATTTAGATCAACAGTACAAAATACATCTGATCAACACACTTCAACATAAAATACAATCAAAGTCATTATAAAAAGAACAGAAAAAAAAACAAAAATTAAAATTTAAAATAATGGAGAATGTTTCTCTGAAAAACGTTCCTCGATATGTCAAAATCGAACAAATTTTCAACCGAGTTCAACAGAAGTGTCGATTTGTAGATCAATTCATTCTTCCCGTAATTTGTATTTCTATTAGGTAACTGCAAAAATGCACGTCTTCTCAAATTATGAGACGGTACATAAAACGAATATAGCTCTAAAAGCTCAGAGCAGTCAATGTGTCCCAGAATCATGTCACGCGCAAACATAGCAATCGCCGCGTCCCTACGAGCACTAAGCGGTTCCAGAGCTAATAACTGGCATCTCCCTTTGTAAGGTGGCAAAATATAATCCGGGACACGGCCGTCACGAGGCAAGAAGCGAAGCGCATATTTAAGAAAACGCTTTTGAATGCTTTCGATCCTATCTGAATAGTTATGATAAAAGGGCGACCAAATAACAGCAGCGTACTCCAAATGGGATCTAACAAATGCCATATATAAAGTGCGCAATGTGTATGGATCTCTAAATTCCCGGCATTGTCTTTTCAAAAAGCCTAACATACTGTTAGCCTTTGCAATGACGCTGTCAATAAACCAAGTTTGTCCGAACAAGTGTGATTCTCTTGTTTTAGGTGTTGTCTATTTTAATATTCGTGTTAAATTTGAGGAATTCAAAAAATGTTGTGATTGAATCTAATGGATTCAGCATCTTCTAAATGCAAGTTCATTATAGTTGGTGATTTTAATTTATCATGTATTGAGTGGCATTTAGATTATTTCGATGTTATAACAGCTAGAAGTTATAAGGGTAGAACTGGTGAATACATTTTATTTGATAGTAAGAATATTGACGCAAAATTATTCAGTTTTGTTAAAAATAGAATTTCACATAAACAACACGGCTCTATCTACACCTACCAGTTTTTATAGAATTTTCCGATTATGTATTTGGTGATGTTGGAGATAATAGGCAGGTAGACTGTACTGATACAAAATTCAGAAAAGCTTTTGATTCAGTAAGTCATTCAAAATTATGTGCTAAACTACTAACTTTCGGATTATCTTATTCTGACATAGTATTTTTTCAATCTTACTTGGGTGGTAGAAAGCAATATGTTGTATTTAATGGACCTAATTTCTTCTGGTTTACGTTCACATCTGGAGTCCCTCAAGGTTCATTATTAGGGACTCTGCTCTTTTTAATATTCATTAATGATTTGATAGATGTAATTGACACTTGTTGTCTTCTCAACAAAAACTAAAGATTTTTAAGAAAGTAAGTAATTTGTCAGACTCTCTAAATCTACAATGTGACCTACACAAAATTTTTCAATGTTGCCTGATAAATTTTTTTTTCGCTGGCGCTACATCCAATAGAGGGATTTGGCCGCTTCATGATGAAGTTTCGTAATCGTTTTTTCTTTAATGGATAATGAATGATTAATTCATTGATCCTACCCTTAAAACTAGCCGTGATTTTTTCATCACACGCCGGGAATCGAACCTGAAACCTCCGGAGCTTAAATCAAGCACGCTAACCACTGTACCACCGGGGCGGTAAATGATAAATGAATTAAATTTAAATATTAAAAAATGTATGGTAATATCTTATACCAGGAAGGTTAACAATTTTTTATTTTATTATAATATTAATGGATTAGTTGTCAACAGAGCGAAAATAATTAAAGACCTCGGTGAATTTTTTGATGAAAGGTTAAATTTTGATGCACATATTGATAGTATTTGTAGCAAGTCGTATAGGACTTCCGGTTTTATATTTAGAAGAGGTAGAGAATTTAGGTCAGCTACATTATTGATTGTTTTATGTAATGTTTAATGTTTACGGTACAACACCGTCAAATTTATTGAGTGAATCCAGCGATGATAACGATAAATACCTGACAAAAAATTCGAGTTACGTGCCATCGAAGCCTAGCGTGAATTTGTTTAATGCATCGCCCACGAACCAGTACAAACAATTTGATTAGATGAAACCTGCCAAAACAGAACACTGACTGTGGTTGAACAACCCTTGCCTATAGTACAAAACAAAAATACAAGCCTTTTCGACAGCGATCCGCCCTTACCCATCGATTCGACCGTATCTATGTCGTCATCGTTGATGTCAGAACTAAGAACAACTGTCGACTCATTCAAAATTACAAACCCGTCTGACAATGACAATGGAATGAATCAGGAATGTGAAAAAAAACCGTGAAACCTACGGAAATTGTGACCAATACGAAATTTATTAAAATCTAACAAAAATATAAATGGAGAAATTAAAAACAAAACAGCTTTAGATGAATCTAAAAACAGTGATAGTGCAAATCAAAGTGAATTTAAGACAGGGAACAATAAACGAGGTGAAGGAAAAGGCAAAATTTGTAGCGTAAAATATAACAACAGTGAACGTGAAAACCTTAATAAAACTATTATCTGCGATACCGCAGAAAGAGCAGCAGACAGTAACCAAACGGAGAATTGCAAAATCAAATTAATAATATCATGTAAATCTTCAACTAAAAATAATGACAAAGAAGACTCATCAGCGGAATCGAAAGCAAATACATCAGGCGACTGCAATTTAAGGGAATCCAGTACATCTACGGAAACCAGAGCAACCGATTTAAAAACATTAAACTCTAAAATATTGCAAAGTGATCGAGACAAAAGTTGTCACTAATACACGAACTCTGAGCGCAAATGGTTATGGAGATGTTACAGTGAGTTCAGGTAATGATGCCGCGAAATGCTTTGAACATCTACATCGGATTAAAAACAATATTTCCATGGTATAACTGCTGGTTATTAATAACGTCTTGAGTTGGGAGGACCATGTGAACATAATATGCGGAAAAGCTTATGGTATTCTTGGCAGACTTCGTGTTACGGCTAAATTAGCACCACTAAAGACCAGAATTAGATTGGTGAAAGCTTTAATAGTTCCACAGCTCGTATACTGTGCTCATATCTTTTCTGGTACCTCGAAAACAATGCTGAGTAAACTGAGAGTAGTTCTAAATTCTTGTGCGAGATATATTTTCTCCAAGAAGTTGGGTAAACCGATTACTACCTTAGCTAAATCTATTATGGGGTGTCATTTCTATCATTATTTAGAGTATTTAGTCTCTGTATTTATATATAAGTTAATAACTCTGGGCAGCCAACATATTTGTATAGTAAGCTCAGTTTCTCTAAATCATTGCGGACGCTGAACTTAAATCTGCCTAAAAAATGTAAAACTGCAATTCGGCAGAGTTCGTTGCTCGTCCATGGGGTGAAGATCTGGAATCGCATTGACCCTGGGGTGAGGTCCTCTTCCACGGTCGGTACCTTCAAGAAGCATTCTTTCTCTTGTTACTCCCTTAAGGAGCTTTAATTCTTAATACTTTTCTTTTTGTCCCTTGCTAAGGCTCCACTATTCTACTTTTGTTGGTATGATATGCATGATTTGCATTTATTAATAATATTTCAGTCAGCAACTGGTCTCTTATATGTCACTTAGCGAATCTTCTTTATTATTATATTATTTTTATGATTTTTGTTGTTAATTGCATTGTGGTAAATAATTTAAAGCATAACCTAATAATTTTTAAAATTTGTAATTTTTATAATTTTTTTTTTTTTGATTTTTAAATTTTTAATTTTCTCATATATGCTTAAGTATCATAAGAAAATATCTAGCTATTTTAGCAGATATTGTAAAAAGACTTTGTCTTATTTGTATACTTGTTAATAATAATAATAATAAATTATTATAGTAAAACAAGGACCAACTAAATTATAGCAGTTTAGTATGTAAAATGCTAGATAGCATTAGTTTTGTTTGAAATTATTTTGTATAACACTTTATTGCTATATAAATAGTAAACAAAATATTCCAAAAACGCTTTTAAATTTCATTTTTTTTAAATACAGTGAATAAATAAAACAAAATAACAAGAGCGATAAATACAGTGAACAAAACTTTGTAAAATACAGAATTATACAGTAAATAAAACAGTGATTATAAAATAAAACAAAATAGTGATTTTTATTTTATATAAACCGGAATTAATTTGGACAAGAGGTAACCCGCTTCGAGCATTATTGACCTACACGATTATTTGGACCTACGCTTTCATATTGGACCCGAAGGCTTTCATATCGGACACGGAGAGCACACATACAACTATTTTAACCAGCGCCTTACTACGGAAACGAGAATTACACAACTTATATATTACAATTATATGAGCCTTAGGTATCTTGGTTTCGGAAACGGAGAATTGCGTCTTACAAGCGCGTTATACAGAAACTTCAGACCGGGCTCATTGGAGACAAGTTTGTTCATATAGGTGTTTAGGGTATTTGAAGGGGTTTATTTTAAGTATACTGATAAATAATTTAATTTGTTTCAGAATCTAGGATAGTTCCAGAATTAATCAGTCCCCCTTTAAGACTAAATTTAAACCTAATTTCAGAAATAAAGTGATAACCTAACTCAACTCTCTATAGGAACAACAAGCAGTTAACAATCATGTAGTTTAGAAATTGTGTTGTTTTGTGCTGTCTTATTTACTACCTATCCACTACTTATACCTTTCTTTTCCCTCGATTTTGTTATTCGTAAAAGGATGTACGGTGGACTCGGCGTATTCCGGGAAACTTGCCTTAGGTTTGGTCGTACACACTAAATCAATCCATTCTATAAATTCAATTTATTGAATAATTTTGGAATGCATTTGGGGACAATTATTGGTAAAGGTGAACCAAATCGATACACAATATGTAAGCTAAACTGATGAACGAAACATAATTTTGCCGAAGTATTAAAATGGCTTAGTTATCATCTTGCTTTGATAATTAATTTGAATAAATTAATGGCATCAACAATTCAGTCCATACG
This sequence comes from Tipula helvola, assembly GCA_963556165.1. Taxonomy (NCBI): domain Eukaryota; kingdom Metazoa; phylum Arthropoda; class Insecta; order Diptera; family Tipulidae; genus Tipula; species Tipula helvola. The sequence goes on from OY744482.1 coordinate 106,212,872, forward strand.
GACCAAAGTTTTGTTTAATAGTGGACTATATATGTTTCGTGAGCAGCAATGCAGATAACATTCGAACATGTTTCAGACAAATCCTATGTACTTTTTTTTAGCCGTAGAATACAAGCCTGCAATCAAAATAGGGGTTTCTATTTAAGATTTCAAACTTACCCCACCTCATCTACAATGAGGAAGAGGAGGATAAATTCTACCACTAATGTATTTCCCACTGGGGAATGATTAAATTTTGATTATGAACATTTTTTCCGTAGATTGCTTATTTTTTGAGATATTTGAAAGTTCTAGGTTAAAATCACCCGGCATTCGTTCGACCACCTTGTATCAATAATCCGCTTAAAGTTTTTAAAAGGTTACCATTCCCTTAAAAATAATGCTTATGTTGCTTTTTTTACAAACAAAACAATTTTTAAATATGTATATGCATGCATATCAACAATGTGTTTTTCTATCGAGAAAAAAACAAAAACTCTACGGTATAAAAATATAAAGGATCTGATCTCATTCTTAATAAACTCTTGAAAATCATCAAAAATTTATATCAAAAATCTTTTTCGCTGCGAAACGATAGAAATACTCGTAATATTATGTAGTAGCATACCGAAATAAATAAAAATTCTTGAAATTTGCATATTGTGTATTTATCCATCCATTGTGATATATCTACTTGGCGACTATACATATGTATATATAAATGTATATGTTCTTACCAAAGCACAACTTTTACATTTTTGGTTTGTTATTTTGTTTTGTTGTATTTTAACTGTAAACAAAACTTACGATATACTTTCGAATTTCTGTTATCCTTGAACCAAGTATATACGGAAAAAACAATAACAAGATAATGTATAACCATAAAGCAATAGGAAGTGCGACAATATGTCGGTTTAAAAATGTCGGAAAAAGCTCCACGCTCAGCGATTTTTTTTTTTTTTGTGTGCAGATAATGCGTTTTAATAACTCAAGATATGCTTCTTTTAGTATACAATACAGTGTATGGTAAAAGCTTTATTTTTATAAGGAAATCAATCTGAGCTTTTTGCTTTATCCGTACATTTTATTTGCCTTCTTTCGACAAACAAAAAAAAAGTAAAGTGGAAAGCAATTCACATACAGAAAATATTTATGTGTGTATGTATAACAATTTCACAATGGGATCACATAATAAAAATATGTATTTAGTCATGTACATTATTGTACAAATTTCTACTATAGAGAGATATGCAAAAAAAGGACTAAAACGAGGATGAGCATATACACAAACTAAATACATACATAAAAATAAAAACTAAAAAAACGTACACAAAACACAGAAAATGTTTGTGAAAAATGTTCACTCTCCTTTGGCTCCCGTCTCCTTTTTTGTTCCAAACATAAACCAAAAATTTTCATTTGATTTTATCCTTTTTCCTTTTGTGTACCGGCAATTCAAAATGTTTAATGACTGACATGCAGTAGCTCTCTCTGTGTATCTCATATATGTGTTTATCCATCCATCCAGTACACATCGAGTAGATAGATATGAAAAAAGGGTATTGTTTTCATGTACGGCAGTAGCAAAAAAAAAAGGATTTTTATTTTTTGTTGTTTTGCCTCAAAATAAAAATAAAAAGGATATTATTGATAGTGATGTATTTTTTTGAATGATGTTTCCTAATTGAAAATAATACAAAAAAAATCAAAAAAAAACGGATAACAAGAGGAATAAAATATAGGCACGTTTTGCTTTGCTTTGGAAAATCCTATACCAATACACTATTTTTCCATCCATATATGCTGACATATTCTTGATAAATCATAAATAATTTATTGATTCAAATTGTGAATAAATTTTTTTTTTTTTTGTTTTTTTTTGTATAGTACGTAAAATATTAAATTAAGGTATACACATTCTCAGACTATATATAGAGAAACTAATTTAGGAAGGATGGAACTTGACTACAGCACAGATTTTTTAAATGTTTTTAATTAATTTTGTAAGCTAAGTAATGGTAGTCTGGGTAGAATTTATTTAAGAAATTTTAAAAATTAAAATGCTATATGTACTAGAATGTGTTTACAAAATTGACGTACCATACACCCTGATAGTCTCACCAAGCCGGGCAAAAACGAAAATAACTAAATCTAATAACTATAAATCCCGATGATTTTACCGTTGTATTTACCTAGTTCATATGACGTACAACCTAATTTCCGTACATTTAATAAGTTTTGGCACAAGTTTTGTTGAAAACTTAACAGCAATATTGCTTTGGACAAAACTTTTCAACCTCTTAGTTTCTATTACTACTTCTCAAATAATTGGTGCTGCAGGATTTTTTGTATGCGTCTTCCAAATATTTCAAAATAAACCGGCAGGTTCAACAATTTTAAAAGGGCGCACCTTTAGTTATCATGTGTTGTCCAAACATTAGGAAATGGGGCGAAAATTTTGTCGAATCATAGACCACATCTTGCAAGGCACAAGTAATCTCTGGAATATGATCCCATGTGGTATGGTTGTTATTAATATAGACAACATTGTTCGCAAATAGTTTGGTTGGAAACAATTGATTTTTTGCGTGCAAATTAATTCCTTGCGTGCAAAAATGTTGTATCGCATCTAAATCCCCACATCAAGTTTTCAACTTTCCCCACATCAAGTTTTCAAGCTTCACCTAAATTTTTTTTTGGATTAGAGGAATTTCGTAAAATCGAGAACCCATTATCTGAAGGCCTTGTAAATATCTTTGGCGTATATAATGATACTCTTTTCGGAAAGCCTGAGTAACACTTAACAACATGCAAGTCATCGTCAAGCACCATCCACCATGGAACATTATGCAAAACAAACTCAGTTCTCTAATAATTTTGAAAGTTGCTTAATATATGTAACGTCAAGCAAGCACCTCCACTTTAAAACTGGAATATACATATTGAACCATGGAGAAGCCAAGCAATATATCGATACCTTAGAGCACACAAGTGCTATGTCCATTTTTACAAATTTACAATTTGTGGTAAATACAAATTTAGACTTTCAGAAAGGCATTCTTTATCATTTATGGTTCTGTTATTTGGTACTACGAGTATAATCATTTATAGCACTAATTCCAATGCATTGAATGAAAATTTCAAATATTTTCGAATTTAGAGACATTCTTGTGGGCATTCAAAATATGGACGTAGCACTTGTGTGCTCTAAGGTATCGATAAATAAAACTGTCACTCCCAAAAATCTCGATAAGATTCAAATAATCTGGTAACCTCGAAACGTCTTGAAAGTTCTGGAAAATGTCGGCCTGTTAGAAAAATGTTAACATAAAGTAAACTAAAGTCAAGCAACCCAAAGCAATATTAAAAAATTGTCAATCTTTATTGGCTAGCCCTAAAATAGGGGATTCTAAAAAAATCTAAATACCGAAAAATTTCCAAAATATGAAAATAATTCGTAAATTATCTTTTGAATAACCCTAAAATTAGTGTTTCCTAGACAACAGTGCGATTACATGTCACTTACCCGTAAAATCCATCTACCTTTTTCCATGCAGAAACATAGTTTTATGTAACGTAAAAACGTATAAAATTTGTATTACCTGTGGACAGTACACATTTCGTGAATAAACATCGAAGCTCGATTTATGTTGACTACTGTTATGTATGTGTCAACAAAACCACATCGAAACACTTTTGGAGGCATAGGGCGAAAAATTAAGTGAACTTTCTCCTTAAAATTTCTAATAAAAATCAAAAATTTGCCGCGATCTTACCTGTTACTTACCCTTCTCTTACCTCACCTACTATTTCGCAAGCTAGCTCATCGATGCGTCGCATAAGAATCAATCCATGGATACCAGGATCTTGGTGAACTTGGAAGGGGTAATTTGATTTCCGACAAAACATTTGTATTTATGCAGTTTGCTACGTGGAAACCGAAATTGGAAACAAGTATAGTCGGTTATTACTGGGTTCACCAAAAGGCGACCAAATAAAATTATTACTAGAAACGGTTGTCAACAAAATTCACAAAACCGGTTTGCAAATAGTTGGCATCACATGTGATCAGGGTAGTACAAACAGAAAAGCATTTTGGTAACAATGCAGGAGCCATGGGCAATGTTTGGTTCACGAAAATATTTTATTTTTACGACATTCCTCACCTCTTTAAAAGTGTTCGGAATTGTTTATATTCTGCTAACATAACAACGACTGCAAAAAAACAATATCGTGACAGATACTACAAAAGCTGTATCCAATTTAACATGGCACAGTGAGAGCTTTACATGGCCTCACTCGTAAGCACATATATCCCGATATTTTTGAAAAATTTAAAGTTAAATTAGCCACTCAAGTTTTAAGCGCTAATATTGCAACTGCTATTTATGCTGCAGTTTCTCTTAATTGTTTTGCTATATCAGAACAATATTAAAGAACTTAATTCCATCAAACTACTGGAAATTTGCTTGAAGGATGAAACTAGCGAAGGTAGTTTGGTTTTCTTTACATAAAAACTTAATTTACATGACTTTAATCATAACTAATTTTTTTTAGAATCAAAAAACTGTATAACTATAATGTTATTGTGCAGTATTTTAAAAACAACACGTACATAATATCACTTGCAAAAAAATTTTGGAAACCGAGCATCAGTGAAGCGCAGGAGACTCTTATTATAGTAAAAAAATCAGTCAACAATCTGGAGAAAATAATAGCGGATCGAAGGAATCAATATTTTCCTTTGGGTTACAGATTCAACTTTTTATAATAGCCGTTGGTGAAATTATTAGTAAAATTACTGATTACTATTACATTATCTTTGACGATATTAAATATAAAATGCAGCCATTTTTTGGCGGCTTGAGATATAACATTTAAATTATATCATGTATTGAACTTTGAGAATCCAGTTGCTGGAAAACCCACATTTTATTTTATACAAAAATATTTTTATCAAATAATTTCTAGTTTCGATACATTTAACTCTGATGTAAATAATATCATTATTAGATTTATAAATTTCCAAATTGAAATTGAATTATAAAATCCTTATTTATTATTAATAGTTATTGTTTGTTTTCGTAATTATTTTGACATTTTATTTACTTTAATATTATATTTTGAAATGTATATTTATTTTATTTGTGGTAAATTATTTAATATATCTGATATATTTTTTCATTTTGAAAAATTACATTCGGGAAGCTCAATTGACAAATATTATTGTAAACAAACTAGGTTAGGTTAGGTTAGGTTTGGGTGGCGGTCCATCAGAACCAGGCATAGACACAAAAAAGGTCCGTAGCCATACCACAAATTAAAAAAAAAATTTTCCTCCAACTCATTGAAACCACTTTGAGCTTGCTATGAAGCGCTGGATACTCCTGACGTCCTTCTCGCTGAGCTCCGCCAGGTCGTTGAAAAGGGGTGCCCCTAGAAAATTCAGTCTGTTTCGTGCCAGACGAGGACAGGTGCAAAGAAGATGAAGTACTGTCTCTTCCTCCTCTTCGTCCTCGCAACTACGACAGTAGTCATGTGAGAAGAAACCAAGTCTACTTGCATGTCTGCCTATGAGACAGTGCCCCGTAATCACTCCAACAACCACACTGATCTGACTCCGCTGAAGTGAGATCGGCTGTTTGGATCTCGCCAAGTTCAACTTTGGCCAGATCTGCCGAGTTATTACGCATGAGGTACTATTTGACCATCTGTCATTCGTCAACTTACTGGCTTCCTCCTGAAGCAGCAGTTTACATACCGCAAGAGGAATTTCAATATCATTTTTGCTGTTTGAAATGTGGTCCGTTGTACCACGTCGAGCCAGTTCATCGGCTTTCATGTTCCCCGTACTAACGAAATGTCCTGGCACCCATATGATATGGATGTTGAACTGATCTGTCATCTCGTTAAGAGATGAGAGACAGCTCTGGACTACTTTCGACGTGAGAAGGTGTGATTGAAGCGCTTTAATGGCTGCCTGACTGTCCGTATATATGCGAATATCACTAGTCGATATTACATTATACCTCAACCAGTCCACGACTTCCTTTATCGCAGTTACCTCAGCTTGAAAAATGCTGCAGTAGTCAGGGAGACGAAAGGAGAGGTTTAACATGAGTTCCTCGCAGAACACCCCAGCCCCTACTCCTCTATCCCGTTTTGAACCATCAGTGAAGAAGTTCAAAACTCCTGGTTCCAAAACTGTATCCATCATCCAGTCCTCTCTAGATGGGATAATAGTCCGGAACTTTCTATCAAAAGATAGTGACGGGACAGTATAGTCGGTGGTCTTGGGAAGCCCTTTGTTACAGAGTATAGATGAGTGCCCTGTGTTATTGCAGGTCCACATTAACGTGGATTTCAGTCGTATGGCAGTGCTAGCTACCCACTGTTTTCCCATGATATCTAGAGGAGTTACTAATTGTTTTCAAAATTTTTCATGCATCTAATTAAAAACCATGGAATAGAAAATACAGCAAGTCATACTAAGGAAATTTCTGAAAATTTAGTTAAACAGCTGACAAAAAATAATAAGCAACCAAATATTCAAACCACATCATATCCGGGATTATATTTTGAAAATAGTAGCACTAGTAGGAGGAATTCAGTGGATTGTAATGAAAATTCTTTAAATATCAGCATAAACTCTATAATATCGAAAATAAAGGAATCAGCAATTGATTTGTCTTTGAGTTTATATGCAAAATATAATTTAAGTCGTCAAGATACTCTTCAAATACAGGCGAATATCAGCAAAATTATTTGCGAAAGGATAGTTGATTCTATTGAGCAAGTTTAGTTTAGAAATCTGTGGTCACAAATCATAGTGGCTTAAGTGTGAAATTCACATTTTACAGGAAATCGTTTTTAAAATTAAGAATCGTTCAAATCGTACGAGTTGTTTGTAAATAGTTACCAGAATATTACAAGAAATTGATATGATATGAAATCGAATCTGGAAATTTCGAATTTTAGATAATACGTAAAAGGGCCTTAAGTCATTATGATTTGTGACCACAGAAATAAATCAAAAGAGTAGAACAATCAATTGCATAATCTTTTAGACGCTTGTAGAGATCCTTTCAAGAAAATAAAATCCGAATACTTGTTTTTTTTAAATATTTAGCTTGTAGTGACTTATTTAAAACACTAATAAAAGTATTAGAATTAATAATGAAATAAGCGAGATAGTTCAACAGGGAGTCCCTGTGTTAGATGAAATGTTTCAGTAAAGTCATTTTAATGCCTTTAAGGTTTCTATTTAAAAAACTTTTTTGAATACAATGCACATTACAAAATATGCAAAGTTTACCTCGACAAAAAGAAGGGACTTATTCAAATTTCATTAATGGTTCAATTTAGAAAGATAAATTTTCAAAATTAAATATAAACATTGATATCCTTTATTTCCTATACCTGCATGATTTTAAAGTAGACAATCTATTAGGTATTCACGATGGATCACAATCAGTTTGTGGAATATATGTTAATTTTCCTACTTTGTTGCCTAATTATGAACTATCTAAGTTAAAGCATATTTATTTAGCAGGATTTTTTAAAGCGAAGATATATCTAAAATAGGTACTGAAAGTTGTTTTTATGGACTAATAGAAGAAATTAAGTAGAAGAAACTGGTATTGAAATTAAAACATAAGATAAAATGACACATGTTCACTTTCTTTTAGGGCTCATTGTAGGTGATAATTTGGCACTTAATTCTGTTTTAGAATTCACAAAATCGATTAATTCAAAATACTGTTACCGAAACTGCAAGGTATCAAAGCAAGATATGCAATTTAATTTTGTAGAATCGGTAAATGTCTTACGGACTGTTCAAAATTATAATTCTGATTTAGAAGTAGGTGATTCTAGTTAACGGGGATTACAGCACAATGCATTTTTAATCAAATTAACTCTATCCACGTAACATCAAAGTTCTCGTTCGACATAATGTACGATTTATACGAGGGTGTTTTAAAATACAATATGAGTAAAATTATATAGCTTAATTGATTCAGGTTATTTTTCATTAGAAATTTTAAACCAGAGAGTGCAATTGTTTCCTTACCATTACTTATTTTTTTAAAGTTCAAAGTCATAACGCAGCCGGTATGAAAATCACTTAAATCCTCTATTTATCTTTCATTAAACAACATCGTCCATTTTAAAAGAGAGAAAGAAGGCTGAATTCCTAAATGTCACTACTATACTTTTATTACGGTATCGAATTCACCAAGTTTTAATTTTGGGTAAAATATTACTAATCATAATATTCTTAAACATTAAAATATCAATAATTTATTATTTTCACATGTCTCACAGGTTTCATATTTTGAAGGATATAAAATTTAGTATGGAAGGATTTTAAAATGTTGAGTTTAAAAGACTGTAAGCTGAATTTTCCACAGATTAAAGTGTCATTATTACCAAGTGATTTAACGATAATTTAAAAAAAATTTAAAAATTACTTTTTTTGTTATTATCTCGAAGAAATACAGATTCAAAAAATCACCAAATTCCAAAATTGAAAATTATTAAAAACTAATTATTTCATAATTTTACATATTCTTCTAACTTTAAAAAAAACCGTTTAGAAAATAAAAATCGGTCAACCCGTTCCGAAAATATGATCAAAAACGTAATACATAACATACAGTACCTCGCCATTGAATTATGACCGATTGCATTTCTAAAGAATTTTGATAATTTTATGAGCACTGAGTGTGATTTTTGTTATTTTTTTCTGGGTAAAAGAATAATTTTTTATCTTTTGGGTTTTCCCTATACCTCTACCTTCATGCAAGACGGTGCTCCATGCCAAACCTCGAGAGCTACCATGGATTGTTTAAGTTCCCTAGAATTGAAGGTTCTACCCTGGCTTGGCAATTAATCTGATTTGAATCCAATCGAGAATTAATGGCCTATTTAAAATCAAAGGTGTACAGCCGGAGAAACAACCCAATTGCTGCATTGAAGAAAAATATCGAAGAAGTGTGGAAAAACGGAAGGTAGAAGTAGGAAGTCTTACTAATAGAATACAAGCAGCAATACAGGCCAAGGGAGGAAGCACCAAATATTAAAATTTATTCTAAATTTATTTTTTTAATATTAAAGCAACCATGTACCAATAAATATATGTTTTTGCAATTAAAAACAATTGAATTTCTTCTGCTTTATTTAAGGGAAAAATAAATTTCTAAAATTTGTTGATCGGTCATAATTCAATGGCGGGGTACTGTATACCCAAAACTCCTTGAAAATGAGAAAACTTTGATGAAAGAGTGTAAATTCGAGAGTGAAAGAGAAAAAAAATGTTTTCTACAAAAATTTTTCATTTACTTATAAATCGAATAAAAATATAGTTTGAACAATTTTTGAAACATCGCTTCCAACTCATGTACAATTTCATATGGAATGACCCTATAGCAATTAGAAATATACACAATAATTTTACCGACCGGGTTTCATGGCATGATACTGTTTCTTTTCCGGTCGGTTTTGCTAGCGATGACAATTTATAAATGACCGACATTTTCGACCGGATTTCATGGTCCCTCCTCTGGTTTGAACTTCTTGGATTAATTAGAAATCTGTAACACGTATATATTTGTATTAAAACGTATAAGACATCTTATTTCTAAAATCAACAATTAATTATCCTCTTCACACCATTACAGCGCATCCCAACACTTCCAGTCTCATACCTCTTTGCCTACAAGCTTTGATTTATTTGTCAAAGTTTATAGGCAAAGACGTATGAAACGAGGTAGTGTTGTGATGTGCTGTATACATGGTTTGAACAGGCTAAATGTTAATGTATTTTGCTTATGTATATTCTCGACTACTTAGGTTATTTAAATTCAATTAATCCGTTTATTTGAATCCGAAACTCTTGAACTTAAATAATTGGAAAAGGACTAGGTACCTGTTTATTATCTAACGGCTTATCTATTTAGAGAATTTCACTCTATATCACTTAATATTAAAAGAGGGTTTATTCTTTTAATTTGTAAAATTATTAACGATCATGATCACAGTTTAATTCCTTAAATCTAAAAATCTCATTATATGAATTCATCCCGTATCAATCACATAATAGAAACTAAATACATACATTACTGCTTACATATTTGGTAAACACGCGTAATACAAAGGCCCCTAAATGTAGATTAATAAATTGATCATTATTGATTGTGTTTACGCGAGTGTACATTTTCATGTATATAACATGTCGAATGCAATAATTTAGTATTTCTTTTAAGTAATCCGAAATTCTATTATTTAAGATGTAATTTAATTATTTCAAGTAATAATTATTTAATTACTGTTACTGTTTAATTCGTTTTTATTCAAAATAAAGAACAAAATCAGGTTCATTTTGATTTTTGCAATTTCCCTAAGCTCGAATTTATCAATACATATAAATATTTCACTTACCACGCACCTTATTTAAATTATGAAAACTATTGAGTAATTATTATAGTTTTTAATTTATTAAACCATTTAGATACTTAATTATTGCGATAATTGCAATTAAATAAATAAATTCACAAAACAAAATTCACCTACGTTTTGACACAAACAGAACATTTTTAAAACTGAGGTATTCGAGTTTAACACAATACTGCGCTGCTATCAGTTAATATAATTTCAAATACAAATATAGGGTGTACCTTAAGCAACCATTACACGATCAATATTAATGTCATTATCAGTAATGTCAATACCTGCATCAATACTACTTCAATATTTTTTAACCTTACACAATCATTACTAATGACAGTAATTCCATCATTATCAAGCTTTCATTACTGCTAGTAGAAGCTTTTTTTTCTTAAATTTTACATGGATCCTAAAGAAAAAGCGTGTATTGTATCTGTATCCTCCAATACATAAAATAAATCATCCATGTTGATGAATTTTTATTATTTATATACAATTGTATACATTTTTTATATTTATTTAAAAAATATATTTACGTAGATAACCTCAAATTTATGTAATATTCAATAGTACTGACACACAGTAATGACGCAAACCCTACACTATCATTAATAATGACAGTATCCCCACCACACATCAATAATGATGTCTCGAAATCAAAAAATCCGGATTTTCATCATTACCGGCCATCATTTGTCATTACTTCAAGTTACACGATCAATATTAATGTCATTATCGGAAAGGAATGACATTATTATTGACCGTGTAATGGTTGCTATATTCTAAAAAAAAAATTATTTGTACAGTAATTCTACTTTTTTCTCTTTACAGATACGATATTCAAAGCTCATAAATTAATTTTGACAGCATGTTCGAAGAAATTTCATAATTTATTTGGCACAGCACCGTCAAATGGATCAAATGTGTGCGTTATACTTGAAGCAACAACTGCTACTACTCTACTGGAATTTATGTATAAAGGTGAGGTGCACGTATCCCAGGAATCCATAGCAACGTTTTTAAAAGCGGCTGAAACTTTACAAGTACGTTGATCTATTAATATATATTATTGTGCGCATACATAAATGATTTTTTATTTATTTTTAAGGTAAAAGGCTTATCTATTGAGCACAGACGTTTAACTGCCCATTCACATGGTACAACAACAGCACAAGCAGCAACACCACTCGAATCACCTACCGTAGATCGAAGATAGCAACGAAATAATTTATCAAGTTTATTATCGCATACATTAAAACAGGAATGTGATTCCCTAATGCAACATGCCACTAGTTCAGGTGTGTATTAACAAAAAACTAATTTTGTTCAAAATTTTTGTTTTTGTTTTTTGTTTCTTAAATTTTAAAATATGCGTTAAGGAAGGGGTTATTTCTTATTGGCAAAAATGCAAAATATGTAGAAATACGTGGATTTTCAAGGTAATGCCTCCTCATATCTATCGTCCTCTTAATTTTGACCCAATTAGGAAACGACTGATGAGGAATCCATTTACTGAACAAGAAACTCGAGATAGTGCCCTACATGATGGTTCAAAAGCGAGTTCGAGCCGTGTGCCACCAATTATTAAAGGATACCGGTAAATTTTATATAAAAAATGTAATTATGTTAATTTTATTAATTCAAACAATAAAAATTCGTAAACCTGCAAGTAGTGCAAGGACAACAGCGCCCACAGAAGCAGATACAATACAAAAAGAAAGAGTATTACCGCAACAATCAAGGTATGAAAATCATAGCCCACCAAGTACAACATGGACTGGTAATGGAAATGGTACACCGATAGCGGAGCGGCATGATCGAACTGAACGAAATGGTGGCAGTGAAACTGGTGATGATAATGATGATGATATAAAACGTGAACTAAGCGATATAAATGTAAGAAATTCGATTTTTTTTTTTGTTTTTTTACAAAAATTGTAATAAAATATATATTATTAATAGACTGGAGCTGAAGATCTGCGAGTTTAAATGGAAACGGAATTTTCACCGCCGACGCGACCTCCTTCAAATGCTGTAACACCGCAAACACCTACAACACCATTATTTTGGTTTTGTGCATGAAAATAATGCTGACGATTCAAAATTAACTGCAGCCGAAATGCTAAATATTTGGCCAACCTCAAAACTGGCGAATAAAGGTGGTAGTGTTAATACAGCAGATGGTCAGTAATCATTTTTTTTTTTTTTTTTTGTATATATACATACATATTCATATATATATATTTAGCCGAGTCATAAACAAATACACAATTTGTAATGAGTTTGTCAACGGTTTAAATAACGAACATCACGGCGTGTCATGTCAATTTGAGGGATTCTGTAATTTAATGTGAAAAAAACATAAGCAAAACGCCTAAATGTCAAAGTTTTACGTTAACCAAAAATTCATTTGAAAATTAAATTTACCTGTACACATTTGAAATGTTTTTGTTCTTAATTATTTATTAATAATAATTCAATAAATAATATTTAATTAAATAACAATAAATACAGAGTTAAATAAATTGAGAGCAACAAAATTTAACCATCTTTGTGAACACTAGTACCATCTATCGAAAGTGTAATAAACCGTAAGCAAACGACACTCATTTGACTACAGCAGTACTAATTTTTTTTTTTTATTCTGACATTCGCCATCATCAGTCTGTCGAACAATTTTTTTCAATCGAAAATTGTTCACAATTTTCTTTTTCTCTGTAAATATTTATTGTAAGTTAAAATCAAATTAGAAAAAAAAAGAATTGTAACAATGATTAACGTTGTGGCAAGATCAAATACACTAGCACCGTATTTAAAAGCTTCGGCTCAAGCAGTGTCATCGGGATTAAAACCCATCGCTGCGGCAGTTCCAGCTACATCGAAATTTGTTGCTGCCACTAGTGGAACCCCAAATACATCACGGGGCTTTAATAATGGTTTACCAACAGGTCGCGTTAGCGTTAGATCAGGACCAACTGGTAAATATGACATTTTAATATTTTAAGTTGCATAATTCGGTTAAGGGGAAAATTTTATTATGTAATCGCTCCAAGCACAAAAAAAAAATGTTAGGTTAACTGTCAAAGTGAAACTTGGACGTCTAGTTTTTGTTTATTTTGTGTATTTTTAGTTACAACGCAAGTACGTTTTGCGCATACTGATTTGAAAGTGCCCGATTTTACTGAGTATCGTCGGGAAGCTGTAAAACGGCCAAATCGTAAAAGCAAGGATAGCACAGCTGAACGTAAAACTTTCACCTACTTACTTGTTGGAGGTAAGTCTTAAGTTAAACTTGTGAATCATAGCATTAAGTTTACCGTTTTTATTTTATTTATTTTAGGTGCCTCTGTTACCACAGCATATTGTGCTAAAGCTGTAGTAACACAATTCGTTAGCTCGATGAGTGCTACGGCTGACGTTTTAGCTTTGGCCAAAATTGAAATTAAATTAACCGATATTCCAGAAGGCAAATCAGTAACATTCAAATGGCGCGGTAAACCACTTTTCATTCGTCATCGTACTGGCGAAGAAATCGCAACCGAAGAAAGTGTACCAGTTGGTACATTGAGAGATCCACAACACGACAATGAACGTGTTCAGCGTTCCGAATGGTTGGTAGTTCTTGGCGTATGTACACATTTAGGTTGTGTACCAATCGCAAATGCTGGTGATTATGGTGGTTATTACTGCCCATGTCACGGTTCGCATTACGACTCATCTGGCAGAATTCGAAAAGGACCAGCACCACTTAACCTAGAAGTTCCACCATACGTATTCCCAGATGATGATACATTGATTGTAGGTTAAACCAAACCAATATTTTGAAAATTTTAGAAAAAAAAGAAAGCAACACTAGAGAAAATTTAAAATTAATTTATTATTTTAATTGGACAACAATACAACATCTAATTGTTAATACATTTAATAACGAAACATAAACCAATTTCTTTTGAAAATTCCATAAAACCTGTTGACTTTTAATAAGTTTAGCGATCGATTTCACCGAAAACTAAGTCGAGTGTGCCCATAATGGCCAAAACATCTGCTAGAAAATGATTTCTACTAATTTTATCGATGGCCGCTAAATGTGCAAAACAAGGCGGTTTTATTTTACAGCGATACGGTTTCGAGGACCCATCAGAGACAAGATAAACACCAAATTCACCTTTTGGAGCCTCTATAGCCGTATAGGTTGAACCAGGTGGCACTTGAAACCCTTGACTAAATAATTTAAAGTGATGTATCAGTGCTTCCATTGATGTTTTCATTTCTTTTCGGTTTGGTGGTGATATTTTATAGTCATCAACACTTATTTCGCCCGGTGGCATTTGATTGCAACATTGTTCTATGATTCGCAGTGACTGGCGCATTTCTTCCAAGCGAACCAGGTATCTATCATAACTGTCACCCTTGGTACCAATGGGAACATCAAACTCTACTAGGTGGTAAGCATCATATGGCTGCGATTTGCGAAGATCCCACTTGATACCAGATCCCCGTAGCATTACACCGCTGAATCCTAAGTTTAGAGCATCTTCGGCCGTCACAATTCCAATATCTTTGAGTCGCGCGATATAAAGTCGATTTGCCGTTAGGATATCCTCCACTTCGTCAAGCCGCTCCCCAAATTGTGCCGCCCACTGATGGATATCATACAATAGGCCTATTGGAATATCTCGACCTACACCGCCCGGCCGAATGTAAGCAGCATGCATACGAGCACCCGAAACCCTTTCATAAAATTCAAAGAGTTTTTCACGTTCTTCGAATAGCCAAAACAAAGGCGTTATCGCACCACAATCCACCGCTTGACAAACAACCGCGAGAATATGATTTAAAATTCGAGTTATTTCGCTGTATAGTACACGAATATATTTCGCCCGCAGTGGTACCTCAATGCTTAGTAATTTTTCAATGGCCAAACTGAAGCACTGCTCATTGCACATCATTGAAACATAATCCAATCGATCAAAATATGGTAAAGCCTGCATATAAGTTTTATATTCTATCAGTTTTTCAGTACCACGATGCAATAACCCAATATGTGGATCAGCCCGCATTACCACTTCGCCATCCAATTCTAGTATCAATCGCAAAACTCCATGGGCTCCTGGATGTTGAGGACCAAAATTTAATTGCATATTTTTTACCGTCCGTTCTACTGACCGAATTTTAGCATTCCATGGTGGAAGTTTCCAGGACGATGTAACTGCATCCGGATACATAACAGCACCGCCAAATTGTTGCAGAAATTCAGGATCAGGGAACCATTTCGCCGAATAATGTTGGATTCTGGTTAAAATTTTATAAATACAATGATTGCATCATCATTAATGTTTTGTATGGTTAACCGTTAACACAAATAATAGGTACTTACGAATTAAACTGAATACATTTGCATATTTTAAAAATGCTGTTTGTTGTAATTGATTTATGGAAATTTAACATTTTTGATTATTTTACAATTTTTTGAAAATTTGTTTTGATCGTGGGTACATTCCAATTATATTCACCTCAACAAAATGTTTTACAGTGTAGATAAGTGGTGAAAAATATCAAATCGATTTTCCACCCGATTTGAAATACCTATGTTGTTATACCCGTATTCGTAATGAAAATGATCAGTTTCATATCGAATGTACATGTTTTAGATAAAAGCGATTTGATTCCAACGCCTTTTCTTTAAAATCAATAAAATCTCATATACTCGAGAATGCGCAATACCAAATAGTTTTTGGGGTTACGTCATCACAGCAAAATCGTTATCATAACGATAAAATCTCAATCAATCATCAAACAATTCATTATCATAGTCAAAAATTAAAACATTTATTTTAGGAAATATGCATATTATAAAAATAATGGTAAACATGCTAATGTTTTGTCGGTGGGCCATCATCACCGTCTCCCGACCCTTTACGTTTACGATGGAAATTTCGGTTACCACCTCCAAATCCTCCACGACGACCTCCTCTATGTTGGTTGTTATTCGATCGTTTCATTTTCATATTTTTAATGACATTCTCTAAGAATGCCGCTTCCTCTTCGCCCTCTAATATTTTTCCATTTACTTCATCATCTTTAACTTTAAGTTTGCCGCCTTCAAATTTTTCAAAAACTTTGGAAGCAGAATTTTCTTCTGTTAAACGTACATGTGCGATTTTATCGCCTTTCATGAATTGAATGTAAGCTACTGTCCCGCCCAATTCGTTAATTGCCTCGCTAATATCTTCTCGTGTTACATTTTCCGAGAATCCTTCGAGTAATATTACTGTGCCTTTTGGCAGGGTAAATTCTTTTTCAGCTTCGGCCTGCAAATCGGGCAAGAAAATCAATAAAATAATTTGTATTCAAGGATTCATACACATTCAAAAACACTTACCGCTTTATTTTTCTTTTTTTCTTTCTTCATTTTCTCAACATTTTTCTCTTCGATATATTCTTCTTGCCACTTGCGAACCAATGGATATTCAAGTTTTTCTTTTTTCAAGAAATCAGCACATTCCTCTTTTTTGCTAAACGTAACGAAAACACTGCCTTTAAACAAATACGACTTGGAAATTTTATCGTGATACTTTCGCATCACGATATTCGTCACTTTTTCGTGTGGCTTAAAGAATTCAATCAGATTAGACATTTCAATATCTAACGGAAAACCTTTAGCATATACCGTCCGTGACATAATCTCCTTCCGTCGTTCTTCATTTTGTTCGGGCACCGGCCGTTCTGGATGACGGCGAATTTTCTCTCGATCTTCATGAATTTCAATTAAACCTTCGTTTGATTTTTCAAGCGCCGCTATAATCACTTTATGATCTGTACTCAAATTGGCCAAACGCTTAAATGTCAACAAAACGGTGAGCGTCACCCATCCATCATCTTTTCCAATTTGTTCCAGCAAAAATTTATCACGCATTAAGTTGGCATCACCAAAGTAATATTCGATTTGTCGAATTATATCCTTCTCGAGTGTTGATATACCATTCTCAGTGCCATTTTTTTCAGGAGTGATGGGTGTTTCTGATTTTATGTTGGGCGTATCTGATTTTTTGTTGGGTGAATCTGATGTCGTGACGGGTGATGACTCTGATGTTTCGATTACTGCTTCTTTTTTTATATCGACTTTCTTTTCGTCTTCAGATTCGGTAATTTTTTGCTGGTCTACAACAATTGCCTCTGTTTCAGCAGCCATTTTAGTAATTTGGAATATAAAATGTATCTAAAAATGGTTAAGAAAAAACACGTAAATAAATAAATCATGCGGCTTTTAATGAGGTTATGTTGACATAATATTTTTAATAAAAATTACCGATTTATTATAAAATTATAATTACCGTAAAATCGAATATAAACTACCAAAAAGTAATGTTTTGTTAAATAATTTAAATACGTACCTTTATTATTAAATTTAATTGAAAGACACGTGCACACCCAGTAAATTTATATTTGCGGACCGTTTGTTTGACAATTCAACAGAAATGAAAATGTTTTCATTTTGGGGGAAAAAATGTATGACATTGTGTACTAAATTTTCTTTTTCTTTTGTTGGCAACAGTATGCATGTGAAGTTAACAACAAATTTCGAAATTTTAGTACAAATGACCGTTTCATTAATAGTGCATAATTATATTTTATTAAAATAAACATTATAAATAAATAAATATTACGTGACACAATTCACTTCCTTTTTATATTTTTTCCTTTATTTTTTTTAGCCAATCTCTTAGCTTTTCGTTTTCGTTTGGCGATTGCCTCTCTTGCTGAAGCAATCCAAGGTTGGACTAATCGTTTTGC
Organism: Tipula helvola; assembly: GCA_963556165.1. Lineage (NCBI taxonomy): Eukaryota > Metazoa > Arthropoda > Insecta > Diptera > Tipulidae > Tipula > Tipula helvola. The sequence continues at coordinate 106,231,091 of OY744482.1, forward strand.
AATTGCTTCGGCTTTTCTTTGCCGCACTGATTCGACATAATTATCACATTCTTGTTTCATAAATTTTAAACGTATCCGTTTGCGTTCCCACATTTCTAAATACAAAACAAATATTGATTGAAACTACTACATGCGTTAAATCCAAAAGTGATTGACTGAGTTTTGATTGTCTGAAAGTGATCTGACTGAAACTTTCGGTTGGTGGTTATCCTCTTTCGGTACCTGGGTCCGAATTCCGGTTCAATGACAAATAATGATAATGAGAAATGACTTAATTTTTTATTTCAACTAGTCGGCTGTATTTTTATTTCGAGTAGGCAAAATAAAAAATCAAGTCATTTCTCATGTTCATTTATCATTGAACCGGAATTCGGGTGTTGGCTTTTGAAATCAGAATTTTAGCAACCAGTATTTGAACTAAATTTCATCTCAAGATATTCTTACGTCTGAGGACTTCCAGGCACAAATGTATACTATGGACATGGTTTTCAAGGACTGTTTTAATTCAAAATATAAGTCTTACCTTCAAAATAATTCAACCTCGATTTCATTGTAGCAATTTCAAATTCGACCATAACCAAATCGTTCTCATACTTTTCGCTAACTTCTTGAATTTTGCGTTTACATTCCTATAAGATCCAAATAGTTATTATAACAGTTTAAAGACACGAAGCGATTATCAAACATAAGTACATCAATCATTAAATAATTACACCTGGACGATTGTTCAAATACCAAAGCTTCGGTTTCAGAATTCTTTTCAAATTCAATACTTGAACCTAGCAAGTGGTTCGCCTTTTCTGTTTCGCGTTTCTTAATTTGATCCAATTGGGCATTAAATAAATTTTTGTTAAGCCGAAGCTGAGCCGCACAAATTATTCGACTATCATGATAATCATTTTCGATTTTGTCATATTGTTTGACAAGCGCTTGAACTTCTTTGGAAGATGTTTTATTTTGGCACAAATTTATTAAACGCAGCTCTTGTGATTGTAGATATTCTATGTTTTTCAAATTGTCATTTTCCAAATTTAAAACATAAGTATTTAATTCTAACATTTCATTTACGCTCGCCTGGAAATTTTTAAAACTATTCGATTTGTGTAAAGTCTCTAGCAGTTTAGCCATATATTGGATAAATGTTGTGTATTCTGTGTGTAGTTTGGCAATATCTAAATAATCCGAATTCCATTTACAATATAAATCGATATCTTTTTGAAATGATTCAAGACGGTGCATAAATGCTGACATCGTGTTGACAAAAGCATGTTCAGGAGGCTTTTGATGTTGTGGAAATTTTAACAAAAAAAGATCCGCTCGATCCATGGCTTCATTTATCACATTGATTAGGCTGATAATTGTAACTGGTGATGAGAATAGTTGATAGTCTCGTATTGGTTCCCTAACTGGTTCTGAAGTGAACCATGCAATCTTTTTTGTTGTTTGCTTAAATATTAAAAGATTTTCTTCCGTCGTCAGTTCAAGAACCTTATCCAATTTTCGCCCATTATTGGACATTTTGGTAGCGTTTTTTTATTTGAATGAACTAATAAAAATATCAAAAGCCTTCTTTTGCCAGAGCACACTGTATTTTGAGCCGTATTGTAAAAAATTATAAGCACGTTCAAAAATTATCAACAGTAGATCCAGTTGTTATCTATTCTGGTAATGTTGGGAATAAATTATCAGTTTAAATGCCGCTCACAATTAGAACTTTGTTTAAACAGTTTTTATTGTAAATTTTGTTTATCCTTAACTGTACACAAATTTTAAACCAAATCTTTCCTCGTTCCATTTAGGTCTTTAAAAAAATTGTTGAAGGAAAATATTGTTACGTTTTGGCCTTGTCAATCAAAGTTCGAATCACTGGATTGTGAGTAAAACAAACCACTTCAATTTCTCACAAAATCATCACTTATTTATATTATTCGTGTTGTGATCGGTAAATCCAGGAATACAACTGTAGCGACGACGAGTACCGTCCATTTCACTCGAATAAAAATCGAAAATGGATACCGGTTTTACAGAACTAATCTGAGATGATTGCGGCATGGATGACGCGGTTGATGCTACAATCAAAAGGGCAGCAATAACCAGTAAATTTGGCAAAGATGCAGATAACATCGCTGCATAAAAATTTATCAGACAGCATGGAGATGGCTATCAAAAGTTTGCAAATACGATTTTGCCACTTTGGAAAGACACTTTTTTCTGATTTTCAAGATTTTTCTGAGTATGCAGCACTCAGACGCTGGAGAAACTCCTTAACAATACCCCTATTACCTTGGTAGTTCACTTCATTCGACGTGACAATTGACGTGTCACTTCAACTTTAAATTGGCATTCTATTAGTCGATCGAAGTGATAATATGATAATATAAGAGAATGCGACGTGAAAGGATGTTTGTCACTTCCGATGACAATTGCCGCATCGATCGGCTAAGAGACTACCATTTTCAAATTTCAATTTGAAATCTTCGTGGACAGTCGGCACCAAGATATCGAGACGGAAGCAGCAAAATCAGATGTTGGACATCATAAAAGATCGGTTACATCTCCAGAGACTTCTGGAAAGGAACAAGGACATGGGAAAGATCACCATACCCTATGCTGCGTTGACCAAGCGGGGATCAAGCAGTGGCCAAACAGGAGGGCCCGATGACAATAGAGCCATTAAACTCAAAAGAGTCAGCTTAAAGGGGTAGAAGCTGACTCCCACAACCGATTGGCCCATAACTTCCAACCGCGTTTCGAAAATAGCAAGAGGTGGTGACAGCTTAACAATCAAAGGCGACATTGATGGCACGGATTGCATCATCACCCTGGATAAGGGACCAAATCGCGCACGATTGTCCGTAAAGATCTGATCTGTGGAGATATACAACCAACTAATGGATTGAAGTTACAAACAGCAACTGGAGATAGTTCAATAATAAAAGGCAAAAAGATCGTAAAAATAAAAATCGGGAGAACTGTTTTCCAATACGAAATGCTGATTGCAGATATTGTGGATAAAGTCACTTTGGGATGGACTTCATGAGGGCAAATTGCTTCGTGGTGGATGTTGGAGGAGGACTATTAACTTACGATAACGCCAAATTGCCACTTCAAGCTAGCAGTGCAGGAGCAACTACCAGGCGAATTATTATTGATCATCGGGAGAAGCTGCCACCGAAATCGGAGACGATCGTGTGGGGAAGATTGGAAGATTGGAGGGAGGTTCTGGGTTATGGGGGTACCCAGGCTGTGGGTTGTGGAAGCAAACGAATAGAGGAGAGTGGAGCCAAGGAAATTATAAAAAGCCGTAGTTAAACCGTACAACCGACTATAGAGTATCAATTAGGACTCTAAATCTCTCGGATAAGACGAAAACCATTAAGAAAGGAAGGAACAATCTTCTGCAAATGTGGCGAGGTTCCGACTACAGTAAAGTGTGAACAGAAAAGTCCGATTGGAAAAGCCGACATGCAAGGGCAGAAAGAAGTGGTAAAACAACGGTACATGTTCATATTCTGCAGTGCATCGGATAATAACGGAAGGACCTCAATGATAAAGCACCAAATTGATACAGGAACAGAGATGCCGATTCGTCAACCACCCAGGAGATAACCATTGGCAAAACAAGAAGAAGTCAATCTGATGGTAACAGATATGCAGGCAGCAGGAGTAATCGAACAATCTAATACGATAGACAGACACAAAGTTAATCGCGATTTTCATTTATCTCGATTGTCAAAAATCGCGTTGTGAAAACGAAATAATCCAGTTTTTTGTGAAAATTGTATAATGACAGTCGTCTGCCATTAGACGATTTTCACCTAAACCGAATTATTTTGTTTCCACAACGCGATTTTTGACAAAAATGACAACTGAAAATCGCGATTAACTCTGTGTCTGTCTACCGTATAACAGCCCATGGAGTTCACCGGTAGTATTGGTCGAGAAGAATGACAGTAGCATAAGATTCTGCGTTAATTACAGGAAACTCAATGCTGTGACGAAAAAAGACAGACACCCACTGCCAAGGATCGATAACACATTAGACACATTATCAGGTTGTAACGATTGTTGGGTTTTTGACGGTCCAGGTGGTTAATTTGGTTCGGGTAGCGCTCGCCTTAGGCTATGGGTTCTTTTGTCAAAACCCATTTAATAATAAAAATAAATCGTTACTATAGTACACCTGGACTGATTGCTCACCATTACCCACATGCCTTATCACTAACCTCTAACGTTTTACGTTTAGTTTGACATAATTTCAAAGGTCACTATAATTTATGCAAAGCGTCGAATGATCGACCGGTAGCTAGTATATGTATGTGGTATATGCATATCAATAACTCATAAAACGGCTTTACAATTACAATTTGGATGAATTTTTATATTTAAAGAAAGAAATGATAGAAAACCGAATGTGGATAATAAATAAAATTAGAAAATATACTTATCAATTTACAGCTATAGTGATGTCCTCTCAGCTTGGTGAAGTTGTTCTTGCACACCGAATTCTTTGGTGCCCGTTGATTAAGCAGGTGTAAATAATACTGCTTAGTAATTTCCTGATGATGTATGACATAATTACCGATGGTCAATGACTCCCTCGTAGCGTACAACATATTTTCAATATTAGATCTACAAAGCGGCTATTAGCAGGTGGAAGTCCATGAGGAAGATCGCGAGAAAACGGCGTTCAGTGTGGGCAACGGGCTTTGGCAATTTGCGACTCTTGAACGATTAATGGAGCGCGTTCTAAAGGGATTACATTGGAAGACGTGCCTAATATATTTGGACGACATCATCATTATGGGAAATGTTAAGTTTTCTGATCTTTTACGTAAGAGCGAGTGATGCGTAAGCTTTATTGAAGAAAATATTTTTACATAAAATATATGTATGTATGTATAAGGTTGTCAGATTACCCTAACCACATTACGTTATCATATAACATGCTCTTTTTCTTTAACAAAAAAAACAAAGTTACTTCATTAAAAATTGATTCAAAAATTTAAACATAAATTCATTGATGAACTACTTCAAAAGTTCCTAACATTAAAAAATAGAAAAAAAAAAAAAAATATTGATACAGATTTACGCAGGATTAAGGACTTCATCACAATTCTGCTCATAGTCTTTTAAGTAGGCCGGTTGCTTCTTACACCGTGGAGAGCGTCTAATCGTTGCTTAAGTCGATTCGTTCGAATCAGTGTCTTGACGTTTATGTTTACGTTGAATATAATCATTGGATGTTGACGGTAGACTGTCTTCGTTTACTTCAACATTAGGTACGACACTATTTGCTGCGTTACTTTCATGACTTGTGACATTACAATTTTCATCTAGGCTGGATGCATGCACATGAACAACTTCTTTTGTTACGTTGTTACCGACATTGTCACTTCTTGGATGATTCTGACGCACATCTAGCTATGGTTGACCTATACTTGTATATGAAGGGTATTTCGTGATGCTGGATCTAATGTGATTTGACTACTTGATATTGGTTGTGGAATATTCGATATATCCAGAGTAGATTGTTGTTGTTGATTTCGATTACTTATCGGATGATTAAATTCATTCATTTGTTGACGATTGCGAATATACCTCTTACCATTGACATCTATTCCATACGTACGGCTTGACAGTTTATTTTTGATGATTGCAAAAGTTCTCTGGCTCTGTCTTTCAATTTTTAAATCTTTCAACGGCTTTGTTAATTTATCATAGTATTTTTTTGAGTTTAATCTTCGCTGTTCGATTTTATTGCTGACATCTTTAGTGGTGTGTGGTTTAAGGTTCTTTCCTAGCCTTGGAAGTACTGACCTAATATTTCTTGACATGAGTCGTTGCACTGGAGAGTAACCAATTTCGTTTGGCGTATTCCGATGTTCAAGTAATGCTTTCCAAAAACATTGATTTGATGACTCACATTTTTTAATAATTCGTTTTATTATTTTGACGGCGGACTCTGCTTTTCCGTTTCCACGAGGATAATGTGGGGACGAGTTGACATACGTGAAATTCCAGTCATTACTGAAATCGATGAATTTCTTATTTTTGAAGTTGTGTGCACCGTCAGTACCTAACTGCTTTTTGTGGAATGCTAAATTTTGAAAAACATATTTTGCAGGCTTATATCACGTCTTCTGCAGTTGTACCTCTTATGAACATTATTTCGATGTAATCAGAATAACGATCTTCGATTACTAAGATATTTTGTTTCTTGTTTTTTTATGTAGCTTCACAGAAATCCATAGAAATAATTTGGAACGGATAAGTTGGAATTTGGTGTGTTATCATAGGCAATTTCTGTTGTTGATCTGAGTGTATGGCGCAAACATAACCTGATTTAATTTTACGCTTCATATCTTGTGTTATGTTAGGCCAAAAAATAGTTTGTCTGCATTTTTGTATAGACATGCTTGGATTCCTTCATGACCGTAATGAATAATATTGAGATATTCGTCTCTTAAATTGCTTAGTGTTAGTATGACAAATCTGTCATCTTTCAACAAGATTCCATTATGAATTTTTAAATGTTCTTTCACGGATGCATACACTTTGACTTTCTCGTTGGATATTGTATTTTTCTAATTAGATTTGATCTCAATTATAACTTGCTGTAGAGTATCATCAGCTTGAGTTGCATGGCGGATTTCGTCAATTTGTTGATTTTCAATTCCTTCACTGTATTCATATGGTTTGATGTGTTCAACAAATTTTAGGATTTTGACGATTTCATCATCATCAAGTATCGCGTGGTCTTCACGTACAGGAATGTATCTGATGTGCAAATCATACTTTTGAAGACACAAACGCAATATTTGAATTCTTTTAGTGCATCTATGAATGGGCTTTTTGAAAATATTTTTCAGTGATATGTGATCAGTTTCGATTGTTACATTGTTTCTTCTACTTACGTATTGATTGAAGCCTAAACATGCGAATGTAATTGCTAGAAGTTCGATTTCACATTGGGCGTAATTTTGTTCGGGTTTCGTGAGTGTTTTGCTTGCAAATATTACCGGATGCTGTTTTTGCAAAAGTACAGCGCCTAATCCTTTTCTGGAACCATCAGTTTGAATGACTACTTCATCTTCTAGACTGTAGTATTTTAAAATTGGAACTTGTATTATCAACGATTTGATGTTTTCAAATTCATCCTTTTCTTGTTTATTCCAGTAGAAGTTCCCAGATCTTACCATGTTAAGTAATGAACTGTCGTTTTTGATACATTTGGAATAAATTTGGTTAGATAGTTAACCATTCCCAAAAAATTTTGAGTTTCGGCAATATCAGTAGGTATACTCATATTTATTATTGATGAAATTTTCGACTGATCAGGCTTGATCCCATCTGCACTTACCAAGTGACCATAAAACTTCACTTCAGTTACCGCTAATTTCATTTTTTCACGATTAATTTTGACATTTGCTTCTCGTAATTTTAAAAATAATTGTTTCAGGTTACGATTGTGTCCTACTTAGCATTGCTTCTTCTAAGGTGTTACCTTTTCCAATTACCAGAATATCATCAGCTATTAATTCGATTCCAGTAAGTCCTTTAACGATTTCAAATAATTTGTGTTGGAATATTTCTGCAGATGCATTAATTCCAAATGGCAGAACTTTAAATCTGTAACGACCAAAAGGCGTCCAGGAAGTCGTTATAGATCCATAGCGTCTTCGAATAGAGGTATTTGCCAATAATCATTTTTCGAATCAATAAGACTGAACATATTTGCATTCATTAATTCGGGTGGTATTTCGTCTATGGTTGGCATCTGGTATTTAGGACGTTTGATAGCTTGATTTAGATACTGAGGATCTATACAAATCCTTAATTTATTTTTGTCCTTTTTCTTTACGATTACAATGATAAATATTCAGTCAGTATGATGTTCAATTTTTTCGATGATTTCACTTTCTTCTAGTCGATTTAAGTTGTTTTGTAAAATTTGCCGTACAGCTGGAGGAATTCGAGGGGATTCTTGAACAGGTAATACATTCTCGTCAACATAAAATTCTGCATTGGACGAAATTCTTCCATCGCCTTCGAATAAATCGTTGAATTTTTGAACAAAGCGCTTGGCTTCACATTTCAAATTTTCATCATATCCGTCTTTTTGTTTTTTTTTTACATATATGTACAGCATTTTCAGTATAATTCTGATTTTCTACACTAATTCACCAAGTTTCTTTTAGAATACGAACTCGGATTGTTCACAGAAAGAAGATTCAGCTTTTGACAGGCATTCGCGGATAATATTGGCTCAACATTAATTTGTACACTTTGTTGTAATTTGTACGACATTCTATAACTGTTTCTGCAATTGTTGTAATCGGCTTACCATAAAATGGTTTCAATTTAGTTTTACTTTTCCTGTACCTACATAGGTCGCTTTGTGATATTCAATAAGTTTTCCTCACCAATAACTCTTACTCAACATGACGCACCAGTATCCCAGCATGTCATCACATTTCTGAATTTATCATCATCGTATTTCAATAGTATGTTATACCTTTCAATATTTGTTTATTTGTCTTGCAGTTTCGTATAAACTCGAACTTGTAAACTTCTTCATCTCTATCGCTGTTCGATTCAGTATCAGTATCTTCCATTTTTGTTACATGGCTTTTATTTCTTAAATTTGGGCAACAGGATGCAAAATGATTTTCCTGTTTACAATTATTGTTGCATGTTTTACCAAATGCATTTAATTTAGTTTTGCAATATCAGTTGCAGTTGTTTAGGTTAGGTTTCCATCTTCTGCTGCATGAGTTGATTTCGGGTTTTTTCATCGCGTAAACAAAAATAAATTGATTGCATATCAATTTATTTTCAAGATTGGCAAAATTACAGCCTTTCGCCATGGATAGTAGTCGATTTAAGTATGTTTCGATGCTCTCACTTTCATTTTGGGTGATATGTTGGAATAAATAACAACTATACTTGGATGTTATTTTAGGTGACAAGGGTTGTTTGATGGTTTCCGGTAGTTTGATTGTATTTTCTTTTTCAGCTACAGTAAATTTTTCAGTCATCAAGTTGTACAACCGAAATCCATCTCCATCAAGACAATTTTCTAGATATGCAAACTGTATTTGCGTTGTTTGAACCGACAAATTTTTAACAATTCTTTACAGAGAGATTCTTTGCATCTCTATTAAGTTCGTTTAGCTTCCATTTTGGTTGATTCTCACCAGTTTCACCATGTTAAGTTTTTTGATCTTTTACGTACGAGCGAGTGATGCGTACAAGCTTTATTCAAGATAATATTTTTACATAAAATATATAAGATTGGCAGATTACCCTAAGCATATTACGTTATCATAACAGGAAAGGATTTCGGCGACATCTAAGGAACTTGGCAGAGGTTTTGAATCGGATACAGGCTACCGGAATAAAGTTAAACCCGCATAGAAGTGTAAGCTGTTCAGAACGGAAGTAAAATATTTGGGTCATCTAGTAACGACCAATGGAATTCACACCGACGAAGAAATGATCGCAATGGTAAAGAACTGGCCAAGACCTAAACATTTATGCGAATTGCGAAATTTTCTGAGATTGTGCACCTATTATAGACGCTTCGTGCCAGGACTCGCCAATATCGCAAAGAGTTTACACGAGTTAACCAGGATAAGAACGAGGCATTCGAATGGAAGAATGCCCAGGAAGAAGCATTCGTGGAACTAAGGAGACAATTATGTGTCGTACCAATCCTCGCATATCCTACACCCAACGTGAAATTTATTTTAGATACCGATACAAGTAATGACGGTATAGGATTAGTGTTATCACAGGAAATTAAAGGCCAAGAACGAGTTATTACGTAGGTACTACTCCAAAACCGGAGCGTTATTATTGCGTGACACGGAAAGAATTGTTGGCTATAGAGAAATGCGTTAGGCAGTTCCATAACTAACTTTATGGCCAAAAATTTCATTTACATCGCAGCGCTTTACAGTGGCTGTTGGAATTCAAGAATTTAGAGGGACAAGTAGCACGATGAACCGAACGTCTTCAAAGCTAAGATTTCGAGATCAAATGCATTGTGACCGAATGTAAACATTGTGGTTACTTTGAAGCAAAGGGAGGCATCATCGATGTTAGGCTTGCGCAAGTGCTGCCTGAGGAAAGAGCAATTATATGATACGGATTTGTCGGTTATCATTGAATGGAAGGAAAATAAACACCGGCCCACTTGGAGCGAAATCGCAGACAAAACTCCCATTGTCAAGAGTTATTGGGATCAATGGTGTAACCTCCGAATAGAGAATGGGTGAATGTTGATGGTGTTACCGAAGAGACCGGGATTGTGGAAATCCTGAAAGACTATCACGGAGAAGTAAGTGGGGGCCACCTATGAATTAATAAAACACTAGCTATAAGATACGACAGCGATTCTACTGGGCAAGATGCAGGCAATCTGTGATAAAATGGTGCCAAAAATGTGACCGATGTGCGGCGGTAAAGGAGCCGTCACGTAAAATTCGTGGAACCATGAAACCATATAACGTCGGAGCACCATTCGAGAAAATTGCAATGGATATAGCGGGGCCATTTCCCACCATCGAGAACGACAATAAATACGTTCTAGTAATAATGGATTATTTCAGTAAATGGCCAGAGGTTTACCTCATTTTCAATCAAGAGACGACAACAATAGCTGATGCCGTGGTCAACAACTGGATTACCCGAGTTGAAGTGCCGATGGAGATTCATATCGATGAAGGAAGGAAATTTGAATCGGTGGTATTTCAAGAAATATGACAGATGCTCAGCATAAATAAAACGAGGACTACGCCTTTGTATCCACAGTCTGACGATATGGTGGAAAGATTCAATGGTACATAGGAGGAATATCTAGCAAAGGTCGTAGAGAAAACCAATGCAACTTGGATCGGCAAATACCGATGCTCCTGACCGTCTATCAGGGGGAGGGAGGGGGAGGGGAGGGGAGGGGGTAATCAAAATCAAAATACATGTTGTCACAAAAAAACGCATAAATTTGTTCCAAATTGCCAAAAATTGGTCTAATATTTTGGGATTACCATTTTTGGCTACTCGGGATGATTACTCTCTATTATCAAGAAAGCTCGTTATTGCTCGTGAAGGATGTTGTTCGAATTCAAATTCTATCTAACTTGTTAATATTCGTATTTCAATGAGAATTTCACAACAGCAATTGCTCGCGGCATGAATTAAATAATTCAAACCAAAAGTTTGAATTATTTAATTCATTCCTAATTTTAGTTATACCACCCGACACCAGATGCAAAATTGTTCTTTCTACTTGTTTGTTTTATTCAATTTGAAAAAATAATTCGCGACTTGTTTCCATGAGAAAAAATAATTCAAAAATAATTCGAATTCAATTTTTCTCATGGAAATACAATAAATAAAATAAAATTAATTCAAATGGGATTACAACACATTTATTAAATAAATACATAATTAAAAAATATACAAATTCGTAAAAAAATATAAATGTTCACTTCTTCTTCAACTTCTTCTTCTTCTTCTTATCTTTCTTCTTTTTCAATAAAAGCTTAGCTTTCCGATTTGCAATTGTTGCTCGCGCAGACTCAATCCAAATTTTAGCAAACCGCCTAGCAAAAGCTACACGCTTCCTTTCAAAAACCGATTCAATGTATTCGTCACATTTTTGTTTCATAAATTCCATTTTGATACGTTTTTTATTCCACATTTCTAAATATGTATAATTTAATAAGAATGAGGTGGTGTGTTGGTAGTGAAAACTAAAATCATGGCTTACCTTCGAAATTGTTTAAATTTGATTGAGCCCGAGCGATTTCAAATTCTACAACGATCAGATCATTTTCATATTTTTCATTCATATCCTCTACTTTTTCCTTTAATTCCACAATTTTCATTAAATTATATTTTTCCGATTGATCGAAAACCTTAACTTCCTGAGAACATAAACGATTTAATTCGTCCAGTTCGTCGGTCAATTCATCTAACTTATCTTTTTCTTGCCATATTTTTTGCTTCTTTTGGACATTAAGTAAATTTGTATTGTACCGAAGCTGTCTCGCCTTAAATATACGATTATCGTCATACTCGAGTTGTACCTTCTCAAAAGCACGATCAAGATCTTTAATTTCCTGCGAAGGTCGAACTTTAATTCGAAATAATTTTTTAAATTCTATTTCCCGTTTTTGTAATAGTTTTATGTTATCCTCGCTTTCTTTATCTAAATTTATCAAAAAATGTTCCAACTGATTCATTAGCTTTATGGCTCGCTGTAAACTATCAAAACATCGTTTATGGTTTATTTCTTCTAGAAGTTTCTTCAAGATTGATAAACATTTTTGGTATTCCACATACAATTTCGCCATGTTTACATGTTCCGGTGAATTAAGCGTTTCATATAGTTCGTAAGCCCATTGATCTGCTGCGCGACGATGAAGAAATGCTTCTAACGAGTAATCGAAAAGAAAATTCGGCGGCGCATCATGTTCAGGGAATTGTATCTTAAAAAAATCAATTTGTTTTACAGTATCTTTTATCACAGCCACTAAGGCGGCCGTTTCCACTTGTGATATCGTCAGTTGATTAGGCCGCACTGGCTCTACTGGCTCATTTATAATGAATCGGGTATGTTTCTTTTCTACATTGAATATTAAAATATTCTCTTGTGGTGTTAGTTGAAGGATTTTATCTATTTTTTTACTATTTTCTAACATTTTGAATGGTGTGAAATAACTTTTGTTCTGTGAGTGAAAATTTATTTGCATGACCTTCTTTAGTTAGCTAAAAATTAAATTGCAATACAATTTTATGGCGCATACTCGTGTCGACAGTAACTTGTTTGGTAATTTTGCAACAGAAGAACTTGATTGAGCTAATTTCTCATCGTTTTTAATTTGCAAAAACCAAAAAAGTTACTGTCGACAGTTTTAAAATGTGCGCGGTATAGCTCAAAGAAATAAAATGTATTTCTTGCTATTTGCTGGCAGTCATTTTGGTGCGTCATATATGTCAGTTCAAACTTGTCAATTATGCGAACATTTATGTCATCTTCAAAAAGCTAATTTTTGGAGAATTGAAAGATATTTTGGTGAAACTTAAGATAATGTCAATGTAAGACGTTTCTAGCAGTAGGTAGGAGACAAAAGATATACGACAAATTGTAAGAAATTGGAGAAATCAGCAATATCTTACCTACGTTATTTTCTTAAAGCTTTTATCTTGCTGAAACTTTACATTCAGAGCCTCTGAACTTAAAAATAAAAATGTAAGACAAATGCTGCAGTCATTTAGCCTTGCCAGACAAAAGAGATGTATGGAAGTCTGAATACTTAATGCAGTGCGATGTGGCAAGCTTCAGTCGTCCAATGCGAGCAGATAACACCGACCTGACAATTATTAAGGGGAAATATACGTTGGACTCTGTGCGAAACAACAACGGACAGAGACTTGTCGATTTCTGTATCACAAACCTGATGGCAGAATCAAGCATCAAATAGACCATATTATCATGATCAACAAAAAATTCCTCACATCATTACAAGATGTCAGGGCGATGAAGCGGCAAAAACATTCACAGTGATTATCAACTGGTTATACGACAATTTTTTAGCGTTTCACTTTAATAAATATTTGATAAAACGCTATTTTTATTTTAATAACTAATTAAAATCAAATAATTGGAAATTATGTAGAATATTTTAATTAGTGTATTTATTTATTACATATTATGTTTGCTTATTTATTTCATCACCACCATGTGTTTCGTTTTTGTTTTATTGTGATTTAGACGAGCGCGCGTGCGCTCATTACAATATCCGAGACGAGACTGACCACCACGACTTGATTTTATTTTGTATGTTTTGTTTTTTTTGGTAAATGTACTAGGCGTGTTTGTTTGTGTCTTAATATGTTCTTGTGCGAGTTATTTTGTTGTGGTGGCGAACGCATACCTTCAGGCGGAAGATCAGATGCGTGAACCGCTACATTACTCCCCCACGAGTGAATATCCCCCCTCTGTAAGTGTATACGTGTGTGATGCTTGTGCGTGTTTGTTACTTGCGTGTGTGTAATGCTTGCTTGCGTGCGTGTGTGTGTGTGATGCTTGCTTGCGTGATGCGTGTTTGAATGCGTGTGCGTTTGCGTGAGCATGTGTGTTGCTTGCGTGTGTGTATTGCGTGCGTGTATCTGTTGCTTGCGTGTGTGGGGAACGTCAGCAAAACCGCGACTTTGCCAATGTTTGATTGACGTTTTCTTGTCGAAGTTTTTTTGCCTGTTCCTGTCTGGCCTCAAAACATGCGCCGGACCAGAAGGGTTGTTCTGAAATCCGACGTAACCTGTTTTGAGGCCAGTGTCGGTACTATGTCGTGTCGGTCTGGGGGATATTGGGGAATGGCTGGTTGAACGTTTTGCCGTACGTCCATTGCTGAGCCATTTGAATGAAACCAAATAACATGAAATTTTATTGATATGAAACCGGAAAGAAAATGGTGGTAAAAAAAATACATAAATAAAGAAAAAAAAAAATAATAATAAAATGAGATGATGGTGCATTATTGTGCTGGCTGAATGTTGAGGTGCCATGCTGGAACTGATGTTGTCATCGGTGCTTCACATTCACACGAAGACGGCGATGGCGATAATGATGTTGATGACGTCTTCGTATTTCCTTGGTTATGTCGCTTAAGCTGCTGTTGTTGCAGTTGCTGTGGCCGTCTTTTTTCGATGGCTCCGAGGATGATGACAGCGATGATGACGATAACGATTAACATGTGACTCGTTAAATGATGATAACCATGGCGGTGATGGTGTTTGACCGCGTGTATGCATAGGCACACACCCTTGTCTGTCTGACGTATGTGTGTGTATATGGTTAAATACCCGTTGGTGTTGGTCATGCCGCTGCTGTTGTTATAGCGGCGATGGTGTTGATTTTGTTGGTGCCGCCGCCATCTGTCTCGTTTGTGATGATGATGATGACACTGATGAATGATGTGATGGCGACGGAAATGAAGAAATTGCTAATATACCGTTCAACCCGTTATTTTTGCTGCCACTATATTAGTAATGACGATGGTGGTGATTGATGTTGTGGTGAATGTGTATGTATGTATAAATTTGACTCCGTTTGCATGTGTGTTGTTTGTATAGATGTAGCATGTGTTGATTTCGAATGGTCGCTGCTCACTGCCACGATGTTAACAGTAAGTCTGTGTGTGATATTCGAAAATGGTGTGACTCCACATTTGTTGTATATTTTTTTTTTTAAAATTAAACTCTCGCGAAAAAAAAACGAAGAAAAAAAAAAAATCGTATCAAGAGTGTTTTTTATTAATGTGCGTGTATGCCGTAAACACGGCCGTCGGGGTTACCACTTTAGCGTTTCACTTTAATAAATATTTGATAAAACGCTATTTTTATTTTAATAACTAATTAAAATCAAATAATTGGAAATTATGTAGAATATTTTAATTAGTGTATTTATTTATTACATATTATGTTTGCTTATTTATTTCATCACCACCATGTGTTTCGTTTTTGTTTTATTGTGATTTAGACGAGCGCGCGTGCGCTCATTACAATATCCGAGACGAGACTGACCACCACGACTTGATTTTATTTTGTATGTTTTGTTTTTTTTGGTAAATGTACTAGGCGTGTTTGTTTGTGTCTTAATATGTTCTTGTGCGAGTTATTTTGTTGTGGTGGCGAACGCATACCTTCAGGCGGAAGATCAGATGCGTGAACCGCTACAATTTCAAATTAAACCAGCCGCTATAAGTCGCACCAGAACAAATCGGGGATATGAGGAACACTGAAACAAGAAACATCTTCAATGAGTCGCTTTAGCTCAATCTTCAAATCAATGATACCTCAAGAGTGCAACCGACATACTAAGTAGGCTACCAAGATTACAATCACAAACCCTGTATCAGTGATAATACATGAAAGAAAATTGAGTATCGCCGTCATCTAAAATTGCAATTGTAACATCAAAATACGGCGGAGGTGAGGCACAAGCACGAAGATGTACCGTAAGCTAAGTCTAGAAGATAGCAAGGAACAATTGAAGGCAGTATACAGAACGCAGCAGCAGCTGAAGAGGCAGCTGCAAATAGAAACATTCGCGTATTACATCAATACTTAAGAAAAGACACTGGAAAATTTAGCAACATACCACCTTAAGAGATACATCTGGTTACGTTTTAACAACATATGAAGTACAGTTGAAGGGGTGGAAGGAATATTTCGGAAAACCCGGCGCCCAAGATAGCACCATCTGAAATAGCACTAATAACGATACTTAGAGAAAGATGAAGAAGATGAAGAATAATAAGGCCGCTGAAACTGACAACGTACCAGCCGAATTATTCAAGGGTGACACATCTACGACTGCAAAAGAATTCTGGTAAAATACCACAAAAATGGGAAGAAGGCTTAACCATTAAGATCCCCAGAAAGATGACTTAAGGAAATGAAAAAATTGGCGAGGTATTTCTCTCCTCAATACAATAAAAAGGAATCTCACCTATACCATCAACGTAAAATTAAGAAATGAACAAGCAGGATTTAGACCAGGATGTAGCTGCACTGATCACATCAACTCAATTCGCATCACCATCGAATAATCCAATAAACGGAATTTCCCCCTAAACATGCTCGGAATTTCCCCCTAAGTATGCAATATGGCGGACACTGTAAAATGGGTATTCCAACTAAAATAATTGAACTCATATCAGAAATGTATCGGAATGCTGGGAATTGAGTACAAAGAAAAATAAAGTGAAATATACTACAATACCCAAGGAGATACACAAGAACGTGTATTTTCACAATCGTAAATTGGACAACGTATCACTCAACGGCATTCAATATTGAAATGCTTCTGGCGAAACACCATCATAACAAATATCGAGCTACTCAGGTAATTAAAACAATCAGATGTTAACAAAGAAATCAGAAAGCGAAAGTGAAGATGGATTGGTCATACTCTGGAGAAAATAAAAAACTACATCACATGTAGGTCATTAAAATGGAACCCGCAAGGAAAAAACGATGTTGGAAGACCAACAGTAACCTGGAAAAGAACCATGCATGCAGAAGTGAAACAGCTCGGTAACTCATGGGCGGAAATATAAAAGCAATAGCCCCCAACAGAGTTCGATCTCAATTTACAACTCAACCTCCAACTTAATCGCAAAGCAATCCTAAATCCAATCACCAAATCAAGCGCCAACCCAGCCCTCAAATCAATCTCCAATTCAGCCCAAAATCAATTTTCAAATGAACTCTTAACGTAATCCCTAATCAACCCCCTAATAATTCCCCCAACCGGACCTCTTACTAAACCTCAACGCAAGCTACCTTAACCCCAAATAAATTTCAACTTAAGTTAGCTCGAACCAAATCTCAACCCTTTAAACAACTCTACACTCAGTGGCCAACTCTACACTGAACCCAATTCGAAAGCTACAAGTGTGTATGAACTCACCTCAAATCAACTCAATCAATCTCCTACTAAACCCTTAACTCGAACCCAAATTAATCCCCAATCGAACTTCTCACTCAAATTCAACTCAAACTTTATTTCACCCTAATTAGAGCGCAACCCCAAACTCATCGTTCAACTCAAACCTTACATCAATACAGGGCTCGAAAACCACACGCGTACATGAACTCAACTTAATCTAATCTCCACCTCAACACCCGACTCAACCCTAAATAAATCTACGTGATTCAACCCCAACTCAATAACCTACTGAACAGCAACTCAACCTTCAACGCAACCCTCAACTAAACACCCAACTCAATTTTCAAATCAAGAAGTTCCAAAAAATTATTTGCGTACTTGAACTCAAATCAGAACAACCCAAGCTAACTTTCAACTCAAAACCCAAATAAATCCCCAACTGCACGGCTGAATGACCCCAACTTAATCAAAACTCAATCATAATGAACCCTAACTCGACCACAAATTCAATTCTCAACTCAACTCCAAATTCAACGCCCTACTCAGTCCCCAAGTCAACATGGTCCGAAAACTGCATGTGTTTTTGATTTCAACTCAATCCTAACCCAATCTCTAACTCGACCCCTAATCAACCTTCAACTTAAACTCAACGTCCAATAATTCAAAACAACTCAAGTGAACTGCCAACTCAAAACAACTGAAGTTAACTTTCAACTCAACCCTCAAACAATCCCAAATAAATTTCAAACTTAACCGCTCACTCGATCTCACCTTAATCGCAACTTGACTTAAACTCAACCCCAACTGAGCCCTAGACCAACCCCCAACTCAACTTTAACTCGACTTGCACCCAGCCCTTAAATCAGACCCAAACTCACGCCCAACTAAATTCTTAAATCAATATTATTTTGAATACTAGATGTATATATAAACTCAACCCTAGGTAACTCTAATTCAACCGTCAATTCAACACACAAATAAATCCCCACCTAAACAGCTCTCTAAATCTTAATCCAATACAATACAAACTCAACTCTAACTCAAACCCAACTGAACCCAAACTCAACCCGCAAATGGAACCCAAAAAAAATGAAAAAATGAAAAAAATTACAAATCGGACAAGCCGTTCTCGAGATACCATACGGGCCCAGACAGACGGGAAGACATTATTTTTTGTTGCTTCTTCGGAAGCAGGAGCATTCAAAGCATCGAGGAAAATGGTTTTGGACCAAAACACACCTTTTGGTCACTTTACGACAGGATTTCAATACATTAGTCTGTTTGGACCGAAGTAAATCAGACGCAGGAAACTTTCACTCATATAACTTTTGACCCATTGACCCACTAGCTACAACGCTTATTATTTATTAAATTTTAAATTGTTCTGTTGAAGTTGTATTGATTTGACATTGAAAACGAATACATTTAAACGCAATGCCGGATTAAGCTCGGCTTCGATAATAAAATTGATTCGACATTTCGAGAAATACTAGGCGGCAGCTAGTGCGCATTTCACAAATTCGTTTATCAATAATCTGTTTGGGCGCAAGTGTAACATGTGTGAAAGTCTTTGGTTTCTGCATTTATTGAAGCTGGCGAAGGCAAATTATTTAACGCTTCTCAATAAAACATTCCCAGGAGAGGCACTGGCTGACTTTAAACTGTACGGTGATACGGTATTTTTAAGAGTAGATATTGCCATGGTATGTAGTTGAGTGCTGGTAAGTTTATATGGGTATATGTTTGCTGCTAGATATTTAAAGAAAACCTTTCCTGATAACAAAATCAGATTCATTTGTGAATGGCATCGGGATGAGTTATACCGAAACAAATTGAATGCTATAAGGGAGCAAAGGCAGGCCAAAATTACATTCAAATCTGTGAACACATAAAATTAAAAAATAAAACCATTCTTCACAAGGTGAATACAAAATTCGGATTTGAACAAGTAATTTCCAAAACTATACACACTCACAAATACAAATCACACCCATCCAGCTCCAATTACTAAATAAAATAGATAAATACTTACCTTATCAATATGTAACATTGTTAATAACGATAAGATATTAATCAATAATTGCTGTTACCACTTTGTTTCGTAGATTATATCAAAACCTACTTAATAAATAAAGCCTCCATGATGAAAAGAAGCTTTTTTTATGGTAACAAAAAATCCAAAAAAAAATGTTTATTTCATAGTTTTTGTATGGAGAGACATGACCTCAGTTTATTCAAAATATATTAATGAAAATTGACTCGGAATTAATTTTATTTTAATTCAATTGCATCTCTAAACTACCGTTTCCACCTGACTTGGAGGATTTTTCCGTGAGCTTTTCCAATTTACGATATTAATGATAACAAAATAAGATATTTTTTATTTAAAAAAGCTTAAAAATAGAGTACATATATGTAAAAAAGAGACAGACATATAAAGGGAAAGGCATGACATTTACAATACTAAACATAACAAACAATATGGAAACACGGTTAATATACGGAAAATGAAGCAAACCTATAATATGAAGCATTTTATCAGATGCAGTAAATAAAAAGAAAACAAAAAGTATGAAAACAAATATTGTTGATTTAAAATTTTCAAAATATATATTTAATTGTTACATATTTATTTGTACATTAAAATATTTTTGTCAAATTATTATTATTGACGATTTCCAGCCAGGAATAATGAAATAAAATATCTCTTTTTATGTATCTGAAAAAGCTTAAAAATGAGTACACAAATATAAAAAAGAGATAAACATATTATGAAAAATAAAATGGCGCACGCACGGCATTTACAAATAAACATTAATGAAGTAAGCCTCAATTCCATTGTGAAACAAAGTTTGTCAGTCAAAATAACTTGAGATAAAAATATAAAATCGATGGTTGCGTGAACGAGATGCCCAACGGAGTCAGTCAAGTCAAAATTTTACTTACAAAAAAGATGTGTCTGTGTAGTGGACTGATATCAAAATTTAAAAAAAGTTCAAATCGAGAACTATTTATGGCAGTCCAACTAATACAAGGACATAAATATTGTGTACCGATGAGAAATATTTCTCGCACACATTATTAATTTTAATAGTATGGCACCTTTATGGGAATGATTTTTTTTAATTTTGTATTTTAAGACAGAAAATATTGTATATAATCTTTAAGGCGCTATTCCACTTGACTGAATTGACTGATAGTAAAATTAAAGGAAGATAAAAATATACATTTGCTAGATGGGCGAATGAAACAAAAACCCTTCTCAGTCAAGAAATATTTGTGTCTGTAGTAGTGTGACTGCAATAAAAACTATCAAATTGAGAACATTTTATAGCAGTCACACTAACACACATGCATAAAATATGTATATGATGAGTAATATTTCCCGTACACTAATAATTTTATGGTTAAAATATTTTTGATAGTTTCTCCTTAAAATTTTGCTATAAAAAAGTAAAAATAAAAAAACCCATGACGTTTTTTTGGTAAGAATTTTTTGAATTTTTACGGAAAATATACTAAAAAATATAATTCTGATGTGACTATTAATAATATTTAATTTTTTAGATAATTTTGAGATACAAAATTAACTGAATTAATAGGAATATTTAATTTTTTTTAATAATTATTGGTTATGTTTTTGTGTGCTGTCAAAATTTCTCCTCAAAATTTTGCTATAAAATAAAAAATAAAAAAAAAACGTTGCCTTTGTCTATTACTTAAAGTTTCGAACTTTTTTCTCTTTCCCTCTTTTTTTACTATCAGTCAATTCAGTCAAGTGGAATAGCGCCTTAAAAATATTTCTTTTTTTAGTTATCAGTTGATTAAGTCAATCGATAGCGTATAAACAACAATGGCAATTTTAAATAATTCTCCAGTGCTTTCATTAAGTGATATAATTGCTCATCTACTCAACAATAAACTATTGGCCGATGTTTCATTTGCGTGTGACAATAAAGTGATCTACGCTCATAGTTTCCTGTTGATGAGCCGAAGTGTTGTATTCGAAACGGAATTATATTCAAATCAAGGCGTTCAAAAATTAATTCCAATACAAAATTATGATTACGAATCGTTTTATCAATTTCTACGGTTTATTTACACGGACGATTGTACGATAACGAAGCAAAATATGATGGCGCTGCTTGAATTGTCGATAAAATATAAAATTCCGAAATTGGAAAATACTTTGATCGCTTTTATTGCTCGTGAAGATCAAATAACATTTTTGGAAAAGTTTCATATTTACGTATTTTGTGCGACCAAAAATTATGAATTGTTGCGCAATTGGATTTCCACGTTCATCGGGCCAATAATACCGGATATTATAAAATCAGATGCGTTTGTTGAAATTCAACCACATATATTGGAGGACATTTTGAAACTGGATTTTATGGGCACAGCGGCTAATCCATTAAGTGAAGTTGATTTATTTAAGGCGCTAATCAAATGGATGAATCATTATTGTGCTAAAAATGGTATGGCATTATCGGAGCGGCGCGTTAAATTTGATCGTTTAATACAATTGATTCGTTTTCCGGTTATGATGTTTGCAGAACTTTCCGATTGTATCCAGCAAAGCAATAATTTATTTACGGATTCGGATTGTTTGAAATTTTTTAAACAGGAAACGGGCGCAATGTGGAATGGTACGGCGCGTCAAATTTGCAAAATTCAAAATCAAACCACAAATGCGTCATCATCAAATGTATTCGGCACTTTTTCTGTAAATTCCGGATTTGGAATATCGCAACCATTAAATTCCCCCAGTTTTTCCTTTGGGGGTAATTCAACCGGTTTTTCCTTTGGGGGTAATTCAACCGGTTTTTCCTTTGGGGGCAATTCAACATTTCGTAATCAACATAAAAAACTGTGTCATTCCTTTGAAACAACTGAAAATCTAGTAATTACTGGATTACGGTTCAGATCATATAACATTAGCGGTTTTCAAGTGACAAACACCACTTCTTCAACTGACCTGATAAATATGAAATTAGCTCCAAGATCGTCGACTGAGTTTTTTGTCAGTCTAGGCGAATCATACATGTTGCATTCGGGAAATAAATATCAAATTCTGATCAAGAACAGCGATACAACACAAAGCGATACAATTCTTCAATCTACGGCAACAGCAAAGTTACAAACTGTTAATGCAAGAATCGATTTAGTGCAGGAAAAGTTTAGTAAATATTATAAAGAGTTACAGCGAGACGAACAATTGATTGAAATTTTTTTTAAAATGCCTGAATGTTAGGTGTTGGTGTATAAATAAAAAAAAAAAAAATAAACATTTTTGTTTCATTTTATTCAATTTCTATCCCTAGTGTCAATGTTGGCAAAATAAGTTCTTCCGTGACCCGTTGGAAACAGAAGCAGTTGAGTTCTAAATATATGTACATAAGTTTAAAAAAAACATAAGAATTTTGAGATTATTGTGGGCATTTGAGTTGAAGCGATACAAACAAGTTTTGACAATTTCTTATGATATTCTCATGTTAATCACCCTTTTTTGGAAAATATTCCTAATTAGTCCTAAAAGTGTTTACCGGTTACCTTATTTGTTGGACTAACGCAAATATTATTAGACTCCGGCATTATTTGATTCTAACTTGAAATACAAATCTTCGCTGTCATCATTATCTTCAAAATCGACTCGCGTATGAAACTCATCATCATGTTCTACAATGATTTCGGCTTTTTGTGGCATTTGGTTTTTTATGGGTACTTCCACTGCTGTTAAATTAAGGCTTTATTTTTCTAATTAGTTGCCAATCATTTTTTCCACCGACAGCGACCATCAATTCAACATAATCCAAGATTCCAGAATGCTGTAAATATTATTTTACTACTTTGAAAACAAATTTTGTTAAAATCAGTTGTTACTAGAGTGAAAATCCTCTAAGCCGGAACTCAGTTGGACCAATTTTTTTTTCCGGCTTTGCAGATTTTTCCGGCTTTCGTGATTTTTTCCGTCTTTAAGGTTTTAGTATCGAATTTTTCCGCCTTTGAAGATTTTTTTAATTCAATTCAAATTGAAAAAATAATTCAATAAATCAAGTCAAATTCATAAATTAACGATATAAAATTTACATAATTAAGGGAAAGAAAAATAATTTGGTATCGTTTACATATTATAAAAATGTATACTGTACGTACATATGTATCACTATCTATATTCACAAATGTATGTACATTACATACTTATTTATTATGCAACAAATAAATATGAACATTTAAAAAAACATTTCAATAAAAAAATGTACAGTTTTCGATGTTATGTGGTCTGTATCCGGCAGTTAGTTCTTTAAGTTTTTCTGTACATGTATTGACCGTCACTGGATTCACATCATTTGCATCTCCCGAACATGTACTAAATCCGATATTGTGCGTTTTTAAAGCATCTTAGTCGTCCGTTTGACGCTTCAAATCAGTTAACCCAATTCTTTCGGCTACTTCTTTGGCCTTTCCCTGCAATGTAGAGCCGGAGATAGGTATATTTTTGGCTCTGGCGGCCGAAAACCATGTCATTATAGTGGCATCAATTTGGCCAATGTCAGTTTATCGACGTTTCTTACACATCAAGCCACTCTCGTTCTCTTCTGAATATCGCAATGATATTTCATTTGAATTTTTTAAAAATTCATAGATTTGGAGTTTTCCGCATTTAATTTTATCGCAAATCTGTTTTCCAGTGTTCTTGTTTGCTTTCATTTTAATAACTTGGTATTTTTGCATTAATGTTAGGTTATTTATGAGTAGTTTGTCCATCTCTAAAACTATAAATTTACTGGGTGATATATTTATTAATGTTACATACATATTTCAGTTTTATTATTCAAATGAGCTAGGCACGTACCTGGCAATAAATTTATCAATTCTATTTTTTACCAATATTGAAATTGAAAAAATGATCCGATCGCCAATAATCAGTTAATCACATTTATTTTGTGTTATTTTTTTATTTTGAACTAGCCTGAAGTTATCAATAATTCCGGCATAGTGGAGTTAACCATTTTTGTTTTGTACTAGGAAGTAAATTTCCGTCCGTGTCTCAGGAATTCCTTCATAAAGGGTCAAAAACGCATGGGAATTAGTTTGAAAGGAACTTGATTCGTTTATTGTTTGCGGCATAGTGGAGTTTCCGCAATATCGGATTTCCGGGAAAGAGGATTTTCACTGTATTAGAAAACTGGTCAATTTGGCTTTTATTTTTTGGCGATTATACCGTTCGGTTAAAACAAGTTTAAAAGCTCTAGTTATTATACATAATGTAGGCCTAACTAAAATATGTTACATAATTATTACATTTCAAGTTATTCAATTATTTTATTATGACCGGACGACAAGTGTTTCGTACTGTTCTGCCTCTTCAGTCAACAACGTCTGATTCGTCCTTCATTTCTATTAAACTAACAACTTATACTCACGTATGTAGGTTCCATTTTTTTTGTTTTCTCCCATTCTCCTAACTGATTTGGCCTTATTTTGCCAGAAATGCAAATGAGTCGTTAAGTTTGTTCGGCTCTCTCCCCATCTGATTCCCAAACGAGAAAGCCACATTCTGGTTATGAGCTTGGTCCGTACAATTTTAAACTATCCTCAACTGACATCTTCGATTGTCCTCAATCAAACTTTCATCATCATTAAAACGACTTTTATCTAGGTCCTAAACTCCTAAGGAAGCTATCAAACCCCATGACTAAAACCTCTACCTGAATGAGCACCAGGTTAGAATCATGGTAGCTTCCCACCCTTAGGATAATTTTTGTAATTGTGAGATTCTGAATTTTGAAAATTTTTAAAATTTGTTACGGTTATCGAATTTTTTTTTTTTAGTTATTACTGAATTTGTAGCATTTGTGTTCCAAGCTGATATTTATTTTGTATGGACTCATTTTGATATAGTTTGCGTAGATCAGCGAAATATTTTTGTTTGTATAAATTTGTACGTTGACAATACATTGGTATCGCATATTATTTTTTTTGTTTGTCTTGCAATTGATCACGCGTCATCATTTGGATTCCCTGCGTGACTAATAAAGTATATAAATCAAATAAAGTATATAGATCGAATGATAATTTGTTTATGTACTTAGACAATGCATTGGATACAAATATTTCGTTTTTGTAGTGGGGAGGGATTTTTTTTTTTTTTGTACCAAAATGCATCAACCACCGACTACATACATAAGAACCGCTTTATGTACTCGTAAATTGAATTTTATTTAATTTCGGATACATAATTTGTTGTCAATTGCATTTTGTGTGAGGCCATCGCAGCTAGGTGGACCAAAAAAAAAAAAAAAAATTAACAAAATATTAAAATAAAATAAGAATAAGTGAATTATAAATTATCTGTGCAAAGTCGTGTGCATATAAAGAAAAAAAATTCTACTCAAGTGCTATATACAACATTAGTGAGCGTATAAAAAGAAACTCGCTTACGTTGTATCTATACAATAGGAGTACTTTCCGCTTGGATAGCGAGATTATACATAAGTATATACGGATAAAAATGTATTAATCAGAATCCTAAACGGTAAGCAAATTCTAAAATCCTTTGAGATTTATGTGCTCGTATTCAATACTGGGTAATAATACCTTACAAATTATTTTTGTGTTTAGATACTTTCCCCATGAGTTAAAGAATTTAAAATAGCAGCGGGGTCTCACAATATTGATTGTGTAATTGTGTAATTGTGCAATTTTACATTTGTGCATAGGCAATTTTACCAGCACGGATTGCTCGAGAATTATCCAAATAACGGAACTCAAGTGGTTTGCGGATTTATTGAGGACAAACATAAAAAAAAAACGGATATTGAGTTTTTTTGCTCGCAACAAAAAAAAAAAAATAAATATAACGAATCTTGTATACAGATTTGTATTCTGGGTCGTGTTAATATATTTGTGACACCAGAAATTTCTTTTATAGTAGATATTCATGTGAATTAAGTTAAAATCAATTTATTCTTAAAAAAAGAAAAAAAAATATAAATTAAGAAAAATTTAATGAATTTTATTATATAGAGTGAAATTAATAAAAAAAAAAAAAAAAAAAAATTAGAGTAATAAATAATAAGTTTTTTGAGTAACTATTAAATAATTAAATCAAAATAAGCTTAAATTTAAATCGGTGATTCTCTAGTAAAGTGAATAAAAGGTGGTAAGGGAATTAACACTAGGGATAGTTTTTTTTCAGCCAAGTATATTCACCGAGAGTACTCTACGGCAGATATGCATATGGTGAGTTTTTGAACATTTTGTTTATTTTTTTATAGCAGTTTTGTGCTTGGAATAATCAAATTTTATTCACTTTTAAGAAGAGTTAATAGTTCAGGCTTAAATTTAATAACAAATACGTAGGTTAGTTGTTCTTCTTTAGATTATGAATAGTTATCATTATATAAGTGATTTTCTTCAAATAAATGTTTAGTTTTGTTTAAATTATGGAGTGATTTTCTTATTATTGGTTGATGGTGGATCCGGAACAGTGTAAGGACGAATCTAAGTGTGTTTTTTTTTACCTTTGAACACGATGGTATTGTTCTACCAATATTTTACGGCGACGAAGAACCTCCCACAATCTGACTGCAGCTTATCCTATTAGATCGTGTTAGTTGCCGTATGGTATGTAACAATAATGGCGCCGAAACAGGGACCCAAAGGTCATGGAAGATTCCACGTTGTTGAACGGGTAGACCACATGGCCGCAAGGTCATAAGACCACATGGGCTGAAAGCTTAGTTTTATAGTTTGCAAACATGTGATTTTATAAAGTAATTTATTTTGAATTTTTTTTCATGATGTCATAAGCAATGATTATTAGAATATAGGTTTTATGTTTTCTTAATAAGGTAGACCTAAAAAGTCATCCAAGTGGCCTATCCACTCAACAAGGGCATCCAGATTAATCGCATATTAGATTTAACTGTTTTTTTTAGCTTCAGTATATTTTTCTATTTTCAAATAATTTTGTTTTTGCGATTGGTTGCCAATTTATTAATTACTTGATTTCATATTAATTCATATTCGGTGTTGTCTTTCTCTTTGAAACAATAGCGGTTGATACTTGATGATTTCACGATTTCCTTCTAATGTTTTTAGAGGAAAGACTACGTTTTTTTTTATTTTTCATTCAAAATTTCGTTTCAGTATTTGTTGTTTTGAAATAGTGTATTGATACAGAGATGGTTACCAACGGTTGAAACATAATGATATTATGAGTTCCTGATGATAATCTACTACTGAGTTCTGCACTGATATTTTAATCTTCTCTTGCTGTCAATTTTTTTATTATTCAAATGCAATAATTTCTTTATAGTATATGGTGGACCGGACATTGATAAATTTATGATGAAGCACGTGGTCGAATAACGAGAGAATCTGCGTTACATCCCACGAATGTTTCGTTGTGAACCTCCATGAATCGGTTTCATAATGTGCTGTTTAAGTTTGATTTGCTTATGCGTCATGATTAGATATTCATATTTTATTTAGTTTCGTCCTTATTTAGTTCTAAGCATCGCCATCAACCATAATTTAATTTACGTATCTTTATTAAATAATTTTTTTTTTGATATTGCGATTATATTGTTATAAAGGTATTACAAAAAAATTAGAATTTGTGTTATATATAAAACTTTATGAAATATTATTAAACAATTTAAATTATAACAGTTAATATTTTCATAATTCGTCGTTAGTTAGTCCTATTTAATTAGTCGTATTCAATATACCAATTATCGTCATTAGTGCTTTATATTGTAAACTATATCAAATCTTGTCGATAAATTTAAAAGTTTGAAATTTTGTAGCCAACATAATTATTATTCGATCTATATTAAACAATGGATCCTGTCATTTATATTCAAATGCTAAGTGCTCCTGAACTCGAAGTCGAATATGTTATAAGAGGTCTCACCAGTAAGGCAGTAGATGCTAAAGAGATACTTATAAACACGCTTAGAGCAGAGCAATTAGATAAAGCATTAACCCAGAAAAATTGCCATATTACCGAAAATCCCGAATTAGAGATCGAGGAATGTAACGACCGATACGAAGAACTGGCGAAGGCTTCGGAGGAACAGGGAAGTTCACCTCCTTCCGACTTTATAACATTGGCATATGTTAAGGCGAAGCACTATAAAGAGAGAATTTTTCGGCTAATAAATACTTTTGGTGAATCTCCCTCTTTCACGAGAATTTCTCGCAATTGGCGTCATGCCTTTAATGTTTACCATAAGTTGTGGTGTGAGTATCAAGAGTCTGATTCTCCAGAAGTTTCACTGCAGGGTAGAGCTGTTGCATCTAGCTCTTTTGCGGAAAAACTCGACAATTTGTTATCTAACAATTCGCTAACCGCAAAACCACCAGAAGTCTTAGCTCCACCACAACATGAACAAGGTAGCCAAGCTAAACACGTTCCATTTGTTGAGCCTAAAAATTTAAAAGGGTCGGTTGCAGATTTCTTTTCTCAAATTGGAACTCGGCAAAGTAATCATTTCCAAAATAGGAATAATCTGGAGATCTCAAATGTGTCTGGCAATTTTAATGAACGTCCAGCAATTCAAAACCTAAATCGAAATATTCTAGGACATGAATTTGCGGAAAGACCTCCAGAGCGGGCAATGGCACAAGCAACACAATATCGGGTAGACAATTTCTATAAAATTCGGCAGAGATGGAATCTTTCTTTTGATGGGTCAGATACCTTAAATGTTCACGATTTTGTTTATCGGCTTGAACAAATGGCAGCTGACGACGGCTTTTCAAAAGACAATCTTGGTAAGGTTGTCTATTTATTCCTTACGAAAAAGGCGGAGGATTGGTACTGGGTGTACAAAGCAGATCATCCAAATGCAACTTGGGCAAACATGAAAAATGCTCTTCTTTCATATTTCAGCTGCTCTAATTACGAAGAGGAAATCAAAGAACAAATCCTACGACGAGTGCAAGGAAGCAAGGAGACATTTTCTGACTTTTCACTTAGTATCCAAAAGATGAATGCACGGCTTCAAGCTCGATTGTCGGAACAACAAGTTGTCTACAGGCTTTGCCAAAACATGTATCCAGCCCTGAAAAATGTTACACTGCCGTACCATGGTAAAATTAGAACTGTCGATGAGCTGCGCGTATTATGCCGCGATTATGAGAGACTCTGGGAACAATCTGGTTATGATCCAAGGCGTTTTGGAGATACGTTTAGCAGACGCAGGCAACCAATGAACGAGTTAAACATGGAGATGAAAAATCTAAACATTGGCCACAACCAAAATTCTAATAGTGATAACGCCAGGTTGGAAAGCCAGCACGAAATCAAAGAGCCAAATTTAGAAGCATTCCATAGGAGAACGGACACTCGCGGTGTTGACAATGAACATGCATCCCCGAATAATTATATTTGTTGGAATTGTCACGATATTGGCCACAAATATCAGGAGTGCGAGAAGGATTTTCTCAACATATTTTGTTTTGGTTGCGGTGAACGAAATGTGCGGAAACCAGCATGTCAGAACTGCCTTAAATTTCAAAAGGGAAACTCACAGCCGAGCGCGAATTATGTGAGAGGATCACGACTCGGATCAAACAACAACCAACTGTCGGAAACGAAGAATACCAACAGCAAGTAATACAAGCAACTCTCATAAATCAACCTAATTTTAATAATTTAATGAATAATAAAATAATAAATCTATGTAACATCCATTTGAATTCAAAATGTCCTAATAAATGTAAAAAATTAATTCGTTCAATTCGATATTTTCGTGAAAGACGTACTATTATCAGAAACTGTATTGCGTCCCTAATCAAATGTACTGCCAATGATCCTCGTCCACATGCTGATGTAGAGATTAAATCAACAAAAATGAATGGGCTTCTTGATAGCGGCGCATCAGTGAGTGTGCTTGGGAAAGATTCAATTAAATTCCTCTCGGAGAACAATTTGAAATTTCATAGTCTCTTTACACACATTAAAACTGCGGATGGCACATCTAACAGAATTGAAGGCTACATCTGGTTGCCAGTTACGTTCGGGACCAAAACTGAGAATATCCGATTTTTTATTGTTCCTTCTTTGCAATTACCTTTGTATTTGGGTATTGATTTTTGGAGAAAATTCAAATTATTGCCAAATATTTCCATAAATGAAATTGAAGATGTAAGCCATCAGAAGACCGTTAATTCGCACGCACTCAATGTTCAGGATCAACAAAATCTGGAGAGGATTATCAATTTGTTCCCGTCATCAGCAAAAGAAGGCTTAGGGAAAACAACGCTGCACGAACATGATATTGAGTTAGTCAAAGATTGCAAAGCGGTGAAGCAGCGGTATTACCCAGTCTCACCTGCAGTACAAAATGACCTTTACAGAGAAATCGACAGAATGTTGAGTTTGGGTGTCATCGAGATAAGCAAAAGTTCGTGGAGCTCACCGGTAACGATTGTTAGGAAAGCGAACGGGAAAACCCGCCTCTGTCTCGATGCACGCAAACTCAATAGTTTGACACTAAAAGACGCTTACCCCCTTCCGATCATTGACGGACTTTTAGGACGACTCTCCGAGACAAATTACATTACTGCACTGGACTTGAAGGACGCATTCTGGCAGATACCGCTTGCGGAATCTGCCAGAGACAAAACAGCTTTTACTGTACCGGGACGGCCGCTCTATCAGTTCAGGGTGATGCCGTTTGGGCTGTGTAATGCAGCCCAGTCAATGTGCCGTTTAATGCACAAAGTGATACCACATGAACTCCATGATCGCATTTTTGTGTATCTGGATGACCTGTTGATCATTAGCGGCACATTGAAGGAGCACCTTGAACTGCTGGAGACGGTAGCGACTTTAATACGGACGGCTGGGTTAACTATTAACCTGGAAAAGAGTAAATTTGTTATGAAAGAGATTCGTTACGTGGGCTATTTAGTGGGAGAGAAAGGACTCAGACCAGATCCGGGAAAAATTGAGGCAATAGTTAACCTAGCACCACCCACAAGTACAAAACAGATACGACGACTGATAGGGATGGCTGGGTGGTACCGTCGTTTCATCGAGAACTTCGCAAGCGTAACAACGCCAATTACAGACTGTCTGAAAAAAGGCAAATTTCAATGGACACCGTCAGCTCAGCAATCATTTGAAAAATTAAAAAAGCTACTTACTTCAGCTCCTGTTTTAATTACACCAGACTACTCAATCCCATTTTTTATCCGATGTGATGCCTGCACCGAAGGTGTAGGAGCAGTACTATTCCAAAAAGATGTAGAAGGAAACGAGAGGCCAATATATTTTATGTCCCAAAAGCTAAATAAAGCTCAACGAAATTATTCCATAACGGAACTTGAATGTTTAGCTGCTATTCTAGCCGTTAAGAAGTTCCGTGCATATATTGAAGGGCATGAATTTACTTTAATTACAGATCATGCTAGCCTTAAGTGGCTAATGAGCCAGCGTGATTTAAGCGGTAGGTTGGCAAGATGGAGCCTGAAACTACAAGGCTTCAGGTTCACTATACAACATCAACGGGGAAAAGACAATATCGTACCAGATATGCTTTCTAGAGTTTACTGCGATGAGATGGTGGAGTTTGCCGAAAGTATTCAGAAAATAGTACTGCAGCCCGATGCAATTCGAATTATTGGTTCAAAGGAGTTTGAAGATGGGGAGTATAAAAGTCTACGTGTAAAAATCTGCGAGAAGCCTGAGGATTATCCCGCTTTTAAGGTAGATGATAAACACATATTTATACGTTTAGAACCCAAAAAGCGCGATGAACTAACGGATTTGTCAATTTGGAAATTGTGGATTCCTGATGGATTAAGGCATTCATTGATCGAACAAGAACATAACAGTCCATCGGCGTCACATGGAGGGATATTCAAAACGGTTGAGAGGATTAGAAGATACTTCTTTTGGCCCGGAATGGTTAAACAAATTCGCAATTATATACTAAACTGCGAAATATGTAAAACGACGAAACCACCAAACAAGCAGCAAAGACCGCCAATGGGAAAGCCATTTATTGTCGAGAGACCGTGGCAACGAATCTACATCGATTTACTCGGTCCATATCCGCGATCGACGCAAGGGAAAACTATGATATTAATTGTACTTGACCACCTAACGAAATTCGTATTACTTAAGCCTCTGAATAAAGGAACATCCCAAAACGTTATCGATTTTCTTAAGAATGACGTTTTTTGCATATTTGGAGTACCACAAGTGATTCATTCCGACAACGGATCACAATTTCAGAGTGCTGAGTACAAAAATTTTTTGAAATTCAATGGGGTAACAGATTCAAAAACGGCAGTGTACTCCCCGCAGTCAAATGCCTCTGAAAGGGTCAACCGATCGGTTATATCTGCAATCCGAGCTTATATTAGCGAAAAACATAATACATGGGATAAGCACATCCATGAAATTGCCGCCGCTCTTCGAAACAGCATTCACGAAACGGTTCAGCATTCACCACATTTCCTTTTATTTGGATACCACAGAATTAATCATGGTTGCGATTATGAGGTGCTGAAGCAATTAGGAGACATCTCAGAAGGTCAAATATCACTTCCTTTACCGATCAGACTTGCGCTGGTTCATGATGCAGTTAAGCAAAATATCGCGAAAGCCTATGAGAAAAGTGCACAGCGATATAACCTGAGGAGTCGTCAGGTTCAATATCAAATCGGACAGACAGTGTATGTAAGAACACATCCGCAGAGCGATGCCGTAAAAAAATTCTGCGCAAAATTCGCTCCTCAATTTACAAAGGCAACTGTAGTACGGCGAATTGGTACCGTCAACTACGAACTAAAGGATATCAATCATAAAATTTTAGGGGTTTTTCACGGAAAAGATATGCGACTGTAAATTTTATAAAAGTTAGACAAATAAATGAAGACAGACGATGGATTATTATTCGATAAACATTTTTTTTTCAGCTACTTTGCCATACACTTACAGTGAAATCAAAGTACCTGCCCTGTTACGGTTATCGAATTTTTTTTTTTTAGTTATTACTGAATTTGTAGCATTTGTGTTCCAAGCTGATATTTATTTTGTATGGACTCATTTTGATATAGTTTGCGTAGATCAGCGAAATATTTTTGTTTGTATAAATTTGTACGTTGACAATACATTGGTATCGCATATTATTTTTTTTGTTTGTCTTGCAATTGATCACGCGTCATCATTTGGATTCCCTGCGTGACTAATAAAGTATATAAATCAAATAAAGTATATAGATCGAATGATAATTTGTTTATGTACTTAGACAATGCATTGGATACAAATATTTCGTTTTTGTAGTGGGGAGGGATTTTTTTTTTTTTTGTACCAAAATGCATCAACCACCGACTACATACATAAGAACCGCTTTATGTACTCGTAAATTGAATTTTATTTAATTTCGGATACATAATTTGTTGTCAATTGCATTTTGTGTGAGGCCATCGCAGCTAGGTGGACCAAAAAAAAAAAAAAAAATTAACAAAATATTAAAATAAAATAAGAATAAGTGAATTATAAATTATCTGTGCAAAGTCGTGTGCATATAAAGAAAAAAAATTCTACTCAAGTGCTATATACAACATTAGTGAGCGTATAAAAAGAAACTCGCTTACGTTGTATCTATACAATAGGAGTACTTTCCGCTTGGATAGCGAGATTATACATAAGTATATACGGATAAAAATGTATTAATCAGAATCCTAAACGGTAAGCAAATTCTAAAATCCTTTGAGATTTATGTGCTCGTATTCAATACTGGGTAATAATACCTTACAAATTATTTTTGTGTTTAGATACTTTCCCCATGAGTTAAAGAATTTAAAATAGCAGCGGGGTCTCACAATATTGATTGTGTAATTGTGTAATTGTGCAATTTTACATTTGTGCATAGGCAATTTTACCAGCACGGATTGCTCGAGAATTATCCAAATAACGGAACTCAAGTGGTTTGCGGATTTATTGAGGACAAACATAAAAAAAAAACGGATATTGAGTTTTTTTGCTCGCAACAAAAAAAAAAAAATAAATATAACGAATCTTGTATACAGATTTGTATTCTGGGTCGTGTTAATATATTTGTGACACCAGAAATTTCTTTTATAGTAGATATTCATGTGAATTAAGTTAAAATCAATTTATTCTTAAAAAAAGAAAAAAAAATATAAATTAAGAAAAATTTAATGAATTTTATTATATAGAGTGAAATTAATAAAAAAAAAAAAAAAAAAAAATTAGAGTAATAAATAATAAGTTTTTTGAGTAACTATTAAATAATTAAATCAAAATAAGCTTAAATTTAAATCGGTGATTCTCTAGTAAAGTGAATAAAAGGTGGTAAGGGAATTAACACTAGGGATAGTTTTTTTTCAGCCAAGTATATTCACCGAGAGTACTCTACGGCAGATATGCATATGGTGAGTTTTTGAACATTTTGTTTATTTTTTTATAGCAGTTTTGTGCTTGGAATAATCAAATTTTATTCACTTTTAAGAAGAGTTAATAGTTCAGGCTTAAATTTAATAACAAATACGTAGGTTAGTTGTTCTTCTTTAGATTATGAATAGTTATCATTATATAAGTGATTTTCTTCAAATAAATGTTTAGTTTTGTTTAAATTATGGAGTGATTTTCTTATTATTGGTTGATGGTGGATCCGGAACAGTGTAAGGACGAATCTAAGTGTGTTTTTTTTTACCTTTGAACACGATGGTATTGTTCTACCAATATTTTACGGCGACGAAGAACCTCCCACAATCTGACTGCAGCTTATCCTATTAGATCGTGTTAGTTGCCGTATGGTATGTAACAAATTTAAATAAAATTCTTCTGACTTACTAATCTGATGTAAAATCAAACCGTTCGATTGAAAATTTCAGTTTTATATCTTGCAAACTTAATTAAAAAATTGATAGAATATCGGATTTTTGCAAATGTTGAAGTTGTCACAGGAACTTTTTTGCGTATTTAGAGGAACCCTCACAGCATTGAAACGTGCTGACGGCGCTTTGGTGGTGGATACATATTTACAAGCTGACTTATTGGCGAGCGTCTTCAAATCGAACTCAACATTAGTTGTCCCATATGGAATTGGACCTCCATTAATTCCATATTGCGGTTCTAAAATGAGCCCCACCGCCATCGCGGAGGAAATTATCTTTACTAATCTGAAGTCAATGAATGCAAACAAGGCCACCGGACCTGATGGAATTCCAGTTCGAATATTGAAGGAGTTTGCCATTGAATTGGCTCCAATATTAACTAAAATTTTCCTACTTACGTATAAGCGAGGCGACTATTCGAACGCGTGGAAGAATGCAATGGTGCAACCCGTACTGAAACGGGGTTGTGACAAAACTGACCCTTCAAACTACCGGCCAATATCAATTGTTTTAGCCGTCGCTAAAGTCTTTGAGAAATGCGTCAATCAACATATAGTTAAATATCTTGAAATTAGGAAACTAATTTCGGATAGACAATACGGCTTTCGTGAAAGCCGATCCACGACCGGTCTCCCGACATATATTACGAACAAATTGAATCTCGCCCTAGAACACCACGGAGAGGCCTTTGCAATTGCCTTGGATATATCCAAGGTATGGCATGAGAATCTTGTTTGTAAACTTGTGGCATACGGGCTGGACTCGATAACCACCAGGTGGATTAAAAGCTATCTCAATGACCGAAAAATCAGCGTCGTGCTTAATGGGAGATCATCATCGACGCACTCCCCAAATGCCGGAGCCCCTCAGGGATCACCTTTGTCACCGAACCTGTTTTTGCTATAAATCAACGATTTGCTGGATAGCACTGTAAACCCTACCCATAGCTTTGTGGATGATGCCACATTGCATTCTTCAATTTCATTCGATACGGAGTCTAGCCTTACAGATCTCAATAATAAACGGGCAGAAGTCGTAACTTCTCTTAATTCCGATTTAAGTACAATATTTGAGTGGGGTAACAACAACTTAGTCATTGTGGGTTGCGACTCAATTCGACTGCTTGGTGTTCAAATAAGTAACAAACTCAAATGGAATGAACACATTGTTGCATTGGCTAAATCAGCTTCAAAAAAACTCGGATTCCTGAATCGATGCAGAAGGTTTTTTAAATCGTATCAAGTTCTCCAAATACATATATAAAATCTTCATCCGACCATGTATAGAGTATTGCTGTCAAGTTTGGGGAGGTGCGTCTGGTACCACCCTCCACTTATTGAACAGGGTCCAACGCCGCGCTATCAGAATAATACGGAATCCCAGACTTACCCAAGGACTAGACAGCTTACAGCATCGCAGAGATGTTGCAGAACTCTGCATCTTCTACATATGCTTACATTGTAAATGTTCTGCAGAACTGTCGGAGAAAATACCACCATTCGTTACAACAACAAGAGTAACAAGAGGAACAACCAATGCACATAGGTTTACGGTGAAGCTCCTGAAACCTCGAACTGAAGAAATCATGCGCGAATTTATATACCGAACATCAAAAAAGTGGAATTCGCTAATACACTTCAAATTTTCGAAGGAATGTAAAATGAATAAATTTAAGGTAGCTATTAATCTTTACTTGCATGATCGCGCATTGGGTGCAGAAGCTCTGACAGTTACCAGGACCTAGGACCGTTAATAAGTCCGCTCTGCACCCAATTAAAAAATTTATATAAAAAAAAGCAGTGAAATCATGGGTGAAAATACATTTAGGTTTTGCGGGGCCGTTTCTGGGCAACATGTGGATGCTGTGTGTGGATGCCTTCTCTTGGTATCCATAAGTTATAAAAATGCAAGAAATCACCGCCCAATCGACCTTCCGGTCTCTGCAAGCGGTTTTTGCATCTGAGGGTTTGCCGGACATAGTCTTAAGTGACAACGGTACCGCGTTTACATCGGGTACATTTATACTGAATAGAGAGGTTCGCGCGAAATTCTAAAAGCGCGAAGACAAAGAAGATATACGAAGGTGGTTCACCCGACATTTCTCACTTGCTGACATTTTTCAGCACCTATCGGGTTTCGCCTGATTCACCTTGTGGTAAATCGCCGGCTGAGAGAACACACGAGTTTAACCCAAAACAGCATTATCGTTGATGTGCCCATCTCTATAACCCCAACTATATCGAAGAACTATATCGAACTGTATCGAAGAAATTGAGGATTAATATTAGTTCGCACAACGATTACATGAGAGAATGGACACCGCAGAGAGACCAGATAAATCGTTCTATGGTTGATCGTTTAACAAATAAACAACGATGTTTAAGCCGATATATGTCAGTGGAAGATCTGCCAACATTGCCAAGACGATCCCGTCAAATTCGCACACGTTAGTTCGATTTACACCTGGAACATATTTATTTATTTATTTCATAATGGGGCAACACACAGACAAAGTCCAATTACGTGTACCCTCAAAACTGATATTTACAAACATCAATACATACTTAAAAAAAAATAATAATTATAATCCAATGCTACTATAACAGTAGCAATAACTAAATAATAATAATACCAATAATCATACAAAATGTAATAAAAATGTTCCCAAAATTTATAAACTATTATAACGATATAAAATTATGATATTTACTAACAGGCAACACCAGCAACTGCAAAATCAATCAATTGGAAACATTAAAAAATTGAATTAAAACAGAGTATACTTTATGTTTAAATATTTAAATAATGAATCCAAAAACAGTTAACTGACCAAATTAAAGAGACATGATCTATATTGGTTTAAAGATAAGGAAAACAAGTCCAGATTAAAGAATAATTCATCGTGGCTGCGCTGAAGTCTAGATAGTGGATTCGCAAAACCTAAATTTGTTCGCGATTGTATAGGAAAGAATAGTTGATTGTTTCTGAGCAAATAACCAGGAATATAAAAATGCACATCACTTAGAGCGACGGTATCGATTTTGGAATTTAGTAACTTGTAGAGCAATAAGTCGTCTAATACTAATCTCCTATTCTGTAAGCTTGCCATGCTAAATATCTTAAGCCTAGTAATGTAAGGGATACTTCCTACATAAGGTATAGTTTTAAAAATTAGGAACTTCGTAAATTTTCTTTGCACTCGCTCAACTTGCTCACTATATAATTCGTAGAACGGGTTCCAAATTTGCGAAGCGTACTCTATTTTACTTCTTACTAGACTGTTATATAATATGGTTAGGACTTCGGGATTACGAAAATCTCTTCCTCTACGGAAAATAAATCCAAGAATTTTGTGTGCTTTCGCGCAAATTGAGTTGATGTGTTTTTCAAATGTCAATTTAGTGTCAAAAATAACACCTAAATCAGCAATTTGAGTAACTCTCCTTAAGTTGAAATTTGCAATATTATAGCTGACTAATAGTGGACGAACTTTCTTAGTGAAGGTAATTACTAGACATTTTTCAGTATTCAAATTTAGTTTATTTAAAAGACACCAGTTTTGAAGTTTATCAAGATCTCTTTGCAGAGAGAGAGGTGCAGTCTCATCAGTAATTCTTCTAAAAATTTTTAAATCATCGGCATAAAATAGATGGGGACAGTCAAAAATGCTAGAAAGATCATTAATGAAAATTGTGAACAAAAGAGGCCCCAGAGTAGAACCTTGCGGAACACCAGAAGTAGCCAAAAATGATCTTGAGAATTGTCCATTAAATTTTACTTGTACAAACCTGTCGCTAAGATACGATGATAACCAAATACACAATTTATCTGAAAGTCCAATTTTGTAGCATTTCTTAATTAATACATCGTGAGATACTGTATCGAACGCTTTTTTAAAATCGGTATAAATACAGTCAACTTGAAAGCCCTTGTCTACACTATCGAACGTGTAACTTGAGAATTCAAGAAGGTTTGTCAAAACTGAGCGTTTTTCATAAAATCCATGTTGTGAAGTGCTAATACTAGATTTTACTTCATGAAATATTAAGTTATACACAAGTTTCTCAAAAATTTTACTAAATGCTGTTAAAAGAGAAATGGGCCTGTAGTTTTCGATGAAGCTTTTATCGCCTTTTTTGAAAATTGGCACCAAAAGTGCCGATTTCCACCTAGACGGGAAAATACCAGAATTTAATGATAAGTTAAAAATATATACCAAAGGTTCCGCCAATTGTTCTCTTAACTGAAAGATGAAATAATTCGATATGTTATCCGAACCCGGACCCTTGTTTACGTCAATCGAATTTAATACAGTTAGTACATCTTCCACCGTAAAATAGGAAATGGCATTAGAAACACAATTAGTATTGGGTGCATTTAGTAAGCCGCTATTGGAAGAAGAACTGGGTACATAAATTGACTCAAAGTAATCTGCAAACATATTACAAATAACTTCACTATTATGAGAATCCAGATTACCAAGTCGCATAGAGGTAGGATAACCTGATTTGGAAGTAATGGAATTAGTGAAAGTCCAGAACTGCTTGGGGTTATGCTTTAGATTTTGCTCAATGGCTCTTAAATATTGATCATAACAAATGCGAACTTCTTTTTTAACCAATTTCCGATAGATTGAGAAAATTACATGGTCATTGTGATTTTTGTAGATACGGTAAATCGAATGAAATTTTTGTTTTTGATTAATTAAGTACCGTAGTTTTGAAGAGTACCAAAATGGAAACTTAGAGCGTGAATTGTTCAACAAACGCTTAGGTTCTAGATAGATGCTAATTGTTGAGTACAATTCATTAACAGCGCTATGAACATCATGAATAGTATGGGCAAACTTCGAATCCCAATCATGGACAGACAGTTGTTCTCTGATTTGAACATAGTCTAGATGTTTTACATTAATATATGAATAACTAATATAAGGTAATTTTTTTTGCGAAAAGCCTAGTATGTTGATAATGATAGGGGGATGAAAACTGTCTATCTTTGAAAGTGGATCCGAGCAAAGCGTAACTTCTACTGTAGAACCACTTAGGTTGGAAAATATGAGATCTAGGATACTACCTGTGCAGTTAACAATATGATTGTGCTGTGATAAGTTCCCTAGCATTGTTGTTTCAATGAGATAATGAGCAGCACGCCCCTCATAAGATAAGGGCTCAAGTACATTACTATTCACAACCCAAGTAATGCATGGCAGATTGAAGTCCCCGATAACCAAAAACTTATGGTTGTCAGGTGCATTCAAAATACAATTCCAGAGGTGATCACAGAACAACTTATAGTTTTCATATTTGGATAATTTCGAGTTTGGAGAAAAATATACTAAACATATAATTAAAATTTTCCCATCAGGCAGGTTAACTTTCATCCAAGCGTCATCAAAAACACTATTAAGACTAGCGAGCTCACATGCGATGAATGATTTTTTAATAGCTATCAGTGACCCGCCACCGTCTGATAAATTGGTGAGAGCAAGATCGCGGTCTTTGCGAATTACATAATATCGATCATCCACAATTTCTCTATCGCCGATCGAGTCATTTAACCACGTTTCGGTCAAGCAAACAATGTCATAATTGTTGGCCAACAAATTCAATTTGAAATTCACTAATTTTGATTTCAATCCACGACAATTTTGATAGTATATTTCCATAATGAAATCAATTGGAATTGCCAATAGTGTCTGCTTACAAAGTACAGAGTTACCTAAAAAAAGAAAAAAGAAAACAAATTAATCAAAAAAAAAAAAAAAAACAAATTAATATTGAAAATAATAAGATATAAAATAAACCAAAAATAATATTAATAAATCAAAAATTAAGCAAAATTCTAAACAGAAACAAATTAAATTTAATTTTTAAACTTGTCTAAATCATCAGACGAAAGTATTTTCAAAACGTTACTATATAATACCACGATTGGCCCAAATAAATTTAAAATTAAATGTTGTTGATTGCAGTAATTTCTTGGTATCATATACCAAAGTTTTCATTGCCGGTGACAGATAGTCTGTTACTACAATACTGCACTCAGTTCCATGCAATACTGATTTAGCTAAGACATTACGATTTAATTTTGCAATGGTTAAAAAATGTTGATGTAAAATACGGGTGTTCCAATCAACTACAACTGGTTTATTTATTGACTTAGCCTTGATCCGAAAGATATTGCGAATACTGTTACTACTGTAGTCGAAATTTAGAAGTGCACATAATTGCTTAAAAAGTTCGCTTAGGTTGACGTCTTTGCCGTTTGGTAGACCGTAAATAAACAGTTTGGTGCCGTTTAATTGCCGCTCCAAAAAGGTGCATTTGTCGGACACAACAGCCAATTGTGCTTTAATTTTTGTATTATCATCTTGAATTGAAGAGATATTGACCGAGTTCATTTCAATTTGGCTCTCCAGGTTCACAATATATAAAGTAAAACAATAAGCCGCGAAGAGTGTTATGTATCGAGCAAAGTTGCATAAACTCAGGTAAACGAGCATAATTGAAGCCAAGCTCATGCCATTGACTGTAAAATAAATACGTTCGTTTATAAATACGTTGTTTTTCCGTATGAAGGGCAGATGTATTGAACACAGCTCGGTAGATTAAATAGTAAAACTAATTTAAATAAATACATATTGTAAATACTGAGTTTGTCTTATTTAATTTACCATTGTTAAAAATCAAACTCAATCGCTTCTTAACAGGAATATTTTACCAGTCGTTTAGTTTATTTCGCGTTTGTCTTTGCTTGAAGCAACTTCCATGTGTGCTTTTCCTTATAATACTGAATTATTAATAACATACAATAAATATCACCAAACTGAAAACTGTCCCATAAAGGGTTCCAACTTCCATCGATTCTCGCCCACGTTTTTAATATTAAATATACGAACAGGACAGCATACCATCAAGAATATAACGCAACAAATAAAACCAAGTAAAATAGACCCCACTTTCTAATAGTCAACCAAACCCACCCGCATTTTGCCTCACACAAAACATAATAAAGGATAGAACTTTTGAAAAATTGGATGAAAGCCAAATGTATCAAGCAAGTATAAAATATTTTTCCACATACAAATTTCCGTCATAACATCGTACATTTATCCAAAACCAATTATACAAAGCCGAAAAAGCTTTATGGAAAAATAATCGAAAGTAAAAAACTAGAAATTGGTTTTGTTCTAATTCTAAACATAAATTCACTCTCGTACATTATTTAGAAAATTTTTAGAATTGAAATGAAAACTATTTTGAAAATTTTCATTAAACAGGTTGTCAGATTTTTCGGGAAAATAAATTCTAGAAAAGTAGAAAAATTCTATATTACGTAAAGATATCCTTTTTCTTGTTTTGTTTTGCAAACATGAAAAACTTTTATTCGTCCATAATGCGGAAAAGCTTTTTCATTGTAAAAGCGTGAGAATAAAATATTTAAAAACATATCGGATAACAGATAAACAGCAACCGAAGAATGTTTGTAAGAAAAGTATATGAATAGAAAAAGTTTTGTTGGTTTTGAAAACAAAAACGGTATTAAAGTTGATTCATTTATTTTAGAAAAATTCTCCAAGCTTTTTTTTTTGTGTTTTCTAAACAAAGAATGACTCAGAATTTATATTACATTTTCAACAGGTGATCAGACGACAGTGCGCGTGTAACGTATAACAAACAAATAATTTAGAATAAATAGATTATTTTCTAATGTATGTCGTTTCACAGGCGAACAAAATATCCTTCTTCTAAATTCAGTGTAACAGTAAATATGCATAGTTAGAAAACTATCGAAACTATTTTTTTCTGTGTTGTTGTGTTCACATATGAAATGTAACTAAAATACCACATATGGTGATGTGTGTGTGTGTGATAAATAAATTCAACCAGTTCGATCTTTTGTAACCTTTTCATCAGGATAACATGACTAGATGAATGTTTGATGTTCTATACTTACAACTGTACTTGAAAAGAAAATCATGGAAAATGTTCTTTTTGCTTTACAGATTATCCTTAGGGTGGATGGAGAAATTTACATATGTGGAAAAGCAACCCGAATTTTTTTTATCCATGTACATAATGTGGCGTATTTTTTTTATCAATATGTATAAGGATTGTTTAGTTAAACGATCTATCGATGTAAGAGTATAATTAAGGTGTCTACTGTTTGTCAGACGATTCGCGGTTTTGTCAAGGATATTTTCTCGTGGTGGTGTAATAAGTTTTATATTCAATTCAAAAACCAAAAGAAAATGTTTAATTACGTAATTCTGGGGCTATGTTCCCAGTTAAGATGAAATTGCATTTATTG
Source organism: Tipula helvola (assembly GCA_963556165.1). Classification (NCBI taxonomy): domain Eukaryota; kingdom Metazoa; phylum Arthropoda; class Insecta; order Diptera; family Tipulidae; genus Tipula; species Tipula helvola. The sequence continues at coordinate 106,274,760 of OY744482.1, forward strand.
TAGTTATTGTTATTTAATAGAATAATTTAGAACACAATATTATCAAGTTTATTTATTATTATATTTTTATCTAATTTAGGTTTAGTAATTTTATATTTATTACGAATTATAATATGTATAACTAGTAATAACCCGTCAAAATAACGGACGTTTTTCGTAGACTGTTTGTATAAAAAGTAAGCTAGTTAAAATCCAACAAAAATGACGAAATGGAAACCAATAAATCATGTAAAGCATAACCTTTGGTAAATTAAAAGGTAATAACTCTAAATTTGCAATTTTTCAGGAAAACGTTTTTAAACTTAAGAGTTACTCAAAATCGTATGAAATTTTTGAATTTTAGTGTTTTTAAACAGTAATTACGGTTGTTTGTAGTTGTCAGAATATTACAAAAAATTGATATGATATCAAATTGAATATGGATATTTCGAAATTGAAATAATCCATAAAAGTGTCAAAATCGACTTATCACAATCTTCACCACAGGGCAATGTTTCAGGTCACCTATTTAAATATCTTTTTTATTAAGAAAGCTTTAAACGTAAAGCCTTTTCAAGATGTAAAATTTTAAATTGTAAATTTATTATCATGTAATTTTATTCTCGGTTATAGAAAAATATGATAAGCTTCAATTTATTGATATAATATTTTATTTTAAAAGTTCTTTGATAGCCACATTTCTTGTGAAATATTTTGTATTTTCAAAAAAAGCACCATATAGAATTTTTCATTAAAACTTTTAAGTTGTTCTTATTCTTTACTCTCGACGGAATCCATCGAACCTCGTTTGCCAAAAGTTGAATTTAATAAGACAAACTCAGTGTTTACAACATGTATTTATTTAAATAGTTTTAGAAAGAGAAGTTTGTTGTCTATATTAAATCAATAAGATTCTTTGGGCTTTTTATAGACACAATATATTAATAATAATGGCATTCACAACATTTTCGACTTGTTAATCAGAAAAATGAAGAGGTCAGTCATTTATAATATATCTACCAAAAAAGTATCATAGAAATATCAAAATCCCCCCCCCCCCCTCCCCCGTACTTTAACCCGAGAGTCAATACAAAATGAATTGACTCTAAAAATGAAAACCTTGAAGTATTTACACAAAACAATTAAAAAACGTACTCACTTCAAGACGTTTCTCCGCGAACTGTCTATGTCTTTGACATGACATTACGTAAAACCAAAAACAACAGAAAATTTTAAAACTAAGCCGGTTTTATGTATACAATATTTTGTAGCAAAGGCTATTTCTTGTAGCAGAGGTAAATTTTAAATATAAATGTTAGTACTTTTTCTCCCATTAAATAACACGAGACGATATAATATGCAAAATTATGTTAAAAATCAACGTTGACTAAAAAAAAGTCTTAATCAAATTTTGACAAAATCGCTTCTAAGAATCACGGTGTATAACTAGCAGATTGTATAAAACGAAATTGAAAATTTATTCTTTGGCTCTTGAATTATTTCAACAAACTTTAAGAATTCATTGTCGAGAATTTAACAGAAGTAGAATCATTTTCCCAAACTGAAAAGAGGATCCATAATTATAAACTATCGAAGGTGGTACATCAAAAACAGAAAATTGAAATTTTGAATTTCGATTTAGAGTGGATTTACTTATTTATTTTATTTGTGAAACATAATTTAGAGTTAACTAATCATGCTTAAGGTTTCAGTTATCAGTTATATCTTCTTGGATGGTTTATGACCTATATGTTATGCCCAAATAAAAGAAGCAGAAGGTTGAGAAGCAGCAAAAAGAAAGGAGGGAAAAAGTTTCAACCTATTGCTCAGACTGCAAACAAAACCCCTTTTATTGCTTAGAATGTTTTGGGCAACATAATAAGTCAATGTAATTTCTTTCATCAAAATAAAAATTATTGAGATGTAATTTTTCAAGTGTAACAATATAGCATTATATAACTAAGTCTATTTTATTTATTTTTCCGTAGTAAGCCAAGCAATTTTCAGGTTTTGCTCAAAGAAGGCTAAGCTTTTATCGTTTGCGTCGGATATCAGTGACTGACGTGGCCTTCTATGTACTAAATCCCGCATGTCAGACATATATGACTGGCATGGCCCATGGAGAAATTCTTAGTGTCAGACACATACGACTGACATGGCGATTAACGTGGTTATACCGTATACTGTGAGAGTAGTTTCATTTGAGTGTATCCCTTTCATGGGAATCCCCGTTTAACAAAAATATAGTATGTATATTGTAAATTGTTGGTCTTCGTTTTTAAGTTATTAATATTTTTTTTAAAATAAGGCTAACTGTTATTTTGTTTTGAATAAGATTTCAATTTTTTTTTGTGATTTGATGTTTTAAACGTTACATTAAATAAGGCCTTGATAATAAATTCTTTGATTTCGAAGTACAAAAATAAAATATTTAAATTTAACGATCTAACGTTCAGGTTCTATTACTTTGCAACAGATTCTGAAACTGGTGAGAACAGTAGCACACTACAATTTGCTGGCTCTAGCAGTAACACCAGTTTAGCGTCAGTAAATGTATCTTCGTCAGAAATTCAAGGTATATAAGAACAACCGTTTCAGAGCAAAAAAAAATTGATGCGCAGATAGCTAGATTCATATTTGCAACAAATTCACCATTTCGAATTGTAGAGCACCCAGAGTTTATTAAAACAATTCAATTATATGCAAGTGAAGTTAGACCTAAATTGGAATTAAAAAAAAAAAAAAAAAATTAGGATTAATTAAGCACAAACTTCACACGCTATAGTACACGTGTGAAGTTTATCCTAACTTAGAACTAAACCAACAAAAACAATATAAGTATATATGTATTAGTGAATATTCAAATTTACTGACATTTAGGCGAACATTTCTTAATTCAAAATGTATAAAACTTTAGTTTTTAATAAAAATTATTGTAATTACATGTTTTATGCGTATCAATATACCTTATTTATCTAAAATATAATGATAAATAATTTTTATTATGCATATCTTCATATAACCATATATTTTAAATAAAACAGTTTATCTTAAGAATTTGCAAATTAACCTGGCATGCATGAAAAATCATTTGAAAAGCTAATGCCTTTCACATGGTCAAATTGCAATATTTGTGAATTTACTATATAGGATTTTCTTAAGAAAGCCTGTATCTTAAGATTTTCCATATTTATCTCCAACGCCACTATGATTTTTTAGAAGGCCTAATCTAAGACTATACGCATGCTTCACCAGTCTACGCATTATAAAACATTGCATTCGACCCGACCAAATCGATACGTTTGTCCGACCAAACGAGAACGACTGCAGGCCTTGAGTGAATGATAAAAGCTTACGGAAATTTTTTGTATAAAATCTAAATAATAAGATTTATGTGTTCAATAGAGCACCAGAATCCATCGTAAATTATTTAACCCACCTAAGTGTCGCAAATCGCCAACTACCAGTGATATTATGGAAATCTTAACATACAGACTTTCTTAAGAAAATTCTATATAGTAAATTCACAAATATTGCAATTTGACCATGTGAAAGGCATTAGCTTTTCAAATGGTTAAGCATGCTCGTAGTCTTAGATTAGGCCTTCCAAAAAATCATAGTAGCGTTGGAGATAACTATGGAAAATCTTAAGATACAGACTTTCTTAAGAAAATCCTATATAGTAAATTTACAAATATTGCAATTTGACCATGTGAAAGGCATTAGCTTTTCAAATGGTTAAGCATGCTCGTAGTCTTAGATTAGGCCTTCCAAAAAATCATAGTGGCGTTGGAGATAAATATGGAAAATCTTAAGATACAGACTTTCTTAAGAAAATTCTATATAGTAAATTCACAAATATTGCAATTTGACCATGTGAAAGGCATTAGCTTTTCAAATGGTTAAGCATGCTCGTAGTCTTAGATTAGGCCTTCCAAAAAATCATAATGGCGTTGGAGATAAATATGGAAAATCTTAAGATACAGACTTTCTTAAGAAAATCCTATATAGTAAATTTACAAATATTGCAATTTGACCATGTGAAAGGCATTAGCTTTTCAAATGGTTAAGCATGCTCGTAGTCTTAGATTAGGCCTTCCAAAAAATCATAATGGCGTTGGAGATAAATATGGAAAATCTTAAGATACAGACTTTCTTAAGAAAATCCTATATAGTAAATTTACAAATATTGCAATTTGACCATGTGAAAGGCATTAGCTTTTCAAATGGTTAAGCATGCTCGTAGTCTTAGATTAGGCCTTCCAAAAAATCATAGTAGCGTTGGAGATAACTATGGAAAATCTTAAGATACAGACTTTCTTAAGAAAATCCTATATAGTAAATTTACAAATATTGCAATTTGACCATGTGAAAGGCATTAGCTTTTCAAATGGTTAAGCATGCTCGTAGTCTTAGATTAGGCCTTCCAAAAAATCATAATGGCGTTGGAGATAAATATGGAAAATCTTAAGATACAGACTTTCTTAAGAAAATCCTATATAGTAAATTTACAAATATTGCAATTTGACCATGTGAAAGGCATTAGCTTTTCAAATGGTTAAGCATGCTCGTAGTCTTAGATTAGGCCTTCCAAAAAATCATAGTGGCGTTGGAGATAAATATGGAAAATCTTAAGATACAGACTTTCTTAAGAAAATCCTATATAGTAAATTTACAAATATTGCAATTTGACCATGTGAAAGGCATTAGCTTTTCAAATGGTTAAGCATGCTCGTAGTCTTAGATTAGGCCTTCCAAAAAATCATAGTGGCGTTGGAGATAAATATGGAAAATCTTAAGATACAGACGTTCTTAAGAAAATCCTGTATAGTAAATTTACAAATATTGCAATTTGACCATGTGAAAGGCATTAGCTTTTCAAATGGTTAAGCATGCTCGTAGTCTTAGATTAGGCCTTCCAAAAAATCATAATGGCGTTGGAGATAAATATGGAAAATCTTAAGATACAGACTTTCTTAAGAAAATTCTATATAGTAAATTCACAAATATTGCAATTTGACCATGTGAAAGGCATTAGCTTTTCAAATGGTTAAGCATGCTCGTAGTCTTAGATTAGGCCTTCCAAAAAATCATAGTGGCGTTGGAGATAAATATGGAAAATCTTAAGATACAGACTTTCTTAAGAAAATCCTATATAGTAAATTTACAAATATTGCAATTTGACCATGTGAAAGGCATTAGCTTTTCAAATGGTTAAGCATGCTCGTAGTCTTAGATTAGGCCTTCCAAAAAATCATAGTGGCGTTGGAGATAAATATGGAAAATCTTAAGATACAGGCTTTCTTAAGAAAATCCTAACTTTTATGTTTCCAAATGTGGCAATATGAAAAGCATAACTTTACAAGTTATTTAACAGACATACACTTTTCGAATTATGTTATTTTAGTATATAGATGAGTATTTATGTAGGTTTTATTTTTTTGGGTTAACAAAATACATAATTCAATTTGATTATAACAAAACTTAATTTATTTAAAACAACAAATAAAAGTTTTCAAATTATTTATTGAAAAATGTTCGCCTAAATGTCATTTTTGTCATTTTTACCAATACATTTACAGATTCTTTTGTTTTTGCTGGTTTAGTTCTAACTTAGGATGAACTTCACAAGCGTTTCAATTATTGCGTCCCGGTTATGTACCACCAAATCGGCGGCAAATTAGTAATAAGTTGTTAGATGAAGTTTATGCAGAAATGCTAATTGAAACAAAACGGTCACTTGAGGGAAAAACTGTGTGCATGTCATTAGACGAATGGAGTAATGTACACAATGAGCCAATCATTTGTGTATCAGTATTAGATTTGGACAGCGAATATACTTATTTGATCGATTCCTTTGACACAGCAGATGAAAGCCATACTTCCAAATATTTAACCGAACTGGCAGCCCAATCTATAAAAAAATGTCAACAAGAATTCGGATGCACTATAAGTAGTTTCGTTACTGATAATGCGGCCAATATGGTTAGAATGAGGAATGAGCTAGGGCTGGTAGAACATTTGGAAACATGTGATATAATTACCTATGGTTGCTCTGCGCATTTTCTCAACTTGCTTGCCCACGATATCGAATTGCCAGGAGTCAAAGAGCATGTGAAGCAAATCGTAAAATACTTTAGAAACCATCATCATCCAGCTGCAAAATACAAACAAGCTGGTGGTAAAACCCTTAAATTGCCAAGTGATGTACGCTGGAACACTTTGGCAGATTGCATAGAAACCTATTTGGAAAATTGGCTAATTTTGGCAAAAGTGTGCTCTGAGAACAGGACAGGATTCGATGCTGCGATTTCTGCCAAAGTTAATAATCTAGCTTGATTACTTAAGAAAACTTAAATTGGTTGCAGTTGCGCTGGATAAAGCGCAAAGGGATATTTGGACAATCGGTGAGGTGACTGAGGTTTGGATACATATAATGGAGAGCTTTGAGAATAATACAGATTCTTTGCCGACGGATTTGCAAGCATGCCATAAACACTTAAATGAAGCACTTACATCTGCCCACTACGTTGCAAACTTAACTGATCCACGTTTCCAAGGACTGAAATTAAATGAGAAACAGCTTGAATGTGCAATGCAGTATATTGCCGAAAATTACGCCGAAGTTATGCCTGAAATCATAAATTACCAGGCAAAATTTTATTTGATTCCAACACAACCGCAAATGTTAAACCTTTAACGTGGTGGGTGGCACTTGAACGACAAATCAGCAAAAAACTTTTTGTTCTAATGAAACAGCTACATTCAGCTACGGCATCAAGTGCTGGAATTGAGCAAGTGTTTTCAACCTATGGATTAGTGCACTCAAAATTAAGAAATTGTTTAGGCAACGAAAAGGCAGCTAAGCTTGTAGGAATTTATAAAAATCTTAATCCCACAAAATTAAAAAATCAATTGGAACAAGATCCGCCATGTTAAAATTAATATAAAATTAATAAAATGACATAAAATTACAATAATTCGTTTTTTATTATATTTACATAGTTAAAACAGTTTAAATTCTAGTTATAAAAACATGTTTAAAACATGTGTATTAAACGTTTAAAACTTTTCAGTTTAAAACAAAGCCTTTATGTTTAAAACTTGTTTAAAACATTGTTTTAATCCATCATGTTTTAAACATGCCAACCCTAAATAAACTTAATTTGCTTCCTAATCTTAAAAATTAAAAAAACATCATAATATGGAAAATGTTACCATTTATTCCAATCTGCACCCTGATTCTCTAAAAAAATAAGATAATGTGTAGACGTGTAAACTTGTAAAAAGCAATGCTGACGTTTATGAGCAATTTCTCGATTGGACTTACTAATAAAATAATATTGAAAGAGACCAAAATCATAAAAGTAAGCTGCTTTTTACAAGTTTACACGGTCTTTTAGAGAATCAGGTTGCTGTTCTTTTATTGTGGTACGTACGGAATATTCCGAGGTCATGTGATCAATATTCTATTCCTTATGTTCTTTCTGTGGAATGAATAAAAGAAAACACCCATTATGTTAATTTTTAGAGAATCAGCATCCTCAGTTAGAAAATGCCTCATTTTATGTAACGAGTGAGACATTTACGAAACGAGTGAAGCGATTTGCGCGAAATCCCACAAGTTACAAAAAAAGATATTTTCTAACATGTTACAGACAAGATTATTTCTAATTTTGTTATAAACAGTAAATTATTGAATTTTGAGAAAAAAAGTCTTTGAGTAGTTAAACTTCAAATTAATTTTATTATTTTTTGGAAATCAAGTAGGAACAAACTTGTATTGTAATGAATATTTCCTCACTAGCTAGCTATGAAATATTCCTCATTTCCTAACAGTAATATATCATTTCACAACCTATCACGATTTTGAAAAGTGGTATTTTTGTAACCAAATTGGAAAATAATAGTACATTGTATCATCAGGATTAAAAGTGATACTTTGTTTGACGAGCAATTATATTTGCATGCGAAGCGAAGCGCAGCGTAGCCGAGAAAGTTCAAAGAATGCGAGTTAAACACACTTTTAATCCGAATCCACCGAAGAAAATTCATTGCGTACACTAATTATAATTAAATTACACGCATTTAAAATTTCTAGATTGAAAATGTTATTGAAATATTGTGTATATCTAAGGAGGCCTTGACTTTTTTTCGTTTGCCAGGTTATGACGTATCAATTTCTTTTAATATTGAAAACAGTATTAAAAGAACATTCACGATTTCACGCCTAGGACTGTTCCAACTTATCCTCAAAAATAAGCGTAATTGCTCTAATTTGTGGTTTAAATAAACCCAATTCTAATTTTTGGTTATGATACCTGCCACCAGGTCATAATACATATTAAATTTATATTTTATTTCGAAAAATTGGTTTTTGTCAATTTTTTGGGGAAAAAATAAATCCAAAATAATTCGAATTCAATTTTGGTTAGCAAAATTCGCTTATTACTTGAATCAACGTCATCTTTATCTTTATATGTACATTTATATTAAATTATTAACCCATTTTTTCTTTTCTTCCACACACAATATAAACACGAAAATTACTTAGACACTTAAACATTAGAAAAACTAGAAAGTTGGAGTTTAGCCGGGTTTCCAGAAGTCGAGGCCCTGGGTGCGCGCCCGGTGCGCCCGCCGTTAATTCTGCCAGTGGGTAAATGCTCGAAGCGGTATCCTCGAGAGTTGTTAAAAGACACAATTACTGGCAATGATGGTTACCTACTATATCGACGAAGAAGTACAGAAGACAATCGAAAATCAATTACATACTTTGAAAGTTAGAGGAAATGACATTGTAGCAAAGCAACCTTGATTATACAAGCCATAATCTAAAAAACGAAGCTTTTTTAAGGGAATTAGAACAGAGCCTTCTAGAGTATAGAGCCATAATCATTATGACGTATTTTTTTAAAGCTTTTTTAGTGGTATAACTTTTCACTGATTTCCATAGGAATCTATAGTAAAATTGTTTTTAGCTTCAAATTTTTCAATGAAAAAAGCATAAATGTTACAAAATTTGTATACAAAAGTGTTCTACATATCTTTAGCAGCAATATACAGGAAGGGTATATCGGTATTAAGTAAATATTAATTGCAAAAATATTAAAATTAAATTATTTCTAAAATATATTTTTCGAACTTTCATTTTGAAAAATACATCAAAGTTGGCTCTGACGAATTAAAATAATACTTGCTAAATTTATCTTTAGTTTTACTAGTGTACGTTAGATGTCTCAGATTTATACAGAAAAATATGAAAAAAATTGTTTAATCACAAAATTATGACACGTTCTTAATATTTTGAGAATTTGTTTTGCTTTTCCTACAATTTTTGCACTTGAAATTTCTCCAGGTGGCAATTTTTCGTACGATTTTTCAAAATGTTTACTACCATCTATGTAATCATTGGCTTAACGCACAGGATTTGTAGTAAGCTTTTCTTTTTAATTTGACCAGAATGCTGTAGTTATGAACTTTTTTGTATATTTTGGTTTAAATAAATCAATTATTACAAGAAAATGAAAACGATTTACTTAAACGAGATTTATAGATGTTGAAATTCAAACATTTATGAAAATATTTCAGAAATCATAATTAAGAATTTGCAACGTTTTCATTTACAAATTTGTCTTAGGAAAAAAAGTGATTTCCCATATGTTTTATGTGTTTTACTATGGAAATTTTGGTTTTTTCGTCGTTTCTAATTCCCTTATAAAAGCTTCGTTTTTTAGATTATGGCTTGTATAATCAAAGTTGCTTTGATTAGAAACGACGAAAAAATCAAAATTTCCATAGTAAAACACATAAAACATATGGGAAATCACTTTTCTTCTTAAGGCAAATTTGTCAATGAAAACGTTACAAATTCTTAATTATGATTTCTGAAATAGTTTCATAAATGTTTGAATTTCAACATATATAAATGTCGTTTAAGTAAATCGTTTTCATATTCTTGTAATAATTGATTTATTTAAACCAAAATATAAAAAAAGTTCATAACAACAGCATTCTGGTCAAATAAAAAAGAAAAGCTTACTACAAATTATATGCATTAAGTCAACATACATCACATAGATGGCAGTGATGGCAGTACAAATTTTTTTAAAATCGTACCAAAAATTGCAACCTAGGGAAATTTTAAGTTCAAAAATTGTAGGAAAAGCAAGACAAATTCACAAAATATTAAGAACGGTGATAATTTTGAGATTAAACAATTGTTTTTCGAAGTTTTCTGTATAAACCTGAGACATCTAACATACACTAGTAAAACTAAAGATAAATTTAGCAAGTATTATTTTAATTCGTCAGAGCCAACTTTGATGTATTTTTCAAAATGAAAGTTCGAAAAATATATTTTAGAAATAATTTAATTTTAATATTTTTGCAATTAATATTTACTTAATACCAATATACCCTTCCTGTATATTGCTGCTAAAGATATGTAGAACACTTTTGTATAAACATTTTGTAACATTTTTCCTATTTTCATTGAAAAACTTGAAGCTAAAAAACACCATTTTTACTATGGATTCCTATGGAAATCAGTGAAAAGTTATACCACTAAAAAAGCTTTAAAAAAATACGTCATAATGATTATGGCTCTATACTCTAGAAGGCTCTGATTGTAGTCGATAATTTCAGGTTGTTCTATATTCACCACTTTTATCGAAAATTTGCTAAGCCCATATCAACGTTGAGTATTGCAATTCTGTGAAATCCATAAAATACATTCCTAAATACGTCAACAAAAGCAGCGATATGGCCATGTTTGGAGTTTCAACAAGAAGTAATTTACATGAAATCTCTCAATATTAAGTTATATCAGCAGAACAAAGGCACTTCATTTGCTGAAAAAAGACGTTCAATGGGACAAGTCAATCGAAGGTTCATCCGCCACTTCTAATCCATTGTTTAACTTTAAACTCAAATATCGTAATTATGCATCAAATAAAGAACAAAATTAAAATTATGAAGAATTTAATTTGTATTGCATACAATTCGCTAATGCTTAAAGTACATGGTTGCTTTCTATATATAGAAAACTAGAAGAAAAACCCATAATACGGGCGTATATATTACTTCTTTTAATTTCTAACTCGGTGACGGCTATTTTGGCGGCAATCCACTCGGCAACGAAAAGCTCGAGCATATACAACTCGGCGAGACCAACGCGGCGGCAATCAACTCGGTGGCGATCAACTTGGCGACGATCAATTCAATTATGGTCAACTCGACGACAGTAAACTCAGCAATTATCAACTCGGTAATTATCATCTTGTCGGTGATCGGCGATTGTCAACTCGATGACGGTCGACCCAAACGAACACAACAAGGTTTTTTCAAATAAATTAACGATAAATTAAAATGTTTAGAAGGTGATTATTTTTCTATTTATTAACTTAATCAGCTCACTTGACAATTTAACAAGTAGAAAATACGCAAGGTACTTTTCGTCCAAAACTAAAGCTTCGTGCCCATTAACAACCTAGACAGCTTTGATTTATCGTAAGGGTCTACAGACGATCCGACGATTGCCGGTCTGATCAAATTTGAAATTGCCACACATGATATAACATAGCGTCTGATTTGGTTATTTTATTTTAATCTTGTTCGTTTTTGTTAGTATTTTTTTCTTATTCCGTCACATAGTATGACCTCTATTAGAAAACTGATAAGTGGAGCGCGATAGGTTTTATAACAAACGTCCGATTTCATCGGTTGGTTGGATAGAATCCATCTGGCCTCATCAGGAAAATTTGATCAGACGACCAGTATATACACAGCATCAAACGTTACATTCGACCCGACCAAATGAGAACGTCTGTAAGCCTTTGAGTGAATGATCAAAGCTTACCGAGATTATTCGTTTAAAATCTAGATATTAAGATTTATGTGTTCGATAGAGCACCAGGACCCATCGTACAACAAAACTTATTTTAATTAAAACAACAAATAAAAATTTTCAAATTATTTATTGAGAAATGTTCGCCTAAATGTCATTCTTGTCATCTTTATTACTAACAGGCGATTTCATGACTGTCTGTGTTGAATAGGCCCCTAAAGCCTAAACCGCTGAACCGATCGTCATGAAAATTTCACCATGAATTTCATCTCAGATTGACCGCACGACTTTTTTTTAAATTTCGTTTTCTTCGGGTATCTCCCGAACAAAAGTTCGGTAAATTTTCGGGTTTTCATAATAACTTGGACAAATTTTAACCGATTTGTGTCATATTTGACCCAGGTCTGTTTAATAATAATATCAATAATTTTGAAATTAATTAACATGGATCATCGGAAGCCTTCGGGTACCTACCGTACAAAAGTTCGTTAAATTTTTGGGTTTTAGTTTTGTTTGTAATAATTTCATTTTGACTAAAAATGCTACCGAGAAAAAGATCTATTGGAAATGTTACGGCGAGATCGAAGAAGATGAAAGCCGCACAAGAGCGGTTGAAACACCTGAACAGCATGACATACGCTTGAAAATTATCGAAGCAGAACTTCTTCTTCAAGAGCGGTTGAAACACTTGAACAGCATAACATACGACTTCAAAACTATTGCTTACGATATCTTGAAACTAAATCAATCGCCGTAGAAGAACAAACGACGGCTACCCAAAGGTTTCGAGAGCTGGCAGAAAATACATTCAGTAATGAAGCAGCAATTCCTGACCATTTTTTTGATTAATAAACATCATGTGCAAACATTGCTTTTCGCTTAAGTTCGCAGAAGAAAAATTCGAAAATAGTACTAATGAGTTTACTCGATGTTGCCAGAAGGGCCAAGTTAAATTATCTCCACTTGATAACTATCCCGAGTATTTAGAAAATCTTATGACCTCTGCCAGAAGCAAACAATTTATGGAATGCATAGATCGTATAATAGTTCATTTGCGTTTGCCTCGACTGGAGCTAACATTCATTAAGCCACCTCAAGGAAAAGGACCGTATTGCTTTCGCGTATGCGGACAAATAGTTTATCGGATATTGGAACAGTGCATCCTGAAGGAAATGAAGCCAGAAAATTTGCCCAGATATACGTGTTGGACTCTGATGATGCAGTCTACCAACGAATGAGCCTTCCAAAGAACAAGCAGTGTTACAAGTGCACTAATTTATGATGGAGACAATGACCATAGGCGGTACAATGCTCCAACGGTTAACGAAGTGGCCATAGTGTTTCAAAGTAAAGATGGAAAACCACCGTTTCATCGGGATATTGTTATACATTTACATGCTAATCAGCCTGACCAACCAAAATTTAAACGGATTGACATTTGTTATCCTCTTTAGATACCATAACGTACCCGATTTTATTTCCGTTGAGTCAGCTAGGATAGAGCACATAAATTTGTCGCTGTAAAAAGAACGAGACTGATAGGCGATCCCGAGTATCAATGAAGGAATATTTTTCTTATCGTTTGTCAGTTAGAGAGGTGTTTTCCCAGTTGCTGAACGCAGGATGTTTAACCCAGCAGTATGTAATTGACGATTATATTCGCGAAGAGCCAAACGTTCTTTAATGGATCCGAAACAATCAACCGGCATTGAGAGTAGATAGGTATAAAGCTTTAATGGAATACTTAAATCGTGGCGCAAATTCTGAAACTGAGCAGGTTGGAAAATCTGTAATATTACCATTTAGCTTTCAGTGAACATCGGCCCGGCTTGGTAGCTACAGTTTTTCTGGTAAAGTTAAATAATTTAGTAACGGACATTATGAAAAAATCTCTTTTTGGGACTGTGCAGGCAATCGTTCATGTAATAGAATTTCAAAAGCTAGGATTGCCATACATGGTCACATTTTAATCATTCTGGATGACGATTCAAATTTACGAACTGAAGAAGACATCGACAATGTTATTGCTGAAATTCCTGAGCAAGAATTATCGCCTCATCTTTTTGAAATCATTGTTAGAAATATGATCCATACACACCATGTGGCAACCGTAATCCAAACAGTCCATGCATGGTGCAAGGGAAATGTTCCAAAGGTTTAAGAAGGACGCATTAATAACAGTTGGGTGGTCCCATATAATCAATATCTTTGTCTAAAATATAACTGCCATATCAACGTTGAAATATGTGCCACAGTAAAGAGTGCGAAATACATATTTGTTTAAATATGTGTAGAAAGAGGTACCCGAAAAAATAACCACGATGAATCTTTAATGTATGTCGATTCGCGCTATGTCAGTGCACCAGAAGCCATTTGGAGAATTTTTTGTTTTCCAATGCATGATCAAAGTCATACCATATACCGATTGCCAGTTCATTTGCAAGAAGAGCAGAGCATTTGGTTCTGCGTAGGGAATATACTGCTTGCAGCAGACTGTGCCACTTCTACAGATACAAAACTTATTGCGTGGTTTAAACTCAACCAAAATTTAGATAATCCAGATGCAAACCAGTGGAAATATTGGGAAATTCCGTTCACTGTGTTTGAGACGACAAAAACACTTCCTGGAAAAAAGCGACAACGTGGTGGGAATAAAGTAACTGATCGGATGTATACTGTTAGTATCAAGGATTCTGAAAGATTTTATCTTAAACTCTTGCTTCAACATGAGACGGTACTACCATACCAGGAAGCAGCACAGGAAAAAGGATTTAATTTGGCAAAAAACTCTGGAAGGCGCCAAATCTTATGGTATGCCTGCCCAAATGAGACAGCTTTTTGCATATCGTCGGTTTGCGAGAACAGTGACACATCTCAAAATATCATATTTTTGAGAAAATCGATTTGAAATTTTTTTTTTGGTGTAAAATAGTTGAATTCATCAAATTCAATGTCACATCTATTGAAAACTGTGGGTAGTTTAGAAGTGACACTATGCCAGGTAAAAGGTTGTTACATTTAAAGGATTTTTTTCCTATATTATCTCAAAATTGGCCATTTTTGAGATGTGTCACTGTTCTCGCAAACCGACGATATATTTATGCCTTTTCCTCGCCATCTGGCCCTTTGTTGCTTTGGAATGAAAATAAGGAAGGCATGACTGAAGATATATGCCGCAAACTCTACGGTTAGGATATGCATTGCACCAGTTGCAAATCGTATGCTTTAAAGGACATTCAATCCGCATTAAGAATACTAGGATTTACTGTAGAATACCTAATATTGACTACGCTTTATTCAATTTTTAAGAAGAGAAAGAGATTGCCAAAAATATGATCTCTAGTCCTGAGTATTTCACAAAAATGTTGATGCAACTCAAGATAAAACCAGAAATCCAAAATATAATTTTCTTGATGGTCCTGGAGGTAGCGGAAAAACTTATTTGTATGAAACACTGATTCGTCATTTTCGCGCAAGAAAGCACTTAGGCTACGGCAACACCTGGAGTAGCTGCTAATTTATTAATTAATGGACGAACATGCTATTCACTTTTTAAACTGCCTGTACCAATCGGAGAAACATCCATCTCAAGATTGAGAATGGAAAGTGATGGTGCAGAAGATATTCGTCGTACAAAATTGATTATTATAGATGAGTGCACTATGGCATCCAATGCTATTGACAAGTTGCTGCAGGAAGTTATGCAAACAAACATCCCACATGCAATGCGGTCTGCTGTGGTTCAATCAAGCTTAAAGTATTCGCAAAACTGGCACAATTTTGAGAAGCTGAGTTTAGTAGAGAACATGATCAAGAATATAATAATTGGTTGTTACAACTTGGAGCTGAAACAATTGATTGTGGGAACAACTTACCACCTGACACTATTGAAAGTCCCGAAAATTTTATTTGTGGCGATGATTTGGTGACAGAAACTTTTGGCAAAGCAATTTCTTTAAATGACATCCCTTCCTTATCGATAAAAGAAATTTTATGCCCAAAGAACGTTGATGTGGACAGAATCAACAATCAAACTATTGGCTGCCTTCCTGAACAAATTCGAGTGTATTTAAGTACAGATGAAGTTGATACAGAAGATGAAAGTGAGCGTCCTAACATTCCATTAGAATATTTGAATTCTATCAACCGCTTCCTCAACATACTCTGAATCTTAAAGTTGGAACTATAGTCATGCTACTTCGGAATCTCAACACTAAACAAGGATTACGCAACGGTACACGATTAGTTATGAAAAGAATGAAAGATAACGTTATTGAGGCAGAAGTTCTCACTGGATCTCATATGGGTAACATCGTTTTAATTCCAAGGATAGATCTTTCAAGTTCCGACCTGGAGTTACCTTTTAAACTTAAACGGCAACAATTTTCTATTAAGGCAGCATTTGTTATGACCATAAACTAGTCTCAAGGTGAAACAATGGACAAAGTTGGGATATACTTGTCGCAACCTGTATTTGGATACGGACAACTTTATGTTACATTCTCAAGGGTTTGTCGTTCCTATGACGACTTTTTGATTTATGAATTCTAAAATTTGATCATATTATATTAATTTACAATATATCTTACATTTTCACTTTTTAAAATGAAACCGTCTCATTATTATGTTAAAAGAAGTCATTCTTTCTTATGCTTTCTTTGGTACGAGAATTTTCCAAGTGGTGGCTGCAATTGGGAAATGGAACACTGCAATGTACTAATGGACAAAACATGATTGATGAGTGATTCTTTGGTTCTCCGTAATATAGATCAGTATTCAGTAAGAGCAATTGTTTGCACGTTAAATGATAATTGCTACCAGATCAACAAAGAGGTACTTAATTTAATTGACGGGAATTCCAAGGTGTATTGCAGTGTCGATTCAATCATCACAATTAAACATACCATTAGAGTATATTAAATCTATTGCACCTTCTGGAATGCCACCACATAAACTAATCGTGTAAGTTGGTGCAATAGTTATGCTTATCAGGAATATGAATTTACCATCGGGTTCATTCAATGATGTCCATGTAGTGGTGACTGAAATATTTAAAAAATCTGTGAAACTAAGAGTTATTACAGGTGTTGAAAAAGGTAATATTGTTTTATGCTAAGAATAAAGCTGATAACTACAACTGATCCAAATATGTCATTTGCAATTGTCATTGAGACTCGCATTTGCTATCATTATAAACAAAATATTAGGAGCTACCTAAACCAGTATTTACTCACGGGCAGCTATAAGGGTATTTTAGTCGTGTGAGGGCTCCTACTGATTTAGCGAACTAGATTTACCGTAGATTCGGCCCCGTAGGGGCCACAGGCGACTAGGTTTTACTAATATATTTACATATTCTGTTGTTTTTGTTGGTTTAGTTCTAAATTAAGAGGGAATCCACTTTTATACACAGCCCGTATATTGAATTTAAAATCCAGTACCTAACAATGATTTTAAATACTCACCAAAACTTAGATAGTACCAGTGTTTTCCTCTTTTCGCACGCAATCGCTTAAATTTACACGAGAAAAATGAAAGTTTTTGCGGTATGATAATATAAACAAAAATCTGTTGTTGTTATAAATATTCTACTCTTTTACACACATCACCATACCCATATCATAAACACACAAGGACAATACAAAAAATATGTTTACATAATAAATGCATTTCTAATAATATAATACTCCTATAAAATGTATCGAGTAAATAACACAAACCAAGCCTAACCAACAATTCGGTAAAAATCTTTTCCTAAAAACACATAACACAAATTCCAAAAATTTGGGGTAGACGATGTTTCACATAACACCGAAATAGGATTTCATAATTCTAAACACATCGTATACAAAAATCCACCAGCCATATGTCTTTCTATGTTATACAACGTATAAAAAAGGGGTGACGACATTATTTTGGTTTCACTTTTTTTTTAGTACATAAACATTATCGATTACCAAAAAAAAAAAATTCTAATATTGTATGAACCGTACATTGACCCCCATCCAAACCATGTTTATAATATGAATTGAAAAATTACACACAATAACAGGATATTGAACTCGTCCGGATAAGTAACATGTATTATAGTATCGTAAAAATAGAACACCCCACTCTGTAACATACTATACAAAACAAGACTTTTCAGTCACACAATGAAAGCGCGGGTAAAATAGTTTTACCATATGCAGGTCATTCAACTTTTACCAGGATACAATAAACAACGACGAGTAAATCGAATGAGAAAACATTTTATTTTTTGGTTGTTGGTTGTATGAATGGAAATAATAAGAAAATTTCCACTTGTTGTACCTTCCGTAATTATGTATGTACATGAAACAAGTGGAAAATTGAAAATTATGCGGGTGTGTGTTGCTACTATATGGGTGTATCGGGGAAAATTATTCGCGAATCGAAATTAGTTTTTCTTCAAACACACAGTAGAATATATTCAACGCGAATTTTAAAAGAGAAAATTCTATCGAATTTTCATTTCCATAAAAATTAATTTTCATTCCCAGTAATCTAGAGTATCGAGTAGGTATTTTGTGTATTTTTTTGATTTGAAATGAAAATCTATTTTTAGGATTTGTATATTTTATGTATATTGTATGTATGTAAAATTTCTTTATCTTTGTCTAACCCGTCGCGTGCTCATATATACAAAACACGCAGTAATGAGATTATTATAAAAGGCGGGTGTACGAGACTCCATATCTATAAATAAAACACCCTAAAAATAGAAACACTATAGCGTTTTATTTGTTTTCCACTTGAATATTGTATGTGTGCGTGCTCGCGGTATTTATGTACATTGAACGAAACGTGCTAGTCATCAGCTGAGCTTCAATATTATCGTATAGTTAATTCCTCGATTGTATATATCGTCCCCTGTAAAGAGAGTACATTTTAAACAACTTGTAGGATTCATTTATGGTATATTTGGTTCGAAACTGAAAATAAAACCGCTTTGAAATTTGTTAAAGCACGTGGCGCGTTTTTCAAACATATATCGACTATAAGTCTTAAAATTTATGTTACGTTGGTAAAAATCAACGAAAATCTATCGACGTCGCGACGTCCATCCTTATCGGAAAATTATGGAAAGACAATTTTCTTTTTTTTTACAATGTAAAAGGTTTATGCGCAAAATAAAATTTTTCCACCAAAATAAGTAAGTTGGTTGGTTGTTTTGTGCTACCGAAAAGCAAAAAATCATTTTCATTTGATTTTTCCGACTACATATCCACATGCACACAATACGCAATCTTTGTTTTTATTGTATCTAATATAAAGTAGAAAACAAAGAAAAATGAAAATGAAAATTTGTGTGGAAAATCTTTGTTTTTATTTATTTATTTTCCAAGCGAGATCTATAAAGTTAGAAATTTTCTCAATCTACTCCAAATTTTCAATAGGAGACCATAAACACGGCAATGGTTTTAAAAAAGAATTTCCACGAAAAATAAAAGTTTCTAAAATTAGAAAATCGTTTTTCTGTATACATACAATGCGAAATTATGTGTTGATATACGAACAAAAAATTTTTCTTTGAGATTTCGCATACAATATGCAGATATAGGGGAATCCAATGTGAGATGTCAACAAAACTCGTCTACTTTATTATGAACCACTATTAGGTAAATGTTACAGATTGAGGAAATTTTTTCGTTTACTGCAGCTAAAAAGAATTTCAGGGGTGAGAGGTCATTGTACGGTACATGACCTACTGAAATATATATACGGATAGAAGAAGGTTTGATCACAAAGAATATTGTAAATTGAAATTAAAGCCTATTAGATTGTGTTCCTATATAAAATACCATGGGAAATGTTACTGACAGTAAACAAGTGGAACTCTTTCGAGAAATTGGGGTACGAGGACTTAAATAATATTTCAGAACTTCGAAAGCCGCCAAAATTCCTTGATTCTTGGTACAAGTGGATACAACTACATTTATATATGGACTGAGAATTATTATTTGCTGGAAACATTGTTTTTGGATAATTCTTGGAATACAAAAAACCCAATTCCAACATGCTCCTAAACGTCTAGCATTCTGGTACGTACACAGATACGTATGCATCCAATTTTATATTTATTGTTTGTAAATCAGGCTATTCGGAACCGGTTTTGTTTTTCACAATTCTGGTCGCTTAGTCATTCCATTCCGAAAAGCCTGCCTCAAGACGAGCTTCAAATTTCAAACTTTATATACAAAAAGCCAGCAAATTATTTTGTATACTACATACTCGACAAAAATATTTTCCGTAATTTAAATTTATTTTTCAAACTGTGTTCAACTCGAATGGACAGGAAATCAGAAAGCCAATCAAAATATTCAGTTCACCGTTTATATGGCACTCTTATATCTTTGCTACAAATATTGAAAGCCGGTTCCTTTTAAACAATTTTCGTGCTGTGTAGCTCTTGAGGCGACTGTAAATGACTATAACATGGGAACTATTTTGTTGGAAAAATAATAGGAGTGGAATGATAATAGAAACTAAACTTGTTACGGCTATATATATACGGCTTTCCAAGAAAGCATCTCCCCTGTCCTTTATCAAAAGGCTGGTATATATTGAAATGCCAATCAAATTTTACTATGCGTACCATTGATAGTTGAACAACAATTGTACAGCGCAAATGGACAGGATACCATGAATTTAGCGTTCAATTTTACCGACTGTAATTTTTCGTAAATGCATACGAGTCACTCTTTAGCAAGCCAATTCATAGGATTGAAACACTTCTAAGAAATATAGAACAAAAAAAAAATCTCGTTATCCAATGAAGCATGCATTCCTTGTATGAGTTCAGAAAATATTGGGTGTCAACACGAATCGGACAGTTTGTCTGGAGAATCTGTATTCTGCCAAATATTTCTCATACAATATTCATTCATGAACTCTATATACTAGTGTGTCTTGTTTGTAAGAACCGAATATATGAATGATTTTGTTCCAAAAATGAATTAAGCAATAAGACTGTGGAGAAAGCAATTTTGTGTATATGCATTGATCTCCAAATAATTATGCAACAAAAAATTGTGTACACCATCTCTACATTAGTTTTCTAGTCCCCTGTTCCAAAATTATTTTGAAATATCGACTTTAATGTAATCGATATGTACATATAAGGGAAATGAAAAATTCGCATCCGCAAAATATTCCGATTAGAATTCCTTCCAACCTAGCCGTTATTTGTGTCACGAATATTTTTTTTTCCTCTTATTCCATGTTTTAAAATGAAAAAACACTTTACCATTTCATATAATCTTCTTATCTTACATGTTATGCTAGGAATGTACAGCCCAATTTCCACATTTTTATCTCACTTCGATTGTGTTTTTCTCATCTAAAAAGCACAAAATACAATACAACTAAAAATCCATGGGCACTTTTATGCACATAACTTATATGTGCTCTTAGTATGTTTTGGAATAGACAACCATCTTTTTTTCTATTCATTTTCAAATGCCCATGCAGCATCGATGATGAAAAACTAAATTTTCACCGCAGTTTTTCTTTGGTCACGTTTTCATTTACAAAAACAATAAAAAATTTAATAAAATGTTGAAAACGAGTGCACGATGTACTCCTGTGAAGTAATTCTAAGAAAATTAAAATAAATGTTTTTCTTTCTTTTGTTTCGTATATATAAGGTGCACACATATGAAAATATTGGAAATTTTCTAATTTAGAAAATCAAATAAATTTTTGTTTCCGATCCGGGCAAATATTCTGGGCTCGATTCTGTTCACCTGATTCGTTTATTTCTTTTTCATTTGCAAAAAAAAATTTGTGTGTGTATGTTGTGTGTGTGTGTGTACAAGAAGGAAAATTTGTACTGGAAATAAAATTTTCTCATATAACAATGAGTTTTCAGCACATTTTATAATGTATGGTTTTTATCCGTGATATGAAAAATGGAAAAAGGAAATTGCTAAAATGGTTTTCATTCAGAATACGGTTCTTATGGATTATGCTATTCGTTTAGAATTTGGATGGTGAATAATGATGTTTTTGTGATAAATGACAAATAATCATATTTAATGATGATGATGATTGTAATGACAAGTCGAAAGAACCCGATGATAATATGTAATAATGATGATGATGGTGATACAATATAATAATGACCGACACACTTAATAATCACATGTTTTCCCAAGTTGATGATGATGATGATGATGATGATGATGATGTTGACGACAGCAAAAAAAAAATAAAAAATAAAAATCAGATTTATTTTATAAATATTAATTTTATTACAACGATTGACAGCTGTCTAAATACCGTCAGTCAAAATGACGCATTGTGTTTTTTCACTAGGCGTGCAGATACGGTAGTAAAATGTAAAACGTAAAACATTTTTTCGCGCTAAAAAAGCAGAAAATTATATTTTTGTTCGTTCATATACGGGTATACAGAGTAAAGATATATAGACTTGTTACAATAAGAATGTGTAGGGAAAGCGGAAAATTGTTCCCCCCAAATAATTCTATTTTCGTGCTGCTATACTAAAAAAAAAGAAGAGAAAATGAAAAATTCTCTATACCATTTGGCAAATAGGTTGTATGTACTGTACTGGGTGTATATTTGAAACAATTTGCTTATAGTGTGGGCGCTCAAAACATTTTACTTTTATCCAGGCGAGCGATACTCCTTTGATTTTTTTGTACATCCTAATAGTAATTGTGCTAGACTGAATGGGGTAATGGGCGTTTTATATCTATCGTACAATCTAATTAATTTGGTTTTTTCTTACGAAGCTCGAAACAAACATATCTGTGTTATTCGGAAATTATTGGAATTTTTGAAGTGAAACCTCTTTAAGGCTGCGGTTTTATTGAATAAGAATTCGTACAAAAATTTGTTCGTATTCATCAGAAGTAAACAAATATAAGCAAGTTTGTTTGTGTGGTTACAGTTCTTAGCGGTGAAGGAATTTTAGGTACAATTCGATACAATTCATTTGTATACAATAGTAAAGTACAATACATAGTACATTACATTGAAATTCAGTACAATCTGTAAAAATTTGAAGAATTTCGTTTTTAACACATTTAAACATTAAACAATTTTCCTGACCCGTTTCTTGCCTTATTAAATTTAAAAAACCCAATAAAATTTAACCAATAATCCAATTTAATTTAATTTTTGATTGATTGATTGATTGAAGTATTCGACCAAACTTGAAGCAAGATCTCCCGGAGTGATTAATGGCCGGGCCTCACCGAACACCTTGTTACATACATCATAAAGAGGATTTAGATAGGTTTAGTTAGTGTGAAAGAAATTGTTCCGGTACCTAAGTATAGCCAATAGTTAGGAACACAATGACAACACAATTCTAATCTACTTATATATTTTAAGAAGAGGAGAAATTGTTAAGAGTTTGCACAATTCAGTTTCGATCTGCGAGCATGTGAAAAATAAATCATCTTTCAGTACATCTCATCAGGCTATAGCGTCTGAACTGCTAATTTATTACACTGATTTTTTCCTATAGGAATCAACCGTGCACTTGTAGTATTAGCGAATTTTTACATTCCCCTTTCTAAACTTTTAACAATTTCAATGTTATTGTATTTAACGCATACATGCGGTTACTATGTTCAAACTTTAAATTATTTTGGTATATTCCAAATTGATAAATATTTATAAGAAGAGGAGAAATTGTTAAGAGTTTGCACAATTCAGTTTCGATCTGCGAGCATGTGAAAAATAAATCATCTTTCAGTACATCTCATCAGGCTATAGCGACTGAACTGCTAATTTATTACACTGATTTTTTCCTATAGGAATCAACCGTGCACTTGTAGTATTAGCGAATTTTTACATTCCCCTTTCTAAACTTTTAACAATTTCAATGTTATTGTATTTAACGCATACATGCGGTTACTATGTTCAAACTTTAAATTATTTTGGTATATTCCAAATTGATAAATATTTATAAGAAGAGGAGAAATTGTTAAGAGTTTGCACAATTCAGTTTCGATCTGCGAGCATGTGAAAAATAAATCATCTTTCAGTACATCTCATCAGGCTATAGCGACTGAACTGCTAATTTATTACACTGATTTTTTCCTATAGGAATCAACCGTGCACTTGTAGTATTAGCGAATTTTTACATTCCCCTTTCTAAACTTTTAACAATTTCAATGTTATTGTATTTAACGCATACATGCGGTTAATAAGAAGAGGAGAAATTGTTAAGAGTTTGCACAATTCAGTTTCGATCTGCGAGCATGTGAAAAATAAATCATCTTTCAATCATCTAACCGCATGTATGCGTTAAATACAATAACATTGAAATTGTTAAAAGCAGTGATGAAAAACGTTACGTTTAACACACTACATAACGTTATGTGTAACGTTACCATAACGTTATGTGTAACGTTATACATTTTTAATATTTTTGTGTAGCCGACGAATTATGTAACGTTTTGACACAAAAACGTTATGACATGAAAAAATAAAAAATAAAAAAAAAATAAAAAAAAATAAATTTAAAAAAAAAATTATAATAAATTATTTTAATTAATAACATAACGTTATAATGTGTAACGTTACACAAATAACGTTTTTCATCACTGGTTAAAAGTTTAGAAAGGGGAATGTAAAAATTCGCTAATACTACAAGTGCACGGTTGATTCCTATAGGAAAAAATCAGTGTAATAAATTAGCAGTTCAGTCGCTATAGCCTGATGAGATGTACTGAAAGATGATTTATTTTTCACATGCTCGCAGATCGAAACTGAATTGTGCAAACTCTTAACAATTTCTCCTCTTCTTATAAATATTTATCAATTTGGAATATACCAAAATAATTTAAAGTT
Organism: Tipula helvola; assembly: GCA_963556165.1. Taxonomy (NCBI): domain Eukaryota; kingdom Metazoa; phylum Arthropoda; class Insecta; order Diptera; family Tipulidae; genus Tipula; species Tipula helvola. The sequence goes on from OY744482.1 coordinate 106,299,436, forward strand.
TGAACATAGTAACCGCATGTATGCGTTAAATACAATAACATTGAAATTGTTAAAAGTTTAGAAAGGGGAATGTAAAAATTCGCTAATACTACAAGTGCACGGTTGATTCCTATAGGAAAAAATCAGTGTAATAAATTAGCAGTTCAGTCGCTATAGCCTGATGAGATGTACTGAAAGATGATTTATTTTTCACATGCTCGCAGATCGAAACTGAATTGTGCAAACTCTTAACAATTTCTCCTCTTCTTATAAATATTTATCAATTTGGAATATACCAAAATAATTTAAAGTTTGATTATATATTTTATTAAATTAAAATTATAACTGCACTCTGAAAATAACCTTTATTAGTTTGCTGAGACATATTCCTGAGTCTTTCTGAAATTATAATCATAATTAATTTAAAATTGCCTTAACGCTGATAAACATAATCAGATCCGCTACTTATAACTACAATTTAGTTCGATTTATAAAACGAGTAGTATTTCAGCAAAGTCTTCCATTAAGATTCTCGGAGTTTGGTCTGTAATGTGTGCTGTCATGTAATGAATTAATGTTACCAGTAATCAAAATTAAAATTATCAGACGCTTTAGTTCCATCTTCCTCAAACTCCACATCGAAATTAATTAATTTTCCCTGACTGCTACATTGAATTAAACTAAGGAATTATTTAAACTCTGAAACCGTCCTGTAGGTCGGAGACGACCTAACAAATAAATAAATTCATATAAGCTACTTATGCAAATGATTTCCGCCATACTGATCAAGTGATCACTGTCGCAACTTAAAACTACAGTTTTGCTCAAAATACTATTCTAATTGAAGAATTTCCGCGACCCTTGCACTAAGAATATCGAAGTTTGATCTCTGATGCACGCTGTCCTGTAATGAATTACAATTAATGTCACCAGTAATCAAAATTAAAATGAAAGTCACTAATTAGTTCCTGAAGCATGAATTCTGAACTGAAATTCCTGATGTTTTATGCAAGTGTTTGGTTCACCGTAAAAGTTGCGGCAGTTAGTCCGTCTCTATGGCAAACCTATTGATGGAACACATGGAAACTGAAGTGTTGAATGCATCTTCCATCAGACCTACCTTCTTTTATCGGTATGTTAATGCTATATTATTACGGCCATTCCAAATTTAAATGTCAAAGTGAAAACCAAGGTGTTTAGCCTTTCTAGACGTAATGATGATGGAACGTTAATACGTAATACGTAATGATGATGGATGAAGTTTAATTCTATATTTGTATCACAAAAAACATGGTCGGTTCTGTGGCTAAATTATAAAGCCTGGTTTTCATCATCCTTCAAAAATAACACGGTAAAAGTCAGTGAGGCAAGAGTAGCCGGAAAAATGTCGAGATTAACAGATGTGAATTTTCATTCCGAAAATTTCAAAATATTAACCGATGTTTCAATTAAAAACGGTTATTCGAGAAATGTAGTTGGTATTAGAAAGTCTATCGATAAACATACCAATTCGGGAAATATTTTGGACAATACAAGCGAAAATCCAAATTTAGTCGTTGAAAATATACTTCTTCATTTTGGTTCCTTACGTTAAAATTCTTTTCGAAAAACTAAAAATTGTTATATAAAATTGGGATATACAACATATTGATTGAACTTAATCTTTCCACACTCATTTCTTAAGGCTGTTTTATACCAAGTTTGTAAGCTGCATGTTAGTAAAATTATTTCTAACAATTTGTCTAAAAAATGTACATTTTGAGTTTGAATATACTTAAAAGGATCTCTTTAATGGTGTTATTATACTGGCTTTTTTTACGACTTTTTAGCGCTTGAAAATAAGCATAGCAGATTATCGAACGAATGAGTGTATACACAATATCGGGGTAGTTTATACAAATATAAAGCAAAAATTAATAGCTCATTTTAAAAGCAGTTATCCTAGACACAATTCTAGCAAAAAAGAATCATGGCACAGTATTTTTCAGCGCTTTGTTGTATACTTTTTGCTGACATATCAACAATTTAATAGTTTTAAAACAATGTTGCCTCTTTCTACCTCTCTATTTCTGTCCTAGTCATCCATTGCTTAATTTTATTGCAATTGTTTCAAGCCAATGTCATAATAACATAACTAAAACCGGTACTACCTTAAACCGAACATTATAATGCTGACATGTTTTTTTGTGGTATCACTAAATTTTACTTAGGCGTTGCCCTATCATTATGGGCATACCTTGGACAGTGATATTATGGTTGGAATAGGAAATGTAGGAAGTGTTCTCAATCATTTAAGGTAATCGTGATTACTTTTTTTTAAAAGGTTCAATTGATGGTAATGCCCTTTCATCAAGTCCATCTCACAATTTGGTGGTTCGTGATAATAATGTTGATCTACATTTGTTAGTTCGTCCAGAACCTGCTTCAAGGGTCTGAACGTGAGAATATTGAGCAAGCTTGGTGGATCTAAAATACTGTTTAAATGATAGCATTAATTCTTTCATTTGATTAGATCTTTGGCCCCAGTAATATATGTAAAAACGGCAATCAACAGTAAGATCACAGCACGATTTGCTTACGAAAACCACAAAGACGATCAAAAATTAAGTTATATTTCTCAAGATTGTTCGTCGAGTTAAAGTTTATTGTTGTCTCTATAAATTTAGAAAAAAATGACTCTAAAGATTTGATTATATTCCTTTTTTGGTACTGGATGATTATATAAAATGTTCCAAAAAAGAAGCTGCTAAGCAATTTTGCTAAGAAAATAAGGCAGTTCTTGAGGGCAATTGCGGATACCATCCTCATTTATTAACGTTTATTTCTTTGAGCAGCTTTGAGACAACCGAATCCAGGAAATAAGAATTCGAGCAAATTGATACGCTAAATAATTAACTTTCTTAAGAGCAGTTGAATAAAGCATATTATTGCTGTTTAACGGGAGTATTAAAGACTTATAGATGTACGGAGAAAATGGTTTTCAACCTGACCAACAAAATTTCTCCAAAAGCAATGATAATTTGTAGATCTCTACAAATCTTTGGCTGCAAGATTTAATATTTGACCGACTTGCAGTTGCAGTAAAAACCGTGCAGCAGCTGAATTCTTAACGGCGGTTACAATTTTTGGGTACTACTTTTATAGGGGAAACTCACCTATATTAGGGTTATCAAAATATCACATAAACATTAAATGAAGAAACAACAAGAATGTTGTTCTTTATTTTAGATTTTTTTCTATATAAACTTTGAGATTTTGAAACGCGCTTAAACGATTTTAGTGACAACTACTTATTGTTTGATTTTGTTTATCCCTTCCTAGACGCAGACAGTCTCGACGCTATAACGCAGTCACGTAATAGCGCAACAATTAAATTACATAGGCTATGTCGTACTGGTGCTTAAATTATGCCTCAATGATTTTAAAAGTAATTTTCCCGCCATACAAATGGCACAGTGTATATATAGTTATACTGCTCGGCCGTACTTAAGCGCATAGGCAGCGCGCATCTGCGTTTCAATCAATTTAGAATGTTTCTGGTAAACACATTCATTTATAGTCGTTTGAGTGTAATTTTCATATAAATACATTTTGGTTTTTTAGTATAAGTTATAATTATCCAATCTATTAATGATTTGTTTGCCTCTAGCAGTTTTATGAAAACAATTTTTCAAAATAGTTGCCGGGTTTTATGAACTGACATGGCTTAAGTAGTAGGTAGCATGACTTAATGTACTGGTTTCCTTAGTCGTACGGATTTCAATTTTTTTTTAAATTTTATGAGTTAGAAAATGTGCGGAGATTATTTAAAATTTTTTCAAAAAAAAAGTAGGGTTTACTAAGGTTTTCAACGATACGCATATGTATGTGTTTACTAATATATTCTCTTATTTCTGAAAACGTTTTCTTAAGGCACTTGAGCAACCTTACCCTATAAAGAAACCATTAAAAAAAAATTAAGTAGAATTCAACTTAATTTAGCACAATATCATTTCAAATTACAGTACAATTTAAAAAATCCATTTTCCACGACTGGTTCTTACGCATATTTCGTACGAAACGTTATTTGAATACGAACAAAATAGTTTTTTGGTTAGTTGTTCGCACAGTACACATAAATAATAAAGGTAATATACTCCGATGTTTCATTTTCGTTCTTTCTTGCGCATCCTTGTTAAAAATACACCAATACCTCACTTTGCGACGGTAATACGTTCCATAAAAATGCGTCGCAAATTGAAACGTCGCAAACTGAAACGTCGCAATTCGAATATTACTACATATTCATATTAAAAATATTTATATTGATTGTGGATTATTTTACTATTTATTAAAATAAATTATATGTTTTAATTGTCTTTTATTTAATTTAATTTTTTAGATTCCTTTTAGATTTCCTACACAAACTAGAATACACAGCCAATTCACTTGCATGGTCAGTAAAACTCAATGAAATGAGCCGTTCGTTTCCATATTTTGTTAAAACGAGATAATGAAAGAATAGAAAAACAATAAATCCAAAATTATACGGGATTTTGTAATTTCCTATTTATTGCACAAGTGTTAGGGATTCATTTTTTTTTTTTATTTTAACAATAAATTATTTACCGTTAGAAAGATTATACTCTCATTTATCTCTTGTTATCATTAACTTGATTTTTTGAAAAAGTGGCTTATTCCAATTTCAAAATAAACGATTCAAATAATCAAATGTATGTAGTAATGTGACATTCCCCGATAAACGTTCAATATAACTGAATAACCTTCATGCATTTCCAGAAAAAAAAACATTTATGTAACGACACAAAAAAAATTTAAGCGACTCAAACTAAAATTTGGTAGTAAAAATGTACCGTCGCATTTACGAAACGTCGCAACTTGAATCGTCGCAAATCGGGGTATTGGTGTATTTTAATATGGCGGAAATCGTGACCAAACAAATCGTGTTTGTGAGTTTTGCGTAATAATTTTGAGTGTTGAGTGAATATAATTAAAATTGTGTGAAAAATTCTACTGACTTTAATTCAAAATAATTAACAATGTATCATGTATCAAATGTTGTCCAACATTTATGTCACGATCTCCGCCATTGTTGTTGTTGTAATTTTTTGACAACCTGCGCAATATATTACCTTATATATGTGTACTGTGAGTTGTTCGTATGAATTTTAATAGACAACATGGATTGTGAAAAATTGATTGTTCTTGTGGAAGAAAGACGTTCTTTATGGGATCAAAACTGTAAAGAATGTTATAACATAGAATTAAATAAACATTTATGGAGGGAAATTGCGGAGGCAATGAAACTAACCGGTAATTTTTAAATGCATACAATCTTTTTTACGATGTGTTTTTTACGCGATTTTACATCTTAGGCTGTGGTGACAGTGGATGAGTGTTCTGGCGAATTTGTCAGAACTGTTCGTCCGAATATAACTGTAATTGCGTATATACTGGCGAAATGTGATTTGATATCAGTATTAAATTTGTTGTACATGATGGAACACATCAATGATTTTTACTTTTTGGAGAGTCCATTATTAAAAATTTTACTTTTAAGTGAAAGTGAAGAATACGTAAATCCTTTGTTTGCTGCAAGAAACATAAAAGAAGAATATCATACATTGTTTCAAGATCTGGCAAATTAATCTAGACAAGTTTATAGAATATTTTAGGATGCGCCCAAATACTTTTGATCATATTCTTGAAGGAATCACTGAATGTATATCTAAGCAATCAAATTTCCGTGAATGTATATCGGCGAAAGAGAGACTGGCTGTAACATTGAGGTAAGAATAAGGTTTTCATTTAATTTTTGTCCAATGTGTATGTACAAATAAAAAGTACATACATACATTTTGTAATACAAAAAATAAACCTTTACTATGGGTGATTTTACTGTATAAATATAATATATAACTTCTAAATATAGTTGAGTTGTGTGCAGTGAAATACGATGTCAAGTCCAAAGCCTCCATTTCGTTATCATCATTATTAGAGAGAGCCATAAGATTTTCAGATCCCCACGTTTTTTTTTGTTATTTCTTCTTCTGAAGAGTTAGCTTCCCGGTCACTTTGTGAACCCAAAGAGTTACTGTGAAACTCTTGATGACGAATTTGAGAATTTGAGCTTAGTAAAATTGTTGCCTAAAATTTTCCTCGGTACAAAACACCTGTTGTAGTTTGCTACAGACAATCATTTTTCGACCCTCGGAAATTTTTCTCATAAAGGGCAATAGACTTATCAACAAATTATAGGCAGCATCCTCTATTTTGCTTGTTTTCGTTTGTTTCACACCGTTTTCCGGAATTCCACCAGCTTGTTTTGGTCAATATCTAAAAGTTTTTGTAAAATATTTGGGTTAGTTATTTGTTTTTGAACGTTTAGATTGGGGAACCGCAAACCTTTCGGATTGAATATCAGTTGATGATTCGGACCCAGTCTCTGAATCATGTATGGTTCCTTGTGTAGAGCGTGTTTTATCCGGTCATCTTTATCCAAAATCTCAGATTCGGAAACAGTAGTTTCCCAAATTGATCCTTTAAAAATGCTATATTTTTATAATACGGCCAAGTTGGCTATTTATTGGCTCCTCCTTTATCGCCTGATTTTGGTTTCGGAATCTCATTTAATTCTTTGCGAAATGTATTACGCAAACCTCGCAATTTTTTCTTTATTTCTTCCACTCTCACTAGAATAGAAAAAGAAACATTAAACACATAATACTGACAATGGCAACATGTTGGGTAAAATAAACGCGTTTAGCCACGCTTATGATACATTAAGTAGTTTAATTTCATTTTTTACATCGGTTAATTATCGATGCTATAAAACGGCAGGAGTCCTGAATGCACCTAATTGGCGATTAGTAATTTCAAAGCTGCGATTACATTACATTTAGTGCAATTCGAACCAACCAATGGCAAGAATTTTAAAACTGCAAAATATTTTACTGCAACTTTCATAAGTTGTCTAATGTCATTTTCGATTGTTTTTTTCCCTCTATGAAAAGAAATCTCAATTTCGGCGTCAATCGAATAAGAAAATCTCATTGCTCTTTTTTTGTTTGTGGGTTATCTGTCAAAATTTAAAAAATTAGAAAATCCCAAATATAAAATCTAAAAAAAATTCGTTTTCGGTGCAATGTTGAGATTAATTTAATGACACTTCTAAACAATTAATAGCCATAATAGGTTTTCAAACTGAAAACGGCAGCCAAACAGCCAAATGACAGAACCAGAATAAACCTACAAACATATTTAGGTAAAAGAGGGGTAAATCTACGGAAAAATCGAGATCGTTTTAACACACTAGAAGCAAAAAAAGCAAAATTTTCCCCTTCAGAGTGCTTTTTATGATTCAATCGAAAACGACATAATTGTGGGTTCACAAACCAAATTCTTGTCCACACATATGTACGTCCGACAAAATTTTGTCTAAGTTACACAAACCATTTCAAATAAAAAAGTCAAATAACATGGGTTTTTTGGCGAAAATTAACAAAGTAAACAAAAACTATAAATACATATGCTGATTTGTATGCGTTAGTACATACTTACGGTCCGGAATTTGGTTTGTGATTTTTGTGAACCTACAGTATCGGTTACTAACTAATATTAAAAATTGTCATATCACTTTTCTTGTCTGCAATGCTCTAACCTCTAACGCAAGGATTACCCTAGAAAAATGAAAAATCTATTTAAAAATCTAGTACAGATTTTTTTCAACTGGTACGTCGTTTAGAGGACATAGTTTTTCATATATAGGATTTCACATAGCGCTATACGACAAATTGTTTATGAAACTTGCCGTTCCATATGGGAATGCTTTCATGAGAAACATATGCCCATGCCGACTACGGATCATTTGAAAAATGTATAGGTAATGATTATTTCAGAAAATGGAATTTTCTTATTATGTTGGATGTATTGATGTGAAACACATTCGAATAAAATGTTCTGAAAATACAGGATCGCTGTATTATAATTACAAGCAATAATTTTCGATTGTTTTGCAAGGTATAGCAGATGCCAATTATACATTTATTATCATTGATGTTGGTGGCTTACGCAGGACCGGCTTTACCCACTAAGCAGATTATGCCTCGCATAGGGGCGCCCCCTAATTAGGGGCACTGACAATTCTTCTCACGCTTTCTAAACAAATTCTTCTTCTAAAAAAATATTTTTTATTAGAAATTTTGAATTTCAACTCAACTCGATTACACTAGTTTCATCGAGTTTAAAATAACTCAACGAAAACCTAACTCAACTCGGTTTTTATGAACTCCAACTAGTTTTCAAACTATGTACATCGAAACATGATAATACTAATAGTTTCAATACTCGTCGTGCGAGACCAGTAAACACACCAAAAAATACAAAAAAGCTCATCTCTCAAAACGTCGAGATTGGTGGTTATAATACTAATATAATTTAAATCCCAACCGAAATATAAATGAGGCAATCAAGGACTTAAATAAGTTAATACTGTACAGTGTACATTAAAGAAATGTGAACAGATGAACGTTTCAACCGTATTCAAGAAACAGCAAAAGAATTAGCAACTGATTTAGAAATTAATCCTCAATTTAAAGATAATGCTCTGTGAAGACATAGAAAAAGGCCTTTTGATTACGAAAGCTACGACGAAACTTCCACTGATCCAAAATATAAATTTAAAATTTCGTTTTTCTTTCCTATACTGGATACTGTACTTAATTCGTTAGATGAAAGATTTGAGGTTATAAATTCTCATATCAATAATTTTCAGTTTTGAAGGAGTTTGTAAATCGAATGAGTTTGAAAGAGAGATTGAAGAGTTTGTAAATCGAATGATGAGGAACTAAATCGTTAGATAATATGTTAACCGATGGCAATGACAAAGATATTTTTGCGGTAGAATTATTTAACGAATTAAAGATTTTAAAGGGCACAATGAAAAAGTGTACATACTAATACTAAGATCCATTGTTTATATTACAATACATTTACTCGAATGCACTAGAGCAGTGCTTCTCAAACTTTTTAATACTGCGGCCCCCGAAATCGAAAAAATTAAATCTAGGGCTTCCAAAAATGTTAATCAATAATAAAGAATTTACAGTTAAGCATTTTGAGCATTCTTGTTCAAGGATCTCAGATGTCTCATATCCGTGTCCCGCCAATTTAAAAAAATAAAAAAATGTTCTACCAACCCAAAATATTCTTTCAGCTTAAACAAATTCATATACGCAAAAATTGTAGAATTCCAGAAAATTGTTAAGCTTGGTTTTAAAAAACAGGAGGATTTTATATAAGGAATTATTAATAATTAGATGTAGCTGTGAAAACTCCGAAACAAAATATTTTAGATAGATATATGAGTGGAGCAGAACAGTTTCTGAAATAACTAAACTAAAGTTAAAGCAAAACATTTTTGTGCTTATGACTATTCTAGATTTGTCAAAATTAATGTTTGCAAGTTTTTCTAATTTGGCCGCAACCCGACCCGTATTTGGTTCGTTTTTTAATTTTTGTGTCAAATTATTTTTACTTAGGTATTTAAACCCAAATTTGGATTTAATATATTCTTCTGATCATTAAAACCACTAGAACCATTCAAAAAAATTGAATTTTTCTCTACAAAATGCGGAGTTATCCAAAGTTTTTTTTTAGGTTTTTTGAACTACCAATTTTTAACATAATCAACCAATTTGAAAGCTTTGGCTCTTAGCAAGTTTATATCCAAAATGAAATTTTATTTATGACGAGTTCTTAAAAAAAACAAACAGAATGCGCCACAGTATAGAAAAATGAAAGCTCAGTAGATGATAGTAGATCATATTTTTGGTCACAAATAACGGAATAGAAAATTACCGAACTTTTGAATTATGGGGGGGGGGGGGGGGCATAATTAGGTTCCTGGTAATTTTTTAATTATAATATCCGTATAATTTCCCGAAAAATTGACTTTTCTAGAAAAAAATTAAAGAATATTTCTCCTTCCCTTATAAATTCTAAGTGGGCACCTAACTTGTCAAAATTGAAAGCTCAATTTTTCCATTGTTTGTATTAGTAATTTGATGCACAAACTTTGGTTCTTAATTTTTAGAAAACTGATTGAACTTATTATTTTATTAAGGTCTACATACGCTAGAAATAAAAATAAACGTTTGGAGTCTTAAACAAAGCTTAACAATAGTTATGATTACATATATCACTAAGCCAAAATTTATATTTTGTGCAAAACTGCCCTACAGCCGAAGAGGCACTTTCGTTTCCACGGAAGTTAGTTTTATAGTTAAAAAGTGTTGGCAGGCTAAATAAAAAGAATCCCTCGTAATTGTTTACTTAAACAAAACTGCTACTCATTTTATAATTCTAGTCAACTAAGTTACTTGAATAGTAAACGGTTTTGTTCCCCATACCTGATGCCTACTTTTTGTCAACTTTCATGGTCAATTGATCGGAATAATTGAATTCTATTTAGATTTGGTAGGTTTGAAAATTAGAATAACACCAATGACGAATATGCCATTTTTCTCTGTAAAATCAAAGTAAAGGTTTTAACAAATTTATAAAACTTATTAGTCATTTATGTTTTATAGGCATTTATCTGATGATAGGTACAGAAGTTTTTACCGAAAATCGATTCCCTACAAAAAACTCGGCATTAGAATCCTGCAATTTTCTTTTTAGAGTACTCAACACTAACCTGATATACAATTTAACCAAATTGAAATTGTTGAAGCCAAATTTGACAAGCTGCCATTTGAAATTTCAAATTAAATTAAAGTACGAGTAACTTTTAAAATTATTTACTAAATGTACATTATCAATATCCAATTTCGCAAATTTTCATCCTATAGTTTTTAGTTTAAATTTAGCTCCTAAATTTCCAATAATTTACTTCGGATATCGACCTCGGATTTAAAAATTTTGTTACTTCATAAAAGGACCCAATTTTAAACATGATTTTTTTGTCCCACAGATCAAGGTTTGCGATCTGAAATTTATTTCTGTTCGTGTTCATTGTAGAATAAGAACTTACCTATCAAAATCGCCGTGATTGTGGAATTATGATATACACCATGATTCAATAAAACCAAGGTTAGCTCGAAATATGTAAACAAATGGCCATCTTTTTTTTTTTGACGCCACTCAATTCTCAATACGTATATAAATTACAACAACAAATAAAAAAACGAAAAGTAAATAAGAATTGCATGACGTCACGAACACGTGTTTTGAAAAATCGAGCTAACCTGGGATTTACAGAATCATGGATATACACATAAATATCTTACAAAAACCATTAACAGCACAGAAACCCGTAGCGGTTATTGATAGGCAGATTCAGAAATTTGTGTACGAGGAAATTGTGCGGTTTATTATAGATAATAAGGTGAGGTGTTAAAGCTCCCTGGCAACAGCTCCACGGCTGCCTAGTGGGCCGCGGTCCACAGTTTGAGAAGCACTGCACTAGAGAATATATTTGTGAATGTAATAATTGTTTTACGGATTTTAAGTCTTTCCAGTTTCCGTAGCAAGTGGTGAGCGATCATATTCAGAAGTGATCAAGTATATCACAGGAAAGGTTCTTTAGATTATCGTAATTGAAAAAGAAATTGGTGATAAATTCGATTTAAGTCAAATGATTGATGAATTTGCTACATTAAAGGCAAGAAAAGCTAAATTTGTGTACCTGAATTATAAAAAGGGTGCCTAAGAAGAACTTGTATAGGGCGCAAAGTGTTCTGGAGCCGGCACTGAGCTTGCGGCAAGCAAAGTGACGGCGGAATATTTTCTGTTTCAAACGTATATAAACGATTAGAAAAACATGTAATATGCCAAATAATGAATATCTTCCAATAACCGACGTTTTAGCTCCGTATGTATTATTGGATGATGAAGCATATCCATTAAAAAGTTATCTATTTAAACGTTACTCGAGATTAAATCTTGCTGATGAAGAACGAATATTTAACTATAGGTTGTTTAGACAGAGCACGTCATTGTGTTGAGTGCGCTTTTGGCATACTAACCGCTAAATGGTGAAAAGTAATTTGGAAATGAATCCAGAGAATGTGGATATTTTAGTAAAATGTATCTGCTAAATGCATAATATAATTATCGATAAGGAAGGTTTACCTGCATCACATGATTATAATAATACATCCGAAACAAGTATTTCTAGTACAAGGCGGTATGGTATAATCATTATGGAACAGCTGCAAGTCAAGTAAGAGAACTGTTTAAAAATTATTTTATCTGCTCAGTAGGTGAAGTACCGTTTCACTGTTGAGGAACAAGTTATAAACAAACACACAATCTCAATAATCAGCCAAGTACATTTAATCAAACAATTTAATTATATAAATGTACTTAAATTTACATTTTAACATCTTCAGCAATTTTTCCCCATTTTATGCGGGATATGTCTCGGTTGTGATAATTTTTGTCCTTTAAATTCCATAAACTCCAATTTCCAAAAACTAAACTTATTAGCTTTTCAATATCCATTATAAATTATATAGTATGTACTCGTACAGTACCAAGAAATTCAAAAATTGAATGATGATGTGTACGTTGTTTGCAAGAATTCCTAACAAAAATCAAATTATGTAATTTGAAACAGAAAATTATTCGTGCATATTCGTGCATATTTTGATGAACTGGTCGCATGTACTGTAACCACACTCATTAGGTTTTGAGTATTTCATTGTTCTGACGAATTCGTCAGAACACGCATCCACTGTAACCGCAGCCTTAGGGTACGAATTCATACGAAATAGTTGCGCATATTTCGTACGAATTCTTACGTTATTTGAATACGAACAAAATATTTTGTTTTTTGTTCAGTTGTTCGTACGAATTTTAACAGATAACATGGATTGTGAAAAATTGATTGCTCTTATGTGGAACAAAGACATTCTTTGTGGGACCAAAAATGTAAAAAATATTCTAACAGAGAATTAAATAAATATTTATGGAGGGAAATTGCGGAGGCAATGAAACTAACCGGTAATTTTTAAATGCACACAATCCTTTTTACGATGTGTTTTTTACGCGATTTCATACCTTAAGCGTTTTTAAATATTAAAAATTGAAATTTATGACCATTTCATAGTATTTTTTTTTTAAAATTTTGTTTGAAATGTTTTTTAAAATATGTTTTTCAATTTTGGAAGCAATCTACCAAATGCATTTAAGAGTACCGTATTTTTAATGCTATTTTCCTTTGACCATTGCTAAAACCAACCTTCCGCGTAGAAGCGAGTCAAAGCACATTCTACAAGGCGTCTTGCTCGGGAAAATCTTTGATTAAAAACGTCTTATTCTGGAGATAATAGTTGTCCTGAAAATGGCCTCATTAAATAGGTTTTTAAAGGGTATACTGCATCTCCTACTAAAATTTGCGGTACAACAATATCTGTATTTGGTAGTACAAGGTAAGTTAGAAGTACCCTGTTCGAGATGGTGGTACAAAGCCGAAGTTTTAAATATACCACCATTACTTTGTTTTCCATAGATTCCAACTTCAATACTTATAAATTTGCAGCTTGCGTCTACCAAACTTTGTAATACTATAGAAAAGTATTTCTTATAATTAAAATATAATAACGACGAATTTGCAGGATATTTAATTCTAATGTATTTGCCATCAATGGCTCCTACACAATTAGGAAATTTCCATTTCTTATACAGGGTGGGCCATCTGTTAGTTCTTTTTCTATTTGTAAATAAAACACACATTTTGGGATGAAAAGTCAAAATATTTTATTAATAATGAAAGGTGGTGCGATGCCATTTATGTATGAAAAACGTTCATATGCCTACCACGGCTTTATCTACAGGCCTGCATCCGAACATCAAAATGATGACTGATCTTTCGATGACTTTTTCCAATAAACGCGGATCAATGACTTCAATTTCAGCTCGAATGTTGTTTTTAAGTTGTTGAATTGTTTGCGGATGATTAGCATAAACCTTACCTTTCAAATAACCCCACAAAAAATAATCAAGTGGTGTTTAATCCGGGCTTCTTGATGACCAAGGAACTTCACAATTTCTTGAAATTATGCAATCATCAAATTTTGTTGAAAATAAATGGATTGTTGCACGATTTGTGAGGCATGTCGCTCCGTCTTGTTGAAACCAAAGGTCGTTAACACGCAATTCATTCAATTTCGGCCACAAAAACAGTTAACATGTTGCGATAACGTTTCCCATTCACGGTAAGGGCATTTTCCTGTTCGTTTTCAAAGAAAAACGGCCCAATGATGGCACCAGCCCATAAACCACACCAAACAGTGACAGTGCTAAAGATGATTTTTGATGAAAAACCTTCATTTCAAGCATCCAATTAACAAAACGACGACGATTTAAATGGCCTGGTGGTCTCAATTATCAAGTTCATAATCGGTTACACCGTAGTGATGAATAGACGTAAAATCGATGTGCGCATAATAAAATTAAATTAAAATAATCAAAAAGTGCAGTATTAGTTCTTTTTAATTATTTTTTTTTTTTTCTTTTATGTGTTGTGTGTGTGTTTTTTTTTTAAATTCAATAAAGATAAACAAACATAAAAAAACCATAAGTGAATAATGTGTAAGTGATGAGCAAAAATTCTAACGGGACTAATTTAGAAAGCTCATGGCTATAAAGCAGTGTTTAAATTCATTTTTCGTTCCCTTCTTTAACATCTCTCTGTGAAAGGAAACAAAAAAATTTTTTTTTTATTTCTTTCCTCGGGAACGAAATTCAAAAAAATAAAATATCTTTCCTCATATAAAAAACAAAGGGAAGGGAATGAAATAGCGATCGATTTGTTTCCTTTCTAAAGAGAGGAAACAAAAATTTATTTATAAACTAATAAACAAAGAAGAGAAGCGAAAAATAAACAAAAAATCGAAAATATAAATTTAAATTTGTTCACTGCTATAAAGTGAAACTAAAATGGGCAAAGTGCAACATAGCCCAAAGAAACAATCAACAATGCATGAGGAAAATAATGCACAATTGACAAATTTAACTATACCGCCGTTTAATGCAACACAATCACCGCGAAAAAAAATTGCTTTAACAGCAAATTTAATAAATTGTAATTTAAATGAAAATAAAAATAATGAACTCAGTGCGACGAACTCATCGTCGACCGATAATAAAAATGATGATAGTGACATAGGTCAGTGTAAGGAAACACAGTTAGTGCAAACGGGATTGGATAGGTATTTTACTGTTCAAGCCAAGCGAAAACGAAGAAGCAAAGCGACAAGGATGGAACAATCTGCAGACCAAATACCTCTGAGCAACAGGTATTCCAGTTTAGAGGTAGAAGCTCCCGAAGCTACAGCGGATAATGCTAAGAACGAGAAGCCGCCACCAATTTACTTAAGAGAGGCATCAAATAATGAGCTTGTGGAAAAAAATCAAATCATTAACCGATTCAAAATTTTATATTACCTCACTCAAGAGCGATAAGATAAACGAAGTAAAAATACAGCCATTCGAAACTAATGGGTTCAGAGCTTAGAAATTATTTCGACCAAGCCCATAAACGGTATTACACATACCAGCTAAAAAGTCAAAAGGGGCTAACTGTTATCTTAAGAGGTATTGAGAGCTCCGTAGATATAAGCGAAATACACTCTGCGCTTAGGGAAAAAGGTTTCCATGCCAAATCCATTACAAATATCCTAAACCGTGAAAAGATATGTATAACCTAAGATATTTACTCTATCGTAAAATCACGGTTGAGGAACCCAAGAAGAGGACCGGACCAGTTCAGTGCATCAAGTGCCAAGAATATGGCCACACCAAAGCTTACTGTACCTTACACGATGTTTGTGTTATTTGTGGTGAACTTCACGATTCAAAACAGTGCAACAAGGTGAAAAACGATCCTTCAGTAAAACGCTACAGTAACTGTGGCGAAAATCACACCGCAAACTATAGAGGGTGCCCAGTATACTTGGATTTAAAGCGCAAAATCAATCCAAAATTGCGATATGAGCAAAGAGCGCTCAAGGCAAATTACAACCAAAGAACTTTGACGCCAAGAACTTCAGTTGTTCAACAAACCGAGAATTTGGGGACAAATCTCAGCAGTTTTGCGCAACCTGGGATCTCCTATGCAAACATTCTGAAAGGTGCCGCTTCGAAAGCAAAAGTTGATTTTATTGAAGAAGAAGTCTCAATTCATGCAACCGTAAACAAACTAACTGAAACGATCCAAAGTTTCATGATGATGATGGAGAAACAAATGAGCATGATGATGCAAAATATGAACACACTAATGTAAATTATCGTCAAAAACCAAAAATGACTGTCCTAAAAATAGCTATTTGGAATGCGAATGGTCTTTCACAGCTTAAAGCTGATATACAAGCCTTTCTCATCGAACACAGTATAGATATCATGCTAATATCAGAAACACGCTTCACGAATAAAACTTTTTTTAAAATTAACGGATATTCAGTATACGACACCCAACACCCGGACGGAAAAGCACACGGTGGCACTGCTGTCTTGATAAAAAAAAGAATAAAGCATTATGTACATAGCAAGTATGAAAAAGAGCACAAAAGAATGGTCTGGAAAATGTGTAATATCGGCCGTTTACTGCCCTACAAAACATGCAATTAAAAAGCAGCAATTTATCGATTATTTTAACCAGCTGGGCAATAAATTCCTTGCGGGTGGCGATTACAATGCTAAACATGTGCAATGGGGATCAAGATTGTCGACACCAAAAGGCAAACAACTTTACGAAGCTATAGAGGAGCAGTCTCTGGATTATTTATCTGCTGGTCACCCCACTTACTGGCCCACGGATCAAAAGAAAGTTCCTGATCTAATTGACTTCTGTGTAACTAAAGGCATTCCACGTACGTATGTAAATGCAACCAATTGCTATGATCTGTCTTCCGATCACTCGCCGGTAATAGTAACAATGAGTACCGACGTCCTAAGGACAGAAATTCCGAAACGTCTTATAAACAAGCGAACTAATTGGGATCAATACAGGAGACTAGTCGAAAAAAATTGTCTACTGAATATTCCTCTTACCACACCAGCAGATATTGATACGGCAGCAGAAAATTTAAAAGATACCCTGGTGTTGTCAGCTGAAAAGGCTACACCCGTCATAAGTAGTTTTGAAAAAGTTAATAAACTGTCACATAGTGTTCAGGAACTTATCCAGGGAATACGAAAAATTCGCCGTCAATGGCAACAAACAAAATCACCGTCATTAAAAAGGGAATTAAATCGATCTATTAAGACTCTTAGATTTGCTTTGCGGGAAGAAGAAAACCAGAACGTCCAGAATTATTTAAGTGAACTTTCGGCAACCGAAGGGACAGGCTACTCTTTGTGGAAGGCAACAAAAAATTTAAAAAGGCCAACAAACTCGAATCCACCAATCAGACTTCCAACTGGGGAATGGGCGAGAAGCGATGAAGAAAAAGCCAATGCTTTTGCTGCTCATCTAACGACAGTATTCGCACCACACCAGGAAACAAATTCTTTCGTGCTACCCGAGCAAATGGATGATGGATTGTCTTTTAAACCTATAAAGTATAATTGGAAGATAATTAAGAATACAATTAAAAATTGTATAAACCCGAAAAAGGCACCAGGGCATGAACTTATTACTGGAAAAATGATAAGGGAATTGCCAGACAATTGCATAAAACTAATAACATTCATATTCAACGCGATCATGCGAACCGGTTATATTCCTCAAAAATGGAAAGTATCGGTGATCACAATGATTCTTAAGCCAGGAAAAATGAAATACAAATTCCATCATATCGTCCAATAAGCATGCTGCCCACAATTTCCAAGCTATTCGAAAAAATGTTATTAACGAAGTTGAAACCAGTGTTAACAGTGTATACATATTATTCCAGACCATCAATTTGGGTTTCGAAATCAACATAGTACCATAGAGCAAGTACACAGAATTGTAAATGTAATCAAAAGAACCTTCGAGGAAAAGAAATATTGTTCTGCTGTCTTCTTGGATATCGCTCAAGCATTTGATAAAGTTTGGCATGATGGGCTAATTTACAAAATTAAAGAACTTTTACCTAAGAAATTTCACTCAATTCTGGAAACTACCTTCTTGAAAGGCAATACATGGTTAAACAAAATAGTGCAACTACTTGCTTTTACGATATAAACGCAGGTGTCCCACAAGGCAGCGTCTTAGGACCAATATTATACTTGATGTACGCAGCCGATTTGCCTGTAACCAACAAAGTAATGATATCAACATTTGCCGATGATACGGCCATCCTGGCGTCAAACAAAATCCCGAAACCGCCTCAAAGGAATTACAAAATCATTTGAAAAAAATTGAGGACTGGCTGAAGAAATGGCGAATAAAAGGGAATGAAAAAAAATCAACACACGTCACATTCACACTGAACAAACGCACCTGCCCACCAGTGGTACTAAACGATATTAATATTCCTCAACAAACCAAGGTCAAATACTTAGGTTTGCACCTGGATAGACGGCTGACATGGAAACAACATATTGAAGCAAAGCGCAACCAAATAAAAATGACGTTTTCCAAAATGTATTGGCTGATGGGAAGAAAATCTCAGCTGTCATTAGACAACAAAGTTTTACTATATAAAGTGATAATCAGGCCCATATGGACATATGGTATTCAGTTATGGGGATCCACCAGTGCGTCAAACAGAAAACTCCTTCAACGAACCCAAGCGAAAATACTCCGCAGTATTACCAATGCTCCATGGTACATTCGAAATAGTAATATACACGCCGACCTTGGAATTAAAACCATTAAAGATACAATTAAAGAATTCAGTTCGAAATATTACTCAAAACTAGAAGCACATCCCAACGAATTGGCCAGGGATATACTAAAACAACCGCGATTTAGGCGACTAAGAAGAACAGATCCACTCGGACTGATGAACCTGTAAATTTGTTAATGTTTAGGTTATACATATGTATAATTTAAATCAATTAAATTGTGAACACAAATAATAGGTATTAACATTGGTTAATATTTAAAATTGTAATAATTTTAAGTTAAGATTTGAATACTTCTTGTTAGTTTCTTTTGTAGAAAGATTCAAGAATAAAGCCATTGGCAGCATTTAAAAAAAAAAAAAAAAATTTCAAGTTAGTTGAATTTTGTATGGATACAAATGAAGATCAACAAGCAAAATGCATCGTAATGTGGTTCGTGAAAAGATGTCTAATTCTTGTGAATGATGCCTGGTTGATGTGTTTGGTTCATTACGAACACTTTCACTAACAACGCCACTGCATCAAGAGTACGAACTGGATGAACATGTTGATACGGTCTACGACCTTCCACTGAACCAGTTTCTTCAAAACGATCAATAATTTTGCCAATTGCACGCTCATTAGAACGTCCACGTCGATCAAAACTTTCTCGTAATATACGAATTGTTGTTGTTTTTGAACGATTATTTTCATAATAAATTTGAACAATCAAAATGCGTTGTTGTATTGTTAGCGACGCAACTCCATGTTGATAAATGGCATATTTTTGATAACATTAGGTACTAAAATTCATTGATTGAAAAAAGGAGGAACAGATGGCCCACCCTGTAAAACCGAAGGACAATTGATAAATACATTGATGCTGTTGGGAATGGTATATGTTTTCCGAATAAAGTAGCCCATATAGCCTCGCATATGTCATAAACAGCTTCTCTACTGGCCCCTGATACCAAGTGATACCTGAAAATATACGATTAGAAAACAAAAGAACAATAAGCGAACCTATAAGTAACAAACGGCCTTCACCTGAAATAGAATCCACACATTTTTTAAATTTTTAAAAAACACTTGTTAAATATTTCGCAAAATTTGCGAAATATTTAACAGGTATTTTTTAAAAATTTTAAAAATGTGTAGTAAGTGTGTTTCGCCAAGTGCCCAGGGCAGATAGTGTAAAAAGTATGTGAAGTAGAATCACAACAACACACCAGTAGGCTGTTAAAAAATAAAGAAAAATGAAAAACACGCCGCAGTGGAACAATTACTGGCCATCAAAAAACAAAAATTAACCCATTTTAAACAGAGTTCTCAACAACAAGACGATGATTACTATTTTGCTTTAAGTCTTGTTCTATATGTATATCAGCCAACTAATAGAAAATTATTTGTTAGAACAAATATTCAGAAAATACTTCTGTAAGAACATGAAGCTTTATCTCTCGGTCAACATCCTTCTCAGCCGGTAGTTGTAACAACTCCTCATGTGATATTTTCAACAATATGGACCAGCCACAAAATGCAACAACAAATTTTTTCTCTCAATTTTAACCTAACAATTTGTAAGTTGAAACTACAAGTGTATAATTTTAATAAACATTTGTTTAAAAATGTATAGTCGTTTTACTTATATTAAGGTTAGAACCAACTTTTCTTGTGATGAAATGCATTCTCGAAAGTTTGAGTGATTTTGAAGCTTAATTTCAACTGATTTTAAAATATAGGCAAATTTTAGGTTGCATCATTCTAGTATACTCAAAGAACTTTTTATCGTTGCCTTTGATTTCTTCAAATGATCTTCCAAATTCTCCGTTTTCATCTCTAGACAAAACATAATCATCTACCCAACGGCTTCTGGTACTTTCAAGTAACATAAATTTTATTAGATGTGTTTCCAATAAATATTCATTAGCTGGTTTCATTTTCATTTGCTTGCGTATTTATATTACAATTATTGCGCTTTTAATGTAACAACTTTCTCTTATGCGTACCTATTCGTACAAACCGATTTTGTACGAATTCGTGCGAAGAAATATTCGTACGAATTCTTATTCAATATAACCGCAGCCTAATGCTGGAAATACATGAGCAGAATTTCTGCTAGCAGCATTGCCGGCAGAAATGCAAGTGAGCTACATGGGCGTCGTTTTTGACACGCAGAATTTTTTTAGTGGAATTTACTTGATACATATTTAATATTAATGGACAATTTTTTTAAATGAATGATGCCTCATTTTATCACAAATTAATTCATTTTCATCCTCCATTTAGCGTACTGAAACGATCATTTAACATGCGTGTAACGTGCAACGTTTTATTTCATACTACATGGGGCATTAATTCGATTTTTTCATTTAAAATTAAATTTTAAAGTAAAAACATGAGTTTGAAATTTAAAGAAAATCAACCCAAATGATTTTCAAATTATCAAGTTACCCTAGTTATTTTTTCTTGTTTGGTTTTATATTTTTCTGTACTGTAATAGCTCGTTTTGCGGACACTTTTTCTGTACGATATACAGAACGATATACGATATACATTCTGCACACCTATTTCAATGGTTGTTCTACTTTTTTCAAAAGTGAAATATTTTTCGAATAGTTAATACATACCTTATGAGAACTTATCATAAAGCCTGAATTCAATGAGAAAATTGACTCACAGTCAAAAAAAAACGAAAAGAGAAAAATAATATGAAGCTCCATATAAGAGACAAAGACAACTTTTTTTTGTTTTTTTATTTTATAGGAAAAAATTTTTGAAAAAACGTTGATTTTGTCTCTTATACGGAGCTTCATATTACTTTTCTCTTTTCGTTTTTTTTACTGTGAGTCAATTTTTCTCATGGAATTCAGGCTTAAAGGACATTTTGGTGGCCGCTTCCTACGATTTTCTCAAGAAAATTTGGAAAATCATTTATACTTATATTCGATAAAACATTCAAATGCATATTAAACACGGGTGCCTCAATTTTTAGAAAATTATCTGATTTTATTCAGGCAATATGTTGTAGCTTAGCCGATATATAAAAATTTGTCCTATTAGAGTAAGTAAACTTCAGAATAATTTTTATTATTTCAATATGAATTAAATAAATTCATAATAACGAAACTTTTACACCAACACAAGAATATTATTTAATTAAATTTTTAAATAAACGTCGATAAACGACTATATCTCGATGGCCCAATTGTTGTAGACGCATTATAATAGTCGTGATATTGTTCGACCGGTGTTCTATCTGCATTTCTATTCTGTGGTCAACCGAACGATTTTGCAAGGTCTTTTGTTTGTTTAAACAATTGGACCAACTGATTGTTAACATGCAGCATTACTTGCAATTCAGCAACTATATGTTGTTTTGTCCTGTATTATTTTGTCGTCGTTGTTGTACATACTTTATCATTATCGCCCGAATCTCGCATGAAATATATCTGGAAGAATTTGTGTTCTTTATTTAGTAGTAGTACTTTTTACACTTTCTGCCATAGGCACTTGGCGAAACACACTTAATACACACATTTTTTAATTTTTTAAAAACACTTGTTAAATATTTCGCAAAATTGAAAAAATTTTGAAAATTTCTTGTAACATTTTCCGTCAATCATACAGGGAGCATTCAAATTGTATCCTCCGCAGAAGTTTCCCTATTTGGAATTTCTGCAGAAATTACTTTGTCAATCATATCGGGAGTGTTTGGTTTATGTTCCGATTTTACAATTAGCAAAATATGGGCATGAGAGACAGAGAGGCCACGTTTTTGAAATGTAATTACATGTACCATTGCAGTTGGTGTTCCAAGCACCAGATTTTTTGAAATATCAGCCAACAGCTTATCTAGTTTTTATTTAAAATACGCGTGAGACTAAATCAGACCGAAATTCTGCTGATTGGCCTTGTTACAAGTTATTTCGGGCCATTTCGAATTACAAGTCACTGTAATAAAATAATCTGGTTTTCCGTACTTGCGAACATGGGCAATTTTTTTTTTTCGCTGGCGCTACATCCCATAGAGGGATTTGGCCGCTTCATTTTTGAAATTTCGTAATCATTTTTGTTAATGGATAATGAGTGATTAATTCATTGATCCTACCCTTAACCAGCCGTGATTTTTTCATCACCCGCCGGGAATCGAACCCGGGACCTCCGGAGCATAAAGCAAGTATGCTAACCACTGTGCCATCGGGGCGGCCCAACATGGGCAATTGCATCTTGGAAATGTTGTGCCATATTTTTTGCGCTTCCGTGGAATGAAAAAGTGAAGATGATGGATGTACCTGGAAACACATCTCATTGTAGCTGCTTCATTATGCAATTAATCCTAATTCTTTTTGTGTTTGCCGTATATAATTAAGCCGATTTGCTTCAGTTTTCACTTAAGCATCAACAATATTATATTGTTGAGTTAGTTTACCCGCAGATAGATAGAAATGGGTTAAACTGATCACTGTATCTGTCATCTGATTTACCGTCTCATACAATTGCCCTACTCACTTTTGCTGGTTACTGTCCATTGAGCGCCGCTCCTGTAATACATTCCTGTTCCACTTCATTAAGCATTTTGCATGACTCGTCAAATGGGTTAAATTCAGACAAAAAAAAACGTTAATTTATTTAATTCTTATTCATTTAAATACTTAATTCATTTAGATGTTTGTTGATGTCAACAACATTCACGGAATTAAACACAAATTTAAAAATATTATGCACATTGAAGAAAGGCAAAATGTGGACCGTTTAGAAGAGATGGAAATTTATAATCATCATTACAATCCTCACATTCTCAACGAGAAAGTAAATACAAAAATAAATAAACTATTCGATATGATTTTGTATAGTGGATGAAAAAACATCTTCGACGAGTGCAGCATGTAAATTATAGCCAGAAATCTCAGTTTGAATTTTTAATAAACCATAAATTAGATTAGAAATGTGTTGTCATGGTGTTACTAACTATTGGTTATACTTAGGTGTCTGTATCTGGGTTAATATCTATTATTACCAATTCCTCTTTATGTTCCTCACAGGGTGTTCGGTGAGCCTCGGCTATCTCCGGGAGGTTATGCTTATAGCTTGGTCGAACACTGCAATCAATCGATCAAGAGTTTACAGCAGCTGCATAAATGGGTGGAATCGCAACCAAACTGCAACCTATAACATTGGTTTATTGTAAAAGAGATAGTGTTTTCCAGGGTATTAATAAAAAGTTGCGGACAGCCATTATTCATAATAAAATGACATAATAAAACGGCCCATTACAAAGTTTGCCAAATATCCAAAAGAGGAAACAACGAGATTTAGATAAATATTAATGGTTTCTGTAATTTATTAGCCGCTACCATATCCATATGCAACATTATGAAACGTTAAAGTTTTTGAGAAGGATGTAGCTTTTCAACACAAAGTCTTTGTCCAGTAACGAGCACTCTAGAAACGCAAAAATTGCTTTCGGTAACACTAATTTGAATTAAAGTCCGACAAGGCGATATTTTTACCATGTATGAGTTGCATGACAAGAAGAAATCCTAGAAGTGATTTTTTCATAATTTTTCACATTTCACGTATTTGTCGTCTTATTATTTAATGGGAGAAGAAGTACTAATTTTTTATATTTAAAATTTACATCTTCTACCAGAAACATCCTTTGCTACAAAATATAGTAAGCGTAAAACCGGCTTATTTTAAAAAATTTCTTTTGTTTTTCGTAATGTCAAACAAACACAGTTCGAGTTTCAAAGTGGACATGTTTTGTAATAGGTTTGTGTTAATCTGCTCCGATACACATCCGAATGCCAGTTAATCCGGATCGGTTATGGCAAAATCCAAGACGATGAAAGCCACAAAAGCGGTTGAAACATCCGATCCACGTAAAATTCGTCTTCAACCAAATCGTTTGCAAGACCGTGAATCACAAGCGGCTGCTAAAATACTTGATTAAGGTGAAATTTTTCTTGAAGTACATCGTTCGAAAAGTCGTGAGTTAGAAGCAGGCCGAACCAACTGAGCATCATGAATTGTGAATTGCTTTTGTAAATTAAACAATTTTGTGTAAAGTTGGATGTGATGGTTTGAATGGCCAGTAAATTAAAGAACTTTTCTCAACAACTAATAATCAATTAATTCAATTATTCTTGCTCTACGAGTATAGTAAAAAGTCAATACCAGTAATTTTACTAATAATATGCTTTAATAATTTAAACAAATTGCCGGGCTTGTAATAAAGGTAAAACATATTCAATTTTAAATGTAATAAACCTTTCCTGTTTAGTTTTAAGTATTAACAAAACCAATAAAATTTGAATGTCTTCTTTCTTTAAAATGTAGAAATTCAATTATTTCTTCCTCCTCATTAAAAAATAATATCACAATAAATCTAACTAAGCCAACCCCTATAAAGAAATTCGGATTAACATTGCACCCTGGTTATATTATATAAAAAAAAAATCGAATTACAACCCTCCAGCCATTTATGTACGTCACCAAATACAAAACAAGTATAACATTCCCTCCTCGAAATAATAAAATTTAATTAACAGTTGCACAGGATATATTCCGCCAATTCTTTTTTTTTTCTTTTTTGAAAATGCACGCTGTTGCAATTGAAAATACATAGTTTAATTAAAATAAATTAATAATAAAATATATTTATATAGTAATTGATTTCAATTCAACCAATTTTGTCATCCTGTTCCATACATCTTGTATTTATTGAAAATCTTATGTACTGCATGCTTAATAATTTTAGTGAAACATCTCATTAACTATAGAAGCTAAGGCATCATATAAAATAAATTTTCTAAACTTTTATGAATTTTAGAAAGTTAATGGGTGTTGGGACCGCCCAAACATAATGACGTTTTCCCCAAACAAAATAATAAGAGTAACAATTTTGGGAAGTTTGTAAAGGGAGTTTACTGTTTCACATCGTTATACTGCTGTGAAATACGGTACACCAATTCGATTAATAATTTTTTAATTTCCTTTTTGTTTTTATACAAAGGCCGCATTTATAAATTTACCACCCCCCATCCTTACAGTATTTAATATAAACTACACAAAATATATTTCACCGTGTATCTTCTCTCATACCCAAAATGCTGGCAATAAAAATTTATATTTCGTATAAACACATTACAATTTGGCAATGAATGTGGGCGTATTCAGATACATACACACATTCTGTGATATTATATGAACGTATAACCATATGGGTGAGTTGAGGCAGTCCCACTTGTATTTCTCGATAACTAGGCGCACATAGCATTAAACTAGTATAACAAAATCACAAAATAAATTTCGAATGTGAAATTACCTCGAAAATTTAAACTTACAGTATGTATATTGTAGAGAATTGATTTTATTTTCAAAAAAAAAAAAAATGAAATCCAAAAAAAAAAAATCTTTATTCGAGTTATCGAAAAAATTTTCTACTTTCGGAAAAACATTAGGATAAAATAAACTAAAAACTATATTATGCCGAGTAATACAATCAAAAAAAGAAAATTGTCTGTTTTCTACATTAACATATTCTAAATCTAAAACTTCTAAACTATATACTCATATACGTTTCTATATGTATTTGTGGGAAAAAAGAAAATTATTCGAAAAATTATTCTAGATTTTCCCACTTGGGCCCACATATCGAATATTTTATTTTGCGAATATTCCGTAAATGACGCGGTCGAAAATGTATCGTTAGTAACCACCCGTCTAGCAGAATAATGAAGAACAGTTTTAGAAAATAAATTTTTATTTTAGATTTTCTTGGCGTGCGCCAAACAGGTGTCTTTCAATATAAAATAATATACATATGTAAGAGTGTATATGTTCTTGTATTAAGTATTTTTGTAAGTACAGTACACAATCGATATATTTTCCCGTTTCATTTTGTTGGAAGAATCTCAAATGCGAAATGAGTAAGGAATTTTTTTTTTTGCGCAGCAGAAGTGAAAGTGTCTAATGGTAGAGTAGGGTCCCTGAATCAGAAAAATCATTTTAGAATGAAATTTCTGTCGTACATGGCAAATTTCATCATATTCGGTTAAGAAGTATACCTAAGTTACCACCAAGATATCGGATTTTTGTCTCGATTTTTTCGAGTTAAGAAATATTCAATTATTTTTAAAAGATTTTATTGTAAAGCCAAAAAAAATTATAAAAATTTATTTTTATTAAAAAAATCTGAGGGCTGTTTGTGAATTCGATTCGAACGTATTCGACTCTTCGTAGTATAAGATTCGTATTTGATTTAAATAAGAAGCGAATGAATCTGATTCAATTCAAATAAGAATCCCGTACTTGAAAGACTTGAATACGTTCGAATCTAATTCACAAAAAGGCCCGCATATGAGGCAAACTTGTTATTAATCGCTTCGTTTCTGAATTCGTGTTGCCCGTTTTATATTTTTTAATGTGGTGAATAAAATACAAACACAAAATGGTATCTAAGATCCCAACATAAAATTATACCCATAATTTAACCTCAAACGTTTACTAGGGGACTAAAAGGTTTACGGGAGAAAAAAGTACTAACATTTATTATTTAAAGTTTACATCTTATACAAGAAATATCCTTTACTACAAAATATTGTACGTGTAAAACCGGCTTAGTTTTACAAATTTCTGTTGTTTTTCGTTATGTCATGTTCTAATACAGTTCGCAGTGAAACGTTTCGAATTGGACGTGTTTTGTAATGGCTCCAATTACGCACATTAGAACAATATGTATAATAAATACATAGTTGAATATTTTTCAGGTGAAATTTTATAGTTCCCATATTTGTCAAACCGTTTGTATACTTTTTGTTCACCTGATCTACGTGAAATTCGTCTTGAAGTACAATCTACTGAGGGATAATCCCGAACCCAAAAATTCAAAAAATTATGAAACTTTTGGAACATGTACACCACATATAGTTATGTACTACGCAATTTTTTCTGCGGGACAACACTCTGACTGGGTGAAATGGATTTTTGAAAATTGGAAATTTTCCATTTTGCTTCTGTGCATAACTCGTTAACGGTAAGATGTAGAGAAAAAGTTTTTGCATGGAAAGCAGGACGGTGGACATGGAAGTAAATAAAATTTTAGAAATGTCAATTTTTTATTTTCATTAATGAAAAACACAAAATATATTTGTTTGAATGAGTTTTATTAATAGTCCAGTCATTGACGGTTTTTCGCTCAGAATTCTTACGGACAAGACCGATTGACGTGAAATTTGGGCAATAAGTAGGGAATGGATCAAGGAACAAAAGTTATATATTGCCGAAGTGTGTTTTTACCCTGGGGTGGATACCACGCCTTCTTGAACGGGTGGTTCAATCTCTGATGTCTCGATTGGCATCACGATTACGATTTCGCCAACCTCAATGTTTCGCGATTTTGTTGTCCATTTTCGTTTATGCTGGAGTGATTGCAAATAGTCTTTTGACCGTCTATCCCAAAAATGCTGCTTTAATTGAACAAGCTTTCCCCATCGTTGTTTTAGAGGCACATTTTTCTCCCTTATGTCAGTTTCTGGAATGCTCACAAGTGGACAACCAATTAAAAGATGATCTAGCCAACTAGCAGTTGACATCACTCTTCGAAGATGAAATTTAGCCAATTTAACTGCAGCTTCATGCAGCCCACCAAAATAAGGAGCATTTGGAGGATAAAAGTGCCAGTTGATATGGTCATCTTTGCACATTGTTTTAATCTCCTGTTCAATTTCATCTGACTGTAGCATTTTGTATATTGTGTTCAACTCGGAGTTGGCTCCAACAAAGTTTGTACCTCTATCGGTGAAAACATGTTTGCAAAGTCCTCTGGTGTTTGTTAATCTCAAGAAAGCGTTGAGAAATGCACTTGATGAGAGGTCTGCAACGAGCTCCGTGTGGGCCGCCTTGGTGGCTAGACAAACAAATATGCAGATATATGTCTTGGTTGGCGGTTTACCCCGACCAAAACTCCATTGCTGTGTTGTAGAATTCCGGTGAAATTTTTACACGCTCAGAAGGCAAATCCCCATCAACTGCAAAACAGCGCGTCAACTGCAAATTTTTTTCGCTAACTGAATACCATTTATTGGCCAAAATTGATCACGTACAATTTACAGTAATGCCTGAGGTCCCACATGCAGCTATTTTCTATGTAGATATGTGAGTAGTGATTCTGTTATAAAATGTCTAGGCGGGAGCAGAATGGGATGCTTCGCTGAATACGCCAGTGATGAAAACTGTAGTCGACCTCCAATACGAATGATGCCAGCTTGATCTGGAAAGAGTGATAGAGATTTTAGGTTTACATCCTTGTGTAGCTCCTTGAAAACATCTTCATAGCATTGATGTTGAACCAAATATACAATGAGTTGAACGTCAGCCTCGCCGTATTCGACCTTTATGAGATGATTTTAGATTTTTTATGAATCGACTGACATACGACATCGTAGCAACCACCGTTTGATAACCGTTTCTGTGTTTTGTATTATCCAGAACGTGTATAATGTAATTTGCAGCATTATTGCAGGCAACCGTGGTTTCCGTAAGTTTTTTTGCTTCAGTAATATCGTTAATGTTCCCACTCGATGAAAATTTAACACACCACTCGTATACTCAGGTGAGTGTAGAAATGATGAACCCAAAAACCAAAGTTCGTAGTTTAATAATTGAGCCGCTTTCATGCCCCTGGAGATATAATATCCGCTGGGTTGGATTTGGATGTCACGTGTATACATGGATATGATTCGCATAAATTTTGAATGGCGCTGACTCGATTAGCAACAACAGCGCATAATTCTAGGCGGGCTAATGTTGATTTTTGTACGTAGGTACCATTGTCTAAGAACAACGTGCGCACCACCATACGCACTTTCGCTAGCATCCGCAAATCCGTGCAGTTGTATATGTTTTGGCTCCTTGATACCATCAAAAATGTGTCAAGGAACAGCTAATTCCCGTAAATGTTGCAGCTCAGAACGAAATATTTACCATTCGGTATTGATCCCATCGGTAAAGCTTGATCCCAATCGCCTTTTAGTTGCCACAATTTTTGAATCAATAGTTTTCCAAGGACAACTACCGGAAACAATAGACGAATTGGATCGAAGATGCGTGCTATGTTACTTCTGAAAGAACTGTCCGTTTTGTTATACGTTCGTCTGAAGATATTTGGACGTTAAATTTGAAGTAATCTTTCTTAGGTTTCCATAATAATCCCAAGGTTCTGACGAAGGAATTGTCATTGCCATTAAATACCTTTTCACATTCTGATTCTGGAATATCATGTAGTACCGCCTTTGAGTTTGAGCACCATTTTTGAAGAGTCATGGCTCCTGAGTGAAGAATCGCTGCTATTTCGGATCTCATTTGTATGGCCTGTGTAATTGAGTTTGCGCCAGTCAACAGATCGTCGACATAAAAGTCATTTCGTATGATAGAGCTGGCTGCTGGTGCGCGAGAGGAATTTTCCAATGCCAGTTGATGTAGACATCTCGTTGCAAGGAAGGGACCGGATGAAGTACCATATGTTACACGATTCAATTTGTATGTTTCCAGTCTCTGAGTTGAGTCGTCACGCCAATAGATATATTGATAGCAGCAGTCATTATCTTGTACGCCAATTTGTCTATAGAATTTGACAATGTCGGCACTGATAGCGTAGGCGTGAGACCTGAAACGACAAAGGATAAAAAAACGGTTTGCACTACAGGCCCTACTGATAGTAAATCGTTGAGCAAATTGCCATTTGATGATTTTCCCGACCCATCGAAAACTACGCGCAATTTAGTCGTAGATCTGTCGGGCGCATTAATGTGGCAAATAATAGTTGGTTGGATTTATTTTGGCTTTTGGAACGTGCATCATGTGGTTGAGAGCGCGATATTCGTCCATAAATTGATGATACATTTCACGTTTGTCTGAATATTTCATTAGACGTTTTTCGAAACTGAAAAATAGTAATTTTGCCATGTTTGATGAGTTAATAAATCTGCCATCAATGTCTCTTGTGTGTGTGTGTGTGGCCGCAAAGTGTTTGTCGACGGGATGATCAAATGTGCTGATAGCCTTGGTACCTTCTCGTATTTCATCTACCTTCCAAAACATTTTAATTTGGTCGTAATTCAAACCGTTGCACATATCGCCGTATTATTTGATGGGAGAAAAAAGTACTAACATTTATTATTTAAAGTTTACATCTTCTACAAGAAATATTCTTTACTACAAATTATTGTACGTGTAAAACCGGCTTAGTTTTAAAAATTTCTGTTGTTTTTCGTTATGTAAGGTTCAAACATAGTTCGCAGTGAAACGACGGACATGTCTGTCTGTGGACATGTTTTGTAATGGTTTTGCGTATAAATACTCGCTTTACGCACATTAGAATAATATGGAGGTGAATATTTTTCAGGTGAAATTTTACAGTTCCCATATTTGTCAAACCGTATATTTACTTTTTGTTTGTATAGGCAAAGTTTCGTTTATGCCTAAAAAATACCAAAGAAAAATCGGACGAAGATACGACAAAATCGAAAAAGATGAAAGCCACACGAACAGCTGAAACACCTGATCAACATGAAATTCGTATTGAAGTACACATTTAACTATTTACACTGGTCGAGAAGTCGTGAATTAAGAGCAGCTAAATCTATAGATTCAGTATACTGAGTAACATAAATTGCGCATTCAAGAACTTCAAAACAGAGCTTCTTCTTCTTCTTCAAGGGCTGCGAAAAGAACTAAATGGGGCGACACAATCACTTACGATTTATTCAATGAAGAGAAAGATTCAGAGCCATTCAATGACACTGCCAGCATTCAATTACGACGAGACTATGGTTATGACAGGCACCCCAATATTTTAATTGGACAAATGGATAATATTTGTTTGCATTGTTATGCGTTAAAGTTTCACAATGAATGGCCTCAAATGTGTTGTTCGAATGGGAAAGCCAATTTTCAATGATCTGTAACTGTTGCGTTATTCAAATACAACTTATTTGTTCAATGTGCGTCATTTATTTTATGTTATTAATTCGGGAGTTGTTTATCGGCTACTTATGATTGCTGTAATTTTCAATATTCAAGTATTATTTTGTGTGTTGGTAGCAGAGAGAGTGTCCATGATTTCAATCTCCCTAATAG
Source organism: Tipula helvola (assembly GCA_963556165.1). Lineage (NCBI taxonomy): Eukaryota > Metazoa > Arthropoda > Insecta > Diptera > Tipulidae > Tipula > Tipula helvola. The sequence goes on from OY744482.1 coordinate 106,331,314, forward strand.
GCGAGCTACGTCTGTAATATTCGGCATTTGGCTGTTAGTCATTGATATTCACTTTGATTCAGAATTATAATTTGATCAATGTGCCGGCGCACCATTCTCTCTGTTTCAACAGTGACTTTCGCTGAAACTCATTTTGGTCCACAATCATAATTTCTGACCATTCCCTTGAGTTTTTTGATTAATTTAAGAGGCTGCATGTGGTGCGTTTTAACTTCGCAGGTCGTTCGTCAAATCTGGATAGAATTTGACAAAATATGTATCAATTCTACGGTTGAACAGAAGCTTAACCGGACTCTCCCTATTACTCGTTGATGACGTCGCGTATTTGTGGAATAAAAATGTCGAAATACGTTTATGAATATCGTATGACAGCTCCCTTTTTTGGTATATAGTGCTTTGTTTCGTAAACCATTCGGTCCGCTTGTTCATTCGGCGGTGGATGGAACGAAGTAACTACGGTACAGAGCTTATTGATTTTCAGGATGATTTTTCTGGCATGGTGTGCGAGATCGAACAAGCTTCTCTATATGTCACCGTCAATTTTCGGCCACCAAACGTAACTCCGTGCCATACTCTTCATTCGCACAATACCTATGAGCAGTATTTAATGCGACTAATTTTGATTGACGTTAAGTTGATTCAACGTATCCAGAACGGTTTGAATTGATAGTCCCTGAGATACCAAGAAAGAACTCGAGAAAGAACAGGATCTTTCTTGGACGTTTTAAGTATTATGTCTATCAACATCACCACCTCCTCTTTAGCGCCCGAGGTAATCGAATTTGGCTTTCTTTCTCTTTTTGGTATCATGTAAACCAAATTATTGTAAGATTTCAGTTAATCTTTGACGAAGGTCATCTTCGGCAGATGTAATTACTATAACGTCATCAAAGTATGGAATAACGATTTCGATTCCATAAAGTAAACTTTCAATGAAATTTTGGAAAGATTCGGGCGCTGGGGAAATTCCAAATTAGAGCCGCTTCACCTTGTAGGTCGCTTTGTGTGCTTTGATGGACTGTGTCATCGCCATGCCCTTATTAGCCTTCAGCTGCTAATGGGCTTAAGCCAAGTCAAGCTTTGCGAAAATATTACCCATCGGCATCGTAGAGAGCAAGTGGGATAGGCTAGGTGATGGTATCGGATAAGTGATAGGGAATAGAGCCTTATTAACGGCATATTTGTAGTGGCAGCAAATCCGGACGGACCAATCAGGTTTCATAACGTGTACAATTGGAGTAGCCTAGTCGCTGTATTCTACGCTCAAGTTGTAAGGATCCTACAGATCTCAACAGAAATATGAAGTCTTCCCTTTTCCGATTTCGAATTTTCTATAAAATATATGGAAATAATGGATGAACCTATCTTTAGAGGTATCAAGAACCGCAATTGGAGCACAATTGCAGGTTTTGGATATTTTTGGCTCAGAATTTGCTGATTTGTAGTAAACTGATTTTCAAAAAAATCGAATTACCGGTCCCGAAACCTATCTTTCGAGGAATCAAGAACCGCAATTGGAGTCCCATTGCAGATTTCGGTCTTTCAGAATTTGCTGATTTATAGTAAGGTGAAAACCGAATTTTCCATGAAATGTATGCAAATAATCAAGCAATCTAAATGCGCAATGGCACAACAATTACAAGTCCCGAAACGGGAAGGAAAGTTTTATTCCAACCTGTATTGCAATGGATTCTGGTAGATCGAATTAAGTGGTTGATCTCACAGTATTCGCTACTCTCTGGGAAGGCTCTACTCAGCTCTACAGTCCCTGGAAATTTCTAACAAGCAGTGAATTCGGTACTGGAGGGATTGCAATAAGTGGAATGTTTAATTGGTGTTTACCAATTTATTATGATACCATGTACATAATATTACAGCAATAAACAGAAGTTACCGAAGAAATAAGCGAATTTTGTTGTAAGAACATTGCAGAATATATTTTAGAGAATCATGATGATCACTTCGGACTTGTAAATTTTACATGAAAGAAACCATAGTTCACGACCAGCGAAGAATGAAGTTTTGGAAATTGGTTGGAGGCAGCATTGCTATTGAACTGCAAAACCTTAAAAATAAGAATGCGATTACTAAAAAGCCAAGTTAATTCAGGAACCAAGCTGTTCCGATGAACTAACCCGAAGTAAATCGTAGAGTGTCGGGAACTACTCACGGACAATTGGGTAAAATGACTTATGCTCAAGTACCGATGAGTAACGGAAATCCAGGAAAAACTGATCAAAATGACGATATAAGTCAAATTCTTAAATTAATTTTAAGGAGACTTAACATTTGATGAGTTATTACAAAAACTATAGTACAGCACTAAGGGAGCCATTCTTAAACAGAAAAATGGCCAATGATCTTAGAATCTTATGTTGGAATGCCAATGGACTTATGCAATAAGAATTGCAGGTGGTCCTGGACACAGAAAAAATCAATGTATGGAAACACACTTCACTATAGACAATCAATCATTAAATTTAATAATTATCAAATATATCACACTGCTCACCCGGAAAACACTGCTAAAGGAGGTAGTGCTGTTATAATTAGAAATAGAATTCATCCATCACTATGAAGAGTTAAAATATGAAACGGAAAAATACAAGCAACTGCTATTAATATCAAAATCAAAAATGGTTCTATTTGTATTGCTGGTGTTTACTGCCCACCGAAGCACTCATTGAAAGAAAAAGATTATCTCGAGTTCCTCAGTAAATTAGGAAAACGGTTTCTACTTGGAGCAGACTTTAATGCCACAAATGTACACGGGGGCTCCAGATTAACAATGACTAAGAGCAAAGAACTCCTAAAAGCTATTAGAAATGCAGTTGTAAAGCCTTTTCAACTGGAAAACCAACCTACTCGGAGACTGATCCAAACAAAGTACCAGATCTGATTGATTCTTTCATAATAAAGAACATATCTGTAAATTATGAACAAGTAGATGAAAGCCACAACTTAAAATCTGATCATTCACCGATACTTCTAATGTTAAGTGCAAAAATCATTCAGAAAGAAAGAAACTCATTTCTAGAAATAATCACATTAATTGGGAATGCTTTAGAGTTTAGACTATCGCTAGAAGAAAAAAATAACTTAATGGTTCCATTAAAGACCGAGGAATAATTAGACAAAAAAGTCCACAAATTTGTAAACGATATATAGAGCCATCAGGTTGGGAAAATACACCTGAAATTAAAATGGAAATCAAGGGAAACAACTATCTTATCGAAATTAGGGAACTAGTAGCAGATAAAAGAAGAGAGAGAAGAATATGGCAACAAGCAAGGGCCCTACAAGAAAAAACTAATTTGAACAATCTCACTCAACAATTAAGAAGAGAGATCAAAGAATTGAAAGATGAATCAATCAGCAACTATTTAAGAAAATTAACTAATGATAGCAGTAGTGATTATTCTCTTTGGAAAGCAACCATAATGCAGAATCCTCCAATAAGAATAGCAAGCGAGAAATGGGCTAGAAAAAATGAAGACAAAGCTCGAGAATTAGCTGAACAGCTCGAAAAAATATTCCAGCCATACATGAAGACCAAACATTGTAAGCCGAGATAATAACTGAACAAGCTGTGCAAGAAAGTAAAGAAATCTTACCGACAACGCCAAAAGAAGTCATGCATGAGATAAAAGCAAATAGGCTCCTGGTTACGATTACGATCTTATTACTGCACAAATCTTAAAAGAACCGCCAAGAAAGCTCTGGTGAAGCTCACCAATCTTATAAATGAAGCATTTAGAATCAATCGTGTACCAAGCTTGGGAAAATTGGAGAAGTAATTTTGACCGCAAAACCTGGGAATCCCCAAAACACATAACCCTATCTTAGGGGCCAATTTCGCTATTGCCAGTCATATCCAAACACTTTGAGAAGCTACTGGTGGAAAGGTTATATCCGATAATCGAGAGTAAAAACTTGATTCCAAATCATCAGTTCGGTTTCCGTAACCAACACTCAATAATTGATCAAGTTCACAGAACAACCAGTATAATTGAGAAAGGACTAGAGGATAAAAGTCTGTTCTACGATATTCCTAGACGTTGCACAAGCGTTTGATAGAGTATGGCATGAAGGGCTTAACCACAAATTAACAAATCTTCTATCAGTGCAATATACTAAAATACTGGAATCTTACTTGAAAGATAGATTCTTCAGGATTAAGTTAAATGATACCTTTTCTGAATTGAAAAACAAATCAACGCAGGAGTATGCAAAGTAGTCTACTATTTTTAATTTAAAAATTAACAAATTACATAATTGCTTAGAAATTTAATTTTTTTTTTTTTAAATTAAAAATTAGTTGCCCAATCGTCTAGTAATTGAAACTGTAAATCAAAAAATTTGTATTTGGAATTGTAGTTAATTTTTAATTTAAATAATGTATGGCTAATAAAAATTAATTAAATAAATTAAATTCTGATGCTCAAAAAATTGCTTAAATCCAAAGATTTGAATACCGAACGTGTACTGTATACAAATAATTTTCCCAATCAGATTTTACCATTACTCATATCTCATATACCAATATCAACAGCTTTCCGTTAAATTTAACCAGTCGAACAGAAAAATTAGGACGATCATGTATCTCAGATGGGTTGTAACAGTTTTTGGTATAATATATGTATGTGATATTGGATTTGTTTGTTTTTTTATCTATTTGTATAATAAAAGACTAAATAATATTATTAGGGTTGTTTATTTATAGTAACATGACACACACACACACACACAGACAAAAAGATTTGAAATTCTATCATGTAAGTGTATATAGCAGACGCATGCGTTATTTATAGCGCCAAAGAATATACCTCCCCCACATTGAAAATATTTTTGTTGCTGCTGTTCAAAAACTACAATCCAATTTATTCATTCTTACTTTAGATTTTGTGCAATTAACAAGGGAATATTTTTTGGTTACATGATTTCTAAAAATTATTTGTATTTCGTTTAACTATAGTGTGAGATTTGATGACTGAGTATGGCTGCTTGAATAATTTCTATTTTCTGTGCTCTGTGCGTATACATAAAGTTTGGTTATTTTGTTTTTGTAAATTTCCATATTCAAATGAATTTCATTTTCATTTTGATACACAATTTAATCAAAAACAACAATTAATTATTTTTTTAAAAATCTGTTTTTATTTTAAAAAAAAATGTTCAAGTACTCATTCCGAGAGATTAGTATAATTAGCAAATAATAATTTTCAACAAAAAACTGATACCAAAATGTTTTTCTTTCGGTGCAGAATAAACCAATAACACCAATAACTTATTCCTGAAGGTCGCACAAACTTGTTTGGCACAAATAACTACCAACTCGAACAAGTGCTACGTGATTTACTCTGTAGTTCATTGAGTATATGTTTGGGGTAAATTAACGAGTTTCAAAAAAATTCGTAACGTTTAGTTTTAAACTGAAATGTTAATCCATCCTAATATCGTACGTCGTCAGCATTTAAATGTTGATGACAGTAAACGGTAACACGAATCCGTGCGGAAGCCTACGTTCAGATATATAGTAACAGTGGGAGACACTTCACTATTAAATTAAACATGCTGTATTCGACCGGTAAGACAAAGTTTAATTATTTTACTGGCTTGACACGAAAAGTTGAACCTCAGTTTCCTTAGAACTATGCTATGGTCTAAGGTATCGAAAGCTTTCAAAAAGGCTAATAAAACTAATATAATCATATGACCAACATCCAAAGCACTGGAAATATAATCAGTTATTTTTAACATCGCGGTCGCCTTGCTATCCTTTGGCGTAAAAACAAACTGAAATTGAGTAAGTTTGTTTTGTATAGTAACTAGTTCAAGAACCTTAGATAAAATGGCAGAATGCTAATTGTTCGACACTGGTATTACTATGGCAAATTTTTACTGAGATGGGAACCGGAAAACTGGTCCGAACAAATATTCATTATTAATGTGACAAATATACATGCATCACAAATATCGTTGAATTTTGTTCCATTTAAAGCTTTTAATATGACGTTACTATCAATAATATTGAAATCAAAATTATAGGTACTTGTGGAATATGAGAAACAGATGAGATCATGACGTGTCCTATTGAATCACCTTATCAATTTTTGCCTGACATGAAATGGAAGTAATTATAAAATCTGTAACAGACTAGCACTACAGTGAAAATGGCAATAATGAGATGGCTGATTTGATTTTGAAAACTCTTTGTGGTGTTATCATGTATATTGACTGGACGAATAATTAAGCATGATCCAAGCACAAAAGATGTTTTAGGCCACAGTGCGAGTTGGATAGTGGGCACACCCACATGGCCCTTCAATAATAATAATAATAATACCCAAAAATAATTTTTTTATTAGTTTAATTATTTATCGTTAGCCAAAGGAAATAAAACAACTTCTTGTTTACTTTTTTTCTATCTTTAAAGTTAAGAAAGGTTAGGGATCGGAAATAGTTTTCAACGTCACCTTTAAAGATTATCACAAAAATCTTGAAAATAAAACTAAAACCGCGGATCATCTTTTAGATAAAAGCCTTCAAATCCTCTTATTAATTGTAACCATGCCTGGCAACTTAACGCTTAAATAAAAAAATCCGACAAGCTTTTATCCGAGACAAAACCTATTAACATAGGACTACGTACAATTGAGAAAACGTAACTTTGTACAGTTTAAGTGAAACTTAAATTTAGAAATTACAAATTTTAAAAAACTGTTAATTTTCCAATGCTGCCATCATTATGCATTAGGCTGTATCATCCTAAACGTTGATTACCCGTTGTAATAAATCATAAATTTTATTATTTTATACATTTACTAGTGGGCACAGCTCGCCCTAGGACGAATACAATTGTGTGAATAACTTTAGTTATGTAATGTTATGTCCTGCGCCCGCTGTTACAATCAGCATTTGACCATTTGATTTTTTTTCGCCGTTATATTTTATCCGATTAGAAGTAGGTCGAGATTAAAGGCTTTTAAGAATGATTGTACCTTAAATAGATCTTAAATTACAAATAAGGGCTTTTAAGGATGATTTTACATGTGTAGGGGCATCGCCCAAAACCTTACAGACCGACAAATGGCAGAGTCTGGGTTTTTATTTAAAAAAATTAATTGAAAAAACAAAACTATAATATCTTAAGCAGAATCGAACCTCATACCCTAGCCGCTCTACTACCAAGCCACAACCCAGGCAACAAACTTGATTAAATTTTCATTGGTATATTCAAACATAGACTTTATACTTACTCTCGTACTGATCTAGCGAATTACATTCACTAAAATCAAAAAAACTAAGGATAGGGCTAAGTTTTTTTTTTTTGATTTTAGTGAATATAATTCGCTAGATCAGTACGTTCTTGATACTTGATGTATTAAGTGAGAATTGTTTTTTTGTAGTTTGATTGTCGTCTACCTGATGAGTGGACCTTATTATTTTTCTGATTAACCAATCGAAAAATTTTGCGAATGCTATTATTATTAGTATACTGTCTATACAAATTCGAAAAAAAAATCAAATTATATTTAATTTAAGGTCAAATATTTGGTCACTACTTAAATAATAAAAATAATAAAAAATTGAAAAGACAAATTTTAGCCCTAGTTCAGTGTGTTACCACTAAAACCCAAGCCATAAATGAAATCAAATTTAATTTGCATTGTTACTTTGGTACGTTACAGATTGTCAGAGTCTGGCCTTTCCTTAAGTTTATTATTATTATTATACATACATATTATATTCCAATCATTTCAGAGAAATCTTTAAGCACGTAAATAATTCAAAGAAATTATGTCTAATTATATTTATGTTTATTGAGCCAATATGTGTTTAAATAATTTTAACAAATTTTTTATTGGTTTTGAGCTCTTTATTTAAAAAATTATTTTATAGCTTTAGCTTTCGAATCCAATTCGTATTCATTCTCAAAAGCCTCTTGAGAACGAATCCGAATTGGATTCGAAAGCTAAAGCTATAAAATAATTTTTTAAATAAAGAGCTCATTTTCTCTAGTTTTCATTTTTCAAAGTTCATTTGAAATAATTCAATATCGACTGAAATAATTTAGCCTAAATGTTGATTACCTGTTTTACAAAATGTATTACATTCATTGTTTTACAATACAAAATTTTATGTTTTTCAATGCTTATTAAAACAATTAAATTGTGTAAAGAATCTCCGAGAATAACAAAACGCACAGTTATTTCTGAAGTAGCTCAAATATATAATTCCATTGGGCTGATATCGCCGGTTGTCATACTAGGGAAGATGTTTATGCAGCAATTATGGCAACTTAAGCTAAATTGGAACGAAAGTCCGCCCATTTGGATATACGCACGAATTGTTTCCGCTGCTTACTCAATTTAATAAAATAAAAATACCACGCGTTTACTTTTTACTTCTTTCTTCTTCGATCGTTTATTGCGAATTCAACCAAAAACCTTTTTTCTTTTGTCGTTTTCCTTTTTGACATAATTTCATACGCGCGTTCATATATTAGACCTCATACGTACGTTTTCATCATGAGTTCGGTTTATACCAATCGGTCTAATATACGGAGCGCGTTCTTTATAGTAATAGGTATAATAATACGTTACAATTAATTCAAATATGTAATATCTTATTCCTACGTTAACAATACAAACAAATTATAATGAATTCAAATTTAAATATAAATATGCATTGCTTGCTGCTTCTTACGCTGGCCGTAACAACCTGGCGCCTTAAAGTATAACGGACCTCAATATTCCTCTTCTTGAAAGACCGCGAATTATCTTCATACAACTAGGCTCAATACAAATGTTCACAATCAACATGCAGCATTTGCTCAAGTATACTGGGAAAACCTTAGAAAAAACTTCAAAGAGAAAACTAAGGAAAACCAGCATCGGATGTTGTGGCCTTTTCATCTTCCATTGGTAGCAAGCATAATTGGGTGATGGGTCGTACTAAGTCGCTCTTCTCGGTCTTAACCTTACACGTTCTAACCCTTCCATCCTGTCCGGTAAATACTTCGATAACTCTCACCATCAGCCACTGGCTTGGTGGTGTTATTTCATTACGGACGAATACCATATCTCCAACCTTTAATGATCTAGCTTCCTTTGCCCATCTGTTGCGCCGTTGTTGATCAGTTATATATTCTTCCGACCACCTGGCCCAGAATTCTTGCTGTAACTTTTGCCAAACAGACAACCGATTCGATGGAATCTATGCTAACAAGGTTTCATACGGGGTGAGGATTGGTTGCCCAGTTCGAAAATGACCCGGTGACAAAGTGGCTAAATCTGTCGGATCGTTACTAATTGGCGTCAATGGTCTGGAATTCAAACACGCTGCAATTTTTGGTAAAAGAGTGGTTAGTTCTTCAAAGTATACAACTGCGCTTCTGCAATTCTTCTTAAATGATGTTTGACCGATTTAACTGCTGCTTCCCAAATGCCTCCATGGTGTGGGGCATTTGGCGGGTTATAATGCCATTGAATGGAATGTGTCTGCAAATAATCCGCCACTGAGGAGTCCTGCCATAATGTGATGGCTTCACGTAGAATTCGGTCGGCTCAAATGAAGTTACTGCCGTTGTCACTATACATGTGATGAACCGCTCCGGCTCGTAAGTTTACAAAGCGGGTCAACCCCGCGATAAATGATTCAGATGCCAAACTACTAATTAATTCTAGATGGACTGCCTTGTACACCATACAAACAAATACAGCAATGTAGCCCTTCACCGTTGTGTTACGACTTTGCTTTAATTGGATCGGCCCGGCATAATCAACGCCGCAATGGTAAAATGCAGGCGTCGGCTCTAACCGATACCGCGGCAGGTCGGCCATTAATTGCTGCGCTGCACTTTGTTTATATCTGTCACACGTCACACAACGATACACTATACTACGTAATAAAATTCGACCTTGCAGAATCCAATATTTTCTTCTTAAATATTGTGTACAAAGTTGCACTCTCCCATGACACAATTCCTTATGAGCCTTTCCCGCGATTTTCCTAGCTAACCCACTTCTGTGATCTAATATAATTGGTTTTCGTTGATTTAATGGAAGCTTTGTATTGTCTAGTCTCCCTGATTGTCTCAGTATCCCTCGATCATCCATCCATGGTGTCAACATCCATAGTCGACTGGATTTCGGTAACCCTTTATTACATCGTATTGCCTCATAGTCAACTGGAAATGATTGTTTCTGCGAGACAATTATCCAATAAATCAGTGCATTTTCTATTTCACAAATTGATAACCTTGGCACATGATTCTCAACATTATTTATTGTGATAATTACAACGTTGCTTTGATTTAGTTCGGGTGGTTTATGATTGTCCAGTAATTGATTGACATCCTTAGCATCCTTTCTAATTCTTCGTCTACTAATTGGCTCAAAGCATAATTTACAAAATCGAAGAACATATGCTGTGATGCGACATACGACTTCATGTGATGATGCTTTGTCCATCAAAACAATTTCTTGATCGGGGCCTACAACTGTCGTCAATAGAACATTGTCAAACCTAATTGGTGGCTCCTTACATTCCGTCTTAATTAGAGCGATCGTTTCCTTATTAGATGATTTTGGAGCCCATACCGGCCAGGATTCAATGGCTTCCTTCAGCATATTCGGACCCTCCCACCATAATTTATTGTTTAATAAATTAGTAACCTTTATCCCGCGTGATATCAAATCAGCAGGATTATGTTCAGTTCCAATATGACGAAATTGCTCTAACGTTGATCCTCTTAATATTTTGCTGACTCGCTTAGCCACAAACGTTTTTAATTCATTTATGGGTTTCTTCAGCCAATGCAGCACTATTTCTGAATCCGTCCAGATGTAAATTGGGGCCGCTGCAAACGTTGGTATTTCCCTGACCTTAAGAATTAATTTACTACTTAGCTCCACCGCGCATAATTCCAATCTTGGTATGGTCACTAACTTAATTGGTGCTATTCTACTTCTGGAACATAACAACCTTGCTCTCCACTGGTTATTCGTATTAACTCGTACGTAAACAGCAACGCCATATGCTTTATTCGACGCATCACAAAATATGTGAATCTGAATCTTCTGGTCACTAGACGTGTTTAGCCATCGTGGTATCCTTAATTCATTAATGAGTTTTAATTCGTCATAAAAATCCTTCCATTCTTTTTGTATTGACAATCCCAGTGGTTCATCCCAGTTATTTCCTTGACGCCCTAATTCTTGAATAAACAACTTTGCTCGGATGGTAACTGGAGATACCCATCCTTGAGGATCAAATATTCTCGCTGCTTCACTAGTAATAATACGCTTGTTAATAATCTCTGGTTGGTTACGATCCTGCACTTGAAATTGGAATTCATCCTTTACAAAATCCCATTGGATACCTAATACACTCGTGTTATTCTGTAGCTCTACTGTCTTTGCTGACATTTCACTCTCTATAATGTTTTCACAATTTGAGCGCCATTTGGCTAATGTGAAGCCACCTCCCTTAAGCATTTCAATAATTTCTGCTTCCAGTTTTATTGCTTGACCTTCTGATTCTACTGAGGATAACATATCGTCCATGTAGAAATCATTTTGTACAACTTGAGATGCCGTTGGCAGCTCCTTTGCGCTATCAATCGCACATTGATTTAATGCCTTGACTGTCTTTGACACTGTGAGCCAATATTCCGTTATGGGTTCTTTTGGATCGCTTCTCCACAAAATTCTTTGTAGGTCCCACTGACTCGGTTGAATTTTCACTCGGCGAAACATTTTACAAATGTCCGCCGAGATGGCAACTCTTCCCGTTCTAAACTTCATAACTATATCCATCAAGTCCTTTTGCAGACGAGGTCCAATGTATTGTATATCGTTTAGTGATTTTCCATTAGATGATTTTGCCGAACCATCAAACACGACTCTAAATTTGCGATCTAGTTACAAAGTTGCCTTTACAATCATTCATCCCATTTTTTTCACCATTTTCCATTCATATCAATTTGCCACATCTTGCATTTTTTCCTACTTAATCACACAACATTTATGCCTTTCTTCCATAAATTCTACCTTGGTTTAATCCTTAATCAATTTAAACTTTTTATATAATTTAACCCCTGTTGGTTATACTTGTTTATTTTCCTTTCCCTTAGATACCTTAACATTATAGCGGGCCTTGTCATTCTACTATTTTGTGCTTTCTTCCAGCCTGGGACCAGTATGTCCATTTATTTAAAGTCAATCCCATAGTACGGTTCACCATACAACACTGGGTACCATTGACCTTCCCATACGATAAATCGGAATCAATTCAGAAGAGCGATCTTGTGTATGGCCATACTATTTTTTAATAAATAAATTCAAATCAAACAATAAAATGTTTTAAAGAATTAAGATTGACGTTACGTTAATAGTTACTTTACTTATGATCACTCAACCTTCATAACCCTCAAAACCGCTGATGGTATTGGCAAAACTCCATGCCTACTAATTTGCTTTTTTTTTGTTTTATGTTTAGAAATAAAAACTAGTATTTTCCATTCAAAAAGCGAAATACTTCAATCTTTAATATAATATTATCAACGATAAATTTATATTTGCCGAACTTCTGAAATGGTAAATTATCTGTATTCAATGTTTTGATCATTAACTCTTTAATGATCTTTCCGCAGGTTCACCTACGGAAACTCCACGCCGCATTACATCTTGGCAAAACTCCTTGCCTACTAAATTGCTCCTTTTTTATGTTTAGAAATAAAAATCAGTCTATTCCATCCAAAAAGCGAAATACTTCAATCCTTTATATAATATTATCAATGATAAATTTATATTTGCAGAACTTCTCAAACGGTAATTATCTGTATTCAATGTTTTGATCTTTAATTCCTTAATGATCCTTCCGCAGGCTTGCCTACGGAGACTCTACCCCGCATTACATCTTAGCAAAACTCGATGCCGTAGAACATTACTTTTCGGCAAAACTCGATGCCGCACTACATTACTTTTTGGCAAAACTCGATGCCACATTACATTACTTTTTGGCAAAACTCGATGCCACATTACATTACGGCAAAACTCCATGCCTCGAGAACCTTTATTTGAACTGCATTTTATATTCCAATTCCTCTTGCTTCCGGAAGACTTGCTCCTTATATATCCACTACTACTAGCCCACTACAAAATTCCTAGCCTATCGATAATCATCAGTTGTCCTTTTCTATATTCACCTCCTCACTACCAACTGTACCGTAATATTCCTAACCTATCTAATCTATACCTAACCTATAATTTTTCATGCTTCTTTTCTTACCTTCTTGTTCGCTCTACTTTTTCCTAAATTTAACCTCACAGAATTAATTTAACCCTATAATTCTCTTTTTAGTACTCAACTAGTATTACAATAATTTACTCATCTCTCAATTACTCATCTAAACATGTGGCGTCATATTCCTTTGCGACAACTATCTCAATAGTTTTGCTAATTTCTCGCATTCTATCATGCATCATTTATGCAGTTTTATTTTCTCCCTCATTTTTTACAATTTAATCTCACATATTCATGCTAATTTACTACTCGGCACATATGTCCAACAATATTCAATAACAATTGAGTCTTATGCGTCTTACAATGTTGCTCGCTCCAAAATGGGAATCCCCCATTACATTATAATTTCCATTTATTCAAAAAATCAACTTTTCCCATTACGTGTTGAATCGTAATTTCAATTATCATGTTTAATCGTGTTACACATTAACGCTTTAATCACGTGATAATCATCTTTATACCGGATCCGTTTGCCACCAAAATAACCGTTATTCCGTATAATAGTACATGTGCTACATATGCATATATAACTGTTGTCTGATAATTTCTTATTCCAAACTACTCCACGAATTCCAATAACTTGGTACAAATATGCTCATTAAGGCTCCCCAATGTCTCGATAATACCACGATGCTCCTTTTTTATTTATCAAATTCCTTTTTTATTTTACAAATTCGCTTGCTCTACCCTTTTCTCGATATTTTCTCGATTTTTCCAAAATAATTTTACCGTTATCCGGTCTACCACGATGCTCTATTTCTCCTTTTTCTTTTAAATTTTTATCACTTTATACACTAAATACTTTTCTTTTTTTTCACCTTTTCACTATTAGACTGAATTTCTACCAATTTTCTCCAGTAAAATCCCGGTTTCTGGCACCCTGTTTCCGCTGCTTACTCAATTTAATAAAATAAAAATACCACGCGTTTACTTTTTACTTCTTTCTTCTTCGATCGTTTATTGCGAATTCAACCAAAAACCTTTTTTCTTTTGTCGTTTTCCTTTTTGACATAATTTCATACGCGCGTTCATATATTAGACCTCATACGTACGTTTTCATCATGAGTTCGGTTTATACCGAATGTAGTAATAGGTATAAAGTTGTAATAGGTATAATAATACGTTACAATTAATTCAAATAATATCTTATTCCTACGTTAACAATACAAACAAATTATAATGAATTCAAATTTAAATATAAATATCCATTGCTTGCTGCTTCTTACGCTGGCCGTAACACGAATAGGTATCATTTTCGCGAAAATTTACAAAAATTTCAAGGGCTTTACATTCCACGACATATGTTCAATCAATGTCGAACTCCAACAAACTTTCAAATACATGGTTTTGCGGATGCTAGCCAGAAGGGTCACGATGCTGCAGTCTATGTTCGAAGTCACATCACCAATGGTGTTATCGTTAGACTATTATGTTCAAAATCTCGAGTCGCTCCCTTTAAACAAACAACTCTATTTCGACTTGAGCTGCTAGCGGCTCAGTTTAAATTTTTTAGTAGACGAATATTTTTTTTGGACTTACTCCATGATTGTATTGCATTGGCTCAACGCTCCTTCCGTTTGGTGGAAAACCTTCGTTGTTACCGTGTATCTATAACATTTAATCTTTGGTTTCAACTAAAAATTGGCGCTATGTCAGTTCCAATCACATTCCGGCCGATCTGATTTTGTGTGGTTACTCCCAGTACAGTTAATTACAGTCCCTGGCCAAATTATTAGACGTACATCAATTCTGTTGGGAAATGTTGACTTCTGGCGACTTATGTATTTCACTAAACATTTTTATAGCCTAGCCATACGAAACAATTATTTATATAGATGCATTCAAAATACAAAGTTTTACTTTGTACTAAATAATATTTGTACTAAAAGTAAAAATACATTTTTTATCTAAACTAGAAATAGCTTAAAAAAAAAAATCTAGCTGAGCTAGCTCAAAATTTTGTGGATGCATGTTCAGTATTATTGACTCTACATTTCTTAATTTGGCGTTTTGTGCTATCTTGGCTAGAAATAGCTCTGAGGGCATTATAAATTTAGATAATAATACTTAAAATTAGTACTTGTCGGTATATGTACTAATTAGTACTTATCGTATTTAGTAAACGAACAAAAGTTATTTTTTGTAATTTGAAAATGTAATTTTTATTTGTATATTAAAAATTATAAGGGCTAAAATTATTTGTAATAAGTACTAATTTTATTCATATTAATCTACATTTATTTAATGCTCTGAGAACTATTTCTTGCCTAGATAGCACAAAACACCAAATGAAAGAAATGTAGAGTCAATAATACTGAACATGCATCCACTAAATATTTTGAGGTAGCTCAGCTAGAAATATTTTTTTTAACGATATTTCTAATTTAGATAAAAAATGTTTTTCTACTTTTAGTACAAATATTATTTAGTACAAAGTAAAACTTTGTATTTTGAATGCATCTATATAAATAATTGTTTCGTATGGCTAGGCTATAAAAATGTTTAGTGAAATACATAAGTCGCCAGAAGTTAACATTTCCCAACAGAATTGATGTGCGTCTAATAATTTGGCCACGGACTGTATTTCTGAATTATGGTGGAATGGTCCGCGTTTTCTTCAATCATCTGACGAATCCTGCTCCCAATTGTTTTTGCCATTGAATGAAATCGAATTATCCGAACAGAAAAAGCACACAATTATTAATTGTGATGAGTTTCATCCAATCTATGCACTTAGACGACATAGAAGGGATGATTCTGCGCATACACGCAAGTGAATAATTTTTCACTATACAAGATAAAAAGGGTTATTTGTTGCATTTAGTCATACAATTGAGAATACAAATTGTGCATAAAATTGGACACAGCTTTCTACAAAAGTGATAATAAAACAAGTTATTCTAAATTACATATTGAAACTTATAACAAAGTTAAGTTGTTCTGTGCGATAGTTCTGTGTGATTAAGCCACACGCCTTAGTGTTTCGTTAACAATTCTCATTTTTGCAACCTGGGAGAGAAAAGCATCTCCATACAATAACAAGCCGTTTCCTCTTGTTTGCTAAATCCACACGATTTCGCGAAGCGACGAATATCTATCAAGAATGAGCCAATTTTTTTACCAGCATCTTGCTTACGATTGTAGAAAAGATGTCTTTCTTACAGAATATTCTTCTTCGAGGTAAAATATTTTTCAAAAGCCGTGACTGTATCATTAAAATTTTCCTTTTTTCGCCGTTTAGATTGAATGTTTCAAAACTATCGATGGCTTCCTCTCCAACAACATTTTACAGTAATGCAGCTTTAACGTCAGATTCTTTTAAATATATTGATTGTAAAATTTCCTCCAAACACAAGAAGTTGTGATAATTATGTTTATTTTATTAATTACAGATTTTACATTAAAAATAGAAAATTAATGTGATGCTTAATACATTCGTATTTCTTACACTCTCTGTCAGTGTTACCAACTCAATCATAATAGCTTAAACTAAAGGATGGCTTACACACCAGTATTGTTGTTACAAATCGTTTTTCAATTCCACACCCTAAATGTATGATCCTAAAAATTTCGTGTGACTCGTATGGAATTTTAAGAACAAGTAACCATGCTCTGTGATACACATTACATTACACATATCATTAAAACCGAAATAAAAAAAAAACATTAAGTTTTCAAGTTCCTCTTTCTAATTATCGCTTCCTCTTTTAAATAACACAAATACACAATTTTATAAATTAAAATGAAAGTTTCGTGTAACTCGGCTATTTTTCAAGGTCACGAAAAATGAGATAAAAATTAGCCACCGCATCATTATAATACAAGTATTGTCTTATACCCTAGTACTGATGAGAAAAGAGAATTTTTCTATTAAATTTTCCTGAGACAAAATTGTTCGGTAGCTGTGCGATGAATTTAACTGTTAAAAGGATATTTCTAATAAGCGGGTGAAGTCAACCTCGCTTATTCATCCGACTTTTTACGATTTGAATAAATTGTCTCCTAGTATACAAGGAATATAAGAATACGTCTTGGTTGCGCTTATACCAAAAAAATTCCTCCTCAAAAGATTGTGATCCTGGTGAAAATATATAACGTCTTTCAAATATACCTAACAAAAAGTTTTATATTTCCATTATTTTTATTCTAAAAAAGCTCAATTTAGAAAAAAAAACACACAACTAGTAGTAAAGTGATTGAAATAGTTGGGTGTACGTATTTATAGTAAACCAACCAATAAAATAATCTTGGAATTTGTTAGAATTTTTGAACCAAGATTCCATACCGTCTGAATAACAAAAAGGCACAAAAATAATTTTCCCGTATATTCTTATAATAACCAGCTTTATTTGTGTAAGTCCTTTTCCATTTTATCGTCTCCTTGACGAATTCACGGCGAAAATATTCAGCTTTAAATATATGCAAGATGAAACAGAAAAACACAAAAACGTTTTAACCCTAACGACATTTTTTGGTTTTGATGGAAATATTTTTTACCAACATAAACACAATAATTTATTTTCTTGTTTAGCAAATTTTGGTACTCTATACTTGGGTTTGGTTTTTTGTGTGCTTTTTTGTGCACGAATATTGATTTTATGATGTACGATTAAATAATATACCAAAATACATAAAAAGGAACTTTGCTTCGTGTTATTTCTTTTAATGCTTCTTGCCTGTTCCACAATATGAATGCAACACATTGTTGAGTCTCACTATTTTTATTACAAAACATTATTTTAATGTAACCAACCATTTCATTTCCCCCTAACTAAAGCAACCATAAAAGAAATATTTATTTTTTGTTGATAATCCCTCCTGAATATTTCGTCCTCCTGTTAAATTACTATAAATATGACATCATTATTCTAATTTTAAATTGCTACTCCTTTTTGTATAATACCCTCGCAAATAACACAAAATCGTATAATTGGTAAAATGTACGGTATCATGTTTAACCCCATAAAAGGCTGGCGTATGTCACTTGATTGAAAATTTAGGTTTAAAGTTAAAACGAAAATACAGTTAAATTCAGGTTGAACAGGATATCAGACGGTTACCTATGTATGTACGTTATAAAAATAATAAAAGCTTATTATTCTCGAAATACAATGAAAACTGATACCGTTAAAATATTCTTGTTTTATACCGCTATAATTCCATGTAATCCTGGCACTTAAAATACGCTCTTTCGAGGAAATCTATTAAAAATTCTAAATATTATTGAATTAACATTCCTATTTATCTAGCCAAAGCAACAATTGTTAGGATTATACTTAAATAACAAGGTAACATCATTTTGTGGAAACGAAAGGTTTTTTTTCACCCCTAACATGTATTTCGTTTCTAAATTGTTCACCCACATACATATGCAACCTTAAATCCTGTTAATTTAGGAATTTGTCCAACTTTAGAAAATTTCCATTTTCAACATGGAACAAAACAATACAAAACTTTTTTCTTTTGGATCGATTAGAATTTTTTTTTTACTGTGCTTACGTCAAACAATTTTTTTTGTATGGAAGGAATTTTTTATACATATGATTTTCTACTGGCCTGTGTTTGGTCTATTTGTGAGTTTTATGCCAGTTTGGTTAGGCTGGTTTAATTTTACAATAAAAACAACCTACCATTCACTATCTATATAAATATACAGGGGGTGATCCTTAAGTAAGTATAATAAATTGGGGAAGGATTTAGGACACTAATCTGAACAAAAAATGCAGATATGCATTTTATTTACGGACTTGCTGATGGAAATGCTGTTCAAGCAAGGCATATTTATAGCGAAGGGTACCCCAATCGCCGATTATCCAATATTGAAACTTTTATATGAGAATCCATTAGAGACTTATGAAAAATGGTCCTTCAAACGAGGAAGTGTGCTAGGAAGGCCGGTAACAACTGGAATGCA
This sequence comes from Tipula helvola, assembly GCA_963556165.1. NCBI lineage: Eukaryota > Metazoa > Arthropoda > Insecta > Diptera > Tipulidae > Tipula > Tipula helvola. Next base: position 106,350,539 of record OY744482.1, read on the forward strand.
TTGTTTAAGACTACCTTCGTGAATTTACAACGAAACCATGGTATTTTTATTGCAGACGTATAGCAAAATCGTTTGCGTAGGTTCTCAGTAGGAGAAATCGAAAAAATTGAATATCGTCAATTACAGCGCCATCTATCATGAATCGAAAATAATGTTTTAGTCAAATCCTACGTATTTTTAGCCGTAGAATCCGAATCTGCAATAAAAAATAGGGGTTCCTATTTTAGTTTCAAAATTACCCCCGCCTCACTTACAAGGAGGTGGGGTACTAATTTTAACACTAATATATTTCCCCGCGGAATTATTAAATTTTGATCTGTACCATTTTTTTCGTAGAGTGCTTATTTTCCGAGATATTTGAGTTGTATCAGTTTAAAAAAATCACCCGGTATAATTTAAGATTAACCAGGTAAACCCCAATAACTTTTTAAACGGGTTGGCATAACTAAAGTAGACACATAGCACAGATAAGTATATCAGATGTTTCAAGCCGAACAAGTTTTTGGCAATTCATTCTGGAACCCAAAACCTGAAACTCAAACCAATTTAAATTATTTTTACTGAGGTTCCATCTAAGCTTTAATAGAAGAAAGACAGTTAGTAGAGACACATTTTAATAAGCTCATTCTTTTTTGATGATTTCACCCATTTTTGTTGTAAAAAATTACAACTACAATTTTTGGTTTAATAAGTTAACTTTTAAATTTAATATAACAAATAAAATTGTGCAATAAAAGCAAATATTTGTTCAAAAATATTTATATTTATTTACGATAGATGGTGTTACGTGAATCGTTTTTGTATTATTTTGAGTCCAAGGTAAAATATTACAGACACATTTAATATTGGGTTCCAGTTCAAAAAACCACAAAATCATTCGGGCTTGATTCATCTGATATTCTTATCTGTGCACATAGGTCTACCGAAGTATCATAGTGATATGTTTTCCGATCGTTAAAAATTTCGCAATATTAATTTGTTTATTCATTAAATAAATATATTTCATTCGCATATTATTATTGAAAAATATTTTGTATTAATTCGCCTGAAAGTATACTTTTTTACTGTGGGTTTCCACTTGGGATGCCTTTGCGAATAATCGCAATCTGTTTTAAATTTTTTCACACGGATAGTATATGTACATTGAAAAAAAAATACATATCGGTATATAAATTTGTCTACGCAACCATAGACAAATTTACAATACGATTTGCAATCAAAAGTAATCATGCCTACATCTTTTTCCATTGCAAATTTAGCATTTACAAAAAAAAATAAAAAATTTCCCTTATTTTGCAAGCAAGCTGAAATATTTTTCCAATGTGAAAACTTATTAACGTAGGACTACGTCTTTGTTTTCATTATATATGGGGGGTAATCCAAAATTTTAATGTGATGACGCGCGTCACGGAATTGACGTATTTAGGAAATTTATTTGATTAAAGCAATGTCTTTGAATAAATATAAATGTAATGTTTAAAAAACTGTAAAAATCAAACATAATTAAATAAAAATGTATGGATTGGAAAATAATTAAAACAACAAATTATTAAAATGCATTATAATTTTAATTTTAATTAAATAGTGATGAACTTGATCAAACATGCCGCACGCCATATTGATTTAAAACTATAAAATAAAAATAAAAAAGTTGAAAATTTTTTTATTTTCATTATGTAAAATATTGCGTACATTTTTTGAATTTATATGCTGTATAACCTATGCAATCCTAGAAAAATGTATAGCCGCAAAGATCAGGTTGAAAAATGTTTAGGTTTGCGAGTTATGGGACTTCAAAGTTGCCAAGTGACCGGAAACTAATTTGATTTAATACGTCATTTGAATCGTCAATATTTAAAAATAAATTATATCTAGTAAGCTTTTAATTATAGGAACATTCCCATTTCTGCGACATTGATATTTCTGTGACGTTCTGTGATTGAAATTTCAACGATATATTGATTGATACATTATTTTTGAATTGCTTTATTAAAATTGTGTTTAAAGGTATTATTTCTGAATAATAAATTTTCTTGGTATATGGTCGTATATACAAACCTTAATAGCACATTATTATGGGACGCAATTAGGGTGGAGCAAGTTTTGGAGAAAGGCGCTGGGAGGTATATAAAATGAAATGATGCGTGTTGAAAAGGTGGAATTCGGTGACAAAAGATTAATTCTAGACGAAGTAATTTAAATTCTTAAGGATTTTCAACAGAATATGTACAACTGGATCTTATTGTTAAATTTCGAAGATGAAAACACGTGTGAGTTCTAAGTAATCTAAGGGAACCTTTTGACATGTCAAATTCAGAAAATTATAAAAACTATTCTAAGTTGTATTACTCTGTGAGACATTAACGAAACTTTCTTTTTCATCGGCCACCAAGCTCTTTTTAGGTGTTAAAACCACCCATTAATTTAACCTTAAAAAAACGCCTTTCCCGATATATCTCGACTTCTACTCCACTTTATTTGATAAAGCAAATTGGTAATTATTTCCCATAAAAAGTACAACTAATCCATAGTAAATTAGATTATAAGCGATGCATCTCTATTTTTTAGGAGATGAAATCGCCAATTTTTCGCAAATTAAGGGGTGGTTTTAATGCCTAAAAAGGGCTTGGTTGCCGATAAAAAAATGGTTTCGTTATTGTCTCACAGAGTACCACAACTAAGAGATAGTTTTTATAATTTTTTGGATTGGACAGTACAAAAGGTTCCCTTGTGAGATTGTTTGTGAGCCTGTGATTTGGCGGCATGAGAGTAGAAGAGTTATATTGTCGTGCCCAATTGTAATATTAGGGAAGATGTCTCCAAATTTTATAAAATGCCTGCCCAAAATAACAGAAAATGTTTGTAAAATATAAATGGTTTGTTTGGTGATCTTTAAAGGAAGCTTTGTGCTAGCTTTGTGTAGCTGATACAGCCTAATACATAAAGATGGCAGCATTAGACAATTAATGTTTTTTTTTTTAATTTGTAATTTCCAAATTTTGGTTTTGCTTAAACTGTACAAATAAAGTTTTCGCAATTCTACGTAGTCCTACGTTAATAGATCGTATCTCGGATACAAGCTCGTCGGTCTTGTTTTTAGGGGTATATCCCCCAACAGGTCGGAAATAAACTATTTGCGTCTCAAAATCTGACTACTCGACTGATTTTAACATGAGTTTTTCAATTGAAATTTCTTTTTTTTTGCTTTTGCGACTGAGTAGTATTAATTGTCTTGACTTACTTGATTTTCACCCTTATTCCCTTAGTCGTCTCACTTCATTCGACGTGACAATTGTCGTGTCACTTCAACTTAAAATTGGTATTCTTCAAGTCGATCGAAGTGACGTGACACGACAAATGTCATAAATCAGAATCCATTAGGCAACACTAATAATTTACTATTATTTGACGGAATTCTGACATTTAAAAATCAAGAAAATGTCAAATGTGTTGTTAAAAAATCCAAATATGTTAGAAATTTGTATTTCTTAATTTTTTTGTGATATTATTGACATAATAAAAAATAGGAAAGGCTTTTTGATTCCTTCGCTTATTTGAATATGTGTATGACATAATGCACATTTTGTCAGAAATATAAATTTTATTTTTCACATACAATGTAAAATTATTAATAATTACAATATTTATAAATTATAAATGTGTAATATATTTAATAACTCGCTAAAAATAGTCAAAATATAATTTAAAATTGAAAAACTATCGTTTTTTGCCTTCATCCATTTTGTGTCGCTTGAAAATTTCAGGCGATGAAATTGTCATTTCAAGTGACATGAAACTTTTGAAATGACTAAGGGAATACCAATTCAAGAGACGTTTGTCACTTCAAATGACGACTGTCACTCCAATCGACTAAGGGACCAAAAATTGGTTGTCGGTACAAACGACAAGTGGCACAACTAAGAGAATAAGGCCCTTTATTTGCATCGTCAAAAAGTCGGTTGTAGCTTTTCTATGTTTTTACTACTCAGTCGCAAATAAAATACAAAAAAAAAGGAAAACTCATGTTAAAATCAATCGAGTAGTCAGATTTTGAGGCGCAAATAGTTTATTTGCGACCTGTTGCTGTTGGAGGATATACCTCTTATTATGATTTTTATTGACGTCTAGAAATGTCTAAATTGACAAAATTATTTGGTAATACAAATACAAAATTCTTCTAACACAGTGACATGAAACAAAAAATTTCCCTTTGCGAATATTCGCAAAGCATTCAAGTGGAAACCATAGGTGAAGCACATACATTATGCAATTTTGGATATCCGCCCAAAACGCGATATTTCAAAACGCGATACACTGGATGTTTCAAAACGCTGGAAATCAGTTTTAATGAAAAATTCTGTAACTATTGTAAAAAAAATCATAGTGAACCTTGTTGATGTGAATCTCCTGACTCCTGAGGTCGGAAAAATTAAAATTAAAATCATTGGAAGTGCCGCTTTTTTTGTCAGCAATTTTAAAATTTAAATAAATTTCACAATATGAATGCTTATTTTATACGTCGCTTTTAATTTAGAAGTTTGAGATTTGTATGTCTTATGAATTAATATGATCTTTTTGGTTACAAAATATATTATTTTTAATAGCATTCCCATTATTACGACTTGTCAGTCAATAAAATAAAGAGGCTAGCTACTCACAAGTCACAAAACATCTACCAAAAACCCCCCGTAATTTCCTTAAAAGTTTTTAAGATCAACGATGTATTTTACCCTTTCAAAAAATAAGAACTTTCCTTAAGCCCCTGGTAGCTTAGTTTCGTACTGATAAAAAGTTAGTCTACTCTCTACAGTCATCAGGTAGCTACGACCAAATTACAAAAATATAATTCAAAACTTTTACGAATAATACTAGGTAAGAACGTACCGATTTAGCGAATTATATTGACCAAATCTAAAATGCTATTAAAAGTAATAGCGGTACATATTTTGTTGAGAAAAATTTAAACAAATTTAGTTTTGATTTAATTTTTATCCTATCCTTTACTATATCGCTCATTTGCTGCAAGGATGACACAACTCAAAAATTACTTTTGTTGAAAAAACACTTTTAAAACTGTTGTATGGTAATACTTTTCAACAATAATTTGAAAATGACTTAGCGGTATAATTTAGAGATGTAATGGGTAATACGTTGTTAGAAACACAGCGTTATAGTACCTCTAATAACGCATTTGTGGGGCCGTAGTCCAAACACAGCTCAAAAATTTCCATTTTGAGTTATATCACTCTTGCAGCAAATGAGCGACTACGATTTTAATAAAGAAACATTTTTTTGGATTTTTTAAATCATGCGGCGCTTTATATTCAATGCAATTATTGTTGTAGTTGACAAATGTTGGTGATATGTATACATATATGTAGTATGCCATGTCGTGTGGACCGTTTTCATATCACCAATCTGACATTTGGTACATTGGTATATACGTTCGCTAAATAGGCTGTAAATGATAATACATAAAAAGGAGACCACCAACATTGGTTGACATGTTGGTAATGCGGTCCAGACGGTGTGGCATGATTTGGTTTAGTTACTTTAGAAATTTATTGCATTTTCTATAATTGTTAAAATTCGTGTACATACGATTAGGTATCTGAAATTATAATTAAGCAGACTAATTGATTTGTTTCTTTACGGCAATGAAGTTTAATCTTGTTTTGTAACTTAGAAAAATGTGGTCAACTGGGGAGACTATTTGTGGTCAACTAAAAATGGTGAAAGTTTTTTAAAATATATTTGAATTAAAATTGTTGATGTTATTTTCTTAACCAAATTCAAATTATAGATATTATAGATTTATTTAACAATTTTGCTTCAACAATAGAAAGTGTTTTAAAAATAATTCACCATTTTGGCAAGACGTGTTTCATTTTTGTTTTTGGGGCAAGCTATATTTTTGTTCGTACCGTGAATATTGTTCCTGAAACTAGCAGGCTGTAAAGTGAAACAGAAATTCCAAAATACAAGTTAAAAATAAACTTAATTCATAAAATGGAGTAAAAAATGATATTAGAAAAATTCTGGAGGCGTCATTTTTTTTAATTATTGTTTTGTTTGTTGATTTTCTTTTAAACCTTTACCTAACAGAATTTTCAGTCAATTTTAAACAACATATGAAACGGAGTATTTACAGTGTAACTTATGAATTTTCTAGGAAGCTTACTAACAAAAAAGAAATTTCAAGAATTTCAAAGAGAAGCCTAAACTCCGAGCCTCCGACAAAAAAAACCAGCTAAGTTTTATGAAACCTTAAGTGCCAGACAACATTCCAGAGTGCGAAGAAGATGATAAGTTATTTTTGCAGCATCACTCGGAACCATATGGGGAAAAATTGAGGTATTATGGAAGACAACATCAAAGCATAGGTAGTCAATAACGATAAAACATCCGTTAAACGCAAATTTTTGATGAAAGGCCTCTCTTAAGAGATGCAAGAGCTCCATATTGGTAAGTCATTATAAATTAATTATAAATAAACATTATCTGTATTAATAATAAAACAATGTTTTCTAATTTATTTAGTATGATATAGATTTTGAGATGTGACATCCATAAAAAATAATAATTTATTCAAAGAATGGAAAGCAATGGCACCGACTGCTATTGAAAAAATGAGATCTGCAATTAAAGATGTCTCCACAACAAATCTTATTTCAAAAGTGAGTGCCGACATCGAAGGAGGATTATTTACATATAGATGACTCGAATAATCGTCTAAAAACAAATCGCCCAGGAATGAAAAATGGTCATGTGAAAGCTATGCTAAATCTAATTGAAAAGAATTGACTAAAATACTTTGACTTTTTGAGAGTCGATACATTTGTATTGACTCTGGGGTAAAGTAAAGGGAGGGTAATAATATTTCTACTTTTTTCGAGTAGATGTATTATAAGTGATTGGCCTCTGTATTATCTCTTAAAGAATTGACAAACAAGAACAAACGCCCATATTTACAGCACGGTTGTTCATTGCCCAAACCTACAATGAAAAATCGTTTAATAATTTTTGATCAAATTTTCTGTACTGGTGAACTCCGTGGACTGTTGGATGGCTCAATGACAGTCTTTTGGGGGCTTGCCGAATGGGTGGTGGTACACAATTGTGTATACGGGCCGGGAAAGGACTAAAGAGAGAATTGTAGAAGGTTTTGGTGATTATCCATAATGTATAATGGCCCAACACTTCTGGGCCTTTCTTTAACTAAGTTATTTTAGGCAATTTGGCTTAATAAACAAACGCCCATATTAACAGCACGGTTCTTGAGAACAATTTTTTGCACGCAAGAAACAAGAAACAGTGTGCTACAGAGTACTACACTGACGAAGAAGAATTACAAGAACAAACTGACTGGATCCTAAAAAAGGACAGGAAGAAAAGACCTGCAAAGAAAGGGAAGGCAGGGAAGGGGCTTTCATTGTTTATGCTTACTTTTAATAGCAAAGAAAAAGTGGAAACAATTATCAATATTAGGGCAGTCCTTAACATGAGAGTTCGAATAGAAGCATTAAGAAAATTCACAGCGGTTGCTTCATACCTCAGTGTAAGAAATGCCAAGGATACAATCACATGCAGAAATATTGCAAACAAGAGTCTAGATGTGTTAAATGTTCAGGAAAACATCTCGTCCAAGATTACCGTTCACAAAAACTACGCCTACAAAATGTGTAAACTGTAACGGAGAGCATCCCGCTAACTATAAAAGATGTGAAGCAGCCAGGGAACTTCGAAATCTGAGAAATAATAAACGACAGGGCTCGCTTAACCGTGGGATGCCTGGTAATAGGACAATGTCCAAAAACCCAGTGGTAGAACTACCGCGGTTAAATTAGCAAGAAACAGTGAATGAAATCACTTCTATGTTGTAAATGGGCCAAATAAGCTGTTGCAAAAAATGCCAGAATTAGAAATTTTTCTAAATATAGACAAGATAGATATATGCTGAATTTCAGAATCTCATTTGACAAAAGATTCATTCGTTAGAATTCGAGGATACCAGTGCTACCACGCCAGGTACATCAGGAAAAGCGAGAGGAGGTTCAATCTTATTTGTGAAGGAAAATATCAAACATTACGAAGGAGTAAAAATTGAAAAAGAAATTATGCAAATAGTCACTATTAATGTTCGATTGAATAGTCAAAAGGTAATTAACATATCTTCAATATAGTGCCGTCCAGAATAAAGAAAACTATGTTACGTTACTCAAATTGCTCGGTTTTTACTTCATAATCGGAGGCGATTTTAACGCTAAAAATACATATTGAGGATCAAGACTACCAACCCATAAGGGTAAGGAGCTATTTGCAGCTGGTCGGTCTTTAAACTGCGAGTTCCTGTCTGGAAACATGAAGAGGAATACTCCGAATTAAAGAAAATATCGGCTGGAGTTCCACAAGGAAATATTCTGTGGCCGATACTCTATATACTTTATACACGAGACGTGCCAAGCACAAAAGGAGCAAGTATTGCAATATTTGCGGATGATACTGCAATCTTGGTAACTTTTGAATGACAGAATTTAACTTACACACTTTTTCAACAGTGATTTTGCTTACGAAACATATTTCAAATCAACATAAACATTCAAATTATTTTATTTGTAAACGTTTACCAGCATTTCCGGCCATCTCCAAATTAAAGAGGCATTTAAATTATATTCATAATGACGAAATCGACTTAACGCTGCAGAGTGACTCCAATAGGCAGCCGAATGTACATATTAATAAGTTAACTGAAGTTTTAGATTCAATATTTGTAAGTTATTTCACATGTCAACAAAGTTATTCATTAGCACCTTGTAAAAATATGGACGTTCCTGAAATTATGCATGAGTGGAGCACAAAATTTCATAAAAATACATTATCTGCTAACATTGAGTTGCATAATAGAGATAATTTTAATAGAAAAGATATTCTATTTGTTCAGAATATCACTTCTGAGTTCCTGTTATTTTAGGAGACCATTTAGATATAAATGGAATTCTAGGGATGATTAAGTCTTTTAATTCTGTTTTTTTACTGTCGATGTTGTTTGAAGAGCAGTGAACAAATGAAAACAGACATTGTTGAGTATTTTTACTTGTTTATTCAAAACATAAACATTTAAAAATAACCGCTCGAGAAATGCAGACTTTCGTATTTTATCTACCTTTAATGATCGATGATAAAGTATCACCTAAAAATCAAGTTTGGTTGTTTTTGTGTATTTTATTAGATTTAATTAAAACACTCCTTTCTCCTTATTTTAACTCCGAATTATTAATTCAATTAGAAAATTTAATTTCTGAACACAACAAACAATATGCCCATTATTTTCAATTTATAAAATTAAATAAATTAAGAATATCTTTACCAAATTATAGTCTTCCCTGCTGTTCTTATAAAGGAACGAAATATTATGTTGGATACTTTTTAAATAAAATATTACAAGATGCTAATGTAGAGCTTTTTGAAATTGTTAATATAATTAATGAAGAATCAAACATTTTTCTTCAGTTTTTCTTTATAAAATTGTATTTAATTTTCATTTAAAGAGTTGTTGAACAATTAAAGAAGTTTTCATACGTGAGGCAGACTATTTTCGGAGCCCACCGATTCATTTACCTGTTTTAGAAAATAAGAAATACTTTAGAGTTAAACAACATTTCGAATTAGATGTTTAATTCTTTACATATCACTAGGGCAACCAAAAAAATGCACAAAAAAAATCATTTTTAAGCTCTTAAAATATGCTCTAAAAACTGAAAATATGTGTTAAAAATAATTGCTCCTTCAAATTTGATTAAAACGATTCCAAAAACACCTTACGACACCAAAAAATATAAAAGAATCATAAAATCACATGCCCATGTTTTAAATTTATTTTTTACTAGCTGAGTTACCCGGCGTTGCACGGTAGGTATATACATAATTCAAATACCTTGATTGTTATGCAAGAATTCTCTCTTTACATCGCTGTAGTTGCAATCACATATGAAAAGAAAATTATAAGTAGCTGTATTCAGTATAACGGGTGCCTCCGTCAATGCATCCAGGCGAAATTTTGTAATGATATTATTGGACATCCTGTTTGTGAGGATAGTTAATTAATTTTGGTTTGGTATTTGTTACCAATTGCCAAATAATTATACTCCATTTTTACAAACCTTCAACCAGATCAAAGTGAATAATAAATATAAAGATATTTTAGTTAATAATTTTTATTATAAAGCCTTTTGATAAACAAAATTTTTGGTTTTTCCATTTGGTGTGTAAATAAGTAAATTTTTTGGCGTTCCCACTCTGGAGCAAGCAACATATAGTTGGCCATGTGAAAAGCATGAATTTTCCAAAATAACACCAGCTATTTTCAATGATTGCCCCTGGGCTTTGTTGATTGTCATTGCAAAAGCAAGGCGTAATGGGAATTGTAGTCGCTTGAATTCAAACGGCAAATCGGTGGGAATCATAGGAATGCGCGGAATTAGCACATCTTCTCCTTTACTTTTACCGGTAATAATCGTTGCTTCAATCACATTCGGCATCAATTTCTTCACATAAAGCCGTGTTCCGTTGCACAATTTCGGTGGATCTAAATTTCGGAGCAGTATTATTGGTGAACCATCTTTTAAAAATAGTATGTGTGGTGGAATACCAGGTGGCTCCAAAGAATTAAGAAACTCTATTGGATAATTGACGGATTGATCCACATCAGTAACCGTGTCGATAGATTTGTATTTCATTAGTGGCCCGGGTAGTTGCGATTGAATTTCATTATTTAATTTATTAACACCGTCATTTTTGGGAGCTAGGAGTGCACGTTCGCACAGCCAATCATGATTTTTGAAGTTATTTGACAGATTTGGGAATACTTTCATTAACACGTCCTGTATTGATGGCAGCATTTGACAAAAATTAGGCGGGAACGATAATCTAATCTTCTTCGACTTTGCAGTTACCTGCCCAATTGATCTTTTTGTCGGTGGTATTTTTAAGCAAAAATGAAACGTGTAGCTAATTAATCAGGAATGACGGGCATTCAAAACAGAAATTAGTATTAATTTATCAAAACGATTTTAATGTTCCCTTCGATACGTTTCACCGCGAACTGTGTTTGAAAATGTCTTTACGGAATTTTTTTTAAGCAAAATCAAATGTTATCTACAATCAAAAAGTAATCATAGATTAACACGTTTATAAACTAAAAACTTAAATCTAATAAGAATGTATATTCACTTGAAATAATATTTAATACCTGGAAAATAATCACCAACAATTATTTTATTGCAATATAGCTAACTAATCGAGAACAACGGCATCCGAAACACAAATTAATATTAATTTATTCAAAACGATTAAAACTACGTCCACTTCGATACGTTTTACCGCGAACAGTGGTTGAAAATGACATTTCGAAAAACAAAAGGAGTTTTTTCAAACTAAGGCAATTTTTCACGTACAATAATTTGAATCCAAGCATGTTTCTTGTAGAAGATGCTATTTTCAAATATAAAACGCTACTTAGTACTTTTCAAAGTAAATCAGTTTATACGTACAATATTTTTTAGTACCTTTCCTAGAATTGATTTTATGAAACAATCATTGATTATTTAAGTAATAAACTAAATAAAGTAATAAACTATTGGCGTTTAGTATGAAACTACTATTTTCATTAAAAGCCGCCCGCCGGTTGCAATAGTGGATTAAAATAGAATGTTAATTATTTCTGAAGTTATGTGGAAATTAGAACTCGCTGGCTATGGTACATTTCAAAACAGGATATGATAAATAGGATATCACTAAACAGTACATGTCAAACCAGTAAAAATGGATTATTAGTAAGGATAATATAAGTGTTCAGAGATTTGTCTTCAGTTAAAGTAATGAAAGATTGCCTTAAATTTAAATTAATAAAATTAATTTGAATAATTAAATCAATTATAGTAGAGGTATGATTTGTGTATAACAATCGCACGCAACGTAACAATATCCTTGTTATAATTTATATTTATATATATAATATATTTTTTATCAACTTTTTCACTGTTATAGTTATAAATATTAATACCACCAATAAGATATAACTTTGAGATTAATCACACAACACAATTGTCACTTATATTACACAGGAATTAGGAAAGGGAATTTCTCTGGAAACACTAATGGGATAAATCATACACAAATAACTATAATAATTTTTACTTATAAAATCGCAACTTAAAGTTTTATTTATTTTTTATCAACTTTACACATTTCATTACACGGAACTATTTTAATTTATTTATATAGGAATTTAACAATTTTAAACTAGGACACTTTTAGATAGATAATTCTTGCTTATCAAAAATATTTTGTTACTTAAAATTTTAAGACCGTTTTTGGTCGGTGATTCTTACTGACTATATCTATCTTTTGTTTTCTTCACACAAAAGTTTTTATTTTTAAAATTGCCAATTCGGCTTAATATTTTTTTATTTTATATTTATATTCAATAACCTAAAATTGTGCCTAAAATTAAATTATTTTTTCTGATTTTTGCAATTTGTATATTGCAATTTTTCTTGTACTTATAAATACATATTGGGAAAGAATTTTTTGGAATGTGAGCTAATGTAGGTTCATTAACTCACGGTTATGATTACGTTTGGGAAATTGGGACAGTTGGAATTATTTATATTGGGACAGAATCTTTGGCATGTGCGAGTTAATGTTGGTTCATTAACTCACGGTTAGGATTACACAACATCCTTTTTGGTGTATAAATTTGCGGCTAAGGCGCTATTTCGGAACATTTAAATAATTGTATCTATACATGTAAAAATGAATTCTTGAGCCAGGGCAGACTTCCGGATTGGAGCATGGCACTAATTTCATATAACCCCTTTCCTAAAGTCATTCCCGTCAAAAAAATCTTAAAAAAAATTGTACCACAGCCCCTAGACCCCGGGGTCCAGCCCGTTCAAAAGTATCGTGGACTTGGTCCTGAACATGCAACATATACATGGTAAAAATTTCATGGCGATCGGTAAAGCGGCTAAGGCGTTATTTCAGAACAATCAAATAATTATTGATATAAATTATATCCGGTCTTTATTTAATTTTTAATTTTTTAATTACTGGCTATTATAGACCGTTTATGTTCATTTAGTTTTTAATTTAAATGTTTTTATTTAAAAAATTGCTGTCGCCGATATTTCGATGTTTCACATCATTTTCCAGGCGGTATATTTCCGAAAATGATGTGAAACATCGAAATATCGGCGACAGCAATTTTTTAAATAAAAACATTTAAATTAAAAACTAAATGAACATAAACGGTCTATAATAGCGAGTAATTAAAAAATTAAAAATCAAATAATTGTATCTTTACATGTAAAAAAGGATTTTTGATCCAGGGGCGGACCCCCCGAATTCGAACATGTCTCTTATTTCATATAACCCCTTTCCAAAACTCATTCTCGTAAAAAATTTAAATTTTTGAAAAAATTTGTACCTTTGCCTTTAGACCCCGGGGTCCAGCCCCTTTCACAATATCGTAAGATTGGTTCTGAACATGCAACATTTGCATGGTAAACATTTCATGGCGATCGGTTGAGCGACTGAGAAGTAATTTTGAAATAATCAAATATTTGTATCTAAAAAGTTAATTTTTGATCCAGGGCTGGGCCCCTCGGATTCGAACATGTCAGTAATTTCATATAACCAGCCCCATAAACAGAAAAAAATTGTACCTTGGCCCTTAGACCCCGGGGTCCAGCCCCTTCCAAAATATCGTAAGGTTGGTTCTGGATATGCAACTTGTACATGGTAAAAATTTCATGGCGATCGGTTGAGCGGCTGAGGCGCCCATTCGGAACAAACAAACAAACAGGAATTCATTTTTATATATACATATAGATTTCAAAATCCATTTATAAAAATAGTATCGCATATTTCACAACGATAAAAAAAAAATTAAAAATAAATAAAATAAGATGCTTGTTTATTTTTTAATTTAAATTTTCGTTGCAATATATAACAAAGATTTGGCATAAGTTTTCAAACAGAAAGCTTTGTTTGTTTGAACGGCAAACGGTCTTATACATTGAGAAACTTTGCTCCACATCAAAGGACGTGACCGGTGCATACATCGTTAAATGCCAATAAGCGTCTTCCATTGGCGCAAGCAAACTACTCGCAAGTACTTGTATCTACTCACAACTATCCATGCTCATACGATGGTGTAGAAAACAGAAGTAGTTACGCATAAAATTTGTCCTAGATGGATTTTAGTTGCGAAAATTCCAATAGATGGCTTTTAGACCTTTTTCGATATTTTTCGAGAGTTTCTTAATACGTTCGAAGTTTTTTTATTTTTTGATGATGTAAAATGTCAAAATTAATACAAAATTATTTTGTTGTTGATATTACATTTTTAAGAAAAATGAATTTAAATATCAATGCGGTAAATATCAATGCTTTCCATTCATTACATGTCCATTTTTTTTGTCATATTTTCACTTGTCACTCATTTTTTTTGTCATAGTGTCACTTAATTTCTCGTTCTATTGGGTATCTACTCGCAAGTACTTCCAAGTAGCAAATTTTGCCCATTAGAAGACTGCTAATATTTCTGCAACAGTATAATTTTCTGTTTTCTTCTGGGATGTCCCCGTTATGTTACGTGAAATATCGGTTAATACAACAAATCAGTGATTTTTGTGAATTACGCTGGTAAGTTTAACTTTAATAGCACCAGCTACTTCGCCTTGTATACTTTTTATTTGTGTTTGAGCTTCTGTTACGATTTTAAGTCGGTCAGCAAGCTGCATGCCAGAACTTTCCAACTTAGAAATGGACGCGTTGAGAAAAAAACAATTTGCTGCAATAAAAATTAAGCCTACCTTTATTAAATTGTGACATAACAACTATATTTTGATATTTTGATTGAGGCTGCCTCCTCATCGTCCAATGCATCAAATACACCAATAATCTCTTCAAAATTATTGGCATAAAACTTAACAGCTGCGAGTTAAGTGGTTCTTTTGGTTGTTGGCTGTAGAAGAAGTGCGAGCCCTGGCTGTAGTTCTTAAAATTCTCGACTCTCGACGAAGCTTTTAAAAACTTTTTTGATATTCGAGATAAGGCTATAAGGCCTAAGGTTAACCATCTTAGGATAAAACCTTCTTATAAGTTCACATACACGATGAAGAGCATGAGCAAGGCAAGTTAAATGTGTAATTTTGGGATAGAAAGTTTGTATTGCCCGGGTCGCTTTCATCATGTACGATGCTGCATCTGATACAAACAGAAAAATTGTATTTTTCTCAAAATTATCTCCTTCTAATCGAATCGTCGAAATGTTTATCAAATCTCGTTGAATTTTACAAATGGTAACTGTCTAATTTATACCACTTTGAGTGAGAAAATTACTATTGGTATAAACTAGCCACCATCGAGGAATACGTGAATCAAAAATTCGTATAAGATACATCCTAAAGACAAACTCATTTTGATATTTACTGGTTGACCATAAGATTAATTGACTACTCCTGATCCGAATTTGTTTTAATATTTTAAAATGAAAAGCATCAAATTCTAAATATTTCGCTTTGTGATAAAAATAGTAAACTTTGGTTTAAGCTGACATAGTTTTACGGTAAAGCAATGTGTGTTTCTGATAATGTCATTATTCTAGGTGTAAATCAGTTGCTGATTAAAGGAAGAAGAAAATTCTTATCGTAAGGCTAAAAATATATTAAATATGAATCGCCTTGATTAAAACTTAAAGGGTTCTTGTTGGGAAAGAAATATAAGGCTAATAATCCTATTATGAAAACCCTGTCGTTTGGGGTCAAAAATATGCCAAAAAAAATTATCTTAAATCTAGAAATACCTAAATATTTTATGTGCGTAATACCTTTAAATATAGCTCTCGAGTACTGTAATTATTGTGCCAGAGTAGGTACGTATTTAGGTAGCTCCAATCATATAACCATGCCTTCTTTGTATTCAACTTCTAACACCTCGAATATTCTTGTTTTTATGAGATCAGTATTCTGGAACGTCAGGAATTCTGCACTTTGGTAATATGGTCTGCATTTGCATAGATTTACCGATCCCACTCCCCCAAGCTCGTTTTAGTCTCTGATATCTAGTGCCATTCAGGTTTCGAACCCTTCTTAATGACAGCTCTTACTGGAGCGAGCATTGAATCCCTCTCTATACGCCTTCCCTTTCCTCCACTTTGCTGAATTATCCACATTTTAGTGCACAAGTCTCCCTTTGTAGAATATCTGCATTACCATGCAATATACCTTTCCTGTTTTCGTTAATGAAGGTGCAGTTCTGTAGCCGTTCCACCCATCGCGCCATAGAAATTGTTGTCCATACATGCTTAACACATTCCACAATGTCCAGTAATTTTCATCGCGTTTAATTTATTTTTGACCTGGATGGAAGGAATCCTGCTGAAGTAGCATCTTTCTTTTCCCATGTTGTTGAGACAAAACTCCTTCAATTCCCATATTTTTGGTATCCGTGTCCAAAATGAACCTTAGACCTGACCGAGGTTAGGTCAATATCGGTATTTGGCATAAAGCTGTCTTTAGCCACTCGAATGACTTTTGGCAGGCTTTCAGTCGACTTAAAAGCTTGAGTTATCTCGGTGAGTTTGTGCAACCTGGCAGGTATATTGGAAAAGTTTGCGACAAATCTCCGGTAGTATGTGCAGAGCCTTCAGAAAATTTGACCAACTTCGTACCGCTTCAGTCTTCTCCGAATGCTTTCGCGAGTTCCTTTCGCTGACACAATATGCCCTAAGTATTTTATTGCATTCCTGAAAATTGCACATTTCAACTGAAAAGTCCACATTTTGAGCTCACTTTCATTCCTAGCAGCCTTGATACATCGCAACACCTCGCCCAAATTTTTCAGATCTGCGTCGAAATTTTTCCCGACTACAATGATGTCGCTAGGTACACGAGACTTGTCTTCCAGTATAGCCCTCTCAAGATTTCATCGATCAGTCTGTCGAATATAGCTGATGCGTGGCACAGGTCATTATACAAATGTGTGTCTTCCGTTTTGATTATGTGCCTACTAACTTTGCGAACTCTTGATACCGCATTGGGCGATACTTAACTGCAGGCTGGATCTACTCGAGGAAGACATCTGACCTTAAATGTTTACTACAATTCTTTGCTTTTAAGGACTCCTGCACCCTGCTTCTCTAAAAAATAAGATAATGTGTAGACGTGTAAACTCGTAACAAGTAAAGCTTTCTCTTATTAGTTGGAAATTTTCCGATTTTATTTGAAGTAGTAATCAAATGGAAAAATTACGAATTCATTAAAGTAGGCTTTGTTTTTGACAAGTTTAAACGTTTACCTATTAGTTTTTTTTTAGAGAATCAGGGTACTGAATTCATTCACATCCACAGCTTCCATTTTCTTTAGTCGCACAGTTTCCGGGCAGATCAAGAGCTTCACTCGGTTTAGTTCGTTTAGCCGTTGTTCGAAGATTTAACTTCAGCGTATATCGTCTCGTACTGCATTGATAAATGCTTCCACAGCCAAACTGTTTACAATATTTTCTGGAGCTGTGCCATATGATAGTCTTGCAAGCCGTGTGATTTCTGTCGCTACAGTTGGAGACTTTTACCTTTGGCTTGCCTTCGGTTTTACAGTTATATCCTGTGAAGTTCATAAGGGAGCCTCCGTATCGTAGATAACTCGGTTATTTTTAATTTTAGGGAAAAATATCAAACGGCAAAGTTTTTCTACGAGAAATTTCCTATCGGTATACGTAGTTGGTTATTTAATTAAGTGTTTGTTACACAATGAAATTCGGGTAAAACTAAATAGTCCAGCACAATCAGGTTCTAGCACAATCAGATTAATATGTAAATGTGAAAACCTGTAAAAAGCAAAGCTACTTTTATGAATTTGCAATTTTTCAACTTGACTACTACACTAAGCTTTGCTTTTACAAGTTTTCACGTTTACATATGCTCTTAGTTTTTAGAGAATCAGGGTGCAGATAAATTAGACATAAATCGGGCTTTTGAAATATTGTAAATAAATTGGTACGAAGCTTCTTTATTAATATATGTAGTTTTTCATGTAGATTAAGAATTCGATGGGTCCTCGAGCTCAGACGAATGGGGAAAGGGGCATAAAAAGATAGATTCCGATTCTACTCCAAAAAATCTCGAATTCAATCCTTGATTTGAAAATTTTATTTCAAATTCAAAAACATTTAAATTTCTGTAAACACATCCGTACAAACAATGGTTTTGATGTTCGGGAAAAATTTAAAATTCTGAAAATTAATTTTATTTTTTAAATTTTTAAAGCCAAACAATTATGAATTATTAAATTTGAAAAATTTTGCTTCTTTTGGAAAACCACGAATTTCCAAAAAGTAAATCAAAATTTAATTGTTAAGGTATTGGATAAAAATACCCATACGCCAAGCACGACTTTAAAACAAAGTCAGCAACAGATGGAAAAATTGGAAATGTATCAAAAAAATTATTTGTTGGCATTGACATTCAGCACCGATTGATGTAAATTCCAATCGTTGTTGCTGCTTTATCAAATCTCTTGCCAATTGAAAATGATCCAGATTTTTTGTTTTTTGTTTTGTTTAATTCTATTCAAAATAAAATATGTTTGGATATGTTCCCAAACAAATCAAGCTCGAAGAATAAGGAAGAAGCACGATTTTAAGTTTATTGAATAAGGTGTGTGTCGCGTTATCAAAATGAATTTTCTAATACAACTTCACCGTCGGAATCATAAATTTAACATTTTTTTATTCTTCACACAAATTATATGTTGACATAATGTAACAAGCGACTAGTAACCATTCTTTATTTCTAAAAATGCGTTACTAAATAAATACCTTTTATCCTTCTTTGAACGCCTAGTTACGTAACGTTAATATTTTTGGAAAATTGCCAAAATATCTAAAATCCTAAACATATCGTGTCGTGTTCACAAAAAACAGGTAACTTCAATACGAATCAATCGTAATGTATATGATAAATATAACCTTTCCAATAATACCTGGTTGCCATGTGCCGAAACATCTGAAACAATAAAAATTCTATTCTTTATTCTTCAGAAATTCCACCATAAATACCGTGGTTCATGACAATTTTGGATTACACACTTGCACCACACCAAGAATAATGGTTTACATAAAATTATTGTGATATATTAAAACGATATACAAATTTTGGTTTATGCTTCCCTAATATGTTTACCATTTGTGTATTTCCCATTGAAATGAGAATTTATTTACTTTGTTGTATGAAAATATAAGCAGCTGTCAGCTGTAATTTCTAAAACAAATTTTTTTTTGTGGTGGATAAGATAATTTCTAGTAGTTTAGGGCTATATATTCCTAATACTATTTATCCATCTTAACACGGCATACCGATGAAAGTGTATCAGCATCTCTAATTGCCAAATATTTGTATGGTCGCCTGATACATTTTTCTATATTTTAACTACAAAAAAAACGCCATTTGAAAACGAAATACCTACCCATTAATGGAAATTCATTTTTCACCGTATCCAAAAATCGAAAAATATTTTATCCAATAAAATTTTATGTTCACCGGATAATGGCATAAAATTTACGTGACAGACAATAATAACAAAACGGTAATAACAAACATAAAAATTATTCTGAAATATATAAATTTATAATTATATTACATATTATTATTATTGTTATTATTTTTATTATAATTAAAATTAAAAATTTGTTTTTGTAAAATTCGAAATTTTGAAATTCCATTTAATTGTTCTTCCATCCTATTGAAAAACTATATCTTAGCAAAAAATTTCCTGAGATAGATTTCTAAGGAAATATTTAAGTGTGATGTTGGACAAAAGGACTATTTACATACCTGGTGATTTTTTTGTTTTGTTTTTGGCAGGCCTTATGACAAAAAACGGAATGACATAGTACTAGACGTTCAGCTATTATAAACTTTCGTTCGTAATAATATTTCACGTTGCATAATTATTCCAGGTGCTGTTTTTCATGGTTATGAAATGATTTTATTTTTTGCTAATGACGTAGCCTTATGTTTCATTGTTACTCTAACTTTTTGGTTCGGGTCAAAACCAACACAAATGTGTTTATACAAGCCGTGTTTTGCTGCAATCTTGTTAATGGCAGTTTCCACTTAAAGCATTGAGTATTTTATATTGAGGGTCGATTAACCAGCGCTCCTCATTTGCGTAAGGTTCAGCTACATAGATCGAATACGTCTAGGTATGAGGCTTATAAGTGAATAGAAGTTTTTTAAAAACTAAGAAGATTGGCCTTATAAGATGAATCTGTGTGAAAGTTGGACCCTAGTCAGACATTTGAGGGAACCGTTAGTGTTTGTTTATAAACACGACGATAATTGCATTTACCGAGTATTATACGAGTATTATTGTGAGTTCATACATTTTAGGGAAATTCCTGGTTTGGTGATCCGCAACGATGGGTGCAACGAACTCTGAGAGATTAATAAAATTTTGGCAAGTGTATAGGTCTCAGTCAGTGACGATAGGCCCCCGGCAATGAACATATTTTACTAGCTTCTGATTTGTATGCCTTCTAGACTTCTAGTTACCTATAATAAGAAGAAGAGCTGGCTCAGTATCTAAACCGATGAAGGATTTGATATACCGTAAAAATATTGACATTTACTCAAAAACAATAAAGAAGATTTGGGCAAGATTCGGCTTCATGAATGACTTAATTTGTTTTTTCATGAAGTTTTATAATTTTCGAACAACCATTGATGAACAGCCCCGGTGGCACAGTGGTTAGCATGCTTGCTTTACGCTCCGGAGGTCCCGGGTTCGATTCCCGGCGGGTGATGAAAAAATCACGGCTGGTTTAATTAAGGGTAGGATCAATGAATTAATCACTCATTATCCGTTAGCAAAATGATTACGATAAAACCTGGAATTACTGACTCAAATCAATTACAATGCATTTAGGAATTTGCATTTTTGACACTGAACTATAAAATTTTTAGAATTCCAATAAAAATTTAAGTATGGTGTGAGCATCATGCTGGCGGGATACCATTTCAGCTACGGGAACAATAATGCTGTTAATTTTAACGATGCATGCATAATAAAGGATTCGTTTGTAAATATGCTCGTTATGACAGACTGGTTTTTTCACAGCTCCTCCCGTTGCATCCATATAAATAAACAAGGGACGATACTGTTTCACGAGTTCAGTTTGTTGTTTTCGCAACATAATAACGTTTAGGTATGGGTCTTTTTCCAATTAGTCATTTGCCAAATTCAATTTGTGGTTTTATCTTTGTCCACTTTTGCAGCGCTGCTGTATACCGTGGGACAGTAAAATTTATATTCGGAAAATTTCATATAAAAACACGAAAATTGATGATTTTTATCTCACATTTATGCGTAAAATCAAGGTGTCCATTTACATATTATGTAATAAATAAGACTCTTGTTGTAGTATTAGATTTAATTATTAGACACATATTGCGATGTTTGAATTGAAGAAACTATTAAAAAAGTGGAATCAGACACACGAATTTAGTTAAAATAGTGAGGTTATGTTTCAAAGTTTTCTGTATTTGTTTTTATTTTAGACTTAGTACAATACAAACGTAATGATTAATGAATGAATCATCTAACTGAAAGAAACAGGTCAGTAATAACAGTACATATTGCATTACTTTTTCATCGAAAAGTTGGTTTTCGACAATCGGCGTACGCGTAGGTCCCACATTTTTCAAAAAACTAAAATGTTTGGACTAAATAAAATTTTTTTTTGAAATGTACCTATATTGGTATATGGTTGACATTTTTTAAAAATATTTTTTGGGATTTTGGCGCCTCTAATGCCAATTTCGAGAAATAAGTTTGGGAAAATCACTAATTGAATTGTTTTTTTGTAAAACAGGTCCATTACGTCACAATCCTGAACTATACGTCGTTTCTTTTTAAATATTCCGATTTAATTTTTCGGACAACTTCTGTTGTGGCAATATTCTGGGTGTTTCCTTTACTTGCAAGTTCAATACTAGACTTATTAAACGTTTTAAGCTCCTGTAATTATGGGCGGATACATGAATCAATTCAGTATTTACTACTTCCAGCTGTTTGCCTCTAAATTGGTAAAACTTTTTCTCACCAGAGTGAAAATCTATGTCGTTTCCCGTTACAAGTACTTTAAGTGCATGAATTGTTAATTCAATTTGGTTTGCTTTGTTGACTAAACCAAAGGAAATAACAGATATATTGTTAGCAGAAGTGAGTGCTACCCTAATAATAAATCG
The DNA here is from genome assembly GCA_963556165.1 of Tipula helvola. Classification (NCBI taxonomy): domain Eukaryota; kingdom Metazoa; phylum Arthropoda; class Insecta; order Diptera; family Tipulidae; genus Tipula; species Tipula helvola. The sequence continues at coordinate 106,372,848 of OY744482.1, forward strand.
AATATCGTAATTATTATTAGTTGAAAAATCATTACCTTCAAGTATTAATTTTAATTTTATATCTGCTTTATGTTTCCACTCTATTTTACTGGACGTTTTTGTTATTTGTGAACGGGAAAATAAAGAGAGGGATATTTTTGATTCTATCTACTTCTGAAGTTGCTGAAGCCAACGGTTTATCCGAAAATGGTGAATCTGCAATAATTGAGGTTGAACAGATTGCTTTAACCAATGCGGTTTATCTGAGAATGCTAAAGCTGGAATAATCTGTTTTGAACAAATTGCTTGATCTTTATTTAGTGCTTGAAAATTGTTTTAGATTTTTAGTGTTATAAATAAACCGTTGATTTTTTTTCAATTTTACGGTTATGAATAATTTTTAGATCAAAATAAATTCTTTTAAACTAATTTTTGTCACATTTTACTCCATCATGTGGACTGATGTCCAACTCTTGCACAATTTGTCTCAATTTGTTTATATTAATAAAACTTTTGATGTTTTATTATATTTTGAAACTTTGCACGGAAACTCCATCACTAAAAACTAGGTAAACTAAACTAACTAGGAAAATAAAACAGACTAATAGTATATGTATGAATAGATTTTCTATACTTCGTAAAATATTTTGGAAAAACGACTTTTTGTAACCACTAAATTTATCTTTTTATAACACTATTTTCACTATGTCACACACAAAAAATTATAACACTAGCACATCGATTTAACGGAACTCTTTCCTCAGAAGTGAATTCGGTTTATTGAACCTTTTCCACAATTAAAGTTGATTTATACTAAAAGTTATATTATCACGACTAACAACTTTGATTTAAGTTATATTATCAGGACTAATAAAATTGAGTTAAAACCCAAAAAATATCTAAACTTGTAACACAATCAATTTTAAACACACCCTTGCTACCATGCCCGCCACCTACCTGGGTAATGAATTAATTAAATTATATTTTTATTCTTTGAGTGCTATTTAATAGATGGCACTAAAACTTTTATATAAATGAAATAAAAAAAAAAATAAAAAAATTATTACTGTTATGTCTCTTGTCGAACCACGAGATACAAAAAATAAAAAACATAAAATATATTAAAATTAATAATAATAATAAAAAATAATAACTTTTATTTTATACATAAACGCAACAAAATTCGATGAAACCTAATTTTGTGTATACGAACTAAAACAAAAAACAACGTGTAAACGACCCTAAGAAGAAGAAAAAAAAAGAGTAATGTTACACTGGCGCTCAACTAGTGGTGCATAAAATCGTGTGATTTCATCGAAATTATTAGTGTTCGAAATAAACTGCTTAACGTAATCAAATAAGCATATTTGTTTATAAAATATTTTATACAAAAACAATCAAAACAATTGCCTGCTGAATTTTTGCCATCGACATCACGCCGATTTGAGGTTATGTCATCTACGGCGTCCCTTCGAGTGAATTTTCTTGAGAATGACAGCGCTCATAGCTCATTAATAGATAACGATCCAGTCATATTTATAAACGCGTTATTAAACATAAATCATTTTTGGGGATTTATCAATAAAATCTCGTGATTTCAATTATAAATGTAAATGCTATTTTGCATTAAGATCGTCTATCGAAGTTAAGTCGCAGAGCAGGTTATTTACGTCATTTTAATCAATTCAGCTGAATGGTTACAACAAGAAACAGCACACTCAACAAAGGTATTCAAGCAGAAAAAGTAAGAAGAAACAGAATCCGACAAAGCACAATAATTACTCGAAGAGTAATCAGCAAAACAATGGTGACAAACGTGGTGATGACAGATGTCCAGTTCCAGGAATTAATTACATTAATAAGAAATGTAAACCAGGTAAGTGGTGCGTTAGGTAGTAATGGTGTTGAATTAGATTCACCCCGCATTTCGGGGAACTTTGCAGCTTGTAAAGCTCGTTTCGATAGGAAGGCTAAATCGAGTGTAGACACATTTGTGGATGTAGTCCAGATTTACCGAGATTGTGTCGGTATTTCGGACGAGAACGCGGTCAAGGGTATGGCAATGTTGCTTGTTGATGAGGCCGCGGTTTGGTGGAAAGGTGTCAAAGATACTGTCGCTACATTTAAGGATGCCATCGATCTTATTCTTTTAGCATATTCACGGAAAAAACCCCCATATCAAATTTATAAAGAAATTTTTTCCCAAGCCCAAGACGAAAATACAAAAACGGATCTATTTATCAGTAAAATAAGAGCACTGTTCGCACAATTGCCTCCCGCGGATCTTACCGAATCTATTCAGTTGGATATGACTTATGGTCTATTGTCTCGTAAAATTCGTTATCGCATTAAGAGAGAAAACATTAAATCATTTAATGAACTTCTCCAACTTGCCCGGATCGAAGAAGATTTCTTTGACGAAAGGGTAAAACGTGAGGTTTCAAAACCAGATTTCTCGGGTTCAACGACAAATACCCAGCAAAAGAATACGAAATTTTGCAGATACTGCAAAACAAAAGGGCATGACATAAACGAATGTACAAAACGGAAAATAGTTCCACCCCCAATCATCAAGAACGAAACGCCGGTGGTTGAACCACAAAAAGTAAAATTTGAATTATCATGTTACGGTTGTGGCATGAAAGGCGTGATTAAAAGTAATTGTACTCGTTGTAACCCAAAACCAACAACTTCAGTGTTGGCTGTAAATACGGCAAGCGTGGAGGCTGACTCATTCGATAATGTCAATAGTTCATATGATGAGTACTCTCTTGCTCCGATTGATTTGTATTCAGTAACATCGGAGGGAAAGGAAATTTCTCAATCCAGACCTCAGTTAATCTTAAATATTTTTGGTAAGGATGAAGATGCTTTAATTGATACAGCTGCTAAGGTCAGCATTGCAAGTCAAGCGTTACACAAACATTTACAGAATAATAACGTAAACTTTAAGCAAAAACCCATGGCGATCAAAATGGCCGATGGCACTAAAAAATTGGAAAGTGCTCAGGTGTGTACTGGAGATGTGATTCTTCATGGAAGAACAATACCCACCAAATTCATATCATTACCGAATTCATGTCCTGGACAAACCCTTCTTGGCATTGATTTTATTACTCGTTCTGGTTTGATTTTGGATTTTTCACAACACATATGGAAATTCTTTGATTCTGCAAAATCCCATCGATTGTGCTATGAACCGGAAAGTTCCACACAACAATCGTATGAAGGGTTTTGCCCTGTGGCATTGAAATATAAACATTTGAGGTCCGACGAAGGAAGTTCTCTAAATTCGGATCAAAGACAAAAGGCCAATGAATTACTTAATGGTCATGAAGACGTTTTCACAGTAGGGGGAGATCCAACTACATATGCTGAACATCATATTGATACGGCTGAGAGTCGACCAATTTCGGTTCCGCCGTATCCAATGTCTAAGGAGAAGCGCAAGATATTGAAGCTGGAATTGGAAAAAATGTTGAAAGACGACATTATAGAGGAATGTGAGTCTCCTTGGGCAGCACCGGTCGTGCTTGTCCCGAAACCCGATAAGACGTATCGCGTCTGCATTGACTATCGGAAACTAAATTCATGTACTACTTCCGATAAGTATCCGATGCCGCGCATAAATGAAATACTCCATTTAGCTAAGAAAACCCTATATATGTCCACAATTGATTTGCGTTCAGGATATTGGCAAGTTCCAGTACGAGTACAAGATCGTGATAAAACCGCATTTGTGTCACAGTTCGGTTTATACAGGTTTAAAAGAATGCCTTTTGGGCTGAAGAATGCGCCAGCCACCTTTCAAAGGTTAATCGACCGATTCAGGAATGGGCTTCCGAATGTTATAATTTTTGGGTACCTTGATGATCTAATTCTTCTCTCCGATACGTTTCAGGAGCATATTAGTGATCTCAAGTTAGTCTTTCAGAGGCTCAACCAGTTCAATTTAAAAGCAAATAGAGGGAAATGTGTGTTTTTTCGAAATAATATCAAATTTTTGGGACATATTATAACCCAGGACGGTATTCAAACCAATTTCGAAAAGATCGAAGGTATTTCGAAGATGGAAGAACCAAAGAATGTTCGTCATCTTAAGACATTTTTTCAGACGTGCTCATGGTATCGCAAGTTTGTACCGAATTTTTCCAATGTAGCGCGTCCACTGACTGATTTAACAAAGAAAAAATCAAAATGGGAATGGAATTCTAGTCAACAAAGTGCATACGACCAGTTGAAGATGTTGTTAATATCGGCCCCAATTTTACGACAGGCTGACGAATCAAAGCCATATACATTGCGAACCGATGCGAGTAACTATGCGTTAGGGGGAGTCCTCTTACAGGGCGAAGGGGATGATGAACGTCCAATTGAGTATGCAAGCAGGTTGCTTACTCCAACGGAACGCAATTATAACACGACGGAGCGAGAGGCTCTGGCTGTTGTTTGGGCTCTTAAATAATTTCGAGGTTATTTGGATGGAGCTGAAGTTGTGGTTGGAACCGACCACCAAGCACTCAAGTGGCTGATGAGTTTACAAACTCCTGCAGGACGACTCGCTCGTTGGGCGTTGCTCATACAGTCTTATAATCTTAGTATTGTGTATACACCGGGAAAGGCGAATGTGGTTGCGGATACTTTGTTCAGGCCACCAAGCGCGGATGAGACTGTATGTGAAGTTAGTTCCATACAAGTAGATATCCCGAACCTTGGTCTCCATAACATGAGACAAGCTCAAATCGATGATGGGGATATATATAAAATCATAAAGTGTTTTGAGACACCAGGTTGCGCAGATCTGGACAACTGGACCAATCGAGGGTATCTAATGGAATCCGGTATTCTTTATCGTTTTGTTCTTGAGGAAGAAAGTGAGAATCCCCAATTAGTTATTCCTGAAAACTCGCGTATCGAGATTTTACAGGCTTTCCATGATTCTCCTACCGCAGGACACTACGGTGTCGAGAGAACCATTTAGTGCGGTAAGGCAGTCGAAAACACGCAGCATTCGAATGCCCGTACGTTATCAGTAGTTTTCTGAATCCTCGTCGAGACGAGCTTCGATTCAGAGGGGGAGTTTGTAACATAATCAATTTTAAACACACCCTTGCTACCATGCCCGCCACCTACCTGGGTAATGAATTAATTAAATTATATTTTTATTCTTTGAGTGCTATTTAATAGATGGCACTAAAACTTTTATATAAATAAAATAAAAAAAAAAAATAAAAAATTATTACTGTTATGTCTCTTGTCGAACCACGAGATACAAAAAATAAAAAAAATAAAATAAAATATATTAAAATTAATAATAATAATAAAAAATAACAGTGTATGTACTTTTATTTTATACATAAACGCAACAAAATTCATGAAACCTAATTTTGTGTATACGAACTAAAACAAAAAACAACGTGTAAACGACCCTAAGAAGAAGAAAAAAAAAGAGTAATGTTACAAACTCTAATATTTGTAGGCTAAATATTAGAACGTAATATCTCGATTTAACGGAACTACTTTTCTCAGAAAAGAATTAAATTTTTAAAAATATTTTTTCTTAGTTGATTTTACTGATTTTAACTTTTAATATTCTAAATTCTGCGAAATCGATTGTAAAAATTTGTGTTCCATATCTTGGCTTATATGATCCAGTGCTTACGTCTAGTATATAACCATGGAAGTCCTTATTAATGGGCCCTCAAAAGAAAATAATCAATGGTTTAACTGGAAAACTGTCATTAACAAGATTCCAAATCCTTCGTTTGGAAACAGCAGAGAAAGGGCAATAATCACTGCAATTTGCGAATAAAAAGTAGGCCAATTTTCTGTTTTTATATACGAGAGTGTGCGCTAAAACAATCTAATAAAATCGTGTTATCTTACATTTTCAAGTATTTAATACACCCGAATGCCAACTCTAATAGCTTTGCCACATGACAGAAATATCGACGACGATCTAACGACGAATATCCAATTTTCAATTAAATTTAAAAAAAATCTTGATGAATATTTATGAAATCATCTACCAAATTTGTCCTATTAGTAATTACAATTAAAATATTATACAATATATTAAGTTTTAATTAAAAATAAGAAATTCTGAATTTGAAAGAATTTGTCGGCGATATTTTACTAAATGGTATAATAAAATTCGTGACCGAACTCTTCCAAAAATAAACACGATTTCCGCATTCATTCTAAAATTTCGACGAATTTTTTTTTCGTTCTGATTTAACCTCATTTCGTTGGGCTGGGTTGTCAAAAGTATTGAATAATATTATTAATATAAATAATTCCTTTTGAACGCACCATGATTTTTAATTTTCAGACTACTTATCAAATTAGAAACTGAAAAACGCTCAAGCCAAATGTCATTTTGTTTGTATGACGTCAATTTTTATCGACGATATATCATTTCTCATGTGGCGCATTTTTGTATAAACGAACGAAATCGTTCGTTTTTATATCTCCATGTGCCATCGCTATAACAATTCACGTATGGTGTCACAGTATGGTCACGGCAAACTCGCTGAACTAAGATACACCGCATCGCTTTATCACTGATCAGTTTAAAATAAATTAAATACAGCGGTTCTATTTGGGCGCACTGTTGGTCGTAAAATCATTGCAATTGGAAAGACAGTAGCGCGAAGCCCCCCATAACCAAACTCACGAACAGCATGAGCTTTACTAATAAGAAACATACCTACCGAACCGATTAAACAATTTTAAAATTATTATTGATGTGAAAACATCTTTAGCGGCAGGAGTTAGTAAAAAATTGTAAAGTAATCGGGTTACGGAAACAAAAATGCCGAACAAAAAATATTGCTGGTATGTGTGAATATCGCTAAGAACAAAAAATAAATAAAACGTAAAATCAATGCAAAATCTACGCATACACATGCAATATACAACATCATTCGGCATTTTAAAAACATCGTGAGCCGAATACAAAAACAAAATCTAAAAAAAGCACATACATACTTTAATTTATTTTATTGTGAAAATATCTGCTATATATGGCCGCAGCAGCAAGTGTTTTTGATATGAAAATTACATACGAGTAAAAGGACCACAAATTATGCTTGTGAAGTGTAATAGTTATTTACGTCACAAGGGCGGTAAATGAGTTGTTACAAATCGCGTTCGATGTTTATTCGAGAATTTTGAACGAGTACTGTAACAATCATTTAAGGTACTTGTAACCTGATTTTGCTTTGTTCAGTGAGTTTGCCGTGACCATTTATTGCTATGGAGGTTTAAGTGATTAACTTAACAGAACTGTACTTTGCTCATCCTTAATTATTATCAGTAAGGTTCGTCCTCCAAATTCAAAATAGAATTATAACTTACTGACTTTTTGAACCAATAATACAGTAGAGTCTCGATTATCCGAATACTGTTTATCCGAACTCCGCTTTATCCGAACACAAAAAAATACATAAATTTTTTTTTTTTTTAATTATTTTGTTATTTACACATTCCACATATGTATGTTTAGTGAAATATGAATGAATAAAACATTGAAATTACTCAAAATAATAATTTAAATTCAAAATATCATGTTTATTTTAACCACCATAAAATGCAAGAGCATTTTACAGTGCATACAGAGCATTTCCGGATTATCCGAAAATCCGCTTATCCGAATTGTCTTCGGTCCCGGCCACATCGGATAATCGAGACTCTACTGTATAACTTAGTTTAAATACTGAGCGAACAACATCCGTCTTTAAGGAAAGGCTTCTGAGCCTTAACGAAATGGCTTAAAATGATTCAATAGATATTTATACAAAAAAGTTTTCACATAAATATTTTGCGAATTGAGTCCGAGCAGGATTGCATGCGATTTAAAAATATTTTATTCGGAAGGGGAAATTTGTTTACGAAATAGACTACATTGATTGGTTGCCTGCTGAAAATTTTTCAGCAGAATATTGTCGCGAACTCGCACTGAGGGTGAACTCCCTCGTTGTTCTTTTTTTTTATTATGTATCAATGTATATGTACAATTTTCACAGCTAGTTATTTCCATTTAATTTTTTTACACTACACAAGTATAATTTGTGGTCTTTTTGCTCGTATGTAATTTTCATTTTCAAAAACACTTGCTGCTGCGGCCATATCTAGCAGATATTTTCACAACAAAATTAATTAAAGTAGGCGATTTTTTTTTATATTCGGCTCACGATGTTTTTGAAATGCCGGATGATGTTGTATGTTGCATGTGTATGCGTAGATTTTGCATTGATTTTACGTTTAATTTATTTTTGGTTCTTGTCGATAATCACACATACCTGCAATACTTTTTGTTCGGCACTTTTATTTACGTAACCCGAGTTCTATACAATTTTTTACTTACTCCTGCGGCTACAGATGTTTTCACATCAAAAAGTAAAAACGGCGTTTTCCAAAATATGTTTTTAAAAAATTGTTAGTCAAAGAAGCCGCAGCTTATTAGCGGGGTGCGTCTTGTAATGGAAAAAGAGGGCAATATGTATTAGCTAAAACGGTGTCAGCCAAATCTCGAGTAAAACTTAAATAAATGTTAGAATTAATTACATTCACAATTTTAAGATTATGTATCTACAATAATGGGCTCATGAAAAAGGTGCTGGGTGAAAGAATACCGAAAAACACGAAAACCATTTGGCAATACTCATGGGGTTGACAAGCCCCATGAAAGAGCTTCGATATAAACTTCCTGAGAATGGACGAGGATACCTTTACACTTATCCTATCTAAAATAAAAAGTGATATATCGAAAACGGATACCGTAATAAGGCGTGCAGTAAAACCCGAGCAAAAATTAGCCATTTTGAGGTTTTTAGTGTCCGGGGAAAGCTTGATAGAATTAAACTATATTTCAAAGTTATTGAAAACTTTTCTATCATTGGCAATTATTGATGTGTGTGAGGCTATAATTAAGCATTTTAAGTATACATTTTTAAAAGTAAATTAAACATAAATTTATTTTTTTTTTTAAATATTTTATTTAAGAACATTTTCATCTTCAATAAACACGTCGTCAAATATATCTTGCATGGCAATATCTAAATTTTTTGTTGGTGTATGATGAATGTTACATGTTGACGTTTCCACAATTATGAATGGTGGATATTGATAGTTTTTGAAAATATTGTTGCTTTCTTAATTGTTTTTGATTCAAATATTATATTTGATTTTCTTGTTTAATTTTTTTATTGATTCCTGAAACTGGTTGGAATGACAAAAATGGTTGAATTACTAATGAGTTGGGGAGAGGTTGACCTATCTGTCACTTTGCTGCATCTGTTTGGTTTCTATTTTAGTTATATTGAGTGTTTGTGTTTATTTCTTGTAGGGTTAATGAATAAGGCGATATTGATGGTGGGTTGAAAGATAATGGATAAGTAGTTATGTAATGTTGTATGAATATGTTTTATTGTTTGTGTTGGGCTGCTAGAATGCTGGGGATTCCGATGATTATAAATTGATTGTTGTGAAATTTCTGTTAGCGTTAAAAAATATGGTGATGCGGGGAAGATAACATATCGGTATTTATGTTGCATGGATGTAATTCAGGTGTATAATGTATAGAGTAATGTTTTTCTTGTGGAACTTCTGTTGGAAATTTTTCAATGTAGGATGCTAGTGGTGAATGAATAGATGCATGTGTTGAGCTGCTAGAATGCCTGGGATTGCGATAATTATAAATTGATAATTATATTTTTCTCTTCAATAATTTTTTTCGAAACTAAATGAAGAATTTCCGATTTTACCTCGTCATTTATTTTTTTCAGTTTATCATAATTTTATTTAGTTCGCTACACAGGTAACGGCAGAATGCTTCTTCTTTTGTAGGCTTCTCAACACAATTCCTGACAAACTCCAAGGCATTTAGTGCTTTAATTTGGAGTTGCTCGGATAATTTAGATTTCCTTTTCTGAAAATATGAATAAAAATGAATTAATTAATATTTTCAACCCAAAACTCATAAAAAATCTAAGAAATTAAAGTTACAATTTATTTTAGTTTAAAAGCACTAAAAAAGAATAATGGTCAAAAATCGCAGATGATTATGCGATCGATAAAATGGCAGTTTCCAAACTGCCTCGGTGCGCTCGACGGAAAATATATTGCATTCCGACCATCCAAGAAAGATACGGCCCTATAAAGGTTTCCACTCGATTGTTTTACTTGGCCTCGCAGATGCTTTTGGAAAATTAATTTTTATCGACTTTGGATCTAAAATCTAATGGGCGTATTAGCGACGGTGGTGTATACAACGCTCAAATTTTAATTACATTTTGCAACAGCCAGATAAATAGCTGCCGCCCAAAAGGATTATCAGGAATGCACGATTATTGCCTTATATCTTTGTGGCTGATAATGCCTTCCCGTTATCATGGAACCTTACGACGCCGTATCCGTTCACAACAACGGAAGTGGCCAAAAAAACTTTTAACTATCGTATAAGTCGGGCGCGGCAAATTATCGAGCGAGCTTTTAGCATTGTAAGCAATCGATTCCAAATTTTTCAAAGGCCAATTAACCTCCATCAATCGAAGGTGAAAATAATAGTGCACTGCTGTTGTTTATTATAAAATTTATTAATAAGCAGAAGCTCGTGGTATAATGAAAGTAATATTGTTGACCAAAAAAGCACGATTCAACAAATGGTGGTAGGTTAGGTGGCCGTTCAAACAAAACACTAGAAATGGCGAATCTGTAATAAAGGATCTTAGATGCTATTTCAATAATGAAGGGGCGATTTAATTATATTAATTTATAATTTAAATACTTTATTAATTATATATAGTACATATTTTAAATAAGAATTAAATATTAAATTTTTAATTCGTTTTACTTACTTTTGGTGTTTCTTTTGGTATTGCCTCTTCAGCGGTTTCGATGTTTTCTGTTAAAATTACCAATAAATAACAACCAAATTAAAATTAGGTAAAGTTACATGTCCCAGGTTTATATTGGACGAGGTTTCTGGAGGAGTCATTACAATGCATTAAAACAGAAAGTTCCTGGTAACACCACAACCTAGGTATTTATTCATCGTCAGGACTTAAGCCACTTTTTTTGGAATTGCCAAGTGCTTTATTTGAGAAATAAATATGCTGCGGGTTGTATAAACACTGGCAATTGCGGAATTCATGAATTAAAGCTAGTGTTTCTTGCCTACTCCAATTGTCTTAACACGGTGTAATGTCGGACATGATAAATTTAAATATAAACACAAGTATTTTTTTAAATTTTTTAGTTTTCCAATTTTGGGTTATTTTAGGTTGTTTCCCTTTAAGGACTGTATAAGAAATGAAAATAATTTTACATATACACTGGCGCAATTAAGTATCGCATCAATTAATTTTTACAATTTTCTTGTCGGTCACAAATTTTTTTGAACTTTATAATCAAAGTAAACACTTGTGTTTCAATTGTTTCTGTATAACAGTAAACAAAACTACAATATTTAGATTGTATTGGTGTCTGTTACATCAGGTGCACAATCCTGTATAAATCAAATTATTTTAAATTATTAGTTAAGCTAGAAACTTAAAAAAGTTCTGTTGTGATATAAAAGTTTTATTGAAAATTACATAAAATGAGTTCTCGCTGATCCACTGTTGCTAATGTTAGTGAAGTAGAGGCAACGATAATAGTGACATTACTGCAAGAAGGACATAGTCAAAGTAATATTGCTAATCTGACAGGAACCAATCAATCAACGGTGTCCCGAGTATTTGCGCGTTATCCAGAGAGTAGCAACAATCAAGAGAACAGCATCTATCTGGGCAATCACGTAAAACTTCCGTATTAGATGATTGATATCTCAAGTTATTCGCTCTCAGAAACCGATTTATCACTTGTCCATCGGCACAATCGGCACTTGCAGAGATACGGGGTATTAGTATTTCAAACGAGACCGTGAGAATAAAGTTAAAAGGAATGGGTATGAGATCCCGAGTGCCCACTACATGCCCAGAATTAACGGCAGAACATCGAAAAGAACGATTGCGATTTACCCGATAACACATCAACTGGTCAATTGAAATTGGAGTAACGCCCTGTTCTCATATGAGTCACGATTCTGTTTGACAACGTCAGACAAACGTATTAGGGTGTATCGACGTGAGGGAGAATGATACGCACCAGTTAACATCGCTCCATCTAGAAATTTTAAAGGTGGGTCCATTATGGTTTGGGGAGGAATTTCTCTAACTGCTCACACCGAACTATAGTACCCATAAGTGGAGGCTCACTTACTGCAATAAGGTATATAGAGGAATGCGTAGAACCCCACGTAATGCCTTTTGCTCCATATATTGAAGAACATTTTGTTTTCATGCAACATAATGCAAGGCCACACGCCGTAAGAGTAGTAATGAACTAACTGAAAAATATCAATTACCAACGCTGAAATGGCCAGCGAGGAGCCGGGATCTCAACTCGATTGAGCATGTTTGGGACATACTTGGGAGAAAGTTACGTCAGAAAAATACCACCACAGAAAACCTTTTAGAGCTTCAGAAGTTTGCGGTTGAGGAGTGGGAAAATATCCCTCAAGAAGATATAAGAAATTTGATTTCTCTAGTATGCCAACACGGCTTCAATGTGTGATATCTACTGTTAAAGTACCTTTTAAACTAAATTTTTCTAATAAATTGTAATTTAATTTGAATAAATTTGAATTTTGAGTTTAATTAAGAAAACCTATTAAACATTGTTTATTTGAAATCTTCTGAAAACACATTTTAGCACATTTTGAAATAAATAAAACCGATTAAAACATAACATGAAATTATTTGGAATAGACAGAATGAAAGGATTGTGGAGAGTTTATGTGTCGTCGTATGTGAAAATGACTTTGATGCGATACTTAATTGCGTCAGTGTAACGTAGTGTGAACGAGAAGTGTTTTAGTGTTGTCTCGTCTAAATAGGGCCAATGATATTTCGTTATTATGCTTATATTCGGTCAACAACATCTTATTAAATCTATGTAAACTTAATCAAAATTAGTAATTAATGACTAATAATGAGTAATGACCTAATGACGAATAAAAACATGTAATGCATACAACGAATTTTTTGTCTTTAATAATCGTCATATGTATTTCTTCTTTAATCCTTAAAACAGTATTTCTACAAACATCCGTTGTGTTAATAGAACTGTGTTAAATTTTAAAAGTCTGAAATATTAACTATTAATAGGATTAAAGAAAACTCACAATTTGTGATGTTTAAGTATTTAAAAGACATTTCATGTATGGAAATATTGTCGGCTCAATAGAGATACCAAAGTCATTCAAGGAATACAAGAAATAATTCATGCTACTGGAATATTTTTTTCAGTGTACCTACTATTAAATAAACATTATATTTTTTCATTTAAATACTCGCAATCTCATTCCAAAACAAATCTTTTTAAATTGTTGTCTGGTCTGTGACCCCATTCATATGTATAACAGCTGCGGTATAGGTTTCATTTTTCGTTTTAGTTAAAATCAACATAAAACCAAAACATAAAGAGATAGCCCCCTGTTATTTCAAAAATAAGACATGACAACAAATTGCTCCTACCATTCAACATGATATTTATTTAACATCCCGACAACTAACGTGTTTTATACTACATCTTTACCGCCTTATCAAAAATATGTACAGACATATACTGTAATGCTTGCTTTATTTTGTAGCGCCGCGCGCCCAGTATGTGACATTGTCATTGTCGCTGGTACAACAAAACAAAACCAATAAAAACCGCGCGAATACATTTGGTGGATGCCTCCTCCAATGTTTTGCTGTTTTTTTGTTTATGCCATTTTTATTGTTATGTTCTCGTACGAGTAAACAGCAAATTTGTTTTATTTTAAATAATAATAATAAATAAAATAATTTATCATCATAATAATAATAATAATAATAAAAATAAAAATAAATAATAATAATAAATAATACCAACTTGCACTTTATGAATTTTAACTATAATTGATAATAGGAGCACAAAATCAACAGAAAGATGAACAGCAGAGATATTTTGTTTGTTGTGTGTTTTTAACGAAAAATTGAAAATGAAAATAGAATTTCATCGCGCATTTAAAATACAAAACATAATCAAAAGAAAGCAACAAAGAACGTATGAATGAATATTATATTATGAATATGGATATGATGACGCACAAGGGGTACACTAAGAATACTATCTTCACCACACACAGTAACACGCAGTCATTATATAGAATAGAGATGACGATGACTATCTTCGTACTATTTATACATTACTCGTGCATGATAATGTTAAGATTGTTGGATACATGTGTGCTTATATTCCTGTAACACAGCGGACTGATAAACATAAACGATATTCATTTAAAGTTAATGACGTATAATTGCCTTTAATGGCAAAATTTAATTAGAAGTGGTTTTATGAAAGCTATATTTGTAAATATTTTGTTTATAAACCAAACTAACCCGGCCGCTAAAAATTAATTACATGATTTACATATTATTGTACGATTGTGCATAAAGATGTGTCGAAGGTAGGTATGGGCTGTGGTTGGCTTACCTATACTCCCAAATTTATTTTTATTTTTTCCGAGGTAAAGCGTGTCTCCCAAACTTTACAGTGATGAAATCGTATACTTTCGATAGTGGCTGATTCCAGCTGGGGCGCGTCTTTATGATTGCGCCGGTAGGTTCGCCGTGTAATTGTTGCACTCGAGAGCTCCTTAATGCGTGAGCGTGAGCACACCGAATTGAATTAAGTCCATTTTCTTGGATTTAATAATCACTTTTATATTCTCCGTTTAAATAGAAGGCAAACGCAGTTGCAAATTATGTTTTAATAGAATAATTTTTATTCTAATTACAATATCTAATTCAGTTGGTTACACTTACAATGTTTTATTTTTACAATATTTTGGTTTTTATTTTTGACCAAAGAAAAACTAAACTTTCTCTGAATTTACAATTATATAAACTAATCTTTTTTGGAAAAACAAAACCTCCAGGGAAAACTTGTATTTCCCTGGCACACCGAGTCTGAAAAAAAAGTCTCCACTCTTCCATAATTCCTTGAGCTTTTAACCGAAAAAAAATACTTACTAAATTTGGCGCGAACAAACCATCTACCGACAATCAAAACTCCTCAATCCGCCACAGATGTACTTCCAAAGACGGCATTCGTTAAAAAATCATGTGGAGAATATTACTTCTCCGCACCATTATATTAACTAGTGAATTCTACATTACCAGTGCACGATTATGAAGGAAACATTTGATCCGCAAATGAATAATTGATTTACAAAATTTTCGATTTTTGCTTTAAACATCTACTCAGTCACTAATGTTGAATATTTCTTACCAGCCTTTCATATTCGTTTTGCATAATGGTATTTATCTTCAAGGTGGACATAGTCCATGTAGTATAGCCGTTCATCATACAATTAATAATAATTAGGTACACATTTTATTTTTATATTTGTATACTTTGTAATATTTTATTTTTATTAATAAACGTTATAAATGTCGGCAAAATGTTATGTTAATTTTGTATAATATTATTTTCGAGTGGAAAAATGTTCGTCCTCAAATTCCTTGTAACGACTTTTTTTTATTCTCCAAATATTTTTCGTTTTATAGAGGTAATTGATTTCCCCGGATCCTACGGTTTCTCTATCGTCCGAAATATAAATTAACCACACCACCCAGTTTCCGATATCGTGCAAAGGATGTCGCTCAAGTTTATGTGAGGCATTTTTTGAATACGTTTTTAACAGACGCCAAAATGTCATATAATTTTGACAATTGTATTTGAGCGCGTACGTTTGGTGGACCGAGCTACTAGATAGGGAATTTGGAGTTTAGGATTAAAACGATTAGAGTAGTTTTGTAGTGATATTTTACCGTTAGTCTTTATAGTTTAGAAAAATAATTGATTTGTGTTGCGTCGACTTTGTCGCCGCCACACTACTACCGCTGTTGGATATTTTTGTAGAAAATGGCTCTTATTGCCAAACGATACTGAACGTACGTTCGGTTGGTACTGAATAAAGCCATCGGTGATCCTTTAGTTGAATCCATGTGTCAGGCATATTAGACACCTTCATTGCGACTACCTCGCATTGGTTACTCACTCTTTCTTGTCGTAACAGGAGCAGTTCGCATAAAACATGATCTTCTTGATTTTGATCCATAGCCTGAGCTAATTGGCATATGCTAAAGTCGTTGTTGCTGACACAGTTTTGCCATTCGGAATTTGTCATCGAGGAATATGTATGCCGATGCAAATCTATCACAAGTATGGTCTTATGAATGCAGATGGAATGTTGGGGTAGGCAGCGGTATGGGCTTATATATTTAGCACATTTCTTTATATACTAAAGGCAACTTCACTTCAAATATCAAATATTTTCCTTGCAGCCTTGTCTTGGCTGTCATGAGCTGGTCCAGTGTCAATATGTCATCAGTATCATCGATATTGGGCAGCATAAGCTCATTTGGTAGATTTCTGGTTATGAAATCAATTTCTTCTTTTAGTTGTTGGGTCGTCAAGAGCCTCGTGGTAATGACTCGATTGTGCGTATCCAATACTGCTTCTATCATTGTGTCTTGGATTTCTTTGAATGCAATCATCCGCAACATTGTATGGATTGATAGGGCTAGAAAGTTGCTCATATCTTCCTGTCTATTCTTAAAAACGTTTACAGTCGCATCTATGATTAACGTTTGATTCTTCAACAACGCCGTGGAAAGTTTATTATTCAGCTTGAGCTTCTCTATTTCCTGTGCATAGTGCACCGCGGCTGTCGTTTAGCACTCCGAATAGCTCGTTGACTAAATTTCCTCCTAAGTTGAGAAGTCCCCGTTTGCTTCTTCCAAAACTGACCTTATGGCGGTGAAGCAAGTCATCCCTGTGCCCCATTTCTTGTAAGGACTGCTCGAACGATGGTTCTTTTAATCCACATTTCGATGCCTTAGTGAAAACCGGCCCTAATCCACATTTTTTTCAAAAATGACATTTTGATACCAAAATGTAGAATGCAACACGTCGCGTTTTTCTGTGCAACTGGTTTAACCTAAAAACAAATAAAACATGTTCCACATTCAATTTTGTTCGGCCCTAAAGCGTATGTCTGTCAAAAATCTCATTTTTGCATTTCTTGAAAAATGTTAGAAATGTGGGTAAGGGCCGATATTCACTAAGACATCGATATGTTTTCTCTTGATTTTTTTAGAAATAATTGACTTTATAAAATTATCGTGAAGATATGAACAATATTTTGCTAGCCTGCATATGCAGCGCTTATAAGCAACTAATTCTGCATAATAGTTGGTTAGATTGTAATACAATATTAAGTTCCAGCCGTTTTTTGTAAGTTTCAGCTATTGAAGGGTAGTGTGCTCGAATTACATAAATTAAGAGTGTAACCTTCTGGCTGCAGACCTTGAGTTTTCTCATCTTGTTGTTGTCGCCTATTGTAGCATCCTCATTTGATTTCCTTGTTAGATTTTGATTATCCTCAGTTAGAAGATGACTTATCTTTGTAATAGGTCTCTTGCAGATGGTGTTTTTAGGACCTTTCATTGATACATTTCTGGTTAGACCATCTGATCCTGGATGAGTATCTGTTACCCTTCCCACTGCCCATTTTGTAGGTGGAAGTTGTTCATCCTTGATTAGAACTAGCTGGCCAATCTCCAATTCCTTAGACCATATTGTCCAAAATCGTTGACTCAGTATTTAGAGCAGGGTCCACCCCTGTGTTGCGCATATGTTGGTTTTGTCTGACTCAGGAGGTTAAATCATAGGCATCTCGATTAAGTGTTAAAGCATCAAAATCGCCTGACAATGAAAGAATAGGCCTGGAGTTTAAGCACGCTTCAATTTGTGTTAGCACCATGCTGAGCTCTTTTAAGTTAGTGTTGTTTCACCGATAACTTTCTTTAAGTGGTTTTTCGTTGATTTTACACCAGATTCCCAAATGCTCTCGAAGTGGGGACTACCGGGCGGGATAAAATGCCAGTTTGTTCCAAAGTTAGCTGCTTCCTGAGCTGCATTATTGTTTGCTTATTACTGTATAGCCAGATGCAACTCTGTACTTAGCGTGTTCCGAGTTCCAACAAAATTGGTACCGTTGCCACTGTATACGTTTAGAGGGGTTCTTCTTCTTAAGGTGAATTGTTTAAGTGCTGCTGTTGTTAGCTCACTCACCAGTTCCACGTGAATTGCTTTAGTAGAGAAACAAATAAATAATGCGATGTATCTATCCCTTGTATAAGGACTTGTTACCACTTCCGGATGGACCCGCGTAGGCGTAGGTGTACGATGGCCGTATTGGAGAAAGGGGCAGATGGAGTCACTCTAGCTTCTCGTAGCATACTGTGACGATTTTGCCCATCATACGATAAGAACAGCGATAGCTCAGATGGTTAGCGCATAGTATGAACCATGGGCCAATGTTTTTATTACAATTGTTTATTGTGGACATCAAAACATGTTTATACACCAACGCACAAATTCATAATGATCCAGTAAATACAAGAACGTGTTTACTTTAAATTGTTAAACAAGGAAATAAATCTGTTGTCATAGCCCCCACCAGTGGCAAGCGGACAGATTTAAATAGTGAAGTTATAAAGCAAAAATCAAAATGTATAAAAGTAAAGTGAAATGAAGTTAAATCAAGTGACATAAAGATACACAGTGTTTTTAATTGCAAAATCCAGACGAACTGAGAAGCCCATCATGTTGCTTGCCTGAATCGAAAGCACCGAAGTGCGTACTAGACGTTTACCATTTAGAATCCAATATTTTGTACGTACTTGTGCTAGGATTGTTTATATGCATCCATATAATACGAGATGGTGTGCATGAGTGATAAGTTCTCTTCATTGGCTGCTTCTTCAAGTGTTTCAACGTTAGAGGGTAATTGGAGTTTTTAAACCAACTTGGTCCTTTCTACCAATGTTGATTATTTCGCAATTGTCGAGCGTTCTTTCCACGTGAAGCTACATTTGCGGGGTTGCAACTGGATTTTACATAATGCCACTGGCTTGGTTGCATAAGTGACTGATTTTCAGCTATTCGGTTTCCCACACAAGTTTTGTATTTACTGGAATTGCCTTTTATCTATCCAAGCGTTATCATCGAATCCGTCCACGTATAAGTACAAGCCTACTCCAAATTCATGGCATCTTGAACCTTCTTTTAATAATTTTGTCAAAAGTACGTAACCTTGGCAATGATATTCTGTTTTTTATATGAGCGACTTTGGTTTTTGCTTCTATTAGATAAACTACTGGTGTGCCTTCGTAATTTGTTGTTTTGTACTATACCACTTATTGTCTGTGTTCTATCCATCTACATAAGGTAATATTTCGATCTCATTCAAACCTTCATTGAATTGAATCCATTGTAATTGTAGTTCAACATCTAGTGTTTCATCCCATTCAACACCAGTTATCCACAGGTTCTAGATTAATAACTTTGCTTGGATGATTATCGGTGCAAACCATCCTAGTGGACGGAATAGTTTGGCAACTTCTGCCAATATGCTCCTTTTTGTCGGCTCTTGAATATTTTCGGTCGATGAAATCTTGAACTCAAAAATGTCTAAAACAGGGTTCCAGGTAATTCCAAGCCTCTTTATTGTATTGTCGATGTTAATGGAGCACAGTCCATCCTCGCGAGTGTTTGCAGTAGATGTGTTTTCAATTTTATGTTGTTACTTGCCCATTTTCTTAAATTAAAACCTCCTGCTTTCAGCAGTTGTATGAGCTGTGACTGGGCTTCTGGTGTTTCTTCTTGTTTCAGCCGCCTGTGCTTTTTATGAAAAACTTCCTCACACTCCATCTCTGGTTTTGGGAGAATGCGTCGTGGATACAATTCTTCTAATTCGGAAATTTAGTTGTTCATCTGAGTAATATTATATCTCTCTCGTCTTCCTGGGTGCTGATATTCTTCCTAAGATGACCCATCCAAATTCTGTGAGCTGCACTGCTGGTTCGTTTTTATTTCCTTTTATGAACTGCGGCTTAATGATCTGAGTGTAATAGTCTGCACCCAATAGTATGTCAATCGGTGCTGGAATGTTCTAGTTCGGTTCGGCCAATAGCTGCTCGTTCAAATGGTTCCACTTTTTAAAATTAAATGGCGTTTCTGGCAGATTTTCGCTTATCTTGGCTAGTACTAAAGCCTCAATTTCAATTGAATATGCTGACGGATATCTTGGTTGTAGGTTGGCTGGTAACTTTGTCAGCAATTTGTCTGCCTACACCATGAACCTCCGCACTGATTCTACGGCCTACCAAATTTAAACTTTCTTTGGCTTCTGTTGTTATGAATGGTGTTTGTGAGCCGGTGTCAATTAGCAATCTTAAAAGCTCTTCCCTTCCATCGAACCTTGTGGTTTTGACAAGATGGGTTACTAAAAGTGTTGACTCATGGGTTTGCACTGCATTGTTGGTTGAAATGTTTCTTAAAGTAGTAATTGAAGGCTGCTTTGCCATTGCATTCTTTACATCTTGCTTGATTAGATCATTGTTGCAAACTATGTCCAGTAGTTAAGCATTTTGTGCACAGATCATGCAAGTTGATAAGTTGCAGCCGTTCTATGTGACTCATTTTGTTGAACTTGTGGCAGCATTCCAAATTATGATTGTTCGAATACAAGATACATGACTGATTTTTTTTATTGCTGGTGTTATTTTTGGCAATCGTAAGGTTTCTAGCACTTGATATCTTTGTTTCAGAAATTCGAGAAATCCGTTGGTGGTTTGAAGCTCCTTTGGATTTTTAATGACATCTTATATGATTTGAGAGTTTCGTTATGTAATTGTTTGATAAATATGGTACTAACCGAGCACTCCATGTCGTAATGTCGACTCCTAAATTCTTTGTTTCATGTAAGTTTTCCCTGACGATGGCATGATCGGACTACATCCATTGGCTAGTGATTTCTCACCGGGCGAACTCATAATGAGGCATCGATTGAGATCACACGTTCCTGTTATACATAGTTTACGTCGTAATATAAGAAACTTACCAAAAAGGAGATTCTGCTTGGATTGTCGACAAAAGATTTTAAAATGAAATGCCAAGGTTTCGAAAAAATGATTGTACACCAATGTCTTCTGGATCGTGCCCGATGACCTAGTAGATTTACTGTTAGCGAGCTTAATTTTACCTTGAATTTTGCCGAGAATCTGGGCTCAATATCGAACGTGATCCGTCGCTATGAGCCACAAGCTTTAACTCCTCCCACTCCTTTAAATCCTACATGCATTTTTTGCTTTGCATATTTAGTTTTTCGCTGGATCATGAGTTAGTTATAAAGGATGCTTGAGAACCTGGTTCAATGAACACTCTAGACAGTTGGGAAAGGCCTCCATTTGTTGGAACTCTTACTAATGCTGTGCTTACAATCACCTGAGTCGCTGTTTTTGTACTATCTACCATGTGTTCCCACAACTGGTATGAAACGTTGTGTTTTGGGGTACCGTCTAAATGAATTTGTTTGCTGACGTTCACTTGTGTTAGTTACACCTTCTTTGATGTGGATAATAGTGAGATTTTAATATTTGCACACCAAGCATTTGCCTTCTGTCAAACATATCTTTGAGAAATTAGGATTTCCTAAACATGCCCTACATAGATTTTTCGTCGTTGATATCTCCAAAAATGATTTGCATGCTTCAATTTTATGCGAACCCTGAAGCATCAAGCATCTCCTTGTTTGCCGCTAGCGTTATTATAGCTTTTTGTGGTTGTAATCGACCGGTTCGTAAGGGATGCCGATTTGATTTACTTCCTATTGCTTCTAATGATTGGAATTGTTTGTCCAAAAACAACAAAAAGTGATGCAAATTTAGAATCTTTATTGGGTGGTCTAAAGTTGTATCATAGGCTCTGATAGACTCGCCGTCTAATTTCTTCTGGTCGAAATCTTTCCTGTTGATTGATACAGAATTTGTATTGTTACCAGAGGAGCTTTGTTCCTCTCTGTTTAATCATTTGCGCATATCATCGATTAGGGGGTCGTAAGTCTCCGCTATCTTATTTCGTATTTCGAAATTCAGATGGTTTAGCTATAACGGTTGGTCCATTTATTGGATGATATTATCTGAAGCGACATTCTGAGTATAACGCCTTTGTGGCTATTTTCGTTTTTAAATGTCTTCGTTTTCCGACAATTTCCGGGTTTATAATAAATCGTGTGCATTTGAACTATCTTTCTGCCTATTACTTCTTTTTTTTCTATATTCGACATTATTCCATTGGTAAAGGTATTACCTTGATCTGCCTGATGGTTGGTGGCTCGAACTTTTTTATATTTTTAATGTTATTTGCTGGATCTCGCTTTTTAGCTGCCCGTTGTTTGAAGGCTCTAACTTGTAGGTGCCAGTTGGTTGTTGTCTTTCGATGATCAGTGATAAACTTGGAAACTGTGCCTTGGTTGTTGGCTTGCTCAGCTGTATTTCTTAGTTGATAGCAGTGGTTTACAGTTTTAAGCTTCTTTTAACTATACCTTTTTACGCTTACCGTTGCTCAGAGCTAGGAAAGACGTTTTAGTTGAGTTAGTTGTTTTTAAGCTACCTTTGTTTAGGTAGGCATTTATTTCTGGTTTATATACAAATTTTTACATCTTGATTACACTAACAACAAACAATATAAACTAAAATCGTTGATTTGCATATTACAATTTATATTGACAAATTAGTCTAATTTTTACGAGATCCCTACTTGATTCTTCCCTCAAATAGATTGGTGGAGGACTAAAGAAGTTTCATCAAAGCTGTGGTCGTCTAGGGTCTAAGCGAGAAAATTTTTTATCATTCTAACAATTAAATGATTCATTGAGAGCAGAAGGAAATACGGTTCCATTTCCATAATTTGTAAAGGATCCACGGTTGTAGTCTTGTTCGCTGTAATAAAACTCAAAATTAAAATTATTCATCATATTTCTTTTTTATATCTGTTAAATACATAATTTGTTTTTCAATTTTTACTAGAATGAATTTTATTTATTTATATTCTTTTTTATATTTATTATTTTATTACATTAATAATTAAAAATTTGTATTTAAATTAATTTTTTTTTTCTCAGTTATCTGAAGTACTGTTGTATAATTAAATTATAAAAAATTAATGAAATAAAAATAATAAAACAATAATTTATAACAATCACAGAAGCTATTTAGTTATTATTTATTTTATTTAAATCCTCAATGAATTTAAACAAAAACTATTATAGAGTAGCAAAAATTAGGTTAACAATAAAAAAAAACTTTAATCAGTCATTTAAACAATTAAATGATTAACTTATTTTAAAATTATTGTTGTGATGGTTTCCTTTTTTTACAGATGTTTCAACATCCAAGTGTAATTTACTGTATAAATAAGTTTACGTATACAAAACTAAATAGAAACTTGTATCATCCTTATAATACGAATATTGACTGAAATTACCTAATATTAATTGGAACTTTTGTGGTACACGACGACTGACTAATTTTAAATTAAGGTTTAAATTAATTTTTTGCCAAATAAAATTAAATGGAATTTATAAAATTTTTGAATCAATAATTTGATGTTTTTGATTTCTACAATACTGAAATTATTAATTAAAATTTAATGAGACAAACGGAAACAGTCTTAATTAAACATTCACTATCTCATTATATATTTAATTATTATACAAAAAATAAAAATTAATTATTTATATATTTTAAATTACATCTAATGTCATTATTGTACCATTTTCGTTTCGTTTTTGTAACTGAGTTTTACGGTAAATTCGTAAAATGTTTTTTTGTAATACGAATTAGATTCTTTGGTGTGATGGGAGACACAAAATGCACGTCATTTTAAATTTACGGACTCTCGAGTTGTGTCTTTTTATAGCATGCATCACACACTGGTACCGGCTTACCACTATTGTGTCCTGGCAGCGGAATTTGTTTTTTGTGAATACATCGGGTGCAATAAATTTCACCACATCGCCAGCAATGATTCTGTTGAATGAAAAAAATATACAACAAACAAACAAAATTATAATTTTCTTTTTAACAACAACTTCTATCGTTTGAAACAAAGTTACAATAAATTCTAAACTTACCTTTCTGCTACTCTCGTTAAACGGCGAACCACATGAACAAGTCTTTTCACTTCGTAATGACTTCCAATCTAGCGCTACCGACACGATTTCTGAATTTACTTGATTCAAATCGTTATTACTCTCTGACATCTATAATTTAAAAAATAAAATAAACAAAACGCATTCCCAGTGTAAAACATAAAACATTTGATTTACGGATAATGTGGAAAATGAAAAATCTGTTGTTTTCAACGGATGGTCATCATTAGCTGCACTCAGTTCTTTTGCCTTTTTGTCATAGTTGTACCTGTTTTATGAAATGAAATTAATTAAAATTCCGTTTTATAATTTACACACTAATCCACTCTCACTTATTATCTGTAACTTCGACACCTTTATCACGAATCTTTGATGTCTGCAGCTTATTCGAAATTAACGATTTAAAATTTGTTATACGTTTGGTTAAATGTTGTATGTGATCTTCGAGCGATGTGCAATGATCACTGGTCGATAGTAGTAAATCGGCGAGAGGTTCACGTGGATGAATTCCACTCTCAAATCGACTGTACATACCACGCCAAAATTTAATACATTGTGGTGCTAAATTCGGTTTAATGATTTGATCCATTTCGGGTCGATACAATGGATTTATATACTCATTCAAATGATTCGACATGTATCCCCAAAGTGAGAATGTCTTATCGGATAGTTTTAGATCGAGACGATCTTTTTCGCAATTCCCAATGAATGTTCCGAATTGACATGATTGTACGTGATCGTGAAGTATCAATAAAAATCGTTCATTAAATTCGAATGCATCGCTGCGTTGCTGCATCAGCTGCCAAGTACAATCTAAAAATTGGGTGAATATGGGTGATTTCTCTTTCGGATCTGTTTGTATGTGGCCACATCGTTCACTGAATTTGTGTCCAAATGATAGCCAATCTTTTTCGATCAGCCCTTGGAATCCTTTGATTGTGCGATAATATGGATCTAGCATTAAAGCGGCTAGTGAACATACTTGGGCTGTCCGATCCCAACCATCTGAACAATGTACTACAACCGAAATACCTCGGTCTACAGCGGTTCCAATAAAACTGGACGTGTCCAATATTGCGCGTATATGTTTTAACCAGCCAGACGCTTCCAGTGATGTTAAAAATCCACTCATTGTGGGGGATTTTAATTCGCATGCTTAGAAAAATAAAATAAAAATTAAATGTAAATATTGATTTTACCCTAGTCATTGTTATATTTCATAAAACAATTATTTATTTAACATAAGGGTTAACTATTTTTTTGTGTTCCGTTTCTCGGTAGGTATACAACCTGGTTTTAATCTATTTATAATTTATAAAAATATTTTATTGTTTATTGAGCCAAAAAAAAACTTACTTTCAACCAAACGTTGTAAACTGGTACGCATAACATGAATGTTTTCAATACCAAGAAATTGAAATTTGATATTCTCGTAGAACGCTTCATTTTCGTAACCTTTACCGGCCGCTCGATTTGCCATCGCATTAATCTAAAATATTCATACATTTTATGATATGTTTGGATACAAATTGCAAATAAATCGACAGTAAAAAAGTAAATTATTACCCTTGGTCGCGTGTCAACCACATACATGTAACCAACATTTGAATTTGTTTTACGTATCGCCTCCAACATTTGCTCATCCTCCAAACAGCGTGCACTAAATCCCGATAGGGGTTGACTACATCGACATATTGACGCTTTATTCGGATGTAGATACGTTAGGGTGGGTAATCGACCTTTTGAACGAAACCTTGAGCTACCCATTAACATAGCTGTCGTTGCTTCGGTGGGTACATAAATTTTATTCGGATACGTATCACATAGCTCGTACGATTCATTTAGTATACATCGTGTCCATTGATCGCTAGGAACACGCATACGTTTAAATTCATTTTCTAAATTGAAAAAATTCCAACCAGTTGATTTGGGTAAATCCTCATTGCTCGATGTATACTCAAAACAGTATAGATTTTTTATATGCACCGGTTGGCTTAATTTCAATAGGGTTAAATAGACGTCATGACATTCGCGTTCTTTAGGTACGACAAATGTGACGGAAAGGAATGTTTTACATCTTATAAGTATTGGGGATCCTTTTGTGCTTAATGGTAGTTTTTCGATTGTATCAATGTGCATGTTAAGTACCTGAAAAATAATAAAATTTCGATTAGTGATGATAAATTAGGGAGGATTATTCAAATTTGATTGATTTATGGATAAAGCATATACGAGAAAAACTTTCGATAAAATTCCATATAATATGTTCATGAAACTATTTTCCACCAAACGACTTGTGCAAATTCGCTTTACACAAAATAAATCTGTCATCAACAGCTGCGCATTTTTATTATTTATCGAATTTCGAAAGTATGATTAACAGAACATGACTTTTGCTGTTTCCGATTTGATAATACATATTTAGGTAAATCGAACAAAAATTGAATTTAATGCCTGCATTGATCTTTGTTATTAAATTCTAATATTTCAATGGCTTCGGTATAATCTTACCACTGGAGGTTACGAATTGTGGTTCGGAAATTTAAAACAAAGCTAAATCCTTTAATTCTCTAGTATTGCCGGAGGATTTTAATGAAATTTAGTGCCTAATTGGCAGAAGTACTTTCTATGATATTTTGTTAATGACTTTATGTTGTGTGCGCGTCATGTCCCAAAACCTATTTGGAGAATACCAATTTTAAATAAATTTGTTGATGTGTAGGTTATTCCATCCAAATTCTTAAGAACCTAATCAAATCGATTAGGTAAATTAAATTTATTTCAATTGATAAGTTTTCTGATACTCAATTTTACTAAATTATTCTATGTTATATCCAATTGGAGATGTAGTTACAAATAGAAATATATTTTGAAAATTTATCGTCTATTGATTAAAAGCCAGGCAGGCTATTGGACTAAAACGTAGGTAATAGCTTAGAAAATCTGAAACCCACATTTAAAATTTGAACTTTTTTTCATTAAATCGGTCAAAAATGTTCATTGTAATTTTAAGTTCATTTTTCGCATCCTACTTTACGAATTGAAGACTCACGGCTATAGGTCGATTTTACGCGGACTCCCTTCACATTGCGTAACTGAAAGGTCATAAAAGTTTCTAATCAGATGACGAAAAAACTGCCAGGTCCATCCTGTAGAATCTCGAAAAATTTCGAACAATTTGTAATAAAAATCTCGATATCTTGAAAATCTTAAATAATTCCGACTTTAAGCAAATATAGCGTCAATTTAGCCCAATTACACATATCTTATTTTTTAGAAATCAGGGTGCAGAGGATTCCAAAGGTCTTGCGAGGTTACTTGTCAGTTTACTTGTAGATAGAAATAGTGCTCGAGTGTTTTGGGAAAAGTTTGCATACGAGTAATTCAGAACAATCCTCCTTCTTCTAAATTTTTAGAATATTCTACTGTGGTCTGTCTGAAAACTGAAAAATAAATTCATTAATCCAAAAAATATAGTCCAAATGATCGTAGAAATAATTTTGAAAACAAAAAATTTTTACGCATTGAAGAAATGCAACATATTCGTGAAGCTCACAAAAGAAAACGTTTTTAAACGAAAATCCAGAAGTGTATATTTTCAAAGCTGATAAGGGCAATGCACTGGTACTTATGCCAAAAACAGCGTATTTGGAAAAATTAAATGAACTCTTATCGGATAACAATACGTATATTGAAATACGGAAACTTAGTATTTCTTCAATGCAAACCAATCTAAATTTAATAATTTCTTATTTGGAACGTTTAGGCAAAATTAATAGAACGGTAGCAAAAGAACTAAAAAAATTATAATGGTACGATTCCGCGGATGTATGGTCTACCAAAGGTTCATAAGGTTGGTTGTCTGGTTAGACCAATCATTAGTTATGTAGATTTTCCATTATATAACTTATCAAAATGTTTGTCAAATATTTTGTGGGAAACAATTTGTCATCTGTAAAAAACGCGGAAAATTTCAGAAATAAAATTAAAAATGTTATTCTGTCTTCAAATTGTACATTGGTATCGTTGGAGGTAGTGTCTTTGTTTACAAATGTGGATTCATCTTTGGTTTTAAATTTAATTTGACAATTTTGGAATGAAATAAAAAATAAAAGTAACATAAATTTGAGTTTGATTTGAACGAATTTTTGGAAGCGTTAAAATTTGTTCTAAATCATACGGAATTTACTTTTAATGGGAGATTTTTTAAGCAAGCATTTGGTTCCCCGATGGGTTCATCAGTTAGTCCAACAGTATCCAATTTATTAATGGAGTACATAATGTTGAATTTCTTTTATAGGTATGTAATTTTCTAAGTATTTTTAATAGTTTTACTCCGCGATTAAATTTTACTTCTGAAATTTAAAACCAATGTCGTAGCCAAAAAGGCTAATTTGAATATCATAGTAATGCGAGGTGAAGATGGAACCTTAAAAACAAATTGCAAATCAAACAAAAAATTCTGATTTTATTTTTTTTTGAAACTCAAATTATGGGTGTGAAGTTTTTCCCAAAAATCCCATTTTTTGTATGTGTTAGTTTCACACGTTAAATTGAATTCAAATTGGAAAAAATCTGGATTCCTATTGAAAAATGTAGTCCTAAAAATGTAATTTTATTACAAAATCGAAAAGATCATGCGAATAAAAATTATTTCTGGAAGGGAATATTATTTAGATTCGGCGTGCAAAAAATTTAGTCAGCTTATTTATTAACTAAATTGCTAAATAAATGATCCTTTAGTATTAATGCCAAAATTGTGATTAGAAGATAAAAATTTGAAAGAAATTTATTTCGGGGGATAGCGAAACCGCAATTTGAAGTTAAAAATTAGTAGCACATTTATTTCTCTGGTTAGGGAATACCTTCTTAGCTCTATGAATGGGGAATTTAATCAGCTATTTCGTGAAGTATCACAACTTGAGTCCAAATCTACGGCAATGGCCGTTAATGGCCTAAAGTTAAGATACTGCACGAAATAGCTGATTAAATTCCCCATCTATAGAGCTTAGAAAGTATTCCCTAACCAGAGAAATAAATGTGCTACTAATTTTAAACTTCAAATTGCGGTTTTGCAGGAATTTGATTTAGGGCCATTAACGGCCATTATCAGAAATTTGGACTCAAGTTGTGATATTTCACGAAATAGCTGATTAAATTCCCCATCCATTGAGCTATGAAGGTATTCCCTAACAAGAGAAATGGTAATGTGCTTTTAATTTTAAACTTCAAATTGCCGAATTTGATGCCAATAACGGCATTTTGGTGACAAATTTGAACTTAGTTTCTGATATTACACGGAATACCTGAACAAATTCGCAACCTTTTAACGTTTATTCACGGAGAAGTATTTTATAAACTAATTGTTTGCTAACATTTTTTGTTTGGTGTAATTTATTTTTTCTATTGTAATTAATTGTAATGGAAATAAAATTCTTATTGGAACAGATTTATAATTTGTACTAAAACAGTTTGACGTTTATTTAATGGTTCGGAACTTTGGTTTTAAATTTAGTACACTTATGTTTGATCGAAATAGCTCGATAAGTACAAAAGCAAAATTAATTTAATTAAACTAATTTAATGTTCGGACTCACTAAGTAAGCTATACTAAAAATTGTCCGTTTAGTACATTGATTTTAATCGAAATTTAATTTAATAATAATGCATTTATAGAAACATTTTGAATTCTTAACAGAAGCATCAACACATGCGAAATCCAATGAGAATCCAATAGAATTTTGTTTATTCCAATAGGATTTGTATACGTACAGTATCGCTAAAAAGTCACCGGAAGATTATTTTTGTGTTATAACTTTTTTGAATCAAAACATTTTTCACTGACTTTTCAGATATTTCACATCATTTTTTTCGTTGACCGGGCGACGAACATACTAAATTCCATCAGAAGAGACCATATTCAATTTATTCTCGTCGCTCCAATTGATTTTCCGCCACTGTTCGGATCTTCAATTTAAATGCTCTTTCGCAAACTTTAAACGGGCTGCGCGATTATTTTTGGCGATCAGGAGTTTTTTCCTTGGAAGCCTTCCATGAAGTCCAGCATTAGTCGGATGATTTTTTATGGTACAAACGGAGAAAGATTTCTACTATAATTGACGTTGAAATCATTCATTATCGCTGGAGCGGACGGATTTGCTAATGACTGTCTTACAATGACAGAATCTTCTCTTTTTGTGCTCTTGCGAGGTCGTCGAGTTCAAATCTAGCGCTATAAGGTCCCACGTACGCGTTTATTTGTACACCATTCGTTTACAGTTGAGCTTGGTATATCAAACAGACGACTAACTGCCGATTTACTACTCCAATCGCCAACACATTTCAAAACTGCCAATTTTATTTCTAGGGAATACTATTTTTTTTCGCCATATTTTTTTTTGCTAGTAAATATAATCCCAATTATTATATAATTACAATTTTTTCTATTATATTATTTACCGGCTCAAATTTGTAGTTTAAAAAACGCTACCCGACTCTATTGCATCGCTCCATATTACAAAATTTGTCTTAAAATTTTTGCGATTGCATAGATTTTTAATATGTTCGAACCAAAGTGTCGCGTTCCAACATGGTAACATTATGTACATATTTACAAAAAATTGTGAAAAAAAAATTTAAAGGTACGTGAATATTTAGAAAAACTGCATCTTCCGGTGACTTTTTAGCGTAACTAAATATCTGGGAAAAAAATGGGAAAAACTTCACACCCATACTAAAATTGTATTTAACAACCTAAAAATAATAATACTCATGATATAATAATTTACTTTTACGTTTGATATGATTTACCACTTAACCTAAAACGATATCAAATAATTGCCCGTAAGGTTACAAAGTGTCATTGCATCAATAGGTTACAACACTAAATATTAGACCTAATTTTGTTTACCAAATTCCCTCAACTTCTCTGTGTGTACGGACAATTTTATTTTATAATATAAGATATTTTGTAAATTATGAGAGTATTTAAGTGAAAATTGTATGTAAAAACCTTACTGTATAGAATTAAAACAAAACAATAAATAACAAACATGGTAAATTAAAAAATTAAATTTCTAATTAAAGTGTTTTCCGAAAATAAACAGGACAAAGAAAATTTATGATTTAATCTGGAAATATAAGTTGATAAAGTCTCAAGATTACATTCAGAGTGTAACGTATTGTTTGATATCTACGTGGGAGATTTCTTATAATTTTTAAACAACAATTCTGTACAATTTGTATAATCGCTTTTTATGCGTATTCAGGCTTCAAATTTGGCTACCATAAGTAATTGTTGTTCTAATTATCATTTAGTAAATTAATATTATTCTCAGATAATTTTGAGTTACGGCGTAATAGTGGTCAGTGGATATAAAATTCTAGTTATTTTTTTCGATTTTTCAAATGTGTGTTCTATATGATTTTGGAATAACATTTTTTGAACAAACCAAATGCCAAGGTAATTGAATTTTTTACACCATTGGATAGGAGTGTTATCCACTATTACGTGAAGACTCCCAGATAAAAATCTAGTTTCTCTCCTCTGGGGTAAAATATATTGCTTGAGTTTTGGATGGGTTTAATTTGATATTCCATTGAGCATAGTATAGCTTGATAATTTATTCATGTTAAATTGTAAGTTGTTAATTACAATATTGGAATCGGCAGATGACGTATAGATTGCTGTATCATCGGCATATTGGGCAAAATGAATATTTGAGAAAAAGTTTGCAATATTCGGCATGTATAAATTATAAAGAAATGGTGATAGAACGGCCCCTTGAGTAACGCCCGCGTCAATGTGATGTACATTAGATTTCTCATTAGACATGATTGATTGATTGGGGTGTGCGACCAAGCCTAGACCTGTCTCCCGCATGACACCGGGCCCACCGTACACAAACTACATATAACACATAAGGAAGGATACGAAAGAAATGTTAGTTAGGATGGAATCGACCCGGTTAGACACCAATTTCAATTTAATAAATTATAAATATTTATATTTAGGAGCAACATTTTCCGTATTTGACGTCTATCGCTTAGCAAGGCTTGCCCGGAATCCCATTCGATTTCTCATTATACATAAATACAAAAAACTGCCTTTTATTGACGATTTTAGCTTCAGAATCAAGATCAAACTCAATACCGTTACCATCATTATCGACCCGATTGTTAAATGTATTATTTGAATTAATTTTCTCTAATCATTTGATGAAACTTGCTTCATCGTACATTTTTGTTTTGTTTTTTATTTTTGAACGATAACACTTTTAAGGTCGCATTAGTGCGACCTTTAGTTTCACTCGGGTTAGTTAGTTTTGTTATATACATTTATTTAGCAATTTCTTAACTAGTAAATTAATTGTTACAAACAATTATATATTAATAAAGGTTTTCTAACAATAAATGGATATTGTTACGCAGAATAAACTTAATTGTAAATCTCAAAGATGTTACCTCAATGAAGCTTGAAATCAAGTCATTTCTCATTATCATTTGTCATCGAACCGGAATTCGTGTCCAGGATACTTATTTGAAAAAGTTAGGTGCCACAAATACATAAGTATGCGTTTCGAAAATTGGGTAAGCCGAAAATTTACATTTATGAAATTTTATCGAAACTTAATTTGCTTTTTATAATCCAGTTTTTGCTTGCACCTACAATATATATCGAAGATTAATTCGGCAACATGAAAGATTTATAACATATCAGCAACAATGACCACAGTGACACAGAACTGTATAAGATGTCTGATACTCTCTCTTACAGTGATATGTAGGAAGTATATTTTTCCTAGCAAAAGAATCCACAAGGTAGTGTATGAAAACCAAATGCTGAATGCATGGACAATTTATGTGCCACTAAAGAAGGACTAGCTGATCTCAAATCTAAAATTACTAATCGTTGCATTAAGGAGAAGATTGACTTTAATAATATCGTGTTAAACTATAAAACGGTTTCTTCCTATCTAATTAATGGAAATCGAAATTATGATACGGTATTTATTGATGAATTATGATGATACATGCCGGTTATATTATACTTGTCGTCATGTTCGATAAATGTTCAAAAAAATAATATTCTTGGGGATAAAAACCAAATTCCATAAATTGACAGATTACAGCATGTTAATATGCAATTTGTGATGCTAATAAATTTATAACGAATTCGGAGCAATTAAATGTTACATACAGATGTCGAATTGATGTTACGTTAGCACTAAAAGAATTTTATCCAGATATATCAGCACTAAAAACTCTATAGTATCTATCAATGGAAATTTTTAAATTACCACCAAATATCGCAACACTGCCAATTCTAGATAATACATATTATCTAACTTTCACAAGCGTTTATTAATCGCCTAGCTTACCTTACCATTACCACCAACAAGTAAAGTTTGAACGATTCACGAGGCGCAAGGACTAACGTCACCAAATGTTATATATGTAAAAACCAAAGAACATCCGAATGAACTATTTAGTAGTTTACCACATGCAACGGTTGCGATATCGAGACACACGGGTTCATTTAAATATTTCGCACTCATTGAAGATGATTTGCTACATTCATTAGTGATGAAAGGGGGCCATTTAACCTGTACTAATTTTGGGAATAGGTTCGAAAGGCTGAATGTCGAAAGGCCGAATGTCGAAAGACCGAACGCCGAAAAGCCGAATGTCGAAAGGCCAAATCTGTCGAAAGGCCGAATGTCGAAACACCAAATGTCGAATGGCCGAATGTGTCGAAAGGCCGAATGTCGAAAAGCCGAATGTCGAAAAGCCGAATGTCGAAAAGCCGAATGGATCGAAAGGCCGAATGTGTCGAAACGCCGAATGTCGAAAGGCCGAATGTCGAAAGGCCGTTTGTTTCGAAATTGATTTTAAATTTTCATCTTTTTATGAATGAAAATTTTAAAAATTTATATTTTTATCAAAATTTTTGTATACAAATGTTTAATAGTAAATCGCCTTAAATATTAGAATCTTCTTACGTTTTTTTTGTCATATAAAAATTAATTAATTATAATAAAAAAAGAAAAAGAAATAATATTTTTTTCCGACCAAACTTGATCACATAAATATGCTACATATACAGGATTTATTAGCACGTTTACATTAAGAATAAATGCAATGGTTTTAAATATACATTTCAATGGGTTGGCTACCTTATCTAGAAAAAAATCATACAGAAACTGAAAATCCCGAAAAAAAGTCCAGAAACAAAAAACTTCAGAAAAACAAAAATTCAGAAACGTAATTATCAAAGTGCGGAC
Organism: Tipula helvola; assembly: GCA_963556165.1. NCBI lineage: Eukaryota > Metazoa > Arthropoda > Insecta > Diptera > Tipulidae > Tipula > Tipula helvola. The sequence continues at coordinate 106,407,246 of OY744482.1, forward strand.
CAAATTAAAATTAAAATTTATAAAATATCTACAGAATTTGACTTTTTCCGTGAAATTCTTAATATTTACGATAAATTACTTCGTCAATCTTTTAGACACAGATCAATGGAATAGTATCGCTAATATCGCTTCTACTGATAGATGTACCACAAATGTTTCAAGTGATGTCAGAAGTCTAAAAATGACAATAAAATTGATTTTTTCATTTATTTTAAACAAAATATTTTTTCTGGATTGCTTTTCCGGTAATTACTCGAATTATTTAAGTCATAGTTGGCTGTGACTTTCGAGTCAGGCAAGCTATTTTTTTTTTTAATTTTCTTCAAAATAAAAAAAACTTAATTTAAATATTTTTAAAACCTAAATTAAAGTAAAAATTGTTGGATTAAAATGCAACTGCAGAGATACATATTTCAAGCAGAAATAGAAGATTTTTTCAAGAGATTTTTCAAGAAGAAATAGAGGATCTAAAGATCAAGTGCCTTGTTGCTGACTATTATTCAGGATTTTCACAACTTTGTTTTTGAATACTGACGCTTTTTTATGCATGAGCTCAAGCTCAAAAAGAGGCGTCCCAAAATTTTAGCGATTAAATATACACCCTGCGCCATTGAAATGTTCGATTTCGATTATTTACTATTTCATGCAATTCTCTCATAGATTTTACCTCATTCGCTATTTTTTTTTTGTTTTTTTTTCCAGCATATTTCACGCCTTATTAGGTATTTAAAACCAAACTAAGGATGAAATATTCGTTCGGTTTCGATTAAGTAGTCAAAGAGTTAATTTTACAAAGTGTCGCTCTAAATTAAATGCTAACGAAAAAGCCAAAATTTTGCAAGCAAAGGCAAAGCGTACACACATTCACAAATTGCAAAAGTAATTTAGTGTAGCCAAACAGCAATTAGAAAGTTTTTAAGACACTATTCCGAAAATCAAACGATAATTTGGCTCTGATACAAAGAGGAGAACTTCTGTTTCAACAAATCGAATTTCAGATATTTAGATCTTAAGCAAAGGTTTGCTACGGCTTTGATGCTGAGAAGTTAGCTTCTAATAGCAACAACCGACACTATTTCAGTTTATACTATTAAAAGGAGCTTGGTTTATATACTTGTCGACCTGCGAGAAAATCATTACTGACAGCAAAAATGGCAGCTGCAAGCCTCAAATTCGCAATAGAATGAAAAAACTGAATGCCCAGGGACGGGCGTTGGTTCATATTCTCGGATAAATCCAAATTCAATATCTTTGGACCCGATGTAAGGACAAGGGTTCGGCGACGAAAAGGCAAACGGTATTTAACAGAATGTATTTCGCCGACAGTGAAAAATTCACCATATGTTATGGCCTGGAGAGCCATAACAGCCTTTGGAGTTTGATCACTATGCCTTCTGGATAGTTCAGAAAACGGACGAATGTATAAAAAAATTATCGAAACCTGAATCGTGACTATTGAGGACCCGACTCAATACATCGGTATTCCACTCTTCCAGGACGATTACTCTCCGTGAGTTATTGATGTTATTTGTGAAGTAAGAATGCTTAATTTTAATGTCTATTTTGTTTAGGTAGCCGAATTTAAAAATAGCTTGGTGATTGAGTCGTTACCCTGGACAGGAAATAGTCCTGACGTCAATGTTGCTGAAAATATTTGGTCCTTCATGGGAAAGAAGATTACAAATTACAAGCTAAAAAGTGCCAAAGAGCGGAAAAAACTTATAGAAAAAGTCTGGTTTGAAGAAATAACAATATACCTATTATTTAATCAAACTTTAGAATTCAATGCTTATCGGGTTTAAGGCCATCATAAAAGCCAAGGGGTGGGTTATTAATAATTAATTTTAAAAAGTTCAATTTCTCTCAAAATATTTTGGTTGAGATGAATTATTTTATTTCTGTTAATTCTTATTTTGAATAAAAATTACCATTGTCAACAAAAAACTATTTTTCAATTGAAAAAACTTTGTTAAAAACACTGTAAAGACCTACCAAATTGCTACGAGGTAAGGCGGTAATATTCCTTATCCGACGTTATGTAGGTTTAAAATGTCGGATTATCGTTCTTTTTATTTGAATATATTCGGAATAGTGTAAAAATTGTTTTGATAATCAGAATCAATCATTTTTGCTATTTCCAAAATTTCCTTGAAAAATTCAAACCGAACATTTCAATGGCGCAGGGTGTAGATTAAATAAATAAATTAAATAAATAATTTATAGATTTTTTTTTCGGGATTTTATTTTTCTGGATTTTTACTTTTCAACTATTCTGGGTTTTAAAATGTTTGGATTTTTTTTTCTAGCAAATGTAGTGTTCCCCATTTCAATAAATTAAATGAACGAAAATTTCATGAAAATTCGGTCTTTCGAAATTCGGCCCTTCGACACATTCGGCCTTTCGACTCGTTCGGCTTTTCGACGTTCGGCCTTTCGACACATTCGGTCATTCGACCTTTCGACATTCGGCCTTCCGGCCCACTCGGCCTTTCGACGTTCGGCCTTCCGACATTCGGCCTTTCAACATCGAACGCTAATTTTGCACCTGGATTGCCTATAACTAAAACTGCAGGTTGGGAGTCTACATGTTTAGTTAGAAGCAGTGAATTGGAATAAGATTCTAAAATACAAAGGATGTGAATGAAAATGTCAACCTTTCGACTCCATATTCTTATTTCCAAAATATCACCAAATATTCACCCTCCATGTTTCGATGACCGGCTTATAAATTTAAAAACTCGAAAAAGTAATGCCTATACTAAAATGATGAAACCAAGTTTGGAAACAGACAAGATGTCCTTCTTACAACACAGCGAGGAATTTGATATCTATTTCAAATTTAAGTACAATCCTTATTTGGCTGGCATCCAGGAAAAAATTGGAACAAATTGAAAACAGTTCTGGAAATACTTTATCCTAGCAATATGACCTTCAACAATATCAGAACCTCAAACGCTTGATTCTTATAATTAATTTCCATAATATCGCTGGATCATGTCGAAGGACCAAAAAATTTACTTGAGGCAACTCATGAAGATGAAATTGGAGATATAAATCCATTTCAAAACATTCTGAATTAAGTCCTAAAAGAAGGAATATATCATTAAGATAAGATAAGCCAAAATTAGGTTAAAAAATTAAATATAACGTTATTACCTGAAGGCGCGCCAGTTTGGCAACTAATATAAATCCTACTATAATAAAAAAATTATCTCTGTTGTACATACATATGTATACTATATACACAATTTCGATTATTATCCAGTAAATAATAACCAGAATAACTTTTCACTAAATTAACAACAAAAACTGAAAATTTTCAAGTTTTAATACTCCCATTCATTCACATATAAATAAATAAATATTAATTTTCATAAATATCTGATAGGACGGGAATTTATTAAGCAGACATGAGAATTGTATTTGTTTTGAAAAGGATGGTACGTTCTTGCTATATACTGGGTGACTAAACAAACATAAAATAAAATCACCAGTCGGTTAACTAATATTTGGAAATTACTAACAATCTCAAATTTATTGTATTTTCTTTGGAGTCACCCGATATAATTTATCCAATTTTATTTGGTGTATGAATTTCGCATGTGTACACTCAAGGGATCCCAAAATAGGGTTTTTAAAATTGGATATTGTAAATAATAGAGTAAACCAAAATATTTTATGGTTCCTTACAAATCGTTTACAACAATTTATTTAATATTTATGTTAGAAAATGAATTGGCCAAGTTTCATTCTGATTGACAGCAAATTTTAAGCTCACATAAATCAAGATTTACTTCAACACCATCGCAAAAATATAATAAATCCCTTGAGATGCGTAGAAAAGTTGGTTTTTGTTTGTTTTCCTTTTTGGTTTTTGTTTGTTTCTCTCAAATAATCTGTAATCTGTATAATATATGAGAAGTATCGATTTGATGATTAGGTAGATATGTGTATTTGTTTGGTCGAAATAAAAGTTGTAACTGGCACAGCACGCGTATAATATATTATTCAAAAATTATTAGTGTTGGAAAAATACACAATGCTGAATGAATTTAAATTAAATCGATAACTACGCAACGCTTTACCTTCGATTTAACCATTGGAAAACTGTATTTCCCATTAAACTTAATGGGAATATTTATGACTAAAACTTTACCTGCCGGCAACACATTAATGTGTTGTTTCTCGACTAGCCGCAACCGATCGAAAAAAAAAAACTTAAGCTGGACTACTATCTACAAGTTACCGATCTAATCAAGATACTCCATTAAGTATAATTTATTAAATTTGAAACAACACAGCATTACCAAAATTGTACGGTATACGAATAAATCAGTATTGAAGGCAATATGGCCAGTGTGCAAAACTGAAAAGAAGACGGTTTTCATGTGTGTTTTCCCACAAATTTGGTAAGCATTTCTTAAAATTTTGTTAAAAATAATTTTTTTACAAGATTTAAGGCCCGTGCCCCGTGCACGAAAAACTAGCATTTCATACCGTCAAATTTATTTTTTGACAAAATTGTTTCATTTTCAATATCAAAATTATTAAAAAAAAGTTCGAATCTATAAGTTGCACCTTATCCTTTGAACGTTTTAAATTTTTAATTTCATTCAAAAAACCCCAATTTTAAATTTTGCCGGCCTGGAAGTTAAAATCCGTCCGACAAAATACAAACGGAAATATTGAATTTTATAAAACGGACCCACTCTAAAATCATTATTTAATTCATCAAAATACAAAAATAAACAGTTTACCAAAAATCAGAAAGAAAATCAGACATCAAAACCCTAAACGATGACCTCTTGACAAATTAAAATCAAAAATCGATCGTAATTTATTAAAAGCAACCGAGACAATATAAACAGGTTCATTCCTAGCTAAATTACTCCTCCGTATTCGTAATTTAAGAACAAAATCCCTGCTCGATCGTAACATACGTGTTGGAACGTAAAAAGAAAACGAATCGAGAATCTCACTACAATCAATCTTACAAACGAGGAGATCACGAACAAAAGTGGCACACGTCGCAATTCTACGTATAGAGAGAGGTTCCAATCTCAATAGTTTACATCTTCCCCTATAAACAGGAAGAATATAATTGGGAAGATTATTGTCCCTCGGTAATCTACGCAAGGTAAATTTTAAAAACTGTTATTGTACACTTTTGATAAAATCCGCAGATTCTTGATAAAATGGGTCCCAAATAACTACGCCCTAATCTAATTACGAGCGCACTAACGTAATATACAAGATTCTAATCGCATAAGGATCCCAGATGTCTTTAGAGAATCTTTTAACAAAAATAACATGGAATACGCCTTAGAAACAATGTCCTGTATATGAATGTGGAAGGATAAATTATAAGCGAACGTGATACCAAAATCTTTGAAAGTGTCCACTTTCTCTATTCTATGGTCTTTAAGAAGAAATTCGTTGTTAAAGTTCAAATCATTCTTTCTACGGGCAAATCGCATTGTTTTACACTATTTAGTATTCAATAATCAATTATGACAAGTACACCAATTTGTAAAATCTGATAAATCAAATTGTAAATCCTCTGCATCCCGAATATGCGAAATAGTTTTAAAAATTTTAATATCGTCAGCATATATGAGAATTTCAGAATACTAAATACAGTCAGTCAATCATATCATTAATAAATAAAATGAATAAAAGGGGACCCAAATGGCTTCCCTGTGGAACTCCTGACGTTACATGAATTAATCTAGACATGTAATTCTCAATCATAACGATTTGAGTTCTACAATTTAAGTACGACTTAATCCACCTAAAAGGTAAACTGTAATAGTTTATCCAAAGCCTATAATTTATCCAATAGTAGATTGAGGTTTGTCAAAGGCCTTGCTAAAATCTGAATAAACAACCTGTAAATCCTTCCCCAATTCGAAAGCAGTTGAAATAAAATTGGTCAGTAAAAACAAATTTCAAATAGTTGATCTGCCAGGAAGGAGCCATGTTGCTTAGAAGAAATAAACCTACGAGTATAAAGAAAAAATAAAATCTTTGACTATAAGTTTTCAAAAACCTTCGGTAAAACGGATAAAATACTAATGGCTCGGTAATTTTTAATATCACTTCTGGAACCCGACTTAAATACTAGTTTAATTAAGGAGCATTTTCAGAGGTTCGGAAAATATCCTAGCTGAAGACTTTTGTTAAATAGAACGGTGATTGGAAATGGAAATACGACAGCATGGGCTGTTATCCTAAGAACCAAGGGGGGGATGGAATCGAAACCTACACTTTGATTAGTATAATGCGAGAATAGTTCATTCAAAACGGTATCAACTTCCAATTGCAAGAACATTTTTTTTTTCAGCCACTGGATCGAATCTGTCGTTACCGGTTTCTTTACATAAACACTCTCAAAAAATTCGGCGAACAAGTTACAATTATCTTTCAAATTATGACCCACGCGAACATCCAAAAACATAGTAGATGGAGATACCCTTTGTTTTTCTTTTAGAATCAACGAATTTCCAGAAGCTATCAGGTCTACCTTTTATGTCCGATTCAATCTCCAAAATGTAATTGTTGTAAAGAAATTTATTCAATATTCGGAATTAATTTCTCAAGGATTCAAAAACAGCGTACCTATCAGACATAGGGAAAGTTTAACCCTCTAATGCATAACTCCGCCTAAAGGCGGACTTTACGTTATTTTGAATTGTGTAACTTTACGTTATCACGAATATTTTTTGATCTAGTTTTTACATGAGTTATTCTCTTTTAGAGTACTCTCGTCATAACGTTTGGTTTTTGTTGTTCTAATATGCACATTTGTTCAACAACTAGGTACGAGTTGAAGTCAAATGTTTGATAGAAAATGATTAAAAATTCATGCATTAGAGGGTTAAATCTATTATGAGCCTTGTCTTTACTGGTTTTCAGATTAATAAGCTATTTATTATGCCATGGTTCCTTTTTCTGATGCGGGGATTTAAATTTAGGAATGAATTGCTCCATTCCTTTAAAACATTATAAAATTTATTCAAAAATTCATCTAATTGATCGTCACCATCAAATGCACTCCAATGATATTTGTCAAGAAAAACATTAAAGATATCGTATGCTGTGTGCCTCAGAAGACTTTTCAAACTAAACTTTTCAAATTTTGAAGCTTTCGCTATTTCCTCACAGATGCTATGCTATTTATCTGGCATTCATCGATTAACAACAATTTTTATGTGTCATCCATCGATAGCACTTAACGATTTCGAAAATATTGAAGTGGTCGATCGTCGATTAAATTATTCGCCAATAAGACTATATGAATCTAAACTTGGCAATTTTATTACTTTTGGTGCAAGCTTCACAAACATCAAGAATTTTGTGAACAATTGTTCCCACAGTATATCTTGACTTGATATATTGAAACTTATGTGCTTTTCTTTTGACGCAATTGCATCAAAAATTTTTGATGTGCAGCAAAATATTTGATTTATCGCCTTCTTTTGACGCAAAAACAGCAAAAAAATTTTGAAATATATCAATTTTCTGAAATTCATATTTTTTCATAAATTTACCCCCACTTTACTACAAAATACTAATACCAAGAAATGATAAATGTCAATCTGACATTACTGGCATATCATTTTATACAAATTGACATTTCAACATGGCGGAATTAATCAAAAACAAATCACCAATACAATAAAAACAAATTGATGTTTTTTTCTCGCCTTCTTTTGGGACACGAAAATTTAGAATATTTTCAAAAGTCAAAAGAAATCGACATTATACCAGGAGTGACATGTTGTACCATCACTTTCGATTCGTTTTCGATTGTGTTTTGTCTCTTGTAACAAGAACAAAATTGTACGCTATTTTCTTCTTTCATTACAATTTTTCTAATGCGACCTCAGCCTTCTGTATACTTTTCCTTTACTTCACTATCGAAAAATATCGCAATCAAAATTTTTTGTGATAAAGAGTGATGAATGAAAGTAGAAATAGAATGTTGTTTTATTTGAGCAAGCTGAGAAAGCTTTAGAAATAGCATAATTGAAAAAGCGAAATAGAGTGCAATTTTGTTCTTGTTACAAGAGACAAAACACTATCGAAAACGAATCGAAAGTGATGGTACAACATGTCACCCCAGTGACCTTATAGCTCGCCCCACTGGCCAACCAATATAGAAACACAGAAACACGGAATTTTATTGAAAATTTGAAACCTTTAAAAGTTTGATGTTGGGCGAATTAGACCGCATATTTTATTAAGCGAATCAGCAGACACTCTTCGCGGGTATAACCATTATCATTAGCAAATACAGTAGATTTCATTTATAGTGACTATGGATATAACGACATTAGGAATATAACGACGAAATTTTACGGTCCCTTGAGGCCGTTATTGGTGAAATCTATCCTATCTATAACGATATTCGGATATAACGATGGAATTTAATCGGTCCCTTGGTGGTCGTTATATGTGAAACTACTGTATATGCTTGTAAATTTCAGTTTTGTTATAGTTTCGTATTACCATAGACATTCATACTAGATTTCTCATTTCATTATAACTAAAGGAAAAAAACAAAACTTCTGATAATTCCAATGTTATTGTTGTGTTGTGTATTTTATAAGGCAATGATTTTAGAATGCGTTGCAAATATAATACGTATATGTAATACACCGATAATATTTGAATGGAAAATTTTTGTTTTTATTTTCTGTTTTTAGTCAAATGAGAGATCTATTATGATTGTCTATGGTATTACCTACAAATAAAATAAAAATATTTCTGTAACAAACCTTCACAAATTATTTAAAATATTTTGGATCTAGTTGTTTATGAAATTTGAATGACATTTAAAAAGTTTAGTTGGGTATAAGCAATGGCTTCTAGAATATACAAGCCATACTGCTGGCTACGTCACTCAATTTATGTCGACAGTTCCATTATTCTTCTGTAGATGGCAGTAATATTAGAAAAATGAAAGAAAATAAAACATGAAAACGAAGAGGGCCATGTGAAATGTATAGGTATAGGAAATAAATTAGTATTAAACCAAGCGCAAGAAAGGGAAGATGTACGTCGTGTGTTTTTTTCATAATTTGGAATATTAATGGGATTATAGTTTAGATATATTTTTCTAACTTATTTTCCATTTTTAGTTAATATTTATTTATATTTAAATGATTATTTTATTAAAAATTTTATAGTTTTGAATTTTGCAGAAAATTACCGGAAATAAAATTATGTACAACCTTCCTTTCGCACGCATGAGATAATACTGAATTACTTTTTTATATTTCAAATATTTTATTCTCTATTTCTCTCTACTCTTTCATTTTTCGAACGTGCATCGCCATCTGTTTTATGTCGATGAAATAAAAAAAAAAATTTTTTTGCTTGCAGTAGTATGGCTTGTATATTCTAGAAGGCATTGGTATAAGGCACAATTGAATACTTTTAACCTAGTGACATCTATTTAAATATTGCATGAATTACTGGGTCATACAAAAGTTTAGTTTGAAAAGTCTTCTGAGACACACAGCAGTAGTCCCCAATTCTAAAATTAAAATTTTCAACAATTAACTCATCCTTGACAATTTCATATACCATAAAAGACAGTGACACTTAATGGCAAATGATATAATATGCTGGACGATCCTGCTAAATCGTCACACGTATCGACAATAACTTCTTGATCCAACGGCAAAAATACCAGGTCCAAAACATTCCCAAAATTGTTCTAAACATCCACACATTGTTTGAGACCCATAGAAAGTAATCCGGTAATGAAGTTATCATAATTCGCATTCAAGTTCAACGGAGTTAAAAATCATCAGCTCGAATCCAATTAACATTTTTGGTAAATTGAAATCACCAAATATACATGAACGATCTTCTGGTTGCAAAATGGGTGCTATGCTGGACTTGATAATATTAATGAATTTATCATACACTCCAAAGTTAGAATAGCATGAAATATAAGTGACACAAACAATTAGTGAAAACGAATGATATCTGATTCGTACTGCGATTATGTTCAAATCGCAATCCGTCAATGATAAAGGTACAGATGACATCCGCAACAGTAATTAGCACACCTCCACCTTTCTCTTATGTGTCTTCCAGAAGATGCCGGTCTCGACGATGGACAATATATGATGTCGGAAAATATTCTTCAGTCTTAAAGTTAGATGTCAGCCATGTCTCCGATATACAGACAACTTCATATTCTTCCTCAAGTAAAGATAAATATAGATTCCTCGATTTAGATACCTGGAGGCCACATGTCTAAATTATTAAATTTATTGTAATGCTCCTGAGTCAAATCGATTTTAAAAGAAACAAAAGTCGGAGAGCCTTTCCGCAGCACGATCCTTTGCCAGCAATGATTTACAATCCACCTGGTCCGCTATGCAGTACGGTAGTTTCGAGCAAATGTAAGTTTGTATTATTAGTATTTAACTTTTGTATGAGCAAAGTATCCCAGTACATTTTTGACCAAGAAAACCAAAATTAGTTTTACTATAGATTTACTAAGGTCCTTTGTTCTAGTTATTATAAGTCTTTATAGTACTTTAAAAAGACGCAGTCGTGCTTTTCTTTAAGAAAACCTATACCAGGTGTTCAGTATGAACAGGGTTAATCATACCACGCAAGTGAAGGGATAACCATGTACAATGTACATGATAAAATTAATCGTGTATAGTTACATTTAATTCAAATATACAATTCTGCATATAATTCTTAAATTTTGTATATAAATCAGACAAACCGACTTATAAAATCAGTATTAACCAAACCATACTAATCGTTATTTCACTTTCTGGTAATAGCCCCCACCAAGCGGTAAGCTCAGAATAAATTGAATAAAAATAGATTAAAGCTGAAGCGGAATCTACCAAAGTGGTCCTTCGAGCCAACCAACAACTGGCGATAAGGCGTTGTCTAGGCCTTCAACATAGACATTATACAAAACTAATAATCCATATGTTGACGTGAACTGTGAACAACAACAAATTGCACAACTGTAATTGCAATGTAATTCAAATTTAAAAAAAAATTGTTGCAATAATAAACCGCTCAAAACAACTTAGAATGGAGACGCTTGCATTTAGCCAAGAGCAGCAGGCGGCTGACATTAATAAAATGTTTAGCAACTTCAAAAAAGATGGCAACGATAGGAAGACAAAACCTATCTAATCACTAGAATACAACAATTGAAAAAAATTGTATAACAAGTTTCAAGAAAGGGATGAGCAGATAAGGCAGCTAGAAGGTGTAGGCAGAGAACGACGTTCGCCAGTTACATCGATACCGAGTCGTCATTAAATCGGAACGGAGACTGTACCATCGGACACATCAATATTTTCAACTTCAACGACAAGCGATGAAAAAGGAGACGTTCCAAAAACCCAAACGCACTTGAACAACACCAATATGGGGTCAGATCCAACAAACCTGGAACTACAACAACCAATAAAGCGGCAAACAATTTGAATGAGAAGTCTCTACAAAAAAAATTAACGTTGTCGGAGATCTTGTCGAGACTGGGACAAAACCGGCAATTAAACCTTTACTAGCAACAATGCAGAAACTTATGGATCGAATAGCCGAACTCCATAAGGAACTTTGCATGCTAGTTAGTGATAAACAAGAACCACACATGAAGTATTTCACAGAACAATACTTCGAGAACATTGATAGATCAGCGGCATACTTAAAATCAACTATTTAAAGGATCAGTTGGAAGGTGATGTGGCCAAATTAATCAACCACCTCCAACCAACAGACGAAAATTACCAGGCGCGTGGGAAATGATGAATAGTAGATATAACAACAAGAGACTGCTGATTTCAACATATTTAAATACGTAGAGTCTGCAGCAGCGCTGAGAAAACTTCACAACATATACATACAACAGAATGTTTGTATGGAATCCGGAATGCAGGGGTAAATATTGAATCTTGCAACTCAATAATAATCTTCACCTTGTCTAACAAACTGGACAACGAGTCACGACGACCCTAAGAGATTTCATTAGCAAATCCAAGGGATTTTTAGTCAACAACGGAATTTTTAAAATTCTTAGAAGGAAGATTTAAATCATTAAAGGCCAATGGCAACCAAAAGCCAATAATGGCACCAACAATCTTCACAACAACAAGAGAAAACAAAGGTCAAATAGTTAAACGGGCCTTGCCTTTGTATCAACAACAAGCATCTGTGTCTACTGTAGAGATGGCCATAAGATTAACGAATGCCAGCAAATTAAACTCCAGTGAGAGATCGCAATGCTACTACGAGTCTTCAAAATAATGATAGCAGCAAAACTGCTAATGCAAGAGACTTGGAGAGCGGATATACTGTGGGATGATAAGCTGCCAGAAGCTATAGAACAAAGGAAAAAATATAGGATCGGATTAGGGGAATTAAGCAGAATAAAAGTACCAAGATGGGTTAAAACAACGTCAGCGCAAAAAATTGAAGTTACACGGATTTGCTGATGCTTTGCAACAAGCCTATGCAGCAGTGGTTTATTTAATATACACGAATGCATTCGAACAAATTACAACAAGCTTGTTGGTATAGCAAAAACCAGAGTTGCACCAATAGAAAGAAAACTTACAGGTTCAAGGTTGGAAATAAATGCAGCGCATCTGTTATCCAGGCTTCTATTGAATGTGAAAACATCATAAACTCCACCATAGTTTTGGGCTGGATAAGAACTGACGTCACAAAGTTAGAAACCTTGGTAGCCAATTTTGTATCTCAGATTCTTTAAATGTATCTCAGAAGTACCTCAGCTACAATGGAGTTACATATACCAACAGATAAAAACCCAGCTGATTTAGCAACAAGAGGATCAGCAGCTTCTACCATCACGCCGCAAGACTCAATGTGGTGCACGGGACCAACCTTTTGCAGGAAAATTCAGACGCATGGCCATCAACACCCTTATATAAGGGTCCACAGGTACAATCCGACAACGACAAGGACAGCGCAAAAGTGATCATTTGTATCACAATAACCGCTGGAGATAAAGCAAACACACTACATGAATTAATTGATAAAATGTCAAGCATTCATAAGTTGAAGCGTATATTTGTGTACTGTCAAAGGTTACAAACAAATCCAAGCTATCAGCTTTAAATTCAGTCATCAGAAAGGATGGGATATTACGAGTACATGGACGTTTGCAAAAATCACAACTACCAATGAGTCAAAAGCTGCCCATTCCTACCGAAGCAAAGCTCAATCAGCAAACGAATAACTGAAAATGCGCATAAGACAACAACACTCCATGGGAACATACAAATAACATTGGCAAACACTTGCAATAAATTCTGGATTATTAATAGCAAAAATCCGGCACGGCACATTACAGGTAAACCTCATTTAACGAACGTATTGTGTCCGTTCGTTAGTTGAGGTTTCTTAGTTTCTTTTGATTTGATTTTGATTTTTGACAACAAAAAAAATTTTGTAATTTTTTTTGTTGTTTTATGTATTTAGGTACTACAAAAAAGGCGAATTTAAAAAATTCGTTAATTCGAGGTTTGAAGTTCGTAATACTAGGTTTTTCAACAATTTTGGATGTTCGTTAATTCGAGGATTCATTATTCGAGGGTTGTTAAACGAGGTTTACCTGTATGTATACAGAAATATGTTACATGTTTCAGATTTAAACAAACAACGCTCAACCAACTAATGAGGGATCTACAAGGTGAGTATTGATGTTTAGCAAGGTGGGTATTGATTATGCCGGACCGATTCAACTAAAGAACAAGATAGGAAGAGGTCAAACCACGTACAAAGGATACATTGCGGGATTTATGTGCATGGCCACCAAGGCCATACATTGGAAGTAATCAGCGGATTAGCAACAAAAGCATTTAAAGCAGCCTACCGCATATTCACGTCAAGCAGGGGTTTGTGTACAGACATCGTGCGGATCGAGCATTGAAACAACAGAGCAAGAAGATTGCAACTCTAGAACCAGAAATTGCAAGGTTATTACAACAGGATGAAACAAACCGGAATTTTATACCACCCGCTGCACCACATTTTGGTGGAATGTGGGAGCCAGGGGTAAAGTCACTGAAGGCTCACATGAAGAAGGTTATAGGGGAGACCGCACTGAAATTTAAAAAAGTAACAACAATGACGGCCCAAATATGTAGAAGCATGTTTAAACTCTCGACCATTAACGCTCTTGTACGACGATCCGGAAAACTTGGGAGTTTTTAACACCCGCGCATTTTCTAACAGGCCGGCCAATGAATGCACTTCCTGAGAGTTAAGATAATATTTACTCACTAAAGACACGCTAGTATCTAGTACAAAAGATTGTACACGATTTTTGGAAAATAGGTTCAAGGGACTATCTGCAGTAGCTGTAACAACGCCCAAAATGGCGAAATTTTCAGCCCAATTTAGCTGTAGGAGATGTCGTTCTGATGAAGGAAGAAACATTGCCACCTACGCGTTGGAAATTGGGGAGAGTACAGGAGGTTCATACTGGCTCAGATGGCTTGGTTCGTATTGCATCAATAAAATGCAACCAGAATATTTATAAACGAACAATCACCAAACTTTTCAAATTACTAAATGAAGAAGATAATTTTTGGTCGCAACAAATAAGCAACACAAAGCTCAAGATGTGAAACCAACAACATTTAACAGCATCAACAACAAAAACATCTCATTCAGGCGGCAAACCAGGAAGACTAGCGAAAGAGGAAATCAAAAATTCATCTGGCATTGTTGGCCTTGATGAGCGTCTGCTAACCCATTGGCAGCGCTAAAGAACCGATACATATTGAGAACATCAAACATCCCACTGGTATCTATATTGAGGAAATCAATAAGACATATGCAACACACAAATCAGAGAGATTTATTACCCCAAGTAGTACTCCAGTCAGCCGACTGGACAATCCATCCTCTTCGAAAATCACTCGAAGTGTTCGAAGGCTATTTGTGGTTTCATGTTAGGACTTTCATTTCTCCCAGACAGCATGGATTTTTCGCTGGTAGGTCAACCGTTACTAACTTAGTTTTATTTACAAACTGTATTTCAAATGCACTATATGGTAATATTCTACAGGTCGTTTACACTGATTTCTGCAAGGCCGTTGACAAGATCGATCATGAATTGCTGCTCCGGTAACTTGGCTTTTTGGATTTTAACTTTTTGCCAATTAATTGGATTAGGTCTTATCTGGAATTTAGAACTAAAATTTTTAAAATTGGTAGTTTCACTTCAAGAGTGATTGATGTTTCTCTCAGGGTACTCAATATGTTTAAGGATTTAGATATAACTTTTACTCCGAACCTATCGCTTTATAAGCATATTGAGGGTTGCATTTCTAAAGTGAATTTTGTGCTTGGGTTTGTTAAAAGGTTTTCCAAAGATTTTCAGGACCCTTACGTGATTAAAACGTTATACGTCTCGTTTGTTCGTTCATTGTTGGAATATGGTGCTGCCGTATGGAGTCCGTTTTATATTAAATACTCTTTTAATTCTCTCGCATAGAGAGAGTACAAAAGTGCTTTTTAATGTACACTCTACGAAGGGTACCTAGAGATACAAACGAGCCTGCTGTCATACTTCCAGGTATCGAGATAGATGTAAGTTAATAAATATTGAGCATCTTTTTATTCGTAGGATAGAAATTAGCGCAAACTTTGTTCGAGACTTAGACTTTGTTCGAGAAAAAAAATGAAAGGCTGTTTCGAAGTTAAAACCGGTAGATAAGCGTAAAATAATTCGTATTGCCTCCAATTCTGCTCTATCTGCACGCAGAATGAAGGAGAAAGCCGGTGTTAATGTCTGTGACAAACCGTTCGTCGCGACATACAGAAAGCTAAACATCTTAAACGGATGAAAATTAAGAAAAAGCCACCACTAAACCAAGCTCGAAAAAACAATCGGCTTCAATTCGGGAAAGAGCATATATGACATGGAATAACCAGTGGTATAAAAAAGTCGTGTTTTCGGATGAGAAAAAATTCAATTTAGACGGGCCCGATGGTTTATAACTATTATTTTCATGACATACGCAAAGAAGAGTTAGTTCTCAATCGACATCACAGCAGGGAATGAGGGGTTATGGTTTGGGGAGCTATTTCATACTATGGTGGGATTGAGTTAGCTTTTCAAAATCAAAAAATGACAGCAAAATCGTATTTTTCTATTTTGGATTCAGCATTTCCAAAGTTCCAACAGCTGTTCGGAATACTGAAATAGATTATCAGCAAAATAATGCTCCTATCCATACGGCAAGGATTGTAAAAGACTAGATTTCCAAGAAAAACGTCGATTTATTTAAATGGCCCTCGTACTCTCCTGATTTAAATAATATGGAAAAAGTTGGGGGATGGCTTTCTCCCAAGGTTTATGAAGGGGATAAGCAGTATAATGATAAGGAGTCGCTTATTGAAGCCATCAAAGCTGCTTGGGCCGACATTTCTTTGAATTTTTTGAAGTCGCTATACGCCTGAAAATTTTAATTAAAATTAAAAAAGTGCATTTTAACGAGCGACTAAAGGATCCGGTCGAATAAAGAACAACAATTAATTAATATTAATAAAAAGTTCTAAAGTGTTGACAAATGTCTTTAATCGGTGCACTAGAATCTTTTGATAGTAGCAAATCAGATATCGAGACCTGTTGGGAAGTGCTAATTCGCGTTAAATATGGATTACATGAGAAAAAATTCGGAGCTGTTTGTGTTTCGTGCCGGACATCGGGTGCCTCTTTTTGGTAGGCCATGGCTGGATAGCTTGATGTCATCGTGGCACGAGAAATTTCGCGAGTTTTCTACGAATGTTCCGAGCAGCCTGGATCCATGAATCATTTCAGGGCAACCATTGTGTTAAAGGAAGGTGCTAAGCCGATATTTTGCAAACCTTAGTCTGTGCCATATGCGCTGAAACCAAAGGTGGAGTTGGAGTTGTGGGAAATGGTTGAAACTGGTGTGTTGGTTCCTATTCAACACAGTAAATGGGCGCACACACAGCTGAAGGCTTTTTAGGGCTAGTAAATTTCTATCGGAAGTTCATGCCGATAATGGCGCCCGAGCTTGCACCACTGTATAAGTTAACACAAAAAGATGTGGCTTTCGTTTGGACAAGGAGTTGCACCAAGGCATTTGTGAAATGTAAGAAGGAGCTAAGCACTAACAACCTATTAATTCACTATGATCCAAAGAAAGATCTGTACCACCCGAGTGGGTGCAGTTTTTAGTCAAGAAATAGATGGAGACGACCGCCCTTTAATGTTTGCATCTGCGAGCCTATCACCAGCCGAAAGGAACTATTCTCAGCTTGACAAGAAAGCGTTAGCAATAATATTAGGTGTAAAAAAGTTTCACACATTTTTATTCGGTCGCCCTTTCATTTTAGTGATTGATCATCAACCGTTGGTAGCGCTATTTGACGTTAAAAAAGGCATACCAATCACCTCTGCTAATAGACTTCATCGATGGGCCATCATTTTATCCGAATACAATTATGTAATGAAATATCGTAAGGGTAAAGATCTGGTGGTGCCTGATGCCGTGTCGCGTTTACATCAAGACGATGAATGAAGTAGTGATTCATACATCTGTTCAGTCAATGCATTTTCGGAAGTTAACGTGATACCAATTGATCCTGAGGATGTGGCCCACGAGACGAAACAAGATATATTGCTAGCGAAAACGATAACAAATGTTAAGAAGGGTTGGCCTAGTTCAATGACTGGCTTGAATATGAAACCATATTTCGTCCGCAAAAATGAGCTCACTCTCGAAAGTGGATGCCTGGTGTGGGGAAACCGTATCATTGTACCATCATCGTTGCAAACGCATGTACTCCAGTTGCTGCACGAAGATCATCCGGGAGTTGTGAGCCAAACATCGAAGAATCGATCGAAAATACCGTCAAAACTTACGAAATTTGTCAGAGTGTGGTACCGAATTCATGCCGATTTTTTCCATTTTGGGGGAAGAACTTTGTTGTTGATAATTGATTCGACATCAAAGTGGATCGAAGTAAATATAATGAATGGGATAACATCTGCTGATATTATTGTTAAACTTCAGCTTATATTTTCAACATTTGGTTTTCCGTGCGAGCTGGTAACGGATAACGGGCCACCATTCAATTCATCCGGCTTCATCAAATTTTGTCAATGTAATGGCATATAACGGGTTGGCCGAGCGATTCGTGCAGACGATAAAGAAGAGTCTCCAAAAGTTATTAGAGAAGGAAAAAACATCATCAGTAGACGAATTGCAGCGAGCGTTGTCCAACGTGCTGTTCAGTTATCGTAACAACCCAAGTACGACAAATGCCGAAACACCATCAAGTTTTCTGCTAAAGTTCGACCCGAGGCCCGGTTAACGCAGTTAAGGCCGGCTTTTGGAACAACTCCAGTAAAAGGTATACCCTATTCAATTAATATTAATCCTTCTAAGCCATTCGCAGAAAACACATTAGGAAACAACTGTGAAAGTAATCCAAAGCTTTTTAAATCAGCTTTCCTAGAAACAAATAATTATAATACGCATCCAAAGGGCGTAACAAAATTATTTCCAGAATCCGATTTCAAAAACGCCTACTCCACCGTTAACTGAACCGTTCACGTTCACACAGTAACGCAAAAAATTTAATTTAATGAATCTGAAATTGTATTTTTAAATTAAGCTTCAGGCTAAAAGTTGTGTAATAAATTTTGTTTAATTTCAATCGATACATAATAAATTTTCAATTATACATACATTTTTAAATAAATTATGCAATACCAAAAAAATATTTCCAAATCGACTTGTTCTGTTTATCAAGACTTCTATCTTGTAAAGCAATAACGTAAATTCCCCATTAGGTCATTATTCTTTTTGGTTTATTGGATTGAAAAAAAAAAAAAAATCTTCAATCACCAACTTGTCTAGACTGAATTATTTAAAGCAGCTCATATTTATTGATTATTTAGTAAAGTGAACTGACCTATATTCTATTTACCATGTGCATGACCTTAGAATTCGATCTATTAAAATAAAGTTAAATCGGTTCCCCAAAGAAACCACACATCAAAAACACAATATTTATATGCTCAAACGAATTTAAATGTTCTCATATTTCAAAGAGATACACATAATTTAAATAAAGTACACATGTATACATAAAACGCTTCTAGCATATAAATTATAAATAATCGCATTTATGCTTGCGGTTAATACCAAACCAACAAACATTTAGATATTTACGTAAAGGTAATTTGTTAGTTTACATATACACCAACAATAATATTTACATTTTTTTTTACTACTTAGTACTTACCCAGGTTTCCTTGTTACTCTCATCGGCGAATATAAGGTGAGTAGCTGTCAAAAATAATGTGCCAACTGATGGATGTTTTGAGTTGTATCTATCAATCATTAACACTTTTTCAATCTGAAATGAGAAGAGCAACATAAATACATAAAAAAAATGCTTATCGCGCGGATACAAAAATTAAATCGACTGTGTAAATAGCCACTAATATACCTTTTTTATTATTGTTAAACCTTTATAGTATGTTATAGGTTCATGTAAACCGTCTTCAATCCATGTTAAAACTTTTTGCGAGAGGAATGGTGGAGCTGGATAACCAAATAAATTTTTTTGTTCTGGTTCATCGGATTCGGGTGTTAATTGATCAAAATTTAAGCGTAACACAGAAGTGGGTGACAAATTATTTGTCATTGTGTTTTTTGATAATGTTTCTGATAAAAATTGTAAATAATCCAATTACGTAATTTTATTTTGGTTCTATCTTTTATGCCACACTATATATTATATTCAAATCATAACTATGTTTGAATAATATTTTATGATTCGAAACACTAAACATTTATTTAAATTAATTAATAGCACAACACAATAAATAATGATGACAAATATTAGCGACAATTTTTATTTTTATTTTTAATAATAGTAATCGCCTAAATGTTGGTTCAACCGTGTAGAGCGCACTTAACGGCGCTTTAGAGCGGTTTTCATCAACAAGGAATAACAATCGAAAATGAACAACATAATGTTTGTTGTGTATTGTATGCGAATTACACGGAGAATACAAATATGAAAAATTAAATTATACAAAATAAAAAAAGAAAACAGAGAAAAAGGAAAATGTAGAATAAATAAATGGGCGGGGTAACACAAAATTCAATATCCTTTGATGTAGATAAGCGCACGCAGATGCTTTTTATTTTTGTTTCGTTTTGTTTTTGTTAACCCTGAAGGTATTATGGTGAAATGAAATGGGTTCCCATACATAATTTGGAACGAAGTTATCATAACCATTATCGTAATATGTGAGATATAAAAATATTCAAGGACCGAACAATTGGATATAAACCAGATTTTATAGAAATTTGCCAAAAATGATTTTATTTTATTGGCAACGATACATTTATGGCCTACATTTATGCGAAAACTCATTACGAGTACAAAATTAATTAAAACGTATTTTGCCTAAATGTATACCATACACCGGTTGATATTTTTATCTTTAAACGTTATTCAACAGCCGCAGGATAATCTACATTTATATTATCTAACAACCAATTACAACATAGATGTCAAGAACATACAAGTACTTGACCAAGATTTTTTCCAGCTGGAGTACGAGTTTGGTCTTTTCGTTGCAAAAAATATATTCTGGTTCAACATCAAATCAATAATACAAATTTATTTCATTGCCATGGGTATAAAACTTAATTCGGTGAGAAAATTGAAAGCAAATTTATATGAGAAACAGAAAACGAAGAAAATCCTTTAAGCAATAAAAGTATTATGTAACGCTATATTGAAACGATATTATTAACAATCTCAAGTCATTATTTTGGTTGCTATTCTTATATGTAATGAATAATGATATAAATCAGTTAGCATTATCTTAAAGATATATCAGAAAAAAAACTGCCATTGACGTATAGCCTACGGATTTTTAAGAATGGCATAGATAAGCTGATAATATTCTTTGAACCGCACTAGCTGGAAGCTTGGAACTGTTTTTAAATATGAGGATGGTATAAATACATTAAGTTCTTCAGTGAAGTGTTAGTGGCGATTATTATTATTGAAATTGGTTGGAACCCATAAAGGTTCCGCACTCAACGCCACAAGGGCCTGTGGTACAAACCTAGGATTCTTTCCCAACTCACCAAATTAAACAATTGAAAACGAACACTTTCGAAAGCTGGACAACTGCATACAAAATTAATGCAGCTATCAGTCTCTTCGAAGCGGTCATCACATGTATCATCTTGAGCCAATCCCAAGCGAAGTAGATGGTCCTTAAAACGGCCATGGCCAGTAAGGATTGCCAGCGGAGGTCTGGCGTCTACAAGATGGGGGGAATAAAGCTGTTCACCAGCTCTGTAACCTTCCTTTAGGGTGAGCTCCAGCAGGCTGTTTTGGTCATGTTTTAGGCAGTCCTGCCTGTGGGCCCACGATCTGCGCGAGGGGTAACCTAAGCGTGATTCGCAAGTGTACGTACTACCTCCTCGTGGTGGCCTCCGGTAACTGTTGGCTTGTTTTACCGAACAACAGGCTAAAGTACGACGCGATGATCATGGGTTAGTTGGTCGCTAGCACGGAACTCCGAATACCAGGCGACCTCCGGTTTCAATCAGCCTTACCACGATAAGAGGCGCTGCCGTGGTGGACCTTCCATTCCTCAAACAAATCAAAACTATATAGATTCTTTATTCACTAATTTAAATAATAAGGGCGGTGCTCCTTCAAACGCACCAATCTCAGAAGATGCCAAGGACCAGTCAGGCCCTGCTTCTGAGATCAAAATCCAAATTGAAAACTCCAGCACGGACGTAGTGCAGGGCTTTCCGACACATAGCATTCTATTGCCTGAAAAGGATACCCTATCCACGTCAACAACGGCCGAAATCGGAAATGACCTTGAGGAATTGAAGCTCGAGGATACAGTAAAGAGGAGAACACGCCTCAGTGGGGCCGCGAGAAGACGACTGTCCCATCTAATTCGGTTAGGGGTCCCCCACGACGCTGCCTTGCAGCAATGCAAGAAAAAAGATCAGGGACAGAATTGTCCCAGCAATTAAAAGAAGCAGGTCGGATGACGACTCTACTGCACAAGGGATGGTAGCAAAGAAAGGGAAAGTTTCCAGTCCTTCACCAAAGGCACCGGAAGCCGCCCCAATAAATGTCACAGAGGGCGACAATAAGGAGAGTTGCCCCGAGAACAGGGCCGACACGGCCACTACTTACAGTAATGCGGTGAAGTTGGAGATTACCGACCAAGGCTTCCACCGACCAGAGATTAAACTGGGCATTGTCCAGATTCTGGCCATACAGAATGCAATTATGGACACAGTGCCGGAGCTGCCATTAGATGGTGTTAGCCCAAACTTCCTCAGATGTCGCACCAGAAACGGTTGGTTCACGGTGAACTGTGCCGATGAAGACACGTCAGAGTGGCTTAGGGTCACGGTGCCCTCACTTAAACCATGAGACGGGGCATCCCTGAAGGCAGTTGGGGAGGAGGAGTGGCCTCGCCCAATAATCATGTTTGTTTACCAGCCACGAGGTGGTAAGGAAACAAATAAGAAGATACTGCGTCGTCTAGCGATCCAGAATATGGACTTAAGAGACGCAGATTGGAGAATCATTTCGAGGAAGGAGCGAGAAGGCGACCACCTTCAAGTTACGATGACCGTTTTATACAAAACGGCAGAGATACTCAAGGTCTCCAACTACAGAGTAAATTGGATGTTTGGCTCTGTACATTTCCGCCCAAAGGAGGGGGCGGTGGATGCAGCCAGGGGAAGGTTGACGGAGCCGAATCTGCCCGGCACGTCGAAGACAGCTTCGGCTGAGAACCCTCGCCGCGGTGGTGGGGTCACTGGGCCGGAGGAGGCCAAGAAACCTAGCACCCCCGGAATAGGGAGACTGGCCAAACAGGGCCAAGGAAAGAGGGGGAAAGCCATGGGCTGACTCCTAGAGGAAGGGTGGCACTTCAGCAACCTGTAGTAATACCAGGCTCTTCGGAGTCTAAGAAGGATAGCGTGGAGCTGTGATACAGTCATCATGGTTATACACAAGAATAAAACAACAACAAAACTGAGGTTCGTGCAGATTAATCTGCATCGATCGAAGACGGCTACAAACAACCTAAATCGTCTTTTTATGATCAATGACTGGGATATAGCGCTCATACAGGAGCCTTGGACCAACAATGGTTGATTGATTGATTGATTTAGTCTGTACGACCAAGCCTAAAGCAAGTTTTTCGGATACGCCGGGTCCACTGTACATCCTTTTACGAATAACAAGATCGAAGGAAAGGAAAGGTATGTTAGCATTAAAGACTCGACCCGGTTCCAGACACCTAAGTAGTCGATAGTTAGTAAAATGTTTAGTAGTTTTTTTTTTGGACACTTGTTAATCACAAGACAACACAATTTTTTCTAATACAGCGTCCCCCTCCTGTTGTCACTGCAATATCTGAAAAGCCTTCATTTTTAATTAATTATAGTCTCTACTATTATTCCCATAGGCCGTTGTGCGGTGGAAGGGGAGAGATTTCGTTCCATCATCATATTCCCAAGCAGTCACCCAAATTTGTACTAACGGTAGCAAATGTTGCTTGACATCGTTGTTGCAGTTGTTGCGTATCTGATCTCTTGTCTACTCGCCTCCCAGGAGCCTTGGACCAACAATGGGAAGATAAAAGGTTTTGCGGCCAATACAGGTAAGCTAGTCTACGACACGGCTGCAGATAGGCCGAGGACAGCAATTTTCTGTCGCTCAAAGCACAATTTCTTCTCTATTAACCAATTTATTTTTAGGGATATCACGGCTGTTTCAATAGAAATGCCCTTACCCAAAAGTGGCAGGAGCGTGATTAACATTGCTTCCGCATATTTTCCAGGGGATGAGAATGACCCCCTCCAGAAATGATACAGAGCTTCGTGAATTATTACATGATTCATCACCAGAAATTCATCATTGGTTGCGACGCTAGTGCACACCACGTAGTCTGGGGAAGCAGCAACACCAATTTAAGAGGTGAGCAACTTTTCGAATTCTGTCTTAGTAACAACTTAGCAGTAAATAATAAAGGGAGTGATGCGACCTTTGTGAATGCAGTTAGGAGAGAGGTACGGGATTTTACCCTGTTTAACATGAGAAAATTCCTTCGAGACAAGAGTTGATGTTAAGGATACCCAAACGCACCAACTGGCCAGTCTATAATAGACTTTTAGATAACTTAGCTGGTCTACAGACCTCGATAAATTCTGTCAAAGACCTCGACGGAGTAACGAATGAAGTTACAGAGGCAATAATTAATGCCTACCACTCAAGCTCACCACTGGTGCGTATCAGAAGCACAAGGGATGTTCCTTGGTGGAACCAAAACTTGGAAAACATGAGACGAAATTCCGAAAACTTTTTAATAGGGCTAAGAGGACGAACGATTGGACTACCTATCAGTACTCCCTTACCCAATATAACATAGCCCTCAGGCAGAGCAAAAGCTTAAGCTGGAGAGACTTCTGTGAGAAAATAGACAAGCTACCTATGGCGTGTCGTCTACAGAAGGCACTCTCCTTGGAGCACAGGAATCCCTTGGGGTCTGTAAGGAAACCAAGTGGAGAGACAACCACAACCAGGGGAGAGACTCTGGAATGTCTAATGAAAGGTCACTTCCCAGAATGTATTATGCTGAAGAATCAGGAGGAATCCAACGCAAGCAGTGTACATCCGTATCTGGTTCCAAGGGGGGGCAGTCAAATCTTTTGGACCTTACAAATCACCGGGAGGGGACTGCATATATCCCGCATTTTTACAGCAAGGCCTGCAGACTTTACTGCTTTATCTTACTATACTCTTCAGAGCCAGTCACAGCTTGGAATATGTTTCAAAACGGTGGAGAGAAGTTCGGGTGATTTTTATCCCAAAAGCGGGAAATAGATCCTCAGAGAAGATAAGGTCTTATAGACTTATCAGCCTCACATCATTTCTACTGAAAACCATGGAGAAAATTTTGGGACTTTGTATTAGATCCAATACCCTCCAAATTTACCCTCTGCACTATAGGCAGCACGCCTACCAAGCAGGGAAATCAACAGAAACAGCTCTACACGAACTGAAATTGGAAATCGAAGATACACTCCGGAATAAAGAATTATTACTATGCTCCTTCATTGATATCCAGAGGAGGATACTACTAGTTTCGAGGTAATTCAGGAACAATCACTAACAAGGGGCATAGATCCTCCAACGTAAGGTGGATAATAAACATGCTAAAAACAGGAGGATTACGGCCTCCTTTGGAGACAAAACCATCACCATAGCGGCCACCAGGGGCTGTCCCCAAGGAGGCGTCCTCTCTCCCTTATTATGGCTGATTGAGATGGATCAATTACTACCAGACTGAGAAATCTAGACTTCTCAAACATTACCTATGCGGACGACCTAGTCTTGATAGTTAAGTCAGCTGCACTCTCTTTACTAACCAAAGGAAAACTGCCCTCCCGCCGATAGCCCTGGTGGGGGGGGGGGAGGTAACTCTCTAACTGTCGAAGGAGGTTAAATACCTGGGTGTCGTACTTCATCAGAAATTGACATGGAATCCCCACTTAAATCATATTACAAACAAGGCCAATAAGACCTACTTCACCTGCCAAAGAATGATTGGCAAAACGTGGGGACTGAGCCCACAAATGTTAGTTTGGCTCTACCGGGCCGTCATAAGACCTATGGTCTCTTATGCGGCGTTTGTGTGGTGGCCAAAGACGGAGTAGACTGGTGCACGAAGAAGACTGGACAAGATCCAGAGGTTTTGTGTGGGTGCAACTGGAGCAATGAGGACTTGTCTAACAGCTGCCCTTGAGAGAATACTGGGGCTCTCACCACTGCACTTACACATTAAAAAAGTAGCCGGTTCAAGAGGTCTGAGCCTGAAAATTACTGCAAAAATTTAAATCATGAGGCCAGGACACAACAGTATCCTACATAAATTAAATCTCAAGGAGGAATTGATCCAACTATCAGATTTGATGGTAAGGACAATCGATTGTCGAAGGAATTTTACCATCAGGTTGCCGGATAGGGCACTGGTAGAGAATATTATCTCATCCCTCCCCCGCCATGCTTCTGTATGATATATGGATTCGTCAAAGACAGACGGGGGTACCGGTGCAGGGATAGTCGGGTCTGACCTAGAACTATGCATACCGCTGGGCAGCACCCCCACAGTTTTTCAGGCAGAGACCCTTGCTATTGAGGTATGTGTGCTTCAATGTCTCAAAAAGAAATATAAAAAGACCGAGATCTATATAATCTCGGACAGCCAGGCAGCTCTGCTAGCCTTAGGAGCTTCATTGTTCAACTCGAAATTGATCTGGAGCTGCTACTGCAATTTATTGGAACTGGGTAAAGCAAATAAAGTCCCCTTTTGTGGTCTCCTAGCCACTCCACCATTAAGAGAAATGAGGCAGCAGACCGTTGTGCAAAAATGGGAGCAAGCCGGGATTTCCTGGGTCCCAGTCCTAGTATCACTTTTTCAAAAATCATTTGGCAGAAGGTAAAAGGGACTGGGAGCAGAACTATAGGAATTTACTATGGGAGTCCTCCATTGGGATGAGACAGGCCAAGAAATTACTCAGTTACAATATTATACGTCTGGGAGAGGCACCGAGGATGGATCGCCAGTCCCTAAGATCCCTTACCTGGTTTTTAACAGGGCATGGCCCTTTTAATAGCCATCTACATAAAATGGGAAAGTCCCTTACGGACCAGTGCAGATTTTGTGACTGCAAGATTCAAGTTTCTCAATGCGCACACAATCCAATGGCCTAATGCCGACCCACTGGATATGCATCAGTTAGCGGCGTTTATCAAGGACATAGACCTACATTTAAGCTAAGAACCTCAACCTTCCCCAGCTTTGTTCGGTGCAATTGAGAACACACTCCAACGCAGAATGCCGTGAATGAAAACAACAGAATCAGAACTGAAGTCATAACCGGGGAAATGAACAGAAAGAAGCAACTCACCAATCTTCCTATTGGAAGAGGTAAGCTGACCATTCCGCAGACGAAGAGAATTAAGTCTACAAACATCATTTTTAGCCAAAGCTTTATTAAGTCTAGTTACAGCCGATAGCTTGCCTTAAACTTCTTTTATAATACTTTTGAGCCACTAAGAAGTTACCGGAATCAACTTAAAGTTTAGATTTATTGGCTTCATTTTTTAATTTTCTAACGAATTTTCATAACCTTTCAAGTTCATAGAACTCCAAAAAGATTTGTTCCGAGACTTCTGGTTAGTGATAAGGTAACAAGAATTTTCAAAGGCCGCCAAAATTGCCTTTGTAAGCTAAGATGCTTGTAATTCAATGTACTTAGTAGGCCGAGATGCGCTCGGTGAAACAAGTGGAGGAACGAGCTCGAGAGAAAAAATCCCAATCGGCTAATTTCCTGTTACGGTATGATTTAAACGGTGGTCTTTATGTTTGAGCACAAACTGATGTCTATCACTTCTTGCCGAACAGAATTAACAAAAATTGGCTCACAGCCTTTATTGAGAATTTCAAGCTCAGAAGAGCTTAAAAAAATTGAATAGAGAAGTTGCTCGATGGTTAATGTTTGAGCTACTCCACATTGAGCGGTGAGCATTAGCATCACAACCAATCACCAGGCGGATATGTTTCTGCTTACACCACAACAAGTTATTAAACTTAACCGAAGGAGGAGGTAAAGGCGAGTTATAGGGAAAATAAACTGATACAAAGGCCAATTTACTACTAGAACTGGCAGAATTAATAGTAATTAACACAGCTGTCAGATCAGTCACACTGCACTCCCCAATAAGCGAAGGATTAATATTGTTACGAACAAAAATGCACGTTCGACTCCTAATGACAAGAATCTTACAATAGATTCTACCATTAGTTTAATTCAACCCAGAGACAGTACCATCAAGAAGGTACGATTCCTGAATTAGACAAACACCTTAATTCAAATGAAGTCGATTTACTGTGGTGCAAGTTGATCTTTTTTAAGGCAAGCATGGGAGCCACAATGAACACCATCAAACCAAGAACAAACAAAAAATGACTACGGTCCCGAGAGTATCTAAAAAGAGATTCTCTCCAAAACGTATTGCAACAACGAACCGGAACCAGTATTACATTCAAAAGATTTCAGGTTCACCCGGAATACAATCGATTGGCAATTCGCCTCACGCTTGCAACGGACAACCTTCCATCCTTTTATCCAAAGATCTGGATTCATCAGTCCAATGTTGGTGATTAGTACACAAGGATCCTCTGGCAGACCAGAAACCCAAGTCTGTACAAGAAGGGGTTTAGGAAGGTCTCGAACAACTAGCTGGCAACCACTCCAAATGTCTGTAATTTTGGAGACTTCCTCACAAAACCACTTATAATTATCATTGTTATTGCGCTTGCAGATGAAGATGCTTGGATGCAAAAAGGTAGCATCCAAGCATCTGCGGTACAAATCCCAACGTTTTAGCCGACTCGATAACTCGCTTGCTCAATACCATCCGGAAGACACCCAGCTTCTCCTCATCCAGGGTGTTTACCGGGTTGAAATCTCGAACGCAGAATTTTTTAACACCAGCCAGCGACGGTTTCAGCGTAAGTACGCGCTTTCTTGGGCGCTAGCTCAGGAGTAGTGCCAGTTATCAGTCTGGCTCTTCTGGGATTGGGCCGAGCTTAAGCCCCGAAAGCAATCATTGAAGACGCTGGCGATTACGCTTGCCCAGCCGCCTAGATCTGGAACGAAGGCTCGGTTGAGATATGGAACGGACATCAGTCGTATTCAACAGAGCATTTTCTGTTCCATCATATTCATATTAATTAGACCCAATTCAAGTCTATGTTAAACAAAGAATTTTCTTTAAACATCCTGCTAAAAACGAAACATGAAATTGATGCAGCAGTACAAAGTCTAAAGGATGTATTAAAACAAGCTGCAGCGGATGCAACACCATTTAAATTAATTTACTTAAAGTTGAACAAACAATCTCAGAATATTCAGGAGCTGTTAATGATAAAATGCTCAATATGCAGACAATGGCACCTACATAGATCGCCTACACTTAAATCAAATTTAAATAAAGCGATCAAAAACATAAAAATGACCTTATTAAAAGAACGTGATGAAGGGGTTCAACATTATCTCAGTGAACTCACAGCTACCAAAGCAACAGATTACTCTCTGTGGAAAGCCACAACTGAAACGACCAAGACTTTCATATCCTCCGATTCGCCTCCCTGACAGAAACTGGGCAAGAAGTGATACAGATAAAGCAAACATATTTGCTCAACATCTTAGTAAGGTATTTATACCCAACGAATAAATTGAAAGCTACGAATTTATACCTGATGATGTAAAAGCTGAGGAAATCCAGCAAAATCAAGGAAAACATTGATCCAAGAAAAGCACCAGGGCATGATCTGATAATTAGTAAAATACTTAAAAATCTTCCGGAAAAATGTATCACACTAATAACATAGGCTACTTTCCGAAAACCTGTAAATTTCACAAATCATAATGATTCCAAAACATGGTAAAGATGAAACAAAAGTAAACTCATATCGTCCAATCCGTTTACTACCGACTTTCTCTATTCGAAAACATATTTCTGTAAAAACTTAAACCGAGTCTGCACGAGAAAAAAAATTATTCCTGATCATTAATTCGGAATTAGAAAAGAGCACGGAACCGTAGAACAAGTTCTTAGAGTCGCCTCTGAAATCAGGAACGCCCTAAAACTAAAAAATACTGTTCTGCACCGTTCTAAGACATGGCGCAAGCTTTCGATAAAGTGTGGCATAAAGGACTTATACACAAAGTTACAAGACAGTTACCGAAAAGTTTTGGTAACATCATCTAAAATTATCTACTTGATCGGAAGTATTTGGTGAAATATGACAATGAATCTGCCAATTTATACGAAATCCTCGCTGGGGTTCCACAAGGCGGTGTGCTAGACCTACTATTATATTAATGATCTATACAGCAGACCTACCAACATCAAAATATGTAAAAGTTTCAACATTTGCGAATGATACAAGAATCGTGTCTTTGCATCAAAACCCCACGATAGCATCAAGAAATCTACAAGATCATTTAGACGAAATAGAAAAATAGCTAAAAGATCAACGTGTGTAAATAGGCTCACATTACATTTACACTCCGCAAACTCAACTGTCCATCCGTAACTTACAGTACCCGTTTTTGTGTTACGATTGTTGTGTTGTTTACTGCTGTGTGTCCTTGTGCTTCTTTACTTTGAGTGCTTTTTGATTGAGTGTTGTTGTTTGAGTGTCTGCTGTTTGCTCCAACTTGATGGCATGGTTTTAATCTGTCTATCGATACTTTGCCTTGTATCGATATTGTCAATATTTTTTCGGCTCTTTCCATCACTTCATGTGGTCCAGTGTGTGGTGTTGTTCAAATCTCTGGCCATGAAAATTTTCTCGTTCTGAAAAATGGAAAATCTCCTCGATGCTGGTGTTGTTTAATTTCTGTAAAATGTTTTTATAGATTTTTGACGAATTCGCTCTGAATAATTTTGTTGCTTAAAGTTTGACCGAAAAATTGTCCAGATATTTTAATCGTGCAGCCGTAGACTAGCTCTGCTGGTGTTCTTTTTAACTCCTCGCTATACGTTGCTCGTAATCCCAGCATGACTGATGGTAGTAGATCTGCCCAATCCATTCTCTTATTGTAGCACATTATTGCGGCTATGATAATGCGGTGCCACCTTTCTAGCATGCCGTTACATTTGAGATTATAAATAGCTCGTTATTCTCCTGTGCTAGAATCCGAGTAAGGCTGATAGCTCTTCGAGTGATTTAAATTGTGCACCTTGGTCGGTTACGATGAACTGTGTTACTCGAAATCTGGCTATCCAATTAGCATACACTGCGAATATGACAGTGGTAGCAGTTATATCCGGTACTGAAATCGCTTCAGCCCAACGTGAGTAGCGATCTATTAATGTCACGCAGTATCGGCTGTTTCCGGAAATCGGCGAGAACCAATGATATCGAGCTGAATTTCTGCGAAACGTTGCAATGCAACTTTAAATGAGCCAAGAGGTGATTTGATGTGTTTTGAAATTTTAGATTTTTGGCAAGGTATACGGTTTTGAGCCATTGGTTTTGAATCTTTGGAAATTGAGGACCAAATAAAATTGTTTGGTAAAAGTTGTACTGAAGCTTTTACGCCCGGATGTGAAAGATTGTGTAAAGTTTCAAAAACAGTTTTCCGAAAAGTTAGTGGAATGAACGGTACGTCCTAACAAATTGATTTATTTGCGTTGAGCGTGAGAGGTATTTCCTAGAATCGCAGAGATGTAGGTTGAGTTATTATTAAGTAGCTCTCGGAGTTCGTTGTCATTGGTTTGAATATCTGCTATTGCCGCAAAATCAATACTTTCAGGAATAGAAATTTAATTAATGAGAGAGAGGGTATCTGCAACGACATTATTTATGCCGGAGATGTGTTGTATATCTGTATATCGGTAATAAATTGGCCGATGAAGTCCAGATGTCGAAATTGACGAGGAGATCTTTTTTCCGGATTTTGTTGGAATGCGTATATTAAAGGTTTGTGGTCAGTGAACAATGTGAATTGACGACCTTCCAACAAGTTTTTGAAGTTTTTAATGCAAGAAGAAACTGAGCTGTTGCCAAATTCCGGCGGTGTACTGCTGTACCACAGCCCCAAGCGCTGTATCTGAGGCATCCACCATGATTGTGAGTCGTGCGGCTAATGTCGGATGCGTTAACAACGTTGCGTCGCACAATTTCCTTTTACAGTTCTCGAAAGCTTGTTCGACCTCTGTTGTCCATTCGACCTTCTTCTTACTGTTTTTCGTGTAGCCTTTTAGCATGTCGTTTAGTGCCATCTGATCGGCCGCAGCTCCCGGGATAAAACACCTGTAGTAGTTGCGTATCCAAGAACCTCTTGCTGCCATCGACTATTTCCGGCCGTTTGAATTCCTTTATGATTTATACGCGGTCTTGGTGAGGCAATATACCTTGTCCAGTGACCGTGTGTCCTAAAAATGTAATTTCTTCTGCTACGGACACGCTTTTATCTGAATTTATAACAAGACCGTGTTTGGATAGTTTTTATAAAATAACTTTTAGATGTTCTACATGTTGTTCGAAAGATTTTGAAGCGATTAGAATGTCATCCAAATAAACAAACAGAATTTTAAGCCAAAAATTACCGAATGCATAAGCCGTTGAAAAGTTTGTGTCGCGTTTCTTAATCCAAGTAATTCACCCGGTATTTCAATATTCTTAAATTTTCTAATATGTAAGAAGCCACTGCTCAACAAAAGAGATGGTACCCAAGACACCTCGTGAAGCAGTTACAATTACAGCTGTTCAGGTGTTAATCCGATAATTTTTTTTTATTTACGAGGACCACCCTGACCGGCCACATTGCTGGATCATTCAACTAATCGAAATGGAAAAGGATAATGACCCTAAACGGCTCCGGGAATTTCAGTCAAAAAACCTTAGACAATAGAATTAGAATGGACCGCTAATACAATGGCAGTTCAATATAATTTTCAAATAAATGATGATGCCAACATACAACTAGCGGTCAAGAGGCAAATTGCGGCAAAAACGAAAACTAAAGATTTGTCAAAGTTGTCAACATCAATAAATTTTTATTTAATTTTTGGCTCCTTTTCGTGTGTTTTCTATTTTGTCACCGTTCTATAGTTTTAAATTCAATTTAATTTGATTTGAGATATTTTAATTGTGATATTTGCACAAAATTTTTCCTCGGTTTCTTTTATTTTTACTGAAAATGAGGAGAAAGTGTGTCGTAGTCTTCGAGCATAAAGATATATAGAGAGAGTGTAAAATTTAAAATGTATGAAAAGAGAATACGAAAATCGTAAACGCACTTTTGTCAAAAAAAATTTTTTTGTTTTTTTGTTTTTTCATGTTTTGTGTTGCATATTTAACATAGAAATAAAGTTAAAAATTTTCAATGAAATATATAAAATGGTTAAATTAATTAAGTCTTGTGTGATAAATTGCTTCATTATGAAGCAAATTAATACAAGAAAAATCAATTATAAACCATGTTTAATTAACTTTTTTAGGTAATTGTCAAGTGTATATTTTTTCAAAATATTTTTAATCCCTGCGATCTTAATTTAATGCACACGAATGAAAATTAAAAATAATTGTGCAGTTTTAAAGTATACTTCAACCTTATTATGGCCACCCATTTCAATTAAAATCCGTTTTAGTTTTCTATCAAAAAAATTAAAACTAAACTGTTTGTTTACCAAAAATACAAATAAATTACAGTGGCCATTTTGTTTTTTTGATATTTATATAAAAACGTTCATAGCCGGCGAAACTATTTTTTGTTTGCGGGTTTTTTTTTTCTCTAGTTAAAATGCTTGAAAATGTATGTATTACATTTTATTATTAAACTAAAGATTTTTTTTTGTTTCTTGTGACTAAATAGATTTTCTAAGGACAGAAATTTTAGAAAATAACAAATACTGTCAGAAATAAATTAACTCACCTTGTAATATTTCAAAATTTATGTACGACTATGGCAAAAAATAAAAATAAAAAAAAGAGAAATCCAAAAAAAAAAATGTGTTTTGACAGAAGTGCTCTTACGCTCAAAATATATTATCCTACCCGGTTGGTCGTAGTTGGTTGTGATACCAGTTTGCCATTGACAGATAAGACTGTTTCTTTGCATTCTGTGAGTACAAAAATAAATGTTTATTTTAATATTCAGTGCTTGCAACTGCTTATAATTTCAAATATTAATGATGTTTTCTTTTATAAAATTTAATCTTAATGTTGATTTTTCGATTATTCCTAATAAATTAAATGGTAACGAACTTTTTAGTTAGCGAATTCGCCACGATTTGCCTCTTGACCGCCACTGTATGTTGGATCGCATATGAAGTAAGCAACTAGCAGTCCATTTAAAAATATATAGTCAAAGCAAAAAACGAAAAGCATTTCAGTCATAAAATTCCCCAGCATTCATTTGCTCTCCACTACAAATTAACTCGCACGCGAACACTTTAAATTCAAAACAATTCACCTATTCGCACGCAATAAATAAACACACCTATTCGTGTATGCAGACATGCCAACTGCGCGACGAAAAACTAAAACAAAATAAAATCAATAATCAATCAGTCTCATTCTCATCTCGGATTTTACGTTGCACGCACGTACGCTCTTCACGCGGTACCAAATTGCAATTTGCATTGGTACGTAATGGTGGTGAAAGATGATAAATAAATTTTGTTAAATATATAAATTAAATAATAAATAAAAATTACAAAACAAATTATAAATAAACAAACAAATAAATTTTAATTAATAAATAAATTAAAATATGTAATGTGCGGCTATACATAACATTACAAAACAATTTGACTGAAATTCCCTTTCTGTTTTTGGACTGAACAACCTTCTTGAAATGAATTTTAGTCACAAATTTGTGGACTGGAATACCTTTTGTTTGGTTGGTTTACTAGAAAAGTATTCAAGTTAAAACATTTTTGACTGGAATTTCTTTTGCATTTGTGACTGAAATACCTTTTGAAAAGGTGATTCAGTCAAACAATTAAAAAGGAATTTCAGACAAAATTGTTCTCCGAGAATTCAGTCAAAAAACGAAAGGCATGCGTTTTTAGTTTTTTGATTAAACTTCCTTCTGAAAAGGCAATCTAAAACTATTTTGACTGAGTTGCCTTTTAGCTTTTTACTGAGATTCCTCTCTGTTTTTGGCTGAAATGCTTTTGACTGGTGCCCCGGAGCCAACATATTTATGTCTACGAAGGCATTTCAGTCAAAAAAAAGGTATCCCAACCTAAAAATTTGTGACTAAAATACTTTTCAAGAAGGTTGTTCAGTCCAAAAACACAAAGGGCATTTCAGTCAAACTGTTTTCTGACCGAAATACCTTTTCTTTTTGGACTGAAGTTCCTTTTTAAAAGGAGTTTTATTCATAATATTTGTATGGGAAATTTTATGACTGAAATGCCTTTCGTTTTTTGACTGAATTCCCGGAGAACAATTTTGTTTGAAATTCCTTTTTAATTGTTTGACTGAATCACCTTTTCAAAAGGCATTTCAGTTTAAAACTATTTGAATTGAGTCGCCTTTCAATTTTTGACTGAAATTCCTGTCAGTTTTTGACTGGAATTCCTGGACCTGGAGCCATCCTAAACATCGGAGTCACCTTTGCATCCAGTGGAAAGAGTAAATCGTATTTAAACCTAAAAGCTCAGTATGCAGCTCGAGCTAAGATAAATTTTAGCACGGTCTCCACAAGTCTCCATTTAATTACAGATAAATCGTCAAGCTAAAAATTTGTGTAGAGATAAATTTTGTTGATTTTGTTTGACTTTTATTCGTTTGTTTTTGAATGAAGTTTCTGTCCAAATAATCCTCTAAATACTCGACTTCATAATGTTGGTCGACCATTTTGACCTCTGTGGTCTTTATATAAAAATAAATTAATTTTACTTCGTGCTCCCTTCGATTATAAAATGAATCAAAATTCAAAACCGTCAAAACTTATCTTCAAATTATTGTCCTTGTGAGATAAATTGCGGCTAAAATGTTTGGAGAATTTATAGTGGCGTAATCTAGATTAGAATGAAACAACTGATATTTTTTGAAATTTTTCACGCAAAGGTGCATACCGCTCAGCGAAATTGTCAGCTAAAAAAAAATTATTTTATTTAGCTAGCTAAATTTTACGTCAAATTTGTATGAACAATTTATCTTAGCTCGAGCTGCATACTGAGCTTAAATTGATAATCACAGAGTCCAGATGCTAATCCGATCGAAAACGTCTTGGGTCTTATGAAGACAAAACTTAGAGGAAAAAGAATAACAACCGCCCCGGCCAAATTAAATCAAAGTTGTAATAGATGTCAGTCTATAATAAACAATGGCGAGGCAGGCTTAAGAAACTGTAGACAACGAAATCAGCACATTTCAATGAACATTCAAGTTTTTAAAAATAGGTAATTGTTGGTTGAAGCGGTTTCGATCCAGTTTGCAAATGTATTGGGTTTTTGTGTACATTCTGCTGGAATAACCTAAAATCCAACTTTGGTTTATCAAAAGTTTTTTAAAACTACAAGCATTTCGTGTACTTAAAATATTTAAATTTGATAACTTCCTTATCTTATTTCCGGTCTATAGCAAATCCACAGAAGTAAGGCATTCTTAACTAAAAACGGCAACAAATCGAGCACACCAAGGAATGACATTTTAAAGGACAAAATAAATTGTACCGAGAATTTTATTGTCTCGTCCCCCAAATTGATAACCAAAATCAATTCGGATAATCGGCAGAAAAACAGCAATTGAAAACAATAATATTGATAATGTTCTTATACAACAATTCTGGTAAACTTGATGTTTTCTTGTGATAACACTATCAGCGCATAAGTGACAATCAATAATTCAACCCACGACATTCAATGGTGAAATATGAAGGGACAACAAAAACATGAACCTCAACATATGTAAAACACTAAAAAAAACTCGAATGCAATTATTTGTAACCATTTTGGGATTAAATTCGACACAATTATAAAGTACTTAGTGCATAAGGTAATAAATTTAATAATTTTAACAATATTTACCTTTGGTGTGTTAATAAAATCCATTGTGAAATGTTTTGTTATTAACCGTATAAATATGTATACTAATTATGGTATTTAAACTTTATTTAACACAAACTTTTACAAAATATATAATTGGTTTGCTTATTTTAATTAAATGAACGTAAATTAAAAATATATAAATAAATAAAAATAAAAAATTTTGATCTTTTTTTCGATAGACTGTCGTGAGATGCCTTTCGTTTAGATCAAAATTTGACGTTTTGTGTTGAATGATTTTTGGCTGTCAAAACGTCATAAAAAATCTCTACACAAAAATACTACACGCCAATGAGCACAATTTTTGTAGAGAATTGTGTACTAAAATGTATATTTCTTATTGGAATCGTATTGGATTTGTGCAATTTTTGTAAATATCTCACATAAATGACGGTTATTTGGTTAATATGTGTGCTTGAGTTAACCTAGTAAGCTTTACGTACAAAATAATTTTAGTATCATTCGAAGTGTGTAGATAGTAAGACTGAAGAATGTCGCACAAGGCTAAAATAAATATTTGGATTCGCGAATCACCAAGTGGTTTAGATGATTTATATAAAACTATCTTTACAACGGAATCACTTGAATTTCTGGTGGATTTATTTCTCGAGTATGACACGCGACTCGAACAGGTTGTGTACCCTTATCATATTAATCAATCAGTTAATTAAATATTTATTTGTACTTTGATTTGATTACACTGCAATATGCATAGTTGTTGCTACAGCGAGCAGAAAGAAATATCCAAATTAGACGACACAATTGGAGACCAACATTTACAAATAAATCGAAGCATTTGGATTGGCAAATTAATGAGTTACCTGACCGTTTGCGGAATCGAAAATTAGATTTGGGTGATGTATCACCGGCTAATACCTATCATTTTATAGAGGCCCTCTATTCAAATGTTCAAGGGATTCAAGTGGATTTTGATGATGGCCATTGCCCCACGTGGCGTAATACTATAAAAAGCCATCACAATATATATTCAGCTACGCACGGGAAATTAAATGGAGGCCCAAGTGATATTTCAAGTTGTCCATCGTTAATGTTTCGGCCGCGTGCTTTTAATATGATCGAACACAATTGCTTGATTAATGGTAAAGAAGTTAATGGAGCTCTATTCGATTTTGCTTTGATCATGTTTTGGAATGGAAAATATTTGGCTGATGTGCGGGCCGGACCATATTTTTATTTATCAAAAGTGAGTTTCGAGATTTAGCTGTAACGAAATTTGTGACCAATTAGTTTTGTACTTTTCTAGATCGAAAGTCCCGATGAAACTCAACTTTGGAACAGTATGTTTGTGTATGCGCAAGCAAAATTAGGGATTCAGCGCGGAACAATTAAGGCTTGTGTTTTAATTGAAAATGTGCTAGCCACATACTGCATGGAAGACATCCTCTATCATATTAAGGAGCATGCAATTGGTTTGAATTGTGGAATTTGGGATTACTGTGCCAGCATAATCGCTAAATTTGGGGATGACAGCCACATGCTGCTTCCCGACCGTACAAAATATATCAACATCACAAAACCATTTTTATCCAAATACATGGATCTAGTCATAAATACTTGCCATCGACGTGGTGCAATCGCAACAAGTGGAATGGCCGCACAATACTTGCCTTCAAAATCAGATTTTGCTGCTACATACATGGAACTAAGTGAAAAAGTGGTGAACGCTAAGAAAATGGAAATTTTAAAAGGATTCGATGGTTTTATGGTTTATGATTTTCGTCTCATTGGAAACATCAACGAATTATGGTCAGAGCTGTGTAAAAATGAAAATCAAATGACAAAAATTCCAAACATTAGCGATATCATTGCAAGCGATATTTTATCAATTCCGAAAGGAGGTGTAACACTCGAAGGATTCCAGTACGTATAAATTTTATTAATCAACATTAATGTTAGTTAACAAACAAATAAATTTTACAGCCATAATATAACCGTTGTCCTGCTATTCATCTATCACTGGCTCACCGGTATGGGTGTATTTTATCTAAATAATTCCGTGGAAGATTCTGCAACGGCCGAAATATCACGTTGGCAACTATGGCAATGGCTGCGGCATTCGATTGTATTAGAAACAAAACAAAACATTACGTTAACATTTTTAATCCTAGAATTGGAGGCGATAGCACAAAAATATTTAAAGAATTTATGCGTAACAATAGCGGATCGTAAGCGGCTACTCTCGTCGAAATATATTTTGCTCGAAATTATAACCATGAAACATGCACCCGAATATTTAACCACATTTCTTAACGATAATCATAAATTTCGTGCAATACACAATAAAAACGATAGGCCATTCGCAAAATTATAAATACAAAAAACTAAATTTATTTAGGTTTAATGCTTCTGGCATACATATTTGCACCAATACTCCTTCTGTGCAAAATATTTGTGATGTTTTGAATTGATGAGAGCATATTTGAATGTTTCCTTGAAGAATACCGGAATCGCTGGATTTATAAGCATATAGTAAAGGAACTCAAATATCTGAAAATAAAATAAATCGTTAATATTCCAGTGTTTTAAATATCTCCCTCCAGACACACCTTAACAGAATTGGTGTCCCACACATTATTCTCACACAGTAAATACAATCCCTGTGGAAACATATTCAATCGATTTTGTCTTGACGTGGCCACATTATCAACCTTTAAAAATGTGCAAGCCACACCAGAAAATATAATTACGCCAATAACAAAAATGTCACACAGGAAATTACATCGATCCACATCAATATCCGTTTCATTTGTAAGAATCGTTTGTATTTGACCCAGTATCTCTAGTGTCCAGTTACATGAATTACGATCATCGTGATAATCAAAAAATGTTTTGGCCAGTGACTTAAACAAAAAGTTGTGCTCACTTTTTAATTTGGCATACGCATCTATAATGGGATTCAACCAATTGAGTGGATTATCGAAAGCCGCCTTATTCATTTGTACCAATTTGCAACGAAGTATCGTCGATTTACGTAGTTTCGTCACATCAATCTCCCACCATGTATTCGGTGAACTGAAACCATCAATTGAATCACTGGGAAATGTGCAAATCGTTTCGACATAATCATTGAAATATTTGTGCTCCAAGTCGATATTTTCCAAGTAATTTGTTGTCATCTCAATAATTGCGCTTTTATTTAGGTCATTCTTAACCTTTCCATTGAAAATGGTACAAATCGTAGACAATGTTTTGATAAAATGGTCATTCGACACATCGTTGATCGATCTTTCAAATATATACGAAAACCATTTCGTGATAAACGCCTGATAAATATTCTCATCGAGAAAGGCACATAGATCGGAGAATACATCAAGCAAATTTTGATTATCGTCGAACGTTGCCTTAAATGGATTATATTCCGACAGATAATTTTCTACAAACCGTTTGGCCGTACCAGATGTTATGCTCTGATGTAATGCAATCTCGATACAGTATTTCTTGATCGCATTATTGATATGAAATATTTCATGAAGAAAACACCAATTTAATGGCGGAATAGGTTTTGGAAATTTTTTCGCCAAAATTCGAAGACATTGCTCGAGATAAACTAGATCATCGGGTTTATTCTGCTGCGATAATTGTATCACCGAATGTACAACATATTTGAGCGCACTTTTTGCTGGTAACGATTTTAAATCGTTTGGTTCTGGCCGACCTTCTGGTAGTGTGTACACACCACCACGATACTTTTCAATCTCTTTATAAATTATGTGGCCAATTAAATCACCGGCATCATTAAGCGCAGCTTGATTAATAGTTTTGAGCAATTGTAGCCAACACTCTCCCGGAATGTATGTTAATATCTCGAGTGGATCTTTTTTCGCATCGACCGGCGTTTTGATTAGGGTCGCCGGAACGCCAAGTTTTTGACGAAAAACACTTGGGATATGTTTGAGCTGCATCTCATTGAAGTCATAATTTTTTAGCGCCTCCAAACTGGCCGCAATAATTTCCGGATCATTATAATTTATAACGTAACTCCATAATTTTTCGGTACATTCGACGACTAGTGTTTCATAATCCAATGTTGGACTTTGTAATTTTGGCACCAATCCGAAAAAGTGACATAACCGTTTAATCACTTTAACACGTTTCTCATTTTTAAATTTACCGCTCAACGCTGTCCATGTCGAGACAATATTTATGATGTGCGATTCACAAAGTATCGAGATTGTTTCTAACGAGAGACTTGTCGCTATATCGCCATACTTATCGGTGCACGTATTTAAAATTTCGGAGACAATTGCAATTAAATCTTTTCCGTGCAACGTAGAATTAATCGTACAAACATCCTTAATAGTGTTCGCCCTAGCGATTTGTATCTCCCATCCATTATCCTTTACCGGATCTGATAGTATTTTATAGAGGAACGAATAAGTCCTCGGCTCAATTTTCCACAACTTTAAATGAAGATTCAGGTAAAAACTTGTCATATGCCGTTGAGATAGCGCCTTAAGTGTATTCAAAATAAGCGGAACATTTTCTTTAACTACCGCAAAATCACAAATCCCATTGAGGAGCACAACATTCAGCTTAGAATCTGTCTCGTGCGCCAATTTATATAGATACGGCATTAAAAATACCGAGGCCAAATGCTCATCAGTCTTAATTAAATTTAAAATTATTTCGTGAACCATCTTCCATCGTTCCGCATCCAGTTCGTTCGACAGAAATAAGGCTCGAAGTAGTAGGCTAATTTTCAGGATATAACTTTTATGGGCACTTTTTAAATTCACAACAAAATTATTGATTACATTGGGATCATTGGTCGCGGCCCATTTCTCGAGCAGTACACAAGTGTCGTAATAAATCGCAATTTTGGCATTAAAAAATTTAAATGGACCCGATATCAATTTTGTATTGATTTTCGCAGATTTAATTTTATGCTGATCACTTACGATAAAATCGATTAAAGTCTTGATCTCGTTTATAAAGAGGGACGAGACAAACGATGGATGTGAAATCCATTGGAGTAGAGCATCCACGGTGATATACAAAATTATAGTATTCCCGAAATTCTGTTCGATTATCACCAATTTAAGTATACGCAAGAGATCAAGGAAATATATCGGTGAAATCACGTGAAGTGCCTGGCCCAAAATCAGCAGCAACAAATTTTGATATGAATTATCACTGTCCCCGAGTTTATAAATTGCTGTTTCGATTAAATTCAAACTTGATCGTGGATCATATCCAAATTCACATAAATGTGGTAGCTGTGAAGCCAAGTATAGTATGAGTTCAATGAGAATTTGATTATTCGCCTGCTTCGGGAAGTGTTCAACTGCTTCCATGACTAGAATATTGTTTAAAATGCAATTTGCCGACGAATTAAATCGCATCCAGGATAGTATATCGATCACTAGTCCGTGCGCCTCTTTTGATTTCTGTGTTAGCTGGAGCAGTGGAACCCAAAGAGTTTTAGAATCAGGAATCGGTGCTGGATTGCAGAATATATATAAGTACACGGGTCGAAGGAATTCGATGCTATTGTTACTAATCCTGGAAAGGAGAGGGTAGGATAAATTAATATACCCAGCTAAAATAATGAAATTCAAATTACTCTTTGTCATGGTGATTACAGATCCAGTTGATTTTATTCGACAAATTGTTCATATTACGTTCATCCTTTTGCAGCAGCATTATAAGAGGATGCTGGGGTGGTCGAATTCCAA
The DNA here is from genome assembly GCA_963556165.1 of Tipula helvola. Taxonomy (NCBI): domain Eukaryota; kingdom Metazoa; phylum Arthropoda; class Insecta; order Diptera; family Tipulidae; genus Tipula; species Tipula helvola. Next base: position 106,449,665 of record OY744482.1, read on the forward strand.
ATGGGCAAATATATTTTTCATTTGGTTTCATAAGAACTCGTTTTCTTAATTCTTGCAGTAGAAGTTCTACAATCCCTTCGGTTAAGGCAGTAAATTGATGCGAGCTGGCCATACGGGAAAAGTGAGGTTAATTTTTGGAACATCTATACACTATCAAATCTCAAACTTACCTAGCTCCGGGCAACATCGACATAAAAATTGCAAGCACAAACGCTCCATTCAACACACCGTCCTCCGCCAATTTTACAAATGTCTGGCACGATAGGAGACATTCGTGTACATTATCCGATAGGCATTTTAGCTTCAATTCTTCGATCTCTTTAATTTGGCCATCATCTATATTTTGAAATTTCTTTTCACGAATCACATTAAACAGTTTATTAATTTCATTTGCTATAAACACCGTACTTTTCATGGTTTGCGTGTGGGAAGGTTCTCAGCTGCTTGCCAAAATTTTGACAGCTGCCAAAAACATATTGAAACCACCGGGAATTCATTTTTGTTCATCCAAAACATGGATGAATTTGATAGCGCAATTTGAGGGGTAATTCATTTCACGGGTGCGTTCTAAACTGCATATAGACAACGAATTGTACTAAAAATTGAAACATAAAATTCAAAATATTCCTGTATAAAGCGGAATTTTATTGGTAATGCGTTTATAATACAATAGCTTTGTCTTGACGGCAAAATTAATTATAGTTCTAAAAATTAATTTTATGATCATAATTTGGAGTTATCGTTTTGACGGTAAAAGTAATCTACTACCCTCCCTCCTTTCGTCAAATGCGCAAACTAGTTATTTTGTTATTGTTATTAGACGTCAAATTTTGAAATAGGCGTTAATGAATGTTATTTACTTTTAGCACTGAAGCGAATTTGTAAAGCTTTTTAATTTTTATTTGGAAAAAAAATTAACAATCTAAAAATCAAGAAAAGATGAAACCGAAGAGTTTTATTTATTTCTAATCAGTGAATGTTTGAGCCTGCAAAATAAAATAAATGCGCACATACACAATAGAAAACATAAAACATTCATTTTTTAAATTTTTTGACAAATGGATCGAAGCGATCCATCCGTATTTTTCGAGAAGTAAAAGTATGTTCCAATTAATTATGGTTATTTAGGTTAATTAATTATAGTACTAAAATGTACTAAAAATGTTTAAATTATGTTCGTATTTTACATTAGCTGTGTAATATTACACTGCTAAATCAAATTATGCTCTAATTAATTATTCCGTCAAGACAAGGCTATTCACTTTTTGATAGCCACACGATTTCTAACAATAATTAGGCCTATGATCACTTACGCATCGCTAGTGTGGTGGCCTAAAATTGAACAAAGGACAGCGCAAACTTTATTGAATAAGGTTCAGCGTATGGCCTGCATTGGGGTTACGGGCTCAATGAAAACATGTCCGACCGCAGCAATGGAGACACTCCTAGGATTAACTCCATTGCATCTGCATGTAAAAAAGGATGCTGCTAATATGGCCCTTAAGATGCAGGCGGAGGGTAATATCAAACCAGGCAATATGGTGGGCCATCTGGAAATCCTTAAGGAGTTTCAGACAGACCCCACTATAGGAATGCCTTCCGACTGTATGCCAGCCAAACTGGATTTCCACAAACCCTTTTGTGTTAGGTTACCTGACCGGGAGGAGTGGAGTACAGGGGGACCATCCTTTGAGCAAGGGTCATTGGTGTGGTTTACAGATGGATCAAAAACGGAAGATGGGGCGGGGGTAGGAATACACGGGAGTGGAATATCACTCTCGAAGTCCTTGGGTACCAATGCAACCGTCTTTCAAGCAGAAGTGCATGCTATAGAACTTTGTGCAAGGATAGGCATATCAAAAGGCCTAAACGACGCAAAGGTTTATATTGTATCAGACAGCCAATCGGCCTTAAAGGCTCTTAGGTCCTTTACCATTGAGTCAAGGCTGGTATGGGATTGTCTGAAGGTTATTAAGTTTCTGGCAAACTCAAATAAGGTAACACCTGTTTGGGTGCCAGGTCACACTGGAATTGTGGGAAGCGAGGCAGCTGATGGCCTCGACCGCGAGCGATCTGCCTTTCCATTAATTGGACCAGAGCGCTTCTGCGGCGTCTCTAAGGGGCACCTTAGGGCAGCGGTTAAACGCTGGGAGGATGTGCAAAAGTCCTCTTACTGGCGCGGAATTCCAGGTCAGGTTTGCGACAGGCGAAGGAATTTATTTCACCTTCGTCGGCCAGGGCCAAGGAATGTCTTGTACTTAGGAAACCTGAGTTGAGGCTGCTTACCGGCTTCCTCACAGGTCACATCCCCTTAAGGTATCACCTTAAGAAAATTGGCCTAAGTTCGACGGATAGATGTCGCTTCTGCGACATGGAAGCGGAATCAGCGGAACATGTTCTGTGCCATTGCCCAGCCATTTTCTGCAAAAGGTTATAGCATCTAGGAGGGAGAGTAATGAGCCCGGATAGTATGCATCATATACCGGCCGGCAGTATTGTCAGGTTCATTAAGAGCCTGAATATTGACTGGACGGCTCATTAAGTAGGGTCCATGCACAATAGATCTTTTAGGTCGCAGTGCGGGGTGGCTTGAACGCCCACATGGTCCTCAACTAATAATAATAGCCACACGATAATTGCATATTTCTTAAGCACATGCTAAAAATTGGTAGCCCCAACATAACCCGAGGTGGGAAATAAATAAGTCTGCGCCGCGTTTTGCTACTTAGCCGATCCATTCTGATTTAATTTGTGATTTCAGCTATGTAACTTGGAAATCATCTCGAAAATTTGTTATCAAGCCTAGTGGTACGAGTGATTAGGAGCTAGTCCATTGCAGATTGTTAATACACGGTTTCGGCTCTTACGTTAGTCATCCGAGTGGCCCCGAGCCGTCGCTTGAAACGATCTATTGACGGCCAATAATTCCGTTGATTTTGACAGATTCTAAAGGACACAGGTTCTGTACTTTTACATTTTTCGCAGTTCACGCAAGATTTTAACTATAAACGGACGACTTTGTTGAGTGCTTACCAGGCGAAATTTTACGAACTAGCTTGGTGGAGCTACGTATTACCGGATTGTGAAATGCTTCGAAAATCCGGCGTCGGTTTTTTTTTTTTGGGAATATATGGTCTTGGTGACCCATTCGAAACATCATCATTGAATTGTTTGCCTCAAAAGGCGACTGAAAGCGAGAAAGAGAGAGAGCATCTGGCACAGCATCGTCCTTACCGAAGATGTGCTGTGTAGCTGCCGTTTATTAAGCTGTGATGACGAGATGACGATTTCTCTTTGTTTTGATGCAGTACTTATGTCAATGAATTTTCGACCGTCAATGAAATGTTTAAAGTGTTCGATTGCTGCGAACACTGCCATGAACTCTATCATACTTGCTGTATCTTTTCTACGTGTCTGTAAGTTTTTGCGAACAGAAGCTCAATGGTTGTCAAACTTCTGTGCGTGTCGTTGCACCACGGTTCCTAGTTGATGGATGAGCTAACTGTGTAGCTTCTGCTAGTAATTCCTTACAACGCTCAATGCTTTGATTGATCGCACTAAACAATTTTGTTGTTGCCGGCTTTGTTTCGGCCTTTAAGGAATTCGTTCAATTTGATCTGATCTTCAGCTGCGTTTCGTAGGAAAAGCGATAGTAGTTGGATGCGCGAAATTTATTATTGCTTCAATTTCGCGAAAAATCGAATGAATGAGCTCGGAGTACGCAAAAAAACTGAAAGGCATGTTGTCATTTTTTTCGAATCGGATGATATGCCCACATGAGGTCAATCTTTGAAAAATTGCGGCCCTTAAATATTACGGTTCCTCAGAGACTCCAACCATCGGTATTTTTCTTTGTGATGTGGAGGGGGCTGACATAATTGCTATTTGATGATCAGCATATGCCTTGACTGAACCAGAGATCGATTTCTTCTTACGCTATCCACTCACATTTTTCTGTGTTGCGAGTTTGGATTTTCCAAGGCAAGATAACTGAGGTCCCACTTATTGATGATAATGCATCTGCCGACGCTAGCGATCGTATACCTAAATTCAACGTTGTCATTGTTATGATTTTGTGCCAAATGTTTCGTTCGATCGATGTTTGGCCGCAAACATTTTTGGGTCTGATTTTACGTACTTTTTACGTGAAATTGGGGTTATGACGGGAAAGCTGATTCAACTATCGAAATGCTTTGTTAAAGAAAAGTGTAGATGTTTGCAGACAATGAGTGCGGTTGGGATCAATTTCCGTGGATTGAGATAGCTTCGAAATGCCCGAATAGGATAAAATACCTCTTCAAAATTTGTGGGTAGTCATGCTGCAACTACAAATTTCATGAAGGGTTTATTAAGAGTACGTGCATTTCGCGAAGTAATTCCGACGTTCTGTTTAAGTGGTTTAAATTGCCCAGAAAGTGGTTTAATTTACTTCTGGCGAAGTCGCATACTATTCCGACTTTAACGGGGCGACGTTTATCGATTTTTGCCTGATTTATTGTGTTTTCTTAACACAACAAAGCGAAATATCGTGGCAGTTCGCAAATTAATTTTCCTTAAAATATCAACACGAAAGATTAATGGACATATAATAAAATTACAACACCGGATCGTTGCCCAATTTTTCATCTGGAACTGTGGGGGTTACTGGAACTGGTTCTATCTCTTTGAAATGCTGGTTAAGACTCTTTACGTACTTCGACTGTGATGTTTATGCCCGTTAAGCTCCACAAACTGACCAGGTACTCTCAATGTACTACCGTACACTAATTCTATCGAGGTTGGTTGCAAATTGCAATTTGTCACGGTAATTGGTTCTCAACCCTAACAGAACCGATGGTGAGACTGCAGCCCAGCCTGCCTTGTTATATAACATTATGACTGCTTTTAAAGCTCTATCATTTAGTTATGCTTGGGATTTTATGTGGTGTTACGTTTGCATTCGAATCCCAATAGATTTGACAATTCCCTAAGCTGTACCATAAATACAGGCACGCCAAAACGTGTGATCCTTGCTGAATATAACGTATATGCTACCGTAGAAGTTGTGATGTCAGGTACTGCAATGGCTTGGAAGTAAATATATTTTGGTAGTAAATCAATAATGTCTACGTGAACTTCAGCAAATTGTTTGGGTGTGACTTCAATTTACGGACAACGCTTGCCTGTTGTGGTATACGGGAATATACGGACAACGCTTGCCTGTTGATATATCACAGTAAAGGGGTTTAGCCGAGTTGAACTGGATAGGATACTTGTTGAACATCAGCGTAGTGCTGTTGTCCGTGATCAATTTTGCCAGTTCTTGATCTGGGAGTTGTGCGTCTGCAATAGCATTGCAGCCTCGGAAATAACAATCTGGTCTATACGCGAGAGAGCATCAGCGACGACATTATTTGCTCCAGAAATATATTGCAAGTTGCTCGTGAACTAGCTTATAAAATTCAAATGCCTCCGTTGGCGTGGTGATGCCTTCCCTATGTTTTGCCTAAAACCGAAAATCAACAGCCTATGATCGGTATACAACACAAAACAACGGCCTTCAACCAAATAACTAAAGTACCTACCTTATTCTTAGATAAGAAGCAAGCACACAATAATGGAGATAATTGGACAACTGATCCAACCGCGATATCCGAAGCAACCATCATGTTGGAGATCTGTGCTGCGATTACAGGATACGTAAGGGTAGTGGCAACGATAAAAATGTATCATATAGAAAATTCGCTTTAATTGCTGGACATTGACTGAACGTTCAAATTGTGCAATTACCTGGACACGTTCAGGAGACAGAAGAATACCCTGCACATTGATTTTATGACCCAAAACTGGACTTAGTCTTTAGAGAAAATTCATTTATCCACGTTAATCAATAACCACATATCTGGCATGGCCTTATCATCAGAAAACTGTAAACAAATATCTGATGTGACCTTCTGACGCTACCAAAATATCGTCCAGATATTGAAAACAGTACGGCAGTCCTCGCATTACTGAATGCATTGGCCGTTTTTCTTTCCCGTCATTCTTCGTTTTTTCTTAAGCACTAGCAGTGGGCTGTGCCATCCTATCTTCACAATGTGCCTTGGCTATTCGAAGTTTGTCGAGAGCTAGCCGACGTGGCTTGCATGATATAGGTGGACCTCGGGTTTTTAAGCAATGAGTTACGTCATGTTTCGTCGGTTCCATATTGAACAATTCGCAGTAATGGAGTGGTATTGCATTAACAAATTGGTATTGTCTGGTCTTGTGTCGGACTTATCTAAGATTGATAATGAAGGATCTGACACAATAGTGAGTGAACCAACTATATAAACGGACGTTAAAAGGTCTATGATGCGACATGTTTTCTTTTCTAATATGTTTCCGGTGCTACGTAAAAAGTCCGCTCCTAAAATTGAAATTGACACGTCCGCGATAGTAAAATTCCAAGAAAAATTACGTCTTTTTCTGAGATTGATATTGAGAGTACCCGTGCTAAAAGCCTTAGTGTGCGTGCCTGTTATTCTTATAATCCTGCGTTATTACGGAGATATTAGTAGGCGACTCGAATCTGCTTCATCAAAACACGTCGCCGAATGTTGATGAGCAATTATTTTTTTGGTATGTCCAAGATTCGCAACCAAAGGTGATAACCTGTCTTATCAGCGCCTTGTAGATGTTCAATTTTATTTTGCGCGATATATGAGGAAACTTGAAAATTTTGATATGGGGACGTTCCTCCCCCCTATGTCACAGTTCATCACATTTTTACGTCTTTTTCCAGGAATACCCCCTTCCCCCTCTGTCACAAAAGGTCACAAAAACTTGAACCCCCCCCCCCTGCAAAAAGCGTGACATCATTAAAGGACGTCCCGCGTGACATCATTAAAGAACGTCCCCTATTGGCGTAAAATGCTCGGTAGCCTGCTGCGATCCTCGATGAAATGTTCACAGAAACGGAGTTTTGCTCAGTGATCAGTGATCCTAGGTATTTGAACTCATTCACTTTTTCATATTGAGTATCTCCTGAAATCAAGTCCCCACGAGTCTGCGTTCTCGCGGTCACCATGTATTTGGTCTTCGCTTCATTGATCTGAAGGCCAATTTGTTGGGCTGTTAATTCCAATGGGAGGAGGACCTCTTTCAGAGAGATGATGTTGCGACCCATAATGCAAATATCGTCAGCGTATGCTAATAGCTGGGTTGATTTATAATACAGGCAGATACGTTGCGTCATAATGAGCTGACGAATGACATACTCTAGTGGTAGGTTGAAAAGAGTTTGAGCTATTTGGCCTCCTTGCCGCACTCCAGATGTTATCTCAAAGGCATCCGAACTTTTGCCTTCTATTAGCACCTTACATATAGATCCATCCATTAAAAGCTGACACATTGAAACCAATTTTGACGGTATGTCCAGGTAGGACAATACGTTCCATAGCGCATTGCTCTTAATGCTATCGTACGCCTGTTGAAAGTCTATGAATAGACTGTGTACAGGGATGTCCTTTTTATAGCATTTCTCCAGCTCAATTCTCAGCGCAAAAGTTTGATCGGTCGTCGATTTATTTGGTCGAAAACCACATTGACAATCACCCAAGATCTTCTTCTTCTTCCGCTGGCGCTACACCCCATGAAGGGGAGAAAAGGAGGAGAAACAATTTTGCTACACTTCGAGGTCGGTTTTAGTGTCCATTTCCAACTCACCGGATTTGTTGCGAATAGCGCTGCTACGTGGATGAAAGTGCGTAGCTAATTCTCTTATGCCACTATATCTATCTCTCAGACTAAAATATTGAATGTTGCGTGCCTGTTGTTCATGTCACACCCGTTCTTCCGTCCACATAGCCAATAACCGATTCTCCTCGCAGTCATGTAGGCGTTATGGGATTGTCTCGTTATGCTTCGTGTTCCTTTAAAAATTTAATTTCGTATACATGAAGAAGAAACACGAAAGAAGAAAGAAACACGAAGCCTGACGATGTTTGAGAAAAAATTCCGTTTATTAAAATGCAAAATTCTGTATTAAAATTTTATTAATTTCAATTAAAATTGTGTACAACCTGCAATTCGATAATTTCAAATTATTTATATTTATAAATAAAAATGTTCATTTAAATTGAAAATAAAGACGATATAAAATAATATGTTTGAAAATACCATATAATTTCTTTTCGTTTCATAGGAAAATAAAAATATTTATTCCCCCCTCCCCCCCTTTATATCAATGCTTTGACTTTTCTAGACTGATGTCACGGCACGGTCCCGGCTATTTATGTGGTGGGCTTGGTTTGTATCAAAAATAGTAGAAAATATCACTAACACAAAGAAATAGTAGGTTTTGGATTTAATAGTATGCGTGCGTCATAGAAACAATAAGGCACACAAGGTGATACGTTTACGTAACACTAGCGAAGAATTTTGTTCATACAACTCTTCGTAAATGTAACACTTTGATGTTGCAATAACGAAGCAGTTATGTCGTTTCCGTCCTATGATAATTAGACATTTTGCGAGGAGTTATCAATGTGTTAGTAGTTCGTAAACAGTTCGCTTGAGGCGGTGCATTTACGTCACGTGATTAGTGAAATAATAACGTAACATTTTTATCGATATGGATTTAATGCAATTTGCTCATAAAGGGTTCTCCATTTGGGACTTGACAACTTTGAACTTTCACTGTGAACGCACTCTTAAACCAATAACTAAACTGTCAGTGTCAAAACATTCAGTAAAGACAACATTTTCATCATGGTGAAGTACACGAACGAACAACGTTTACAAATAATTAAAATTTACCAATTTCACCAATTTTACCAATTTTCTTGTGGTCGAGTCATCAAAAATTGGGTTCAACGAATCGACACATGGAAACGTTCCCGTGCTGAACATATGAACGATGTACAATTCCATACATAAATGTTTTGATTGTACTTGAGCCAATAATAAAATTTTCGAGATATCTCAAATGGTTTGCGTTTTATTTAAAAAAAAAGTTGTCAAGCCCTTATTGGAAAACCCGATATAATTCTTCGTAAACGTTATGTTTAGTTGTAGCAAAAACGAAACATTTATGCTGTTTCTTTCTATCTCATGATAATTAAATTTATTTGCGAAGTACATATGTATTTTGTTGGTTTTGCGTCAAGGTAAAGCAATATCTACGTACGTACTTTCGAACACACCCAAAACTAAAAAAACATTTTAATCTCAACCAAAATCTGTCTCTAGGGTTCAAACAAATTCATCCAATGTCGGTCAAAAAAAAAATTTGACTGTCAAAATGTCAAATTGTGCATAGAAAAATACGAAAAAAAAAATTTACAAAATTTCATTTTATAAATTAATTGTTATTATCGTATAAAAATTAAAGAAAACTATGTGCATTACAAACTACAACAAATCTATTCTATTTCTAACATAAAATTTAAACAATTTCTAAGCGTTTGTCCCATTGTAATTTCAATTCCGTGTTTTTGTGCTGTGTGAATGGTTAACAAAAAAAAAAAAATCTTTAGTTGATTAGAAATTAATTAAAAAAAATAGTTTTGTGCAAAAAAAAAAAACAACAATAAGCCAAAAGTATTGTGTTGTGTGTTTAAAAAAATTTAAAAGTTGTTGGATAACATACAAAAATATTTCATGAGCAGGTAAAAATTTCAATATTTGTTTTTGGGTGTTCTTGGTATGTATGTGTTTTGATTGCAGGTAAAGAAAATGAAGAAAATTCACTTGGACAAATTTTGCATTTTTCGATAATATACACTCACTTATGCAAATACAAACCGTATGACTTTGTTATGTCTACGATATTAGAGCTGCGGCCCCATCCGAAAACAAACAAATAGAAATCAACATTTTTTTTGTGCCTTGTGTTATCTACCTTATTAGTCACTACTTAGCGTAACACAAATTAACGACACCATAAAATCTAATACACAATAGAATTTAAGCGATGACAATAGAAATAATTGACTCCCACTCCGCGTAGTTTAAAAATTTCAACGTCACAAATTTTTAAAGGAAATTCTAAACAATTTGGCCAAGATAAACCGTGGGCGAATTATTTATGAGTAATTGTATTATATTGAGTTTTTCCACAAACATTAAAAATGAAATGAAAATAAAAATTCTCGGAAATTTACTATTTTACATTTGAACCCCTTTATTGTCTTCGAATAAATATTTATCACAGCGGGTAGATAACGAAAATTCAAATAAATCTCAAGAATTACTAAAGTCCAAGTCTAAATAATAATCTTACAATTTGCGGTAAAGGAAATGGACAAAAGATTGGATTTTTTTCGTCGGTTGTTTATCAAAAATTGTGTTTACATTTTGTTTATTTGATTTGGACTTTTATCCAGAGTTTGACGGTAAAAACAGGTTATTATCTCAGAATTCTTACGAGCAAATGGCTTGAGGAACAAAACTTATATAGTGCCTGGGGAATGCCTCTTATCGGAGGCGGAAATTACTACACTTAAAATAACCGCAGAAATCGATAGAGGGATGAATTCTAAACAAAAAATGTTTTATGAAGTTTTTTCGATAAATCAATATTTTTCGAGTTATTCGCGATTGAAAAAGCTGATTTTTCATCTAAAAAATGCATGTTTCAGAGCAATCTGCATATTTCACCGAAAAATGCGATTGGTGTTTTAACGTCAACTTATTTAATTTTTAAGGGGAGGTTTCATGAAACTCTATCCGAAAATTCCATTTTTTGATAGGCTATTATGTAAGTAACATATGTGTAGAATATATTCGCCAAACCGTTTGACTAAAATCAATTCCCTATAGATCATGTTTTCCGAAAGAGGCAGCACGGTCAAAGAAAAAGTACAGAACGTTTGCCACTAGATGTCACTACACAATCAAAAATATATTCTGACGTTTTCCTAAAGGGGACAGCCAAAATTAATTTAATTCTCACGTATTAATAATAATCACTTTTATAACACGCAAATATTTTGGTTTATGTTTACAAAATGCACATATAAAAATGTCATACAATTTTTGACGGCAAATATTTAGTGACACCTAGTGGCATTATGTGAAAGTTGTTTATACTTTCGAAGTTTTCTGGAAGATTGTAGCTCTGGCGGTTAAAGAAAATTTGACATTTGAACATGATCTATAGGGAATGCAATCCAGAAGGCAATACCGATATCCCAGATTTCGGTATTGGACTAAAACAGGGATTTTGGGATTGACAACAAGACCGGGGTCCCGGAATTTCGGGATTGACAAAAATACCGGAATCAAGGGATTTTACAAAACTTGTAAACATGTTAGAACTTCATTTAAAAATAATTTTATAACCCCATTTCCACCTCGAATGCCCAATTTCACTAAGATCGGTTGAGGAACAGCCAAATTTCATCCCAATGGCCATATTTCAGAACTTCATCTAAAAATCATTTTAGAATCCTGATTTCGATCGCGCATGCCCAATTTCACTAAAATCGGTTGAGGAATAGCCAAGTTCCATAATAATGGAAATTCTAGAATTCCATTTCAATCGTGCATGTCAAATTTCACTAAAATGGGTTAAGAAATGGCAAAGTTCCATCCTAGTTGGCCATATTACAGAACTTTATCCAAAAATCATTTTAGAATTACATTTCCATCGGACATTTGAATTGCATCACAATCAGTTAAGGAATAGTCAAGTTCCATTGAAATTTGACCATATTTTTCCAAATTCGCAAAACGCATATACATATGTATACTATATTCAGTTAACGCATAAATTTTGAACAAATCGATTCAGAAAAAGTGCGATAAATGAGTATTTACTGTAGGTACTAAGGGCTGCCAAGGGCCATACGCTCCTTGATATTCGTCCCTACACTAATATCATGGATCCCGATTATCTGAATATTACCACGTCCTCAAATGTGCAATCATTGCTAAATTGAATTGCGTCAAGATCTCTTAAACCAGAGACTAAATATTTTGCTGTGGGCTCGTTAATTTTGAGACCAACACCAGAGTTAATTGCAATTATTTCTGGTGTACATAAAAAAAATGTCTCGTAAAATATTTAGAAAGAATTATTCGTAGCGAAACAACTTGAACAGTGTTTGACAATTCGGATGAAATCATCCTTGAGTATTCACCGATAATTTCCTCCGCTACAAAGCGAGCTGTAGAAAGACGAGGTCTATACCACGATTGGTGCGGCACTGTCCTTAAATCTGGGGTATAAGGCGGCCACTTTCCATTCAAACTAATTGCATAAGGTCGAAAATACAGTTCCATAAAATGTCGAGCTCCGAATTAATTTGCAATTACTGTCTGTGAATTGTGGCACATGTTAAATATTATGTAAATCGGAAAAATCTTTGTTTTAAAATTTTTCCTGTTTCCCGATGAAAAACTATTAATTTCCTTGATTTCACTAACGTTTCACATTGCTTTTGTTCCATTTTATTAAATTATAGACACAACTGAATTGCACATCTATATAGTCAATTCGAAACTAAAAACTGTAATGGTCAGAATACAAAGCAAAATGGGCAAAAAAAGAAAAGGACAATAATAAAAAACAGTAAACTTGGTACTATATGTGTGTAACAAACAAATTTTATATACGAATATGAAAGTCACACCTCGCCTCTCCCAGTTGTGCTTTGTTGTTTGAGATGGCACATTAAAAATATGAAACAGAAGTATAAAGCAAAAAAAGAAATCTTCGGCTTTTTAAATTGGTTTTTCATAGGAGTAAATCATTCAATAAATACAGGTTAGCTCGATCTTTCGATCTTTTGTTTTTTTACTTTTCGTTTTTTAATTGCTGTTTTAATTTATACGTGAAGAGAATATTGTATGTCGTCACAAAAAAAAAGATGGCCATTTGTTTACATATTTAGAGCTAACTTGGATAGCGATTTCGGTTGCAAAATGAGGATTGATGCCCGTCTCATGAAATAAATCGACGAGCAAGACACAACATGACAGAGTTAAGGTCCAAACAGAATGTATCCGCTCCGTTCCGTTCCGTTTTACTGTTCTGTCAATTTGTATGAAAAATGGAGAAATGCACACAATGGACGGAGGGGAATAATACGGAACGGACACTAAACACAAATTCAAATTTTTGCGGAAAACATAGCCTTCAATATTGTTTGACATATAGAAAACAACCACAAAACAATCACGTTCGTGTATAACACGATTTATGTAATAGTATTTAAATTAGGTAATAGAAATAATATACCAATAAAAAGAAATTAACAAAATTATTTTAATCACAGATATTTTTTATTAAAATATTGTACATAGTTTGACAAGCGGAGCGGATACATTGTGTTTTACAAAACGGACGAAGCGGAGCGGATCAAAAACGGGCGGATCGGAACGGATACATTCTGTTTGGACCTTTAAAAATTCGTGATCTCGGAATCTAGTACAACGTTTCTTATTTTTTGTTTTTGCAAATATAAGTTTTATCCCTTATTGTTGATAATTATTAGTTTCTATGCAGTTGTTAATGTGTAGAAACTAATAATTATCAACATAAAGGGCTAAAAATTTATTTTTGCAAAAACAAAAAATAAGAAACGTTGTACTAGGTTCCGAGATCACGAATTTTTAACTCTGTCATGATGTTGTGTCTCGCTCGTCGATTTATTTCATGAGACGGGCATGAGGATTAAGAATTTTGTATATGTACACGGCGTATACTTACATTTTGATATTGTGTACCGTCAAATAGTTTTATTGTAGTATTAGTGTATTTTCTCATGTGTTTTCTCGTGGTAAGTATCAAAAATAAGCGAAGCGGTTGAAACCGGTTCAAATTTTTGGTGCTTACGCTCGCATTGAGTCACTTTTCCCTTTCTTCTAACATGAGGAATTCATGTTTTTGTCTCTATTGCTGTTATAACCGGCGACATTCATTTAGTTTCGTTAATAAAAAATCAAAACAAAATACATATACGTAAACCAAAAAACCAAAAAGCAACATAAATAAATGATTTTTAATTTATGCGTTCTTCATCGGCCCCATTCGTAATATTTTTAATTTTTTATTTTGGAATTTATTGTGTTAGTTATGTGTGCGAGTATATAAGAACATAATGTGTAGTCAATATTTTAATATATTCTCTCGATCGTTCTCTTCTGAGCTTATTCATCTTATTTGTATAATGTTATCCCTTTTATTCTTGTTATTTTATCTCTCTTATGTGCATCATTTTAAACGAAAAACTAAAAAAACGCTCATTCGTCACCAATACAATTTACTAACACTATTGCCTTCCGGTAATCCTCATCAATTCTCATTTTGCGATCAAAATCGCTGTCCTGGGGGTCAATTCTCGTTCCATGAAAAAATGGAATGAAAAAAATCTTTCCATTTGGTTTCCATTACGACTTTCTCATTAGTATCTTTTCACGCAACAGCAATATGCGATTCTCGTTGTCCAAATGGAAAAGAACGCTGAATACTACCCAGCAAAACATATTTTATCAAGTTTCATATATATTTCCGCTAGGTGCGCTAGGTAAATGTTGCAAATAATAGCTAAATAAATGTTAAAAGAGATTATAATTTGTAATTAGATTTAATCACTCTCTCAAAGAGAGGTAAATAGAGAGTTTTAACCAGTTTTCGCCTTTGCTTGTCAAAATATAAAATAAATTACTAAAATGGCCAAATTTTATTTAACCTAAACGAAACTAATTATTTAGGGATTTTTCTTAAACGAATTGAAATTTGTTTACTAAATATGTCTATAAATTAGTTTTAAAGTGACTAGTATTATAGTTTGGTTGCACATTTAACATTAAAATTGTAAATTTAGGTGTTATAAAACTGAATTTCCATATTCATTTATATTCCCACGACCAAAATACTCGGTGAGAAAGTTTTTTTCATATGAGAAGATTTTGACGTCATTTTTTTCCTTCTCATGAAACATGAATCGGAAATCAATATTTCTCACTGAAAATATTTTTCATTGTACTTTTCATAGAACGAGAATTGACCCCCTGGGGTAATTCTCGTTCTGTGAAAAGTACAATGAAAAGTGTTTTCAGTAAGAAATACAGATTTCCGATTCATGTTCCATGAGAAGGAAAAACATGACGTCAAAATCTTCTCATATGAAAAAAACTTTCTCACCGATTATGAATTTGTGGACGACAACAAGTGTGACAAATAAAACTACTTTCGGTTCTCCTTAAACACTTGTTAAACAAACTAATTAAATTAAAACATTTAATTTAGATTTTTAAAAATTAATATATTTTCGGAAACACTGTGTTTCCATCATCAGATTATAAAAGTATCTACAAGGTAGTAACAATGTAGTAATAACTACATTGTTACTACCTTGTAGATACTTTTATAATCTGATGATGGAAACACAGTGTTTCCGAAAATATATTAATTTTTAAAAATCTAAATTAAATGTTTTAATTTAATTAGTTTGTTTAACAAGTGTTTAAGGAGAACCGAAAGTAGTTTTATTTCTCACCGAGTATTTTGGTCGTGGGAATATATGTAAATTAATATGAAAGTTCAGTTTTATAAGACCTAATTGGCAATTTTAATGGTTAATGTGTATCCAAACTATAATACTAGTCACTTTAAAACTAATTTATAAGCAAATCTTATTAAAAAAATTTCAATTCATTTAAGAAAAATCCCTAAATAATTAGTTTCGCTTAGTTTTAATAAAATTTGGCCATTTTAGTAATTTATTTTATATTTTGACAAGCGATGACGAAAATTGGCCTCTCTATTTATTAACCTCTCTTTGAGAGAGTGATTAAATTTAATTACAAATTATAATCTCTTTTATCTGCACCTAGCGGAAATATATATGAAACTTGATAAAATATGTTTGCTGTGTAGTATTCAGCGTATTTTCAGCGTTCTTTTTCATTTGGACAACGAGAATCGCATATTGCTGTTGCGTGAAAAGATACTAATGAGAAAGACGTGATGGAAACTAAATGGAAAGATTTTTTCATCCCATTTTTTCATAGAACGAGAATTGACCCCCAGATCGCGAACTGAATTATCCGAAAAATAAAAAAACGCAAAAGGCCTTTTTTAATCTCTCTGATCTCTCCGATATAATAAAAAAACGCACGATATGTTTACGCCGTGTACATATACAAAATTCTCAATCGTAAACAAAAAATTTCTCGTCATCGTCAATAAAAAAAACAAAAAGCAACATAAATGATTTTTAATTTATGCATTCTTCGTCGGCTATATTCGTAATATTTTTAATTTTTTTTGATTTTGAAATTTGTTGTTTTTTCTGAGTTTAGGTGTGTGAGTATACAATGCCGTCTTGAACATCGACACACTAACACGGCATTCACAATGCATAAACTTTTTACTTTTGATTTACAGGTTTGTATGAATTTCCAACATAACGAGCAAATATTTGTATTCGTCAAGTTGGAAATTCATACAAACCTGGAAGGCAAAAGTAAAAAGTTTTTCATTGTGAATGCTGTGTAAGTCTCCGCCGCTATGTGGCAGTGTAGTAAAGTAAAGATATATTTTTTGTTTTGTTTATTGTTTTGTTTCTTCTTTCATGTTAAAATATTTTTTTTTATTTAGTAGTGCATTATATTACGTCGAAGAGGGATGTCACGCGTTTGTTTTACGCTTTGATTTGTTTTTCAAATCGATTACATAAATTAATTTTTATTTGATTTAATTTATTTTCAGTAATATTTCCAATATTTTATTATTAAAACACATAATACACTAGATTTATCTAAAAAATATAAATTTACATGAATAAATCAAATTCACATGGTATTCCTCTTTGATCAGAAAGTGCGTGCCTTCCTTCTTTGAAGCATTATGCTGCACTAACAAAACTAAATGAATAATAAAATGTTTTCGGACAAAGCAAAAGCAAAAAAATATCTTTTCTTTATTATACTGCCGCGTAGCGGAGAGACTTAATGTGTTTCAATTTGTAAAAATTGCTTGTAGTCATAGGCTTGTATATCTAGTATGTATTGGAGTATATAAGAACATAATAAAGTGTAGTCGCCAACCATGATTCAATAAATCCCAGCCCCAGGTTAGCTCGATTTTTCAAATCACGTGTTCGTGACGTCATACAATTCCGATAAATATGTAAGTTATTCTTTTTTTTTCTTTTCGTTTTTTTATTTGTTGTTGTAATTTATGCGTAAAAGAATTGGGTGACATAAAAAAAAAATATGGCCATTTGTTTACATATTTCGAGCTAACCTGGGTTTTTATTGAATCATGGTCGCCAACTACATTCTCCCGACCATCCTTTCCAAAAAAAATTCTCATGATCGTCAATCAAACAAATCAAAAACAAAAAGCATTATAAATCAATGGTTTCTAATTTATACATTCTTCATCGGCCACATTCGTAATATTTTTAATTTTTATTTTGACTTTTGTTGTTTCTTTCTGAGTTATGTGTAGAGTATATAAGAACATTATAAAGTGTAATCAATATTTTAATATATTTTCTTGATCGTTCTCTTCTGAGCCTATTTATCTTATTTGTATCATGTTATCCCTCTTGTTTGTATCGTGTTAAATAAAAAACTTAAAAAAACGCACATTCGACACCAATACAATTTACCAATACTATTGCCTTCCGGTAATCCTCAAATCAATTCTCATTTTGCGATCAAAATCGCTGTCCTGGTACTTATTGAATCATGGGACATGGAAGTAAATTACAACGTTCGCATTTCTTATATCATAGTGATGATCACGGTGAGGTATAAGAGAGCATCATCGTGATTGATCATTGAGCGCTCTTGGGGTGCGCAATCGTACAACAGGGCTTTTTTGTTTTATGTAAATTTTTTTTTCTGAATAGTACCGTTATCAAATTTCGTTATTCATATTGTCTTGGAAGAGTTGAGATTACACTTCAAAAATTTTTAAGTAAAGGCAAACGATTATGCTTATCCACTGTATACGTACATTATTATTTTTATATAATAGATCGATTATTTATTTGGCAGCTAAAATACGTCAGATTTTTTTTAGTATTAAGGAAACAAATAGCAGTTTAAATGAAACTATCGTAAAATGTTTTAAAATAACATAATTTTAATAACTATGCACCACAAAAAAAAAACTCAAACGGCAGAAGATTTAACGAATTTGTCTTATCTTTATGGATTTATTTTAGGCTCAATTTTCACACAAAAAACTGGCATTAAATTAAATTTTTATAAAATTATATGTAATAATGAAAATTGAAATTGTATCTGAATCGCTTCATACGAAACATCTGAACAATATTTTGACGTTCAAATAGTTTTCCTCAAAACAAAAAAACACAATGAAGTTGACTAGCGCTCGATCTATACAAAATCTCAACTGTACACAAATCCTCTTATCAATACTTAACTCAATACTTACTCACTTTATATAAATAAACGACGAAATGGATGTGTATTTTACATCCAAAGACACCGGCTGATATGAAATTAACGTAAATCTCGTCTCAATAGAATTTAGATTTGGAATACGATTTATTTAAGTAACATTTTTCCGCACGCGCTTATAATAATAACGCGATGTGTTGTTTTCGATAAAAAAATATAATTAATTATAAAAAATTAATAAAAAAAACAGAAGATTATTTGTTTAATTAATATTTAAAAATAATAAATTTAATTTAAAAGAAAACAGTGCGAACAATGGAAAGTAGTTTGCTGTTAAACCACGCTAATCCTGTGCAAACTCGAATGTACGATAGTTTTGTTACAACAACGCAGTTCGATAGAGATGTAGGTAAAACTTATATTTTACAATAAATGTTCTTTGACTTATCAAAATTGTATATCTTATAGCTTTGTTGTTTAATGTACTCGCTTATAATTCCGCGGTTGTTTACACAATTTTTGAAAATGAATTATGGTATTTGTGAAAAGTAAACGGAGTATGTGTAACTCCATAAATTTATTTTTTTTACTAATGTCAACAATACAAAGATACTAAATGTAGAAATTATTAGTTTTCCATGACAATGTAAATGTCGTAATAAACAATGTAACATAATTAAAAAAAATTGAAAATGACGATATGATATATTGTTTAATTTGTAAATGATAAACATACAAGTATGCTAGATCAGTGATTCTCAACCAATGTTCTGCGGAACAGATGCGCTTCTTCAATATTTATTTAGTTACATAAGAACATTTTATACTTTTCCCACTATAACAAAGTTATATTGGGTAAGTATTGTAATCGCGAAACAATTTTGTTCCACATTTTCACATTTCTCGACGAATTAGGTTACCAGGACTTCGAAACGATGATTAGAAAAATGTCGTGTCTCTCCTTCCGTCCTTCCAGTCACATATTTTTATTTTTTTGTTTCTATCTCTGCAATCTTTTCTGGGGCTCAAGGCATTCCCAACTCTTTCGCAGTTTGCTTTTTACGTCCTACCTTACGCAGTAGCCAAATCGAGGACGTACGGCTATAGGGCCGTTTTGCATAGAAACGGTTTTGCTTTATACCAGCCTAATACTAACATGAATGGTGGGTCGGCCAGCACCAACCTTTTCTTGGAACTGTATTTTGATAGAAAAGGAAAAACTTTCGATGGTTGTTTGTGTTGATAATGCTGTTATTGATATCATCTCTGGCAATATTCACACACACAATTCTCATGAACGTGACTACGAACTTCGAACGTTGGCCACTTAGTCTCGTGTCATTGCAAGAAATTCGGTCCAGACCACCACAAGGTTGTATTATGTAACTGATTTGGTAGAAGACCTCTCGAGATTATATGTCTGCTGGATTTTCATTGGTTAGAACTGGCGCCAATCAGAAATATGCGTGAGATCTTGAGTTTCGGCAACTCGGTGAGATACAAAGATTTTCATCTTGGATGATTGGGAATTGATCCAGCCCAACACAATTGTGGAGTCCGTCCATAAAACGACTCTGTCGAATGGCAATTTCATTGCCCTTTAAACCTTGTTGGTAAGTTTAGACAACAAAACAGCACTGCATAGTTCAAGCTTCGGTATTGTGATTGTCTTAAGAGGTGCCACTCGAGATTTGGAACAGAGTAATGTCGTGGATCGCCCTTCTTGTTCATCGACACAATTTACATACAAACACGCATCATAGCCTCTTTGAGAGGTATCACAAAACCCATGCAGTTGTACTGATTTACACTTTGCGAATGGTATAACGCATCGATTAACTTCCAGATTTGGCATCTCTTTCAATTGGTTGCAAAACTCCAGCCACTCAGTTTCGTTCTTTTCCGGTAACGGTTGATCCCACTCCACATTCATTTAAAAGCTATCGGATTTAGGTTGCTAGGTTAACCCAACGTCTTTACTGTACTATATCTTCGGAAATAGTTGTTTCTTGATTATGATCATTCAAAGGAATTTTTTTAACAGCTCAGCTCTGTTCAGCATCTCGATCTATTATTGTTGTAATTCAATAGCATTCGGCAGTTTATCGGACCCAGACAGAACATCGTCCACATAGAAATTATTTGTTATGGTTTCGGCTGCTATTGGAAAATCGGTTTGCTCATCATCAGTGAGTTGTTGAAGAACTCGTGTTGCCAAGAACGTTGCACATGCAGTGCCATATGGAACCGTCCTTAATGAAAATGGTTAAATTGGTTTATTTGGAACATTTCGTCATTAAATTTGTTGAAGTTGTTGATCGCTTTCATTAACAAGCACCTGCCGATACATCTTGATAATATCAGCCGTAAACGCAAATCGATTTTTTCGAAATCGAACAATCCCGAAAAATTCTTGTTGAACCGTAGTTCCTACTTTAATCACGTTATTCAAGGACAAACCCGTATTCGACGGTGCCAATGCGTCGAAAACCACGCGCAGTTTGGTTGTACTGCTTCCGGGGTCTAAAAACGGCGTGATGTGGCATGAAATATTTGATTCCTTTAGGATTTGGATTTAAAGATAGACTCATGTGGCCCAATTGATATATTCTCGCATAAAATCGCGATATTGTTCTTTGAAGATCTCATTTTTGAAGAGTTTATTCTCCAATGATTGAAAGCTTTTGGCAGCTATTTATTTGGATTCACCCAACTCACGAATATTTTCCTTGATTGACAACCTTACAATATATCGACCATCGTTCTGGCGTTTAGTGTTTTCACGAAAATCACAGATCTTGGTGGTAGTAGCAAATAATCAAATACCCTTTTGCTCAATGTGTGGTTTCTGTCCGCACTGAGCTGACCTTGGGACACCTTTGTTATTCCATTTGTTTCTTCTCAATTGTCAACACTTAGTCCGAATCACAATTCTCGATTTCCCAAAATCTCTTGATCTGATCCATTAGAATATAAAGGATGAGCCTTTATCGTTATCGTCATGGTGTCATCCTGGGTTTAATCGTTGTGACGTTTACTCATCGTGAGTTTTAATCATCATGGGGTTAAATCGTCGTGAGTCTTTATCATCGTGGCTTTTAATGTGTTATCTATTCGCATTTGGATCCGTGGTGTTCTGCTCAGTCCCTCCATCGTCAAATTCGTGGTCGCCAATTTTCTCCACTTTGTAGTGTACCGCTCATTTTGGTTCACCTCAATCATTTCGTAAGGCCCAATAAACATTGGAGTATTCTTGAACTATTACGAAATGTTTCGTATTGCGAGTTAGTGTTAATGTATTATGCAAACCCTAGTTTTACACTAACTCCGTCATGATAATAGGGTTCCAGCTCAGCGTGCTAACGTGTCGCATCTTTGAACGTGGCCGATACTGTAGCTTACACTGATAATCTTGCAACATTAGAGCTCAGCCCGTAATCGATAGACCTTCAGTTATTTTAATGCTCCCACAATCGCAAGCACTTCCAGTTTGTAACTACAGATATGCGCTTGGGCCTCAGTCTTTTTGTTGTAAAAGCATAGACTGGATGAAATTGCTTGTCTACTTGATCCTTCTGCATCAGGATCGCTCCAAATTCGATTTTGGATGAATCAGTGTGGAGCTTGGTGTCCCTCTCTAGGCTAAAAGTAATCAAAATAGGTTTATCGATTAATATTTTTTTCAATTTTTCGAAAGAACGTTCATTTCATATTTTTCTTGAGGAGGTCTGTTATCGGCTTCTGTAAACTCTGCTCTTGTCTGATCTTTTTGCGGCATAGGAAATGTGTATACTGCTATGGTCATCCTTTCCAATTGTCCCACCGTCCCTTCTGTGTAAACATGTCCCGAATACTCAATGCGATGACCACGAAATTGATCCTTCTCCCATTTAAGCTTTAGTCCATATTCTCTTGCAATATACCATCTTAAGCCTCTCTACGGTCCTTCCTCTGTCCGTCGTCAAGATACATCCGGCTGTGAAATGGATGAACCATTGAAACGCTGCTGGCAACGTGCACAATTCGAATCTTTCTCTCTAGAATTCTTACTGGCCGTATATTTTTGACTGTTCTTCTCGAGCGGGACGTGAAAATATCTATTTTCCAAGTCGGTCATAGTAAACACCACCGCCTTAGGCCAATTTGGTCTTCTTTTAATGGGAGGGGCAGGGCCGTTCTTATATATTTAGGCGTCCTGGACTAAAAATATTAGGCGCCTTTGTAGAAGCAAAAAAAATATTTCCCAATGCAGAATCATCTTCTTTGTTTTAAAACCAGTACATTCGACACCATGAAATTCTAGAGAAACTACAAGACATGAAGTTCAAACAGCATTTAGAAAGAAAGGCAATTAATTTCAGAAACGAAAAAATGTTAGTGATTTCGACGATCGGAGACGATACAATGAATAAAATGAGAATGTGGATGATTGTGAAAATGCGTACTAGGCGTTGAGACCTGTAATTATCATACAAACGGCCATTTAGATCGGTCAAACATTTCTACATTTTCCGTGGAAAATTCAATTTGTTTGAAAATCAACTGAACTATAGCCCACAAATTCAGAGCCACAAAAATCGAAAATCTGCAAATGTGCTCCGATTTCGATGATTGATACCTCTATCAATAGGCGTTGAGACCTGTAATTGTCATACAAACGACCATTTGGATCGGTCGAATATTTCTACACGTTTCGTGAAAAATTTAATTTTTTTGAAAATCAACTGAACTATAATAGCCCACAAAATCAGAGCCACAAAAATCGAAAATCTTCAAATGTGCTCCGATTTCGATGATTGATACCTATCAATAGGCGTTGAGACCTATAATTGTCATACAAACGGCAATTTGGATCGGTCGAATATTTCTACACGTTCCGTGGAAATTCAATTTTTTTGAAAATCAACTGAACTATAGCCCACAAATTCAGAGCCACAAAAATCGAAAATCTTAAATTTGATCCGATTTCGATAATTGACACCTCTATCAATAGGCGTTGAGACCTGTAATTGTCATACAAA
The DNA here is from genome assembly GCA_963556165.1 of Tipula helvola. Taxonomy (NCBI): domain Eukaryota; kingdom Metazoa; phylum Arthropoda; class Insecta; order Diptera; family Tipulidae; genus Tipula; species Tipula helvola. Next base: position 106,473,034 of record OY744482.1, read on the forward strand.
CGGCCATTTCGATCGGTCAAACATTTCTACACGTTCCGTGGAAAATTCAATTTTTTTGAAAATCAACTGAACTCTAGCCCACAAATTCAGAGCCACAAAATTCGAAAATCTGCAAATGTGCTCCGATTTCGATGATTGATACCTCTATCAATAGGCGTTGAGACCTGTAATTGTCATACAAACGACCATTTAGATCGGTCGAATATTTCTATACGTTCCGTGGAAAATTCAATTTTTTTGAAAATCAACTGAACTATAGGCCACAAATTCAGAGCCACAAAAATCGAAAATCTTCAAATGTGCTCCGATTTCGATGATTGATACCTATCAATAGGCGTTGAGACCTATAATTGTCATACAAACGGCAATTTGGATCGGTCGAATATTTCTACACGTTCCGTGGAAATTCAATTTTTTTGAAAATCAACTGAACTATAGCCCACAAATTCAGAGCCACAAAAATCGAAAATCTTAAATTTGATCCGATTTCGATAATTGACACCTCTATCAATAGGCGTTGAGACCTGTAATTGTCATACAAACGGCCATTTGGATCGGTCGAATATTTCTACACGTTTCGTGGAAAATTCAATTTTTTTGAAAATCAACTGAACTATAGCCCACAAATTCAGAGCCACAAAATTCGAAAATCTGCAAATGTGCTCCGATTTCGATGATTGGTACCTCTAGCAGAAAACAAGTTTTTAAATTTGGGATGGTTTATAATTGACGACTGGTATGGTGTGCCCTAGCGGACAGTAGTGAACTACGAGACTTCTAATAATAAAAATTTGCTATCTGAAGTTATATGGAAATAGTGTCTATTTAATTTGAATTGTTATTTATTAAAAGTGTGATGATTGGAAAACCTAATTAATCTATTATGTAGTTCAAAGTGTGTTTTTTGTATATTTGATTCAATTGGAACAATTTTATCGTTAATAATGCGGCGCCCTAGGGCTGCAGCCCTTATTGCCCCATGGTAAAGATGGCCTTGGGGAGGGGTACCTTTCCATAACAATTCGCTTGTTTAGCTTACGACAATCGATGCAGGGAGACTTGACTCACGCATTCTGTTGAACTACGTTGAACGTTTGTGGCCATATTGGTACATGACTCAGCTAAATCTACATTTTATAACGGACCCCTCTTCGTTGAAATTGGTTTGAAACGATCATTAAAGGTTTGGGTACCCTTGTGTATTTGGAAAACCGATATTAAACTCTATTTTACTTAATTCTTCTATGCTTAAACAAGAGAAAACATCAACATTCGCTATTTTCTCAATTGTGACATTCTCTTTCCCCACGGTAATCTTCGTCCCGTCATTTCCAAATATAAATTTTAAATTGAGTGATAAATTTGGAACAACATATATGTATCGTCGCTTCACCTTTAACGTCATCCATTTCCAAAGTAGCCATTTTGGTGTCGCATACCCCTAGAATGGTACTCTCTACTTTCAAGTGAAATTAATTTTGTTTTTATTCAAAATATTGGCCATTGGCTTCTACACATTTCGCCCATCTTTCAGGTAATTTATGAATGCCATGCCAGAAAAACTGCTTGTCTTTTGCGGCAAACCATTCGTCGAGCCATTTCCAACTTTCTCGAAATTGCTGAAGTGCTGCTTTGCGGGCGCGTGCCCCATTGATGCGAAGAGGTGATTGTCAGATGGCGCCAGGTCCGAGGAGTACGGCTGGTGCGGTCGGATGTCCCATCCAAGCGATTTGAAGGTGTCTTTCACTGGTGTTGCTGTGTGATGAATCGTCTTTCGATTAATGCGTGGTTTAAATTTTTGCATTGGCGATAGCGTTGTGTATTAACGGTTTCGCTGGGCTCCAAGAGTTCATAATATACAACACCGCTCTGGTGACTTGGCCTTGGTGTTGATGGACCGGCTCCGCCAGGTGAAAGCCACGATTTTTTTCAGCTTCGGGTTTTCAAAATAAATCCATTTTTCGTCACTCGTCCAATTCGATACAAAAATGATTTCCTTTCGTGGCGTTGAAGCAGCATTTCACAAGTGACTGCGATTTTCTATTTCACGTTCATTCAAATCGGGTGGAACCCATTTACCGAGTTTATTGATCTTCCCCATGGCTCGTAAACGTCTGCTGATTGTTTCTTGTGATACATGTAATGCTTCTGCTAATTGCCGTTGAGTTTGAGTTGGGTCATCATCCAATAACTCCTTCAATTGATCGTCTTCGCACTTTTTTTGGTCTCACCAGAGCGCTCACTGTCTTTCACATTGAAATCACCACTTTTAAATTGTCGAAACCATGTCTCACACGTTCTAATTGATGGAGTGCGTTCACCATATGTTTCTACCAGCAAACGATGACTTTCAACAGCAGTTTTGTTTTAATTAACTAAAAAAAGCAATGCGTGCCGCAATGTTCTTTTTCAGGCACAAAACTCGATATTATCACTGAACGATAAAACAAAGACGCTAATTTTTGGCGGACTCAACTTGTGTGTATTTGTAGTTTAAATGTCAGCCGAACAAAATGATTTATGTGTAAAATTATGCGCTACGAACTTTTCGCTGGCGCCATCTCTTAGTTAACCCGGAAAATACTTATGCATACACCTGGTAACTTGCCTATTTGTCAATTGATTGTTTTGAAATTTGATATGTGCGTTGGAATTGGGATTCTAAAATGTTTTTTGATGAAGTTCTGGAATATGGCCAAGTATGATGGAACTTGCCTATTTCTCAACCGATTACTATGAAATTTGATATAAGTGTTGGAAATGGGATTCTAAAATGTTTTTAGATGAAGTTGTGGAATATATCTAATAGATGTGGAATTTTGTGCCGCCCCGGTGGCACAGTGGTTAGCATGCTTGCTTTAAGCTCTGGAGGTCCCGGGTTCGATTCCCGGCGGGTGATGAAAACATTACGGCTGGTTTAATGTAGGATCAATGAATTAATCACTCATTGTCCGTTAATAAAATGATTATGAAACTTCATCATGAAGCGGCCAAATACCTCTATGGGATGTAGGGCCAGCGAAAAAAAAAAATTAATAATCTAAAATGTGGAATTTAGCTACTTCTTAACCGGTTTTAGTGAAATATGACATCCGCGATGAAAATGGTATTCTGTAATAATTTTTGGATAAAGTTCTGGAATATGGCCAAGTATGATGGAACTTCCCTATTTCTTAACCGATTTAGCGGAAATTCGACAAATGGGTTGGAAACTTTAAGATTAAATTCTGGAATATAGGCAATTAGGATATACCTTTGCTATTTTTAACCGATTCTGATGAATTTTGACGTTTCCAACTAATAGAAGGAAATGTGACACAAACATTATTTTTGGATGAGGTTGTTTGTGAGCCCAATATGGCTTTTAAATTGTTGTCTGATGAGTTTTTTGTAAATCATGCAGCTATTGAAGTTTCTTTGAGGCAGCGTAAACGTTGTATTTGAATTGCTTAACGATCGAGATTATCTTTGAAATGATATTCAAATTCGCCTAGAAACTTTTCTCGCCAATCCTTAGCTTTAAACGTTGGAGTATGTTTCCTGAGTATTTACTGTCAGAGCTGTAAGTTTGGCTATGCTTAAAAAGATTAAGTATGTGGTGCCGAGTGTTATCGTGCTGGGAAATCACTTTGTCATATCGTTTCACGTAATTTGGCTGTTTTTGCTTCAATGTCAATTGTTCAATCAAATACTGAGCATGAGGTTGGTCTTGGTGCCATGCATATTCGTCCTAGCCGTCGATATTGATGGTTCTCTTGGCCTGCCTGCATCACGTTTTTTTACGCTTCGGTTTATCGTAGCGTATCCATTTTCCATCAAGCATCACGATGCGATGCAAAACACTTATTCTTCTGTGTTCTTCAAGAAACAATTCACAAATCATTTCGCGCCTTTCGACGTCCCTCGGCTTAACTTGTACGTCACCCAATTTCTTTGCTTGTGAATCATTCCAATGGCATTTAATCGTCTGAAAATCGTTTATCGATCAACATGTAATGATTCTGCAAGTTCTTCATCCCTTTGACTTGGGCCTACATTGAGTAAAGCTTTCATTTCCTCATCTTCAATCTGGACCTTCCTTATCTTTCGTATGAAAATCCTCTCTTTTATAGGGTCGAAACCAATACTGAAATGTTGAAATAGATGGATCATAATCATTATAAGTTTCCAACATGCATGCGTTGACTTTTCTTCAAATGGAAGCAAAAAAGCAAATTGCGTTTTGTTGGGATAAAATTTGAAATATTCCACGCTCAAAAAATGAAGTATTTGACACTTCGGCAAAATAATACATACTGAAAACTAAAAGCCTCGTCATGATGCATTGACATGAAGTTAGCAACGATGTTATGCGATATAATACAAGTTACGCCATCTCTTGAAAATCCCTCAATATTAATGCACACTCCTTTTTAATTCAGCTTCTTCTATTTATTTGCCAACTAGCTTAGTAGAGAATAATATTGAAATATAATTTTTCGCAGATTTAAACGGCAAGTTTTAAAATTTAAACCACAAGTTTAGACCTGTTATTTTGAAAATAGATATTAAGATTGATTTGCTGTCACGTTTCTATCATAAGTTGCTTTTGTGATAATTGGTTCCATCACCATATAAACGTTTATGAGTTATTTATATATTAAGATAAGACTAATCAGTATACAAAGAGGTAATCTATCAAAATGGTGTAGAGAAATCTGCCTCAATGAATTCAAAATTGTGTCTTGCGTCTTCTATAAAAAGAATTTTAAAACTTATAAAATTATTGAAAGAATTTAAAAATAACTCGGCCTAGGGTACAATAAATTTTGTAATATAGTAAATGACCCAATACTAGTGTTTTATCACAAAACAGTGTTATCATAATATATTTGTATTAAGTCAATTAAGATTACAAACTCGCTTATCATGGTAAGCAATTCGATATTTACAAAATAATGTTAAGTAAACAGTTTCACGACCTGCACACTATATTTGCAGTAATATTCGTGTTGTTTTTATCTGTTGCTCGGTTAGTTGTATACATTACAATTAAGATTGCAGGCATTTGGATACGGAGCACTATAATTGCGAACTACATACATATATTTACTAATAGTGCATATCTATCTAATAATTGGTTAGAACAATTTCTATAACAATACAGTTTAACTGTTTACTCTTTGATATCGCAAAAAATGCCGCGTGTTTATCTTTTTTTAATTAAAATGACATTAAACCAAAATTGTTTTGTTAGATTTGAATTAGTTCGTTTTGTTCTGTTCAATTGAATCTATCAGTTTTCATGAATTGAATTTTTTTTTGTGGTTAGCGCGCATACAAAGTCATACTGTTTTTAGTGTTTTAGTGATTTGTGCAAAATTGCCCAAAAATGTTCAAAGGCCGGATGAGAGCCTTGGTCCGAGAAGAGAGCCAGGTGAATTTTATAAAACAAATGAAAAGAGTGTAAATGTGAAATGAGTGGGTATGAAGTGTTTTTATTTCAGAAACATATATAATGGCTCATTGTAGTCTATATACATATATTATAATATATACAACCAACAACCAATTTTTTTTTTATAATCTAACCACTTTATCTGATATTAAAATCTAATTTGTATCTAACAAATTTCAATTGATTTTTATTGTTATAAATATATGTTAATTTAATATTATATTTATGGTTAAAATATCTGTATACAGTAAAACCAAAATAATTCAATCATGGATAAAAATGAACAAAATCATCATTTAAATGTTGATCTGTTATCGTCATCGAGTTTACTTAAATTGCCGTTAAATGAATCTACCATATTACTGCCGAAGGCTGCGAGTACCGTTTCAATTATTGAAATATCTGGTACAGAAGATGGAGATGTCGAAGGCGATCATCATCATCAACATCATCATCATCAGTCTAATATAAATTATCATAATTTTTTCCATCACCATTTAAAATTACCGACCCTATCGGTTACTACCGTCCATGATAGTGAACATGATCATTCGCATAGAAAATTTAGTTTTGGATTTCGACGACATTCGCATACGGTACAAATATTTTTTTTAAATAAAATTAAGCTCGAATTGGTTGATATTGGTTTCCTTAACAAAATTAATTTATTTAGGTTTTGAGTGATGCACTATATATGGTATATAAAAAAAAATATAGTCGGTAAATAATTATTATCAATCGCAACGCATCTTAATGCTTATTAAAACTTGACTAACGTAATTTGAATTTTGCAAAAACGTATAATTTAATTAGATACCATTACGTACATATTGTAATTAACACGTTAAAGCGGCAGCAGTTTTGTTTTAAAGCAAAGCAATTTACATTTTCAACAAAGTTGCTTAAATCTTGTGAACTTTGAAGTGATTTGTAAAGCGCACCGAAATTAAATATAGAATTGTCAAAATATAATACCTTTGATTTGTTTGTTTTTAGATTAGATTATTAGACTATTAAGCAAAGCTGATTGATTTTTTTTTTTCGTTTTATTTTCATACTATTCATTAACAAGATTGTTCTAGAAATCAGCGGATTTTTTCCGCTTTTGGTAAATTCGGGGATAATGGGGGAGGGGGGGGGGGGAGTTGAGGGTTAGTAACCCTCGAAATTGTGGTTCCGAAATTGGAAAACGGAATTTTTATCTAAAACAATTCATCTAAAACAATTCGTCTAACAACAATTTTTACCTAAAAAAGTTTAACTAAAACCAATTTTACTAAAAACAATTTATCTAAAAACAATTCGTCTAAACACAATTCATCTAAAAGCAATTTGTCAAAAAACAATTCGTCTAAAGCAATTTAACTAAAAAACAATTTACCTATACACAATTCGTCTAAAGACTTGATTGATTGATTGATTGATTTAGTGTGTACGACCAAGCCTAAGGCAAGTTTCTCGGATTACGCCGGGTCCACCGCACACCCTTTTATGAATAACAAAATCGAGGGAAAGGAAAGGTATGTTAGTAACAAAGAATCAACCCGGTACCAGACACACGATTTTTAACAGCTTGTTGTTCCTGGAGAGTTGAGTCAGGCTATAGTTTTAGTTCTGAAATTAGGATTAAATTTAATCCCTTCAAGAATGATTAATTCTGGAACTAGCTAAACCGGTTCAGGCACTCTACGAAACAAAACGCGCTTAGCAAAAATTAGGGTTGATACTGTAACCGACAGGAGAGATTACTGGATAATGATCCCGTCGGTTAACAGATCATGGGCCAGCGGTCTGACGCGGTCGTGATAGCCGGCTAGGCTTCAGTGAGGGGTCGTGGGGGACAAAGAATGTCAGACTTGGCCGATGCTTGAGTAGACCGCTAGGGGGGGGGGGGGGGGAAGTATATGACTGAATTAATAAATATATTAATAAATATAAAAAAAATCAAAAAAAAATTTTCCCTTACCAATAAAGGATCACCATTCTCTTCAACCATGATTGCTCTGGAATGACGCTAATTCCCACTCATGTTCAGCACCGCACCTCCAGTCTTCACGATCTTAATACATCTTATGCACACACATTAATTTTACGAACTTTTCAATAACACGGATGTGTGATCGGAACAAACACAATTTTCACTTTCACAAAAAAATTTTTTTTTTTGTAAATTTATAACAATTTAACCACGAACGATCTGAGAAACGATACCCAATACCCTGACTGAAGGGTGAATCCAAATCCAATCTCGACCAAATTCAAAATAATCTGACACAAATCTTTATGGGTTGTAATTACTAACAATATTTATTAAAGATAACTATAACATTTATTCATCCCGTGAATTAATCTAAAATATTGATTACACCGAACAAGTGTTTACCAATACACCAGAAATCGAGTGGATATGGCACATTCACATATATATGTATATATACAGAAACTTATATAAGAATACAATTTTGAATTTAAAAAATTTTTTTTTTTCTTACTTACGGATAGAATGATCCTCCCCAAAGCGCTTTGTGAGTCCACTCCACCTTAATCCCGAAAATGTTGATAACTGCAAAAAAATTATATAAATTTTTATCTACGAATATCTGCGGATGTATATCCTCTTTTGTTTTTTTATTTTTATTTTTCTGGGTATTGAGCACACACACTGCCCAAGATCAATGAAGTTATATAAATCAACAAAAAAAAACAAATGAACACAAAAAAATGAAACAAAAACCCACAAAAACTACAAACTTCTTCTATAGCCTCCAACCAATCCAAATACAGCTGCTTTTCCCCTTTTGTTTTTTTTTTTTTTTCTTTTGTTTCGACGCAAATGGTTTTTTTTTTTTTCTAGGGGCACTCCGGCCTGCAATCCCCTGGTTTGAAATATGTCGCTGGAACTATCTGGGAGCTTGGGGATCAAGACCTTCAATGATCGGCCTAATTTTCCCCAGCTGATCCGAACTCGGGGTCCAAACGGACGCGATACGGGTCACTGATCCGTGTATCAACCCAAATGTGATCGATATTCCTTTTTCTAATAATGCGTACACACTATCAGTGGTATGGGTACGAATCACTAAACCAATGTTCTCACTGATTAAACGTTTTAAACTGGTCTCAAATTTATAGACCGATACCTCAATAGTAAGAAAGCCGAAGAATTATTCACTAGACCAGCTCCGGAACCAAATTAACGCATGGTTTTTTTTTTTCTAGAGCTGGGCAACTTTATTATCGGCACACGTATTAGATTTTTTTTTTATATTTCCTTTTTTTTTTTTCTTTGATTACCGATGAACCGTTTTAAATTAACATTGAACTCACTAACTTAATATTTATATATTTTTTTTTCTAATTATCACGTTCACAAACCGTTTTCATTCGGTTCACAATCAAGACTCCCTTTTTTTTTTTCACCCTTGACGTGAACCGTTCCAAGGCTACTCCTCATTTTTCTTCTTTTCTATTTACAAGCACACTCGGTTTGGTTAGCCACTACTCCGTACTATACAGTGTATTACTGCTCGGTGTTTCTTGTTAAGCGTCATGAGCGCCTTCCCCGGAACGATCCACACTAAGGGTCGTTACAATACATTACGACTAAATTCAAACCATCAAATCCGACTTATTAAATCACAGTGTGTCAATGCCATTAGATTCTGAAACAAATTTAATTATTCCTTAATACACTAAAGAAAATACACCCCCTCAAATACTCTAAACATCTGTTATTGGGGCTTAGGAGATAGCAAATGACCCTCTCTTAATGTATGTATTGTATGTAATTTAAACCAAAACCAGTTTTTATCGCAAATGTCGAATATCAGGCCGCTGTGTCCCGATACACAAATTTTGTGATTTAGTAAAGTATTTGAAATGGTTTTTATGGCATATTGCCTAGTGTTGGAAAGAGATATACTAGAGAACTTAATAAAAAAGTGCGAAGATCACGATCACTCTTAGTTTTTTTTATTGTAATGTTATGTTGAGTTTTAAGTTTTTACTATAGAAAAAAAAAAAAATCCGTAGGGCCAAAAATGAGTTATTTAGGCTTAAGAGATAGCAAATGACCCCTACTTTGGGCCAATTCAATTTGGCAAACGATGCACCAAACACCCTGTATAACAATTAATAATAAAATTCTTCCTTTAAGCTATTAACCAGTTGAAATTTATAAAGAATTTTATTCCTGAAATAAATTGTTAATTATGAATTTTATTTAATGGAATAATTTTATTTAAATAAATAAACCTAAGGATAGGCAGCACCCTAAGAAATTAAACTATAAGCTAGTAAATTTAAATTTAACTTGTATATTTCATTATATTATATTTTACCTTATTATTATTCAAGCAAAATTTCATTTCCAAAAATACATCGTTCATCCACAAACTGTTAACCCCCTACAACAACTTGCCTCAAAGCGCTCATAAACTTACACCATCATATAAATTCCACATATACAACAATTTACACTTTGGCGAAAAAAAATATCATTCCGTAATTTCAATTTCCTTAAATTGATATTCGCTATAACGAGACCTTACTGTATTACATATGATAGTTTCTGATTCGATTCAAATTTACTCGATAATACAAAGTATAAAAATCCCATTTGATTCGAATACATGAAACTTTTAATTCTAATTAAATTTTCAATTCGACTCAAATTTACTCGATTATACGTAGTATAAGAATCCCATTTGATTCGAATGCATGAACATTTTTTGTTGTGTAGCTCATGGTATATAAAGAGCACTTCATTTATCTCATACATACACAATTACACAGAACACGAGTGAAAACAAAGCCAAATAACAATAAAAAACAACAAAAAACATTTACATAATATATCGTCCCTCTAGTAATGAAACAGCGTATAAGAAAAAAAATTCGCATTTAAATGCTTTTTGAAAAAACTTAAAATAAAATCTTTTATTTAATATAAAATTAAATTTTCTAAAAAATAAAAGATTTTATTTCAAAAAGTTTTTTCAATAAACACTTAAATGCGAATTATTTTAAAACTACTATTTTTCTTATATGCTGTTTCATTACTAGAGGGACGATATACTGAAGCCACCAACACACATATAGAAAATCAGTATATAAAATTTATATAGTAATGAAATTAAAACTCAAAAACCTAAAAATATCAATACATATGAAAATAAATAAACACAGTTTACATGCTATAAAATGTAATGGAGAATTATAATATTACCAATACCTCGCCGCCCCGGTGGCACAGTTGTTAGCATGCTTGCTTTAAGCCCCGGAGGTCCCGGGTTCGATTCCCGGCGGGTGATGAAAAAATCACGGCTGGTTAATGTAGGATCAATGAATTAATCACTCATTATCCATTAAAATAATGATTACGAAACTTCAATATGAAGCGGCCAAATCCCTCCATGGGATGTAGCGCCAGCGAAAAAAAAAAAAAAAAAAAAAAAATACCTCGGTTTGCGCGATTAATTGGGACTTGAAAAACGTAACGCATACGAAAACAACGCAAAACGAATGGCTAAAAAAATATCACGGTTCAATTAAATAAATTAAATTCCGAATTTTATTCAGTTTCAGCCTCACTTGAAGAAATCGTATTCAGAGAAACATCCGACTCGCTCGAATTATCACTACGATTTGTAATTGGCAGGTAAAATTTGTGAAGAGTTGTTTGAACTGCCGGTTGTTTTTGTTTGAAGTACATATACCGGTACCGTTTTACTTGTGACAAAACAATCTGCGTAAATTTCGAATTTTCATCCCGTTGATCATCAATGGTAGCGAATATTTCTAGAGGCCATTTTCAATCCTTTCGATAATTTCGCTGTGGCTGTGCCGGTTGCAGATTTATTAGGAAACTCCTAATTAGAGTTATTATCCTCGTTCGAAATGGGATTGTCCAATAAATCTATTAGATCATCATTGGTCATATCTACGTGAGCGCATAGAAGTTCTTCAACATCGCTTTCTTCCATGCCTTCAAATTCAGCATGAGAAACAGTTTGAGCAATATCTCTTCGAACGTGCAAAATCTCCGACTCGATGGAAGTTGAATTAATTGAGTGATTTGTGCATTCTGACCAGAATTTCTTCCAGCACCCATTTAAACAACTCTGCGTTACCTCTTTCCACGAGTCTGCAATATTTTTTACTGCATCTAGGACGTTGTAGTTCTTCCAAAAGCTCCTGATTGTCGTATTATTATTATCGGAATCGGCAGCCGAAGTAAGTTGTTTAAAAGTACGTCTAAGGTGGTAACTTTTGAAAGTCGAGATAACGCCTTGGTCCATTGATTGGATGATGGATGTCGTGTTCGGTGGCATAAATAAAAATTGTACATTAGATGATAATTCTTTAATAACGGGATAGCCAGGTGCGTTGTCGACTAAAACTAACGCTTTGAAATCTAGATTTTCTTTAGAACAGTATGTTTTAATTTCCGATATACAGCAGTTCTTTGCCCAATCCTCGAACAACATTGCCATCATCCAAGCCTTTTTATTCCATTTCCAATGTACTTCCAGCTTATTTTTGTCTACATTTTTCATCACTAGGATTCTGCGATTGATATATCAAAAGTGGTTTAAACTTAAAGTCGCTTTTAGATTTTCCGCCAAGCAATAAAGTAATTCGTTCTTTTGCTATTTTATACCCAGAAATGGACTTCTGTTCACGAGAAATGAAGGTTCGCGTGGGCATTCGTTTCCAAAACAGCCCTGCCTCATCTAAATTAAAAATTTGTTTGGCGGTATAACCAGATTCATTGATGATGGATTTCAGCTCTTCGATAAACTTTTCAGCGGCTATAGTGTCTGCACTTCCGCTTTCGCCTTCCAAAGCAACATTGTGGAGGCTACTTCGTTTCTTAAGCTTATCGAACCAACCGCGACTTACTGTAAAGTTGGCATTCTCACTAGATTCTGGCAAAGTTTTTTGAGGTTTTCTTGGATGATTTGTTGACTTAAAGGCATTTTGTTTTGGGTCTGATAATCTATCCATGAGCACAAGAAACTTTCCATTTTCACCAGTATTGGATGACGAATTCTTGTTATGGACATCGATATCGAAGTTTGATTTGAAGACATGGCCTTTATTTTTTCCGCATCACGATTACAGATTGTACGAACGGTCCAGTCAGATAAATTTTCAGATTTCGCAATTGCAGCTATTTTTTCTTTATTGTCTTCAAATCGTTTTATTATCTCCAATGTTTTTTTAAGATCCAATTTGTTTTTTGTAGCTGTTTTCGCCAGTTTCATGTTACTCCGTATTGGGGCCATATTGTCTATCTTAAAATAAGCATGTATGTAAGGGAGAGTCTCCGGTTGTGGGCACAGTTTTGTATTTGACCCATAATTTTCCTTTGAGTCCATATTATGCGGAGATATGAATATCAATGGAAAGCTAGAGGCTAACTGTTTGCTAAAGTAACCACATTGATTCCTTCAACTATAAAAATTTCACGACCAATTTTGTTAAGTCATCTTCTATGGCAAACAAAAAAATCGTAACCGGTTGTGGGCACCCTTCGAAAATTCGCTGAAAATGGGAATATTTTAAGGAAAACGCACCTAACTTGAAAGAATTTCTCGGTTTATTAATTTTAAAGGGCTTCAGTGGCAAGCATAACAAAAAAAAGCTTTTTAAAAAATTATTCAACTTCAGCCAACTTCGATGGCAGAAGCTTCAAACAGATGATGCAAAGTCGATACCATCATCAGATGATGGAGCGTTCTTTTTATTTTAAAGCGTTTGGCCGACGGGTTGACTTCTTTTTGTATTCTTCTTTGGGGGGGGGGGGGGAGAGGAGACGGATGCTTTAAATGAAAAAAGAGGGTGCCTACAACCGGTTACATTTAAGTGCCCACAACCGGAAATCACGACCATTCTCGGAGTAACCAAAAAAAATGTGATGCGTCATAATTTTGATATAAATCGATGAGGCATCCCAAATCACAACGAAAATACTGTAAACATATCGATAACACTTATCTGTTTGAGATTATTCACTTTGATTTATCGCACATTTAAAATATTGGAAAATTTCAATTGCGTTGATTTTTACGGCCTTTTTCATTAATGTGATCACAGCAAATGAACAAGCTCGTCCATTCACTTCGATATTTGCTAGAAAACTGCGTACTGTTAAAATACAAGTACGACAAAAGTCAGATCAGCCATATTTGCATTCTGTCAAAAGTTATGCAGGAGTGCCCACAACCGGAGACTCTCCCCTACAATAAAATGCAAAAATTCAAATTCGACAATCGAATAAAACTTGTACATATACATATTTATGTAATTTACCTCAATTGCAATTAAATTTAATATAAAACAACTAATGTTGTCTGGTATAATAAATATGTACAGAGTACAGTTATGTATGTACGAGTGGATTAATTATTAAGTAACAATAAATTTTGATAATAAAATCGGAGTCGATGAAGAAAAAAAAACTTTTAACTTGAATAGAAAAATTAACGTCTTTCGAAATGACACTTGCTAATTTGCTATTGAATGAAGTTTGCTTCGATTAAACACTAAGGCCCTTTTCGAAAGTTATACATATTTATTTAGACATACTTATTTGCCGCCATCTTAAATAAGTATATGTAAAATCATCCGAATTGACTTCACATACTTATTTAACACTAGAACCTACCACCGGTCAAAATGACCGATTTACATTTATTGAATTAATTTTGTTAATTATTATGTTAGAATTGTTTTGTAAATTTTTGATGATTTATTACTTTATTGTCATATTAAAACTCAACAAAACTTTCTAAAATAATCTAACATAATCATACAAAAAATTAATTCAATAAATGTAAATCAGTCGTTTTGACGGGTTGGTAGTTCTAGTGTTAATATTTTGACAGCAACGGCAAAACCATAACAAATAAATTTGTGTTAGAAAAAGAATGAAGCTAATAAATTCTTGCTTCTTACTTATTTAATAAATAAAAATATAAATTTTAATTAAATAGTTTTATAAACAGGTTACCAAGGTTATCAAAATGTAAATAATGAAAAGTTTGACAGAATTTTAGTTTCCATCTTTTATTTTTTTGTAAGAAAGAGATAGCAACATACTTATTTTAATAAGTTACCTCGCCAACATACTTATTTAAGATGGCGGCAAATAAGTATGTCTAAATAAATAAGTATAACTTTCGAAAAGGGCCTAAATTTAGCAAAGATAAAGCCTTGTCCACATAGATTCTATTAGACACAAAACTTCAGAAAATTTAGGCCTTGTTTACATAGATTTTTTTTAACGCAAAGTAGATCAAGCGGCAACGCAAACTGAATTTTGATGGGAAAAAAAATCACCACGCAAAGTGGAAAAACGCAAAACAAGGCTCTCGCAAACCAAGGTATTGGTGTACGGTTGAATAAACATATTTCTAAAATGAAGACGGAACACATACACGGCCGCTAATACAGTTCAGAAAAACAACCTCATACTACGAAATATATTCATTTCTATATATGTATTAAATAAAGAATATGAAGAATAAAATTGCGTCATTTAAAAATACAAAAATATAATCTTATAAGAGTAGTTTCTTTACTGATTAAAGTTTAATGATCAAAAATTATCTTACGTACAAAATATATATCTTTTTTAACTATTCCAACATTTTTTGTAACAAGAGCTGCATACGCATACCTATTATGTCACGTGGTCTTGCAAGAGCCAATCGCACCGCAGTACACTTCATTCTCAGCCGATCGCCGATATACGCTCTCTCTCACACTTCAACCTACCCATAGCGACACTCACTCGCATTCATATACAATATTCCCCGACCACCTGGCAGGTAGAGAGTCCCACTAAAATAACTTGTCTTTTTGAAAATATGTGTTTTTAGGTACATATACTTATGTATATTATTCTGTCTAAGCCTTACCTTGCCTCAAATATATTTTTTAGAAATCTACGAAATTCAACTTTGAAGCCGCCTGGCAGCATTTTAGACCCAACTAAATGCTGGTTTTTTTATTTTATATTTTATTAAATACTAAATTAAAAGGTATTAAAATTTCAAAATGCCTCAAGAACATTTTCTGCAAAAAAATCTCGCAACTTAAAAAAATCAAGGGTTGACAATGCTACCCTTCAGCCAGGTCTTTGATTTTGAGTTTAGACATTGCTTAAGAACTGTCACACAAATTTTCATGCTGCCTCAAATACCTACTCAAAATTATCTAGCAGCTCTTAGATTATAATTACCGACGTAATCTTGGCCATTCCAAAAACAAGTTTTTAAAAATATGTCCTCACAAATTTTATCATAGCTTTCCAGTCGGGGATAGATCATATCCCCGAACAAAAAAATCCCCCCCTCCCCCCCCCCCCCCCCCCCAAATACCGAAAAATACAATGTAAAGTGCCCATCGAAATTTTTGTTAATTACAATATGAAAACAAAAGGAATCTACGTAATTGCATGTCATCCTTGCGTGGAATGTGGAAAGGACCAATGCTAAGTGGCTTTGGGGAGTTGTTTATTTTAAGTAGTTTGTGAAATACAAACCTAAATATTGTTACAAATGTAAACATTTTTGAAATTTTAAAATTTTTGAGTTATAATAATTTGGCGTATCTTGTCGTTACGTTTTCCTTTTCAGCGTCGATTAATTCCAAAAGACAACTCAAATCGAGAAGTGTTTTTTTAATACAGTCTTGATGCTTCGCATAATAGTTATGACATGGTCCTGTCTGCGATGTAACGAAATTTTCATAGAGGGCAGCTCTGAAAGCCTTTTTGCTTGGGTCCGTAATCCGTACGTAGTAAGCCTTTTCAAATAATTTGAAAAATTTGCAAACTTTTGTGTGAATCTAAAGAATTAAACTTGTTGGAAGGTACGACCAATTTGAAGATAAAAAATAATTTAAGAATTTTGTGATTTTTGAATAGGTGGAAGCAAGTTGAATCAACTTCAAACATAGTCTTGAAGTAACGGGCTGGTTCGAGTTCTTCCTATATTTAAGTAATAAATTAGACATATATGTCTTTGCAGTTTAGTTTCCCAGGATAGTCCATTACTGTTCGAAAATTTCTAGAATACCTTGAAGTTTTTAGTATTGTACCAGCGAACAATTTTTGACTTAAATTTTGGTTTGGTTTTGCTTAATTGTTCATTAAACTGTTCCTAAACAGTGATGTAGTTTTGAAAATTTTAGAAAAATAATTTTTACTTTTTGAAGGGAATATTTCGAGGCAAAAGGAAGTAGGTACAAAATAAAAACATTGTAGATAGTTTTTAATATTTTGCATTTAAAAAAAATGGAAAATGCAGTAGTACCAGTGAAATGAAAGTTGTAAAGTACTCCGATAGTAGTACTTTCGACAACACTGTTCCTAAAGGTGGATAGTAAGGAACACAAAAATTAATTTAGTACTGTGACAATCTCGACGCACGTTTTTGATATTAAAAAAAATCTAAAACTATCTAATATGGCCTAAAACTATTTGAGATGGCCCTAAATACATAATGTTAGACTATTCTATGCCAATAAATGCTATTTTGTAAACCCCTTTTTGGACCGATTTAAATCTTGCTTCATAGTATAAAATCTATTAATCCAGATAATAACTAAAAATTTAGGTACATACATATGTATATGATGTTTAATGTGATTGGTATCACTTCAATTTGTAAACCATTAACTTCACAAGACCTCTAATTTTGTGGTTTTCAGATCACAAAGTGACCCTTCAATCCGTTCTTGTGTATAATATTGAAAATAATTTAATTTTAGTACGTTCTAATGCGCTCCATCCATCGACTTTGTTAATTCGCACTTTCATGTAATTTAACTTTTGGACGATCGCGTTACTCTGCGCTTCAGCGTCGAGACTGTCTGGGAGGTAACGAACTGTAGTTGCGTATTTCTGATTGTGACTTCAAATTTCCATTTAACAATGAACTTTTATGGAGTTTACGGCTTATACAATATTCTCAAAAAAGAAATAAAAAGAAATTCAATTTTTGGAAATACCAAAAGTAGTAGCAGAGTCTTGACTAACTATGTAAATCTAACTATTAAATCACTCGCAGCTTCAAGTGATGATGACCTTCGAAAAATGACCACAATGTATGATTCGCACTTGATTTTTTTTTTTTTTTTTTAGAAAACAGGAGCTGTGTTTATAGTAATGGATCAATATTTTTGATTTGGTTCGAACCTTTTTTTTTATTTCATACATTACTTTGCACGACTTTCAGCTATATACATTAAAATAAATACTATTTGAAAGGTATATATGTACCTTGAACATTTAGCAAATGATTTAAACAATTGATAAGTGAATTTCTAATTACACATTTGGTGTTATAATAATATTGAAGTCTAAAGCGGTATGGCCATGATTTTCAAGAAAATTTCCGTAAATGCTATAAGTAACAAATTATTTATGCGAAAATTACTCATCTATATAATATGCTTGCATAATGATTGTCAATAACAAGTAGTAACCTCTAATTTTGTTGTATAATTCCTAGATCGATAATCTATCGATCGAAAAGAATAATTTTTAATAACTGGATAATCAAAAAATACAGTGTGTCTTTAAACATATTTTGAGATGCTATTTTAATTCTATTATTTTCAGTCAATTCATATTTAGTAGGCATATAGTCTAGTCCTAGCAAATTTAATAAGGAGCGCTGTAACAATCAATAACTTGTAGTCATCCATTATACGAAATATTATGCCTACAAAAGCTACTGATACCATATCGTTCATAATTTGGAAACGTATGGTTAGATCATCATTTGGCCGTAGCGAATAGATCATCATTTCGCCAAGCAAAAATCGCTTTGTCGATTGATAACATTGCAATAGTCGTCGCGCCCAAAAATTTAAAAGGGCTCATCATGTTGTGTACACAAACTAACGAACTGGATTTAAAAATACAGTATTGGCCAGAATGTAGTTTTCAAATAACGTTTTGTTATACGACTTTTTGATACAGATGCAAAAGATAGTTTTTTCAAAACTCATTTTATTTTTCAACATAGTTACCTTTTAGCTCGACATACTTAGTTCAACATTTTTCTAATTTCCCAATCCCTTCCAAAAAATAGGACTTTGGCAACACTTCAAAATTTGCGTTTGTTTCAGCAAACACCTCATCGTTTGAGCCAAACGTTTTTCCGCTAAGCCACATTTTCATATTCAGGGAACCAAATCTGGCGAATATGGTTGATGCGGAAGCAATTTGAATCCTAACTCATGAAATTTAGCCATAGCGATTACACAGGTGTGCATTGTCTTGAAGGAAAAACAATTTTCTTCGCCAAATGTGGTCGTTTTTTCCGTATATCATCGTGAAATTCGTCCAATAAGACTTCGTAATATTTTCCGTTTATCATTTTTCTATTTTCAAGATAATCGATGTGGCTTATTCCGCGTACATCCCAAAATTGCTATCACTTTGTTGCCTGATAAGTAGGGATTTCAACACCGGTTTCCGGAAACCGGTAAAACCGGTTTTAGGCATATTTTTAAAATCGAAAATCCGGTTTAAATATTTCATAAAACCGGTTTTTTTTTAAATTATAATATTAAGGATTACTATGTAAATAGTTTTCTATTTCTTTTTTGGAGCGATTCTTCTATTTTTTATGGCACCTATTACATTTTTTGGTTCAAAATGCATCTTTTTCTGTTACGTTTTTCTCTTTAGCTACTTCGTAAGTCATTATTCCTATATTCAAAAGCCACTTATTCATCTAAAAGTAAACCATTCATTCTCCGAAGTTGAATTTCAGGTATTATTAGAAATAATCGACCCAATAAAATTAGCAGTTAAATCGCTCTGTCGACAAGGCGCCACCTCTTAACAGTGGATGCTACATTCCATTTCGTGCTGCTAACTTTACATAAATATAAAACTCTGTTTGCAGACTAAATTAAGCGAAAGGCTTACCACAAGTTCTCGTTTATTACAATATCTGCATAATAGATTCTTGCATTTGGAAGCACAGCTACATGAACAAAAAAATATATTGCCGAAATTAGAAAAAAAATTAAATTTTGCGTAATCTGGTGTTACGGTTAGCAAGAACCTATAAAGAAACGATCGGATACTAAAACTCTTGTCGGTAACGAACTTAAAGATGAAGAAAGTTTGGAAGTATATCAAAGTGAGGAAATCGAAACAGCAAAAAATTGATGCAGGAAGGAATTGATGCAAAGTTCTATCGATATAGAATTATCTGTCCCATCTGGTAAATTCGCTGATACCACGATTACCACAAGATTTCGAAGAGAAATAACTCATTTTGACGATGACGCTGTTGGCGGTAATAATTTAGAGTTGACATACCGAGCACAAATGTGAATTCAATCAACCAGTGTCGAAGCCGAGAGGGCTTTCTTATCAGCGAGCTAAATTTATACGAAAATAAGGTCAAGGCTTTCAGATGAAAGCATTAATAGTTTGTGCGTGTTGCGTGTTTATTTCAAGGCTCAGCAAATTTTTAACAACAAATTATTATTAGTTTTTTGATTGAAAAATATTGAAATACATGTGATAACATTTTATTTTTATTTTACGGTGATTTATGTATGTTCCGTTTTGTTAAATAAAACAATAAAATCTTAATCGATTACAAAAGTGCATAACCGTATATCTACAAAATTTCTCAAAATTGTTTTATTGGTTAAGCGGGAAGAAAGCTAGTGTTTGCTTTCTTTTTAATTAAATTTGTGCACGCAGAACATTGAAACATGAACAATTATTCAATTTGGTTAGTTCCTTGTTGTGTATATAAAATATATATGGCAAGTTCTTCCGATTTTTTTCTCCTCCTGAAAAAAGATCAAAAACACGTTTATGCAATTTTGACTTCGATATAAAACATCTTAAAAATTTAGTTTTCTTCTAAACCCGGTTTAAAACCGGTTAACCGGTTTTTTAAAATTTCAAAACCGAAAAACCGGTTTTTGAATTTTGACTCCAGATTGGAATCCCTACTGATAAGCCACTGTTCCCTGGGCAGATTCGCACGGAGGATTCCACTATTTCGACTGTTCCTTGGTCTCCGGTGAATGGTAATGGACCCATATTTCATCCATAATTACGTATAGGATTACGATTAAACATCGCCAAACATTCCTTTGAAGTTGTCATTCGATTATGTTCTAATCAATCGTAAGCAAATGTGGCACGCAACGTGCGGATGACTTTTTCATGCCCAAATATTTTATCAAGATGTTATGTATTTGCCCGATTGAAATGTCGACGGATTTTATCGACCATTTCTGGTGTGATGACCTCAATTGGACGCTTGTACGACCAAATCGAAATTCAGCAAATCACTACTGAATCATTCCACATTTAGTAAGTGATTTTTGAGTTTGCGTAATATTTTTTTATCGCAAAATGTAATGTTTTATCAACACCCGAAATTCACTTTTTTCAATTTTTTTGAAAATTAGTCCTCCACGTAGTGGACTAGCCCAATAAATATTTTTTTTTTAAAGTTTTCTTTAACCCGTAGTGGGAGACAAATTTAAATTTTATAAATTTCCAAATTTATCACAAACACCAAATAGTTTTGCTGTTACATTTAACTACGCTGTTCAAGCTAATATTCATTTTCCATATAAATTTGACATAAAATTTACCTAGCTAAATTCGCTTACGATTTCACATTGATCACATTTTTTGGTACATAGATAAAAAGTAGAGTTGTGAAAACCAAGTTAAAAATTTAATTCGCTCGAGCGGCATACCGTGCTTTACTGTTAAAATTAAGAAATTTAGAAATCTAAAAATGAATTAAATTTATGATTTAAAAATTGGAATTTTTTCTTATTAAAATATTTGGAAATTTTAATAATTGAGAGGAATTCGAAGTCTTTCGAATTCTGGAATTTAAAAATTTTATAAATTGTTAATATCTGAACTTCACTGTATCTTAGTGAAAACTTGATCGCCTTAATTTATGCAACTATCCATTCAATTTTTATTCAACAATAAAATATTACCGATTTTATTGCCGTTTATTAGGTTTATGCTTATATTTATGGGAATGACAGAGATTAATTAAAATTAAAAAAAAAAATTTGAAAGGCAAGGAAATTTTAAGACTGTTGGTGGTGAATGTGTTACAAAATTTAGTTAAAAATTAGGTGAACGTAAATTATCTAGTAACTAGTAGGTTAAATATTTTTAACAAAAATAAAATTTTCTGTGTGAAGTAATTAAAATGTTGTCAACTGAAATTCAAATAAAGTGATTTGTACATTGCGAAACCAGTAACACCACGGCTGGGGAAAGGGTAAAGTATATGAATTAATTGTATTTGTGTGCTGGATGGCTGCAGGGTGTAGTTATCGAGAAACTGGTGATTTTATTGGTATCAGTTCATAATTATGCTTGTTAATGACACGAAAATTGGGGATATCAGAGGTTCTGTCTAAGTAAATATTTTCCGTGATACGCTTTTGGCTGATTTTGGTTGAAATAAATCAAATAAATTCATTTTATTTTCCATAGGTAGGTTAGGTTAGGGTGGCTGTCATAAGGGACCGGCATAGACACAAAAATGGTTCGTAGTCATACCACATAACATTTTTCTCGGCTCCACTCATTGAACCATCCAGTGCTTACCACGAAGCGTTGAATACACCCATCCCATTGAGATCCGCCAGTTCACTAAAGAGAGGAGCTTTCAAGAATTTCGACCTGCTTAACGTCAAACGGGGACAAGTGCAGAGAAGATGGAGTACAGTTTCTTCCTCCTCTACATGTTCACAGCTTCTACAAATCTACAGTAATCATTCGAGGAGACTCCTATGAGACTGTGTCCTGTAATAACTCCCACGACCAATAATATAGTGACGCTGAGATGTTAACAGCTGTCCAGTTCTTGCCTGATCTAGTTTTGGCCAAATCTGCCTAGATGACGCACGAGGTACCATTGTACCATCTAAAGTTCGCTGCTCGCCTAGCTTCTTCCTCAATCAAAAGTTTGCATGTAGCAAGCGGAATTTCAACATTTACCTTACCTGGTAAAGTAAGATAATTTGTACTCTGCCGAGCGAGTTCGTCTGCCTTTTTATTCCCCGCAACACTGAAGTGCCCTGCCTCCCACGTTAGGTGGATGTTGAACTGATCTGCCATCTCGTTAAGAGATGAACAGTCAGGGAGACGAAATGCGAGGTTAACATTTAGTTTCTCATAGAAAATACCACAACCAACCCTACCACCCATTTTTGAATTATCCGTGAAGAAGTTTAAAACTTCAGGGTTCAACAACTCTTCACTCAGCTAGTCCTCTTTGGAGCGAATATTGGTACGAAACGTTTCCTCAAAAGATGGTAATGGAATCATGTAGTCGGTGGTACCAGTGATGTCTCTGATACACAAAATAGATGAGTTTCCTGTTTTACTACAGGTCCACATAGAAATAGATTTGAGCCTTATGGCTGTGCTCACTACCATTTGACCAGAATATCTAGGGGTATGATATGAAAAAGCACCTCCAATGCCTGAGTGGGTGTACTCCTAAGTGCACCACTAATACACAAGATGGAAGTTCTCTGAATTTTCATCAGCAACTTTTGGTTAGCCATACTGTTTAAAGCTGGCCGCCAAACAACAATCCCATATAAAAGTATGGGCCTTATCACTGAGGTATAGAGCCAGTATACGATGTGAGTACCCTTTCTAAAATATTAGGCTTCCAACTAAGTTTGCTGTCCGAAACAACACCCAGGTATTTCGCTTTATCAGTAAAGGTCAAGCTGATACCATTTAAAGTGAGAGGATTAATCTGAGGAAGTTTGTATTTCATAGAGAAGAGGACCACTTCAGTTTTACGTGGATTAACATTTAGTCCACAACTGTTGGCCCATTTAGAAAGAGGAC
The DNA here is from genome assembly GCA_963556165.1 of Tipula helvola. Taxonomy (NCBI): domain Eukaryota; kingdom Metazoa; phylum Arthropoda; class Insecta; order Diptera; family Tipulidae; genus Tipula; species Tipula helvola. The sequence continues at coordinate 106,496,376 of OY744482.1, forward strand.
CAGGCGCGCTTTGCATGCGCTCCCTTAAAGAAGAATACTTATCAAAGGCACTAATAGCAACGTCATTCGTATAAGCTACCACCCTAAACCCCTGCTCCTCCAGTTCCAGTAACATGCCATTTATGACCAAGTTTCAAAGCAGGGGGGAGGGGGACAAGACTCCACCTTGCGGTATACCCACACCCACAAATCTGTTAATAGAGGATCCGCCCAGCTTAGCCTTCACGACCCTGCATCTCAGCATCTGATCTATCCAGCCAACGAGAGATTCATCCACACCCAGCCTCAACAAAGCCCGAGTTATTGCCCTTCTATATCCAGAAAGTTTACCAAGGAGTATGCCTTAAATTCTAGAGATTTCTCAATATTACAAATCAGGGAGTGTAGAGCGGTTTCTACCGATCTCCCTTTATAGTACGCATGTTGAGATATCGACCACCTAGCCAGCTCAATAGAGCCTCTAAAGTGAGCTTCTATTTGTCTTTCTAGTATTTTTAATAGAAAAGAATATAAGCTTATAGGCCTAAAGTCTTTGGGATAGCAATGAGAGCTTTTTCCCGCCTTAGGTATAAATATTACGATTACCTCAGTCCATTTCCTAGGAATATGACAAAGTTCCAGGCTGCCTCTGAAGATAACTTCCAGCTAGGGTAGAGCCAAGTCAGTGGATTGCTGAACATTCGCAGGAATTATGCCATCACGTCCAGCTGACTTATATGTCTTAAAGCTGTTAATTGCCCACACTAATTTCCTTCTGCTTATTATACGACTTTCACTGCCTGAACCCTAAAAAGCATTCGGCATTTCTGGCGCCAGTTCGGAGCACTCCGGAAAGTGGGTTATCAGTAGTAACTCCAAAAATGCTGTACTAGTTGTGGTTCAAGAACCATTCGGTCGCTGGAGAGCACAGCACCTCTTGTCGGTTTCTAGCTATAAAAGTGGGTTTACACCCAAAATTACATACCATATTTGAAAGTTAGTACTAAGGCTGCGTACCAATAGTCGGGTAAATCATTTAGTACAGTAAATTTCAATTTTAGTACATATTTACCTCAATTGGCGTACCAATTCTCTAGAAGTAAAAATGGTTTGATGGACACAAATTATGGTTCGGAGGGTTAAAATCGATGGCTGCTAGGTGCCAAAGGGAACGTCAAATATTTTTTAATATTCTTATTTCGTAAAATAAAAATAAAATTTATTTTAATAGCTTTGAGTACGTATATTATTTATAATGTTGTTGTTGTTGTTATTATCATTTGCTCAGGTCGACTAGCACAAATAGCTGTATATGACCCAATTCTTAACTTATAAACGGTTGAATCCAAAACTTCTAGAAGAAGTAATGGACGCCCCTAGTCTTTTTATAACTTTCACTGAGTCGCACTTTGTGATACCTCCGATTAGCACAGATATTTTGGGCCTTATACATATAAAAATGCAGTACCCGGAACCACTATCTATTTTATTAAGTTGTATATTGTAATAGTCTCGCTCAGTTATACGATATAACGGGCCTTATACGAAAATGCGCAGTACCCGGGACCACCAACTTAATAAAGATGTTAACACTTCAAGATCTATATTGTGACTGATTATTTATAATGAAAAACATGGAAATTTTAACAAAAATCACTGAAACGTCAAATAGTTAACAACAACGTCATTTATTTGTTTCTCCTATTTTACCCAACTTTTTAGTACAGTATTTCAATTTACCCTGTACACTGTTAAAAAGTGGGTAAAAGAGCAATTCACCCGACTATTGGTACGCAGCCTAAGAATAAAATCAAGGAGTAACTCACCTCTCTCGTTTATATTCGTACTTTCCCATATTGTGTGGTGTGAGTTCACATCACTACCCAGGATGACTCCAACTTTTCGTTTTTGAGCATCCATTAGAGCATCTCTAAGAATTGTAGGTGGTATACCATCACCCTCATATGGTAGATAGGCTGAAATAAGCCTGAGATTTAAGCTACCAATCTAGATGCCAGCCGCCACTACATCTGAGTTACTGTAATTACACAGCACAAACAAGTTTAGATTAATTTTAGCGAGAATGCCCGAACGAATCTTACCTTCCTTCTTGGCAAATATCCCTTTATAACCCAGTCTCCAATGACCCAAGGCTCCTGGATCAGGACAACGTCAACTCCATCAACTTCAATTTTGAGCAGAAGAGCAGTCGAGGCTGCCTTGCAATGGTGTAAATTGATCTGCAATAATCTCAACATCAATCTACACCATCGCCTCCACCACCATCGTGTCCGACGCCCCGCCCGAAGGCGAGTTTGACACCAACTCCTCCTGGAGTCCACATAGTGCCCCAAGAATCTGGACATCTCGATTTGGTACTCCACGACCAGTTTTATTAGAACTTTTTCCTTTCCTAAAGAGTTAGGGGGACTAGCTTTATACGAGCTAATGTCCGTCTTAATTTCTGATGTTTGTGAACCAGACCTATCGGTCAACGCTCACTTAGTAGTTGTTGAAATAGAGGGACCAGCAATATTTTTGTTTATGTCCCGCTTCATCTCTTGGCTTACAAGACGAGGCTTGGAAGCTCATGTCTCTCGAACCGTTGCTTCCAGGTTTTTAAGAGCCCCGGCCTCCATATTTAGGTGTACTTTCATAAGAATCCCACCAGTAGCGGAGAAAAAAGGCTACATAATCCGGAGGGCGCCGAGTATCCGGATACACCGTTAGAGACTGAGCTAGTTTTTAGACTGAGACCCAGCCAGGTTGGTTCTTAGCATGGTACGATTGACACCTCAACCGAGCCCAGTTGTTTAGTGCTGTGTTTTAGCCTAACCCATCCAGTCAAAGACAAAGATGAGCTAGTTGCTCAGTGGTTATCGCGAGGAGGTAACACGAGCACCTGTGGAAGCTGCAAGCATTTTTGTTAACTACAATATGAAACCTACGGAATCTACATAATTTCATGTCATCCTTGCGCGGAAAGGACACATGCTAAGCGGCTTTGGGGAATTTTTTATTTTCTTATGTGAAATACAAACGTGAATATTGTTACAAATGTAAATATTTTAGAAATTTTTCTGACGTTTTCCTGTCTTCCTTGCGCAAGGCGTCCAAAGCTACGCGGCTTTGGGCAGTTCTCTATTTTAGTATGTGAATTATTATTAAAAAAACGTAAATTTTTCAAAAATGCTCCAACCTCTATGAATGTTAGAATTTCAAAAAATCATCAAAGCGGGGTTTGTTAAACTAATTAAAATAATATTTCAGAAATTTGTTATTTTTAAAAAACTTGATTTTTTGGTATTTTTTTTTCTTTCAATAATGATATCAACCCTTCCATTCGACTAACCGCTAGCCCACCCTCCGCTTAGTAGTAAGGTTTTTGCCTTTATTATGTACAACTGAAACACATAAAATAGTAAAAACCTAAAATTATTTTTCGAATATTATCAGTCAAAAAATTATATTTTTCTGTGATTTTAAATCGAAACATGTTCGACGTGTTTTTATTGTGGATTTTTTTAAACAGCTTTAGTGATTATTGATTTTGAATGTACGACCAAGCATTTAGCAGGATTTTCTTGTAATTTTAAGAATTGTTAACACCGGGCCCACCGTACCCGATTTTTTACATTTACTTGTAAGGATTGGATATGATTGTTAGTAGGTATAGGATTGAGATCGACCCGGCTACAACACCGTGGTGGTCAATTGTTAGTAGTTACATTTTTTTCTAATTTCTCAAAACTGCTTTCCATCCTTGGCATCCTAAAGTAAATATTAATTAGTTATCCATTACTCCTTATGTATTTCCCACCACATTACTTCCTCCGGCCGTTTTTAATTGATTGCTTGATTTTTAAATAACTAATCATACTCTCAACCAATTAAGTTTAGTTTAATTGCTATACACCTGTTACGGTTTAATTTTTAAGTGCTACAAACAACCTGAATGTTAATATTAGTGTCTGTTTACCAAACTACTATTATAAATAAAGCATTTCCGCGAACCTGCCACTAAGATTATAGAAGTTTGGATGGACGCTTTCCTGTAATGAATTACAATTAATGCCACCAGTGACCAAAATCAAAATGATAAGACGTTAATTAGTTTCTGAAGTATGAAGTCCGAACTAAAGTGCCAGCAAATCAACAGAAGTCAAAAATCAAAGCAACCCAATTTCTAAACTACCTACATACATCCATTGGATGCTTAACCCTCTCAAACGCCATTTAAAATGAAGTTACTTCCAAAAATAAAATACGTAGCACAACTATGCACTGCTATGATACGGCATTGCTCATAAAACTGTAGTATGAACATAAATACATAAGAGAACGATCGCACAAGAGAAATGAGACAAAAATTAAAAATTACGGTTGGTCGAAGCGATGAAAGTTGATGTACAATATATTGTACAAGGCGTTTGAGAGGGTTAATGTTTCCGAAAATCCGGTCATGTTTCTAATCTAAAACAAATTTATCGATTATTTTATTACGGCATCATATTTAATAAACAACTGGTTCGTTTCCTATTCTATGAGACTTAAATCCTTATTTATTTCAAAATTAATTATTACTTTAAAAATCAGCCCGTAACTCCCTCCCTAGAAATAAATTAAATTAGGCATCTAAAGTGTCAATACAGCAAATTAATCACTAAATTTGACAAGCCTTAAAATAATAACCTGCACGGATTATAAATGCGTATGATAGGTATTCCAGCATAACAATAAAACGACGCAGCTTCAATCTTGTACGAGATATATATACCTAAGTATTGAATAGTAAGTATTTTGTAAAAACCACAAATCTGCGAGATGCTCGAAGATTCTGCATCTAGTGGATTGAGCGTATTTGAGTCAGGTTCCACGGGACTTCCTAAACATCGAAGTCAAAATCGAAATCGTGGTTAATTAGTTATTTCTAAACTTTACTTACTTAAATAAAACCGAATTTATTTAATTTGGAATTAAAAACAGAAACTAAAAATTAAATTTAAATTTTTTCAAGTTTAAGAACAAATTATAAATCAATAGACAGATTAAATTTTTTTTTAATAAACCTAAAACTACTCCCGCCAACACTCCTCCCCTAACTAATCTATTTGTTTCAACTTTAAAATTTTTAAAATTTAAAATTTAAATTTTTTTTTTTTTTTTTAAATCTGAAACCGAGATTCCACTCTAACCTCTCAGTAAGCCCGCGGAGACGCAGCAATATTCTGGAACCCTATTTACAAATATTAACATTTATGATAATTAATATCTCTGACAATTGAGATCAAATTTAATCAGTTGTTTTTAAGTCATAAATCAAGCAAAGTGCTGCCTCGTGGTGGCAACCACTGGTAACTGAGGCCATTTGGCACATTTTGGCCGTTTGACACAGGCTAAAGTACGGCGCTAAAAGAGAAATTGATATAAAACTCTAACCTAAGGTGGAACAGCATATGCCGATGGATGAATGGCTGATAGGTTAATCAGTACAAAGTATGCTGACTAGCAAGCACTCTCCAGTTTTGTTTAGCCTTCCTGTAGTAAAGCTGGGTGACTTACAGGCGACTTTCCATTTCCAGCAACTCGTAAGAGTAAAATCAAAATTGAAGACGAGGCAGGGGTAGGTATATACGGGAGTGGGATTGCCCTCTCGAAGTCCTTGGGTACCAATGCTACCGTCTTTCTAGTACGGTGTATCGGCCGGCAGTATTATCAGGTTCGTTAAGACCCTGAATATTGACTGGACGTATAATTAAGCAGGGTCCAAGCACTAAAGATCTTTTAGGTCGCAGTGCAAGGTCGCTAAACGCCCACATGGCCTTTCAACAAATAATAATAATGCCATTTCTGAATGAATGAGTTATAAAAATTAATAACCCATTTGATTTGTTTTTCCCCGGTTTTATTCTGCTTAGTAAGAGTGATATTTTCGGTACAACCAAATGACATTCGAAATTTCAAAACCAATAATATTTTTCATGGCTATTATTATTGTTGTAAAGACCGGTTTTGATCATTATTTCATTAATAATTTTTTTCTTTGTATTTTTGTGTATTTTCAAATATGATACGTTTGCACCTAAAATTCACAATCGTACAAATTACAAATTTTATACATACTTATGTATCTGAAATCTGTAACAATACGGAAACAAAAGTGTTTTGCAAATATTGTGGTTAGGTCTAACAAACGTTAGGTTTACTGGATAATAAATTATACTCCTAACTTGCTGAAACATTATTTTGAATTGTTTTGCTGAATGTCAATTTCTTGGGAACTATACGTTCATTTTGATTTTTTAAACAATTATTGCTAATAATAATAAAAAAAAACTTGACCGAAACCTGTGACGTAATGATGTGTTTGTAAATAAAACGTTTTAGTAAAACATTAATTAAATATCTATAAATAAGATGTTATTAATTGATTTTGGGATCATTTATTTATCAATTCTTCTTCTTGATAACGTAGTAATCAAAATTCATTTTTGCAAGATTTTTATATCAAATTATCCCTCTTATGTTATGCTAATTGAAAATATTATCAATACTATTCTGCAATTCTCATCTCAATCCTTATTTTGCGATCAAAATCTATGTGGTGCATTAAATTTGCACAAAATCTAATTGCTGGCAGTACTCGAGTTTTAGGCAACCCTTCATATGTCTCTCTAAACGACTGTTTCTCTCAGTGTTTAAATTCATTTTTTCGTTCCCTTCTTTTATCGTTTATTTCTCTCTTTGTGAAAGAAAACAAAAAATATTTTTGTTGTTTCTTTCCCCGAAAATGAAATCGAAAAACGTAAAATATCTCTCCTCATATAAAACACAAAGGATAGGAGAAAAGAGATATTTTATTTTGTTGAATTTCGTTCCAAAGGAAAGAAACAAAACAAAATATTTTTTCTCTCCTTTCGCAAAAAGAGAGTAAATCAAGGAACGAAATTTGAATTTAAACACTGGTTTCTCTATAAATTTGAATATTATCACATTAATGTGAAATATGACTACATATATTAAATCAATAATATATACAAAAACAAAGTTAAAGATCTCAGCACGGATCTCTGCGGAGAGCCTGACGAGGAAGGTACTATCGGAAATATAATTGAAAATTAATTGGGTAAGAAACTGACAAACAAACTGAGAAAACTTTTTTTAGTTAGGTGAGACTGAATTTGATTTATAACAATCTCTTCAAATACTTAGAGAGATTGTACTCAATACTTATTAATATTTGGATTGGGAATTATTTATTTAAGTTCAGATTTTCAGAATACAATTTATCGAGAGAAGCTGACGATGTTCCAAAATCGAGCAAACAAGTTTTTAAATTCCATAGGATTTGAAATACTTAGGACAGAAAACCTTGACATGTATTTTATTAAAAATAATCAGCATGGATCAAAATGCATGCGATGTGTCTTCTGGATTCATATGAAATTCATAAAGCAAAATGTAAACATTTACTACATTTAAAAAAAGTTTATTTACAAATTTCAATAACCAAAATAAAATTCTGTTTTGCAGTTATATAACTGACCAACCTGTCCAAGTTCTGAAGAAAAAAATCACCGATTAAACCCTTTTGTATGTTAAAGGCCACATAATCGTGACATAATATTTCTACTATATTTAGTACCGGAAATATACAAAGAGCCAGTACGGTGCGTTCCTTAAGTTGTTGCATTAATCCCTTTGTTAATGAGATAAACGTGCATCGACTATTGTCAATTTTTTTTCGACATCCGAAAATATTTGATTGTTAAACGTTGACGTTTGGTAAATTTTTTAAGTAATATAGATTTTAATTTTACGTAGTGTATCAAGGTCAACACATGCCTATCCAACGCCGGAGTAGTCTGCGCTAACTCAAAGCTTGTAAAATAGCTATCAAATGTCATGTTTCTATTGCTGTAAAATGGACTGCATAGTTCATCTACAACATTCGATTCCAAATTTGTTCCTCTTTGATGCCCCTAATTTCCTAAATATGGAATTCCTCTTAAAGGATATTTTACAATGTATTGTTTGATAGACACTCTCTCCCGAAAAGGCAACATCTGCTGTCAATAATGAGGTTTTCCCCCGGTATATAATGTTTTAAAAAATTTTTATTTTTAATATTCTAATTTTCGCGGAAAGGTGCAAATTTACCACGACTTCTTCTGTCTTGCCTTGTTGATTTATCATCAAATCTCACGTATGGGAAGAGAAGCATGAATTTGTTACAAAACATGCTTGCTCTAAACAAAATATTTCCTATCAAAGGGTGCCAAAATTCTTGGAGGTCTGATACTCCTTTCTTGTTTACACCAGCATTAATCAGCAAACCAACAAAACATCATATCTCAATTGCTTTTATTGGTTTCCAAAGTGCTCCCCGTTTTTCAAAACCATAGAAATTGGTGCTTTCCCCTGTTATTTGAATCAATTGGTCGATTATAAAAAGCGTCGAGCGTCGAATCGATATACTTTTCCGGTGGAAATTTGACTTTGCTAATACTGCCTCTAATCAAATTACGTGCATGCGTTTTTCACTGCGTTCCATCATTTCTCTATTTAACTTTATAGCAAAAAAAAAGACAAACATTTTATTTATTTGATAAGCTGTAAAAACAATAATTATGCCATATAGGGTAAAGTGGGGTAGATTCGTCACTTTTTTTCTAATCTTTGTAAACAAAATGAGAACATTTTTGAATGGTTTTATATGGTAGCTGATAGTGCTATCTTATAGGAACACATAATTTATTAATAGTTTCCTCCTTGAAATTAAAGCCTTTATTTTTAAATTGTTCTTGAAGGCTTCAATAAGATGAATATTCCCCAGTGCTGGGGTACTTTCATCATTCGCTGGGGTACATTAGTCGTTAGTTTTAAATTCTCTGCAAAATTTATAAATGTTTAAGAAATTAGTTTTTCAAAAGGAGTTTAACTATTTTTAATTCAGTCGTTCATAATGGTGTTTAATAAAAAGCAATTACATAATTATAATTATAAGCATACGGAAATACCACGCTTTATTTAACCCTTAAATGACACATGGGGTCCAGTGGGCCCCAGTTCTGGAAATGCATCTCGTGTCCCCCTCTTGCTACAGTTGAGACATTGCACTACCTGTTTACGTACTCAGCGCAAGCCGGTTGACTGTTAGCGGCTGTGTAGAAAGGTCCAAAATCACGGTGGGGTCCAACGAACACCAGTGTGTCATATACTTATATTTGTGTGAAAATTGGAGTAATTTTTAGGCATCTCAACTCTAGCAGACCTAGTGCGAGAGAGATGCTGATATTTGTCTGTAAACAAAGTAATTCGAAAGGTACTTATCCGATTTTCAAAAAACAAAGACAGACTAATAGACCTTGACCAGACAAGAAAAATGTGATATAACTAAGATCTCTAGGTTGTTCGGATTTGATAAAAATTAAATGAAAATATTTGTATTGAATACGAAATAATTTTTCAAAGTTGTTTTGCCGTTTTTTGTGTTGTTTTATTGTTTTTGGTCGTGAGTAAGACTGCGCTCGTTGCTTTCAGGAGGAGAAGTTAACGTGTTTGAGGACAGTAAAGATAATGATTCAGACTTTTCGATGTGCAGCGCTCCAGAGAGTGCCATGGAAGTAGACCAGAAAGATATGGATGAGGGTACTTTGGATCAACGGCTTTTGTATGTAGGAGAGCGTCAAGCGGCTGGCCAGAGCCGTGGTCGGCCATCTTCGACGATAAGAAAAAATGCAATGTTCATATTGCAAAATAAATACCTTTTTTTAAAGATTCAGTAATATAATAATATGATCTCCTTTAGTAAGCTTTAAACTATATTGGAAACAATTATCAAAGCTAAATATAGAAAAAATCAAGGAGTAATAGGCAATTTTCATGCTGGGGTCTAAAAGAGGTCATTTAAGGATTAATATTTAAGGGTCTCAAAATTCAGTATCAGTCTCATATAGGCATAATAACTTTTTTTTTAAAAATTACATAAAATAATACATAAAACAACATAACTGCTGAAGCATTGCTTTTTCAAAAATTTTACTACATAGTTTTCGTTTTTTTCAGCTTCAATAATTTGTCCAGCATAAAATATATGCTTCGATTTTACAGTGAATCTAACGAGCACGTAGTGTCCCTCTACCAAAACATCTGAATCAATCAGAAATATTTCTGTTTCTTCATTCGAGTTCTCTTCGTCTGTAGATAAGGATAAAGATTGCCTGGATTCGTCATAGGTTACATCGGATTCTTCTGCAGAGGAAGAAAACGTCATGACTTTTTAACACCTTGTTTTTACCAATTTTCTTATTTACGATTTCGACACGATTTTTCCAATTCGTTAGTGTAGATCCGGGATTTTTCACATTTCTTTGCCAAATTTATTTTCTTAAAAATACGCGCAATAGGGCGTATTTGTTCTGAAGTCAATAATTAAATTGTTTTATTGTTCTGGTTATTATTTTTGACAGGATTTTCAATTTCCTCTGTATTGTGATTTTCTGACAAACCTTCCAATGTACTGATTTCAGGCAAAACTTCAACTAAAGTAGCCGGCTCTCCTTCATTTAAATTCTCAAAATCTTCACCGTTAAATACCATCGTGTTAATAGGGAAAATTCCTGTACTATTGAAGCTTTTTATTATATTTTCTGAAGAAAATGCTTTTAGAAACAGATTTTTTGTAAGCGCAATGTTGTATACATATGTTAATTGCTTCATTAGGATTATTGTATTAATATTGGATTTTCAACGAAACAGTTGGAGTGATTTTTGATGTGCATCAATATGTTTCTAAATATTTCGGCCGTTATCCATCCACTATTTGAGTTAAAGGCAACTGATCCCACAATTCCTCTAAGGTTCTGAGGGACATCATAATTTCAATTTAGGTTCTGATGAGATTGACTGGAAAATAATTAAATTTTTCGTGTTTCTCATTCAGATCGAAACTGAAGTTGTAAAATTCTTGATAATTTCGCTCTTCGTAACAAATCGTAAAAACTGCTATTTAATGTTTGTCTTTTTATATTATGTATATTTAACTGAGGCGCTCGTTGGTGTTTCAATTCTCTTTAATATATCTGAAATTGCCTTTCTTACGTCAGTTTCACTGATATTGATTCTCTCAGTTTTTTGCTTATAATTTCGGCCCATGATAACGAACTAATATATGTAATACTAATGCGTCTATGAATACGAATAATAGTGATTTTACTAAATCTGTGCCAATAAGTTGAAGTTGCTTATATCGACTTAAGAGAAAAATGGATTTTTTGAAATATAAACACAAAAGTACAAACTACTATTTTGCTCAAACTCCGACCTCTCTATCGTTCATACAAGCCGCATATGAAAACTTTATTTTAGCTTAAGTAAGAAATTTTCATATTTGCTTAAGTTAATGGAACTTATCTACATACAAATAAGCTACATATTCTACAAAATCTGCTTATATACAAATCAAATATTTAGAGTGGCTTACATATGTACATTTAATGACGGGAGAAATACTGATTTATAATTTTTTATAGTAGCTTATGACAGGCATAGGCCTATCTATCTTACAGCTTCATATATGTTAAAGTAGCTTAAGTGTACATAAGTGTTTCTTTATATATTCCAGGAGCCATTTTGTTAATGTAGCTTAAACATTTTTTAATCAAATTAGTCATGATCATGAATGATCCTTTCAATGTTTTTAAAATATAGATATTCAGATGCACGATACAACATTTACCATCTCTGAAAAAATTCATGGGTTAATTTGAAGTGGATCATATAAAAATTTCCAAAACAAACTTGTTTTTCCTCTCCTGAAAAATTACTAAAAGTGACATAAGCTACTTCAACTTATTTCTACTATAAAAAATAAATCATTAAATGGGGCACATTTCTCGTTTTTGGGTTACATTCGTCATAGACGTATGTACCCCAAACTAGGTTAAACAACTATTTTATAAAAAAAACGTGTAAGATGATTTACCGTTATTTTCAGATTTATAATCTACAGTACAAATTTATTAAAAAGAAGTATCACAAACAAAATGGTAAATCACTTAGAAATAACTAGCAAAAAACACTTACTAGCATGATCGAAATATTAGAAAAATATTGGTAAAAAAATGGAAAACACGAGCTACTCGTGAATGTCGACAAATGACTGACTACCAATTACCAAACTTCAGTGGGATGTAGACATTACAAAATAGGTAATTCACAATTTTTGTAAACAAATTTGAACAAAATTAGTCCTGTTTAAACGCTGTTGACGAATGTACCCCACTGATGAATGTACCCCACTTTACCCTACACATCAGAAATACTATAAAAAATTCAAAATGGAAAATATTTTATTTTTATTGTGGAAATACTCATAATGAGTCTATAAGACTCATCGTATGCCTTTGTGTTTGTTTTTTGAAAATGGTTCAGTTAGGCTTACATTGGGTGTTTTAGATGATTTTTTAGCTGATAAATTTGTAATGAGTCCGATACTCAACCTATTATGCTGATTGGGGTTAAACTAAAAAGATTTCTTAAAATTTTTTTAAATAAGTAAAATTTGCTTTAATCGATTAAACGATTAATCGTTCATCGACATTTACATTCAAATTACCTGATAGACTGCACTGTTAGCAAGTAGTTGATTATTGGCGTGCCAATAAAGGTATTTTCTTTAAATTATTGCTTTTTGTGCGTGCCAAACTAATTCCCTAAAAAAACTTTTTTTTTAAGTTTAATATGAAGGATTAGTGAAAATCGGGTCCATGATACGCCAGATTTTTACTTTTGTTTTTCAACGCTAATTTTTAAAGGAGGAGGGCGACGAATTTTATTAGCTTGGAATCGAGCTCAACATCTTAAACCGAGACAAGGTGTGTATTTATGTACGAAAGAATTATTATTAGCAGTGTCCTGGAATATTTGTTGAATCGGACGATCTTTTATTTAAGAAACATCCCGACCCTAAACGGAACTTCTGCGATTATGTACCAACTCCATTAAAATTGTAAATCTGACTTAACCAACACATTTGAAGATAAATGAATTAGTTGCAGCACATTCAAATGATGCATCAATATGGCAGATTTTACAACTTTTCTAGACGAGATTTCACTACAAATCGGTTTTCTAACCATGGTCGGCGGCTTCAAACCAATTTTATTTAATTTTTTTTTGTTTTTCAAATACATAATAAATTTCTGGACTTAAAAATCGTCCTAGTTTGTTAGGTCGAAATGTTTTACTTTTTCAAACTTCCTTCAGGTTTAGTCATTTTTGACCTAGTCACCCTAGTGACAACTTCCAATGGTTGTCCTTTTTTCTAACTAATTCCAATACAAACATGTTTCCTAATTTGTGGTTCGAAACAAATCTTGAACTAAAACTACATAAGCCCATGAACAAGATACCGCTAAACTCGCACAATTTGCGATGGCGTCTTGTGACTATGATTTTAGTATCTACCAAAAATAGTTTTAGATGGTGAAAATACGATCTTTGATTTGTTTAACATTTTTTTTCTTCTGACACTTGGGACATTGCAGAATGGTTGCTTGATTTATTGTTGGCTGTTTAAGAATGAAAAAAAGTTTGGCGAGTCTTGTCAGAATAAAATAAGCATTTACCAGTGAAAAACGTTTCAAAGAGAGCCATGAATATGTTGCAGATGATGAGCGAATTAGATGCTCCAGCACACTAACAACCGATGACTTCGTCAAAAAAGTGACGAAAATGGTTGCTGATGATGTTGGTATATCATTTGGCTCGTAAAATACTTGAAAATTAACTACCCGGAAACGGGTAGTTGGTAGTTATTTATTGCCAAATACCCACGAACCCGTGTTACCCGAAAAAGTAGGCAAAATATGTTTTAACAATTCTTTTATTGAAAACAGGTAATATGTATGTAATTCAAACAATTTAACTTATGTAAATATAGTACGTTCAATAAAGAAAATATTTCAAAAATAATAAGCCATTAGAAGTGTAGAAACGGCTAAGTAACTTCGAATTTTTGTAATTATATTTCCCGCTACTGAAAATACCCACTCACAAGCCGTTGATGTAGGGTTTAAAGAAGTGATTCGTTTATCTCCATGCTCGACGTTTAAATCTTTTATTTTGTCGTTAGGTTTATGGTACTTTATGATGTACGACACCACAGTAGCTCATTATATCCAGTTATTTTTTCAAGTTCTATATCAGAAGAACTTCTCAAGACTAAGCATAATAATAGCTGACTAGGCAACTGTTTTCTATAAGGTTTTGATGCGAAATTTAAATATTCGTTTCCTTTGGATAACTGCCGTGATGCAAATGTAGCAGTAATGAAATTACTTCCTTTTGACACCGTCCATCAATTTCGCCTTTCAAATTTACAAACAGTTCTTGAGAAAGAAGTGTATTTATCTTCTTTAGCTTTTTAAATACTGTAGTAAATAGTGTCTTCAGCTGTTATTAGTGTTACTTTGCTCAGTTCGTGACCGTGTAGCAGAATAATTGAGATTTCCTTTAATATTTCTAGATACTTGTCGATGATTTTTTCGGCGCCTAATTCACCGAATGCATTAGCGATACAAAATTCCAATTTTAGAAATTGGTTAATTGTCGAAATTATGGTGTTCCATCGTCCCAGAATAAGTTAGACATTTTTGCCTTCTCGCGTTTCTACGTGCTTTGACAAAATATTTTTTGTAACGACTGATTTAGAGGGCTCTGATATTATATATATTGGAGATGAATTTTTTCACGATTCCCGAAGAAACTATTCGAGTATTCGGGTAGCTAAAAATTTTGAAAAAATACCCAGGTACCCACCCGATATCCGAGAATACTCGTGCTAAACAGTTTTTTAAAATGTTTTGGGCATGAAACATGTGACCGCAAAATTGGCTCCAAAATTGTTGAATTTCGGCCAAAAGCATTATCGAATGGGCGCTGTTCAGAAATTGCTAAATGAATTCGCTCAAACGGGTCTTAACTTATGGTAGAACCGGAGTGTATGAAAATGACATCGAAACTAAGGTTTAATCGTTCCAATGGAAGCTTTCTAAAGAAGCAAAATTGAAGCAAGCTCGTCACGTTCGACAGAATGTGAAAGTTTTGCTCACTGTTTTCATCAGGTCGTACGATCAATAAGGAGTACTACCTGGAAGTTATACGTCGTTTGCGTGAAACAACTCATGGCTGTTGTACTACGATAATGCAACTGCTCACAAAGCTCTGCTTGATCGTACATTTTTCGCCAAAACAACCCGTTATGATGTTTCAATTTCCGTATTCGCCTTACATAGCCTCTGCGATTAAAAAAAAAAAAAAATTGACAACTGGAATTAAACAGCTTGCAAAATTCAAATATTCCACGAATTTTTTTATCGAACCATGTGTTTTATTACCTAGTAATATTCTTTCAACCTTTTTGAATTTGTCGACCATATTTGGTGTTCATTCCAAAGGTGCTTGTATGACCAAATTGATATTATGGTTTCCCATTTCTCAGCGTTTTGGTATTTGGGCTTATTCTAAACGCGTCTTTTTCATTTTTTCTAAGAAAAACTCTAAAAATTTTTAGCGTGCTGGACAAATTTTTAAAAGTGCTACGTTTGGCACGCGTGCCACATATTTGCGATCAATGTGATAGAGACTCATCGCATGCTTTTATGGTTGTATTTTTAAAATGATCCGGTTAGACCTACATATTATATTCTATACAAGTAAAAAATTATTAGTAGGCGATTTTAGATCTTAATAGTAATAAATAAAGCTCAATTTTCATATAAATTTATTTTTCGGTTATTTTTTATAATAAAATTAAAATGAGTCTGCAAGACTCAAGACATGCTGATTAGGATTAAACGATATTTACTAACTCTAAAGCAAATGACAAACTTTGAAAAGTAAACGCTATAGTCTGTTAAATAAAATGTAATAATTGGTTGTTTGACTGTAACCAAACCGAATCTATTTAGTTTACAAAATGCTGCTATTATTTAATACGTCTAATAGGCAGGCAATATTTTTTCACAATAAAATTATGTTCCCAGATCACCATATTCCGACATTGCAATTTGTACGAGTATTAAAAAAGAAAAAGAAAAAATTATTGTATTTCTTACGCTCACTTTTATAAGCTTATTTTCCACGAATTTTTAATTTTTTCTTTTTTTTTTTTAAACCAAGCCAAACTTGTTTTATCATTCTTCACCAATGTAACGACTTTTTATTATTTATTTTATTTATTAAGACAACTGTATTTTACATTATTTATTATTTATATTAATGTTTTTATTCGATGTACATTGGTATGTGGTCGGTAACGAACTGAAATAATATAATACCATATAAAATCTAATAATTCAATTTGACAGTTAAATCATATAAAACCGAAAGGGGTGCGAACTCAATATAATTCGATAAATTTGATTTAATATCCGTTGAGACTCATTTCATACATAAAATGAAAATTGGGAGTAATGACCTTTCCTTCTTCTCTTAAATCCTTATTATAATTTAATAGTAGCCGGAAGGTCGTTATCATAGATTATACCATAAATTTACAATTGACCAAACATAATTTTACTGCTAATCGCTCGTTCACTTTCCTATTTCTTTGCGAAAATTAACTTCATAACACTAACTAGAGTTAATAAAAAAGAGTTTTATGTATTTTTGCTTTATTATCAACCTTTCCCGGTCGTTCCCTTAATTACAAACGAACAATTATTTTTGTTTTCTTTAAGACATCGAGTATAATAGACAACTAAAAAGTGAAATAGTTAAGCTTTATAGTTTTTTTATTTATAAAAACTAAAAAAAAAAAAAAATCGAACATAACAAACTCGGAGTTTTATTGTTATTCAGTTTCTTCATATTGATCGAGTGTGTGCGGTGCGACGCGACGCGTCGATCAAATTATTGTGATAGTTTTCTTTATGCGTTTTCATCTACATATACATACTACAAAATATTTAGATGTTATGACAGTTATAATAGCAAAGTAAATGATTTCTAATCAACTAAAATGTTTGGTGTATTTTAATTTTAAACGTTGCGAAGTGCTCATATCGTACTGATGTTTATAAAACCAAAAAAAAAGTTAATTCTTATGTGATCTTATAAGAAAATACAATAAATCAGAATTGTATTAAATGGACTAAAGTGAATAAAAATAATTTTTATTTTTTATTTTGATTTATTTCAAAAATTTTCTTAAAATTTTTTCTTCCACCTTTTTACGTAAAAATGTTGCTTTTCTTTATCAACGACAATGTTGTAACACTTTGTAAATGATTACCAAAAAAAAAATGAAAACATAAATAATTTATTTTAAAATTGATAATTCGAATTATATTTTAGTTGTTTTCGAAGTTTCATTCTTATATAAACTTTAAAATATTTAAAGTGCGTGTGTGACTTTCTTAAAGTAATTATAATGTAATTAATATTTGTTTACGCGCTATTTTAGTGATTATGTGATAATAGTTTATTAAATTAATTATTGTTTGTGGTGGATAAGCAGCTACGTTAAAAGAAATTAAAATGAAAGTGCCAGGAATATTTGAAGAGCTTGTTCTTAGTGTGTCACATCTAAAATTTGAATCAATTACGAATATTATAAGACGAAACAATGCAAATGTTAGTATTTAATTACAAAAAAAAATAAAAAATAAATAAAAATATTGTTCTGGTGGTGATCTATTAAAAAAGTGGGTTTCTTTCTAGAATTGTTTACGTTAAGAGGAATACATTTAATTTCCTTAATTTATAACTCAATTGATTTGTTTGCGTAAGAAATTCAACATTTCATAATTTCTATTCCCTAATCAATTAGGTATTCCAATTGTGCGCTTGTAAAATATAAAACTAATGGCGTGTGCGTGCGTCCCATGCAATCTGTTAAATTCCAACCTTGAAAATTTAATCGTCTTTTTTTACAATATATAAAAGGGTTTTTCGTGAACAAAATTTTTAGTGGTAATCAAAAAAATTTCGTCAGACACATTGTATTGTGGTGCAATAATTTCTTTGAGATTGATTGTCGTATAAATATGATCTTGAAGCTTTTACCGCAGATACATAAAATCATTAAGTCATTAACATTTTTTTTTTTTTTTTTTGAAAGTCGACATGGTTTGTGGCATCAGCGTAAGTCAAGTTCAAGTGCGTTAAAAACGATTTATTTTGTAATGCAATACAATTTTATAGGTTTTATTTTAATTGATTCGGCTCGCAAATTCACGGTTCCACCACATTAATCAAGGTAGATAGATACATGTATATAACGAAACTAATTTTATGTTTTCTGTCACCAATCCAAAATGTTCATATCGTTGGGGATTTTACGAGACTAATGAGCCACTAAAAGTAATTTCAATTCAGACCTTCTAAATTTTAACTTCAGAGTTTGGTATAAAATTTCGAAAGCTTGAATAAATTTATAAAAAATTTTAATTTTTTAAATTAAATTTAAAGATTTTGTTAATGTTTGCATTGTGTCGAATTCATTATACAATTTTTTTAGAGTTTTAATTTCGTTTTTCATTCGAATGTAAAAAATTAATAGAGTATGTAAATGTGTTAATAAAATTACAATTACTCGTATTATACTTGTGTCTTGATTTATAGGAGTCCATGGGTAAATCCATTGAAAAATTGACTTTCAAGAAAAATGATCTAATTTTTGTTAACATTAACGTCATATGTAGTACTTCGATTTATTATTGTTCATATATACGGGCAATGGTGTACTTGAAATTTGGGTTAATTTCATTTTGAGAATTTTAAAATTCGATATAAATGCATTTATCAATTTGATGGGTTAATTTAGCCTTAAGCGAAACATAGGGGCTTTTTAAGTAAGCTTTTAATTACATTTCAGTTGTGCTGTGTAATTGCTCATAAATATCTTCTGACAAAGAATGAGGTTCATCAGATTTTTCTTAATTGTTCATTTGTTCTTTATGGATGCAATTTTTAATTTTCTTTTTACTTCCTCCATTGATCCTTCCGGAAACACGACACCCGTACCGAATTTACAACAATTAAACAAATAATTATTTCTTTTTTAGTAGCGCAGTTACAAGAAAATATTCAATCAATCGGATCTGTCTTAAATGTGCCATTTGCCCACTGTTTTATTTCTAAAATTAGATAAACCTAACTAGAGTTATGCGGTGTATAGCCCATTGCGTAACTCATTTTTTGTATGTAAATTTTCCTTCAGTTTTTCGTGCCTTTGTTAATACTCAATTTTAATAGGTCTCTGCGTATTTTTTTTGTTGTTTTTTAAAAAAAACTTTGTTTTTAAATGATATAGTTGCCATTTACCGTTTAGGCTTTGATTGCAAATAGCCACTAAAAGCAATCATGATCACGCAAGAGCATGATTACCAAGATGTGTGGATACATTTCACTTATAAATTGTAATGAATTTGTCTTCGGAATCATTTTTGGCTTGCCTTCGTAAATTTATTGCCAGACGAGTATATTATACTAAAATATAAATGGCAAAACGCTCCTATAGGCTCTTTAGTACTCTTACACAAAGACAAAATCCGCCACATAAATTGGGTTTTAGGCAGAAAAGTTGAGATTTATCCAGGTTTTAAATCACAAAAGTAATCCAATTTCGTAAAAAATCAAGCAAAATCATTAAAATTCCGAATTGCCTCGTAAAATTTAAAAATATTTTTTTTCTAATTTCCTGATTCCCTAGAATTTCATCTGCCAACCTTAATTCTTATCTTGGAAATTATAAATTTTAAACGAATCTTCAAAATTCTTCAGATTGTTGAAAAGGAGGCGCGCATTCCAATATTCCCAACAACCAAAAATGTTCAGCAAACAATACAAGCAAAATTTTAGTTATAGAGCGACTTTTTAGAACGACATTTAAGGGTGGCCTTTAAGGGAAATTGTAGCAGGAAAATATAATCCTACCGACGAATTACGAAGAAAAATAGTTGTTAAAAAACAACCGATGATCCGGAATCGATTTTCTAAAGTATTATTAAAATCATTATTATTAAAAGGGAAACATTTTTTAAATAAAATTCATTGGCAGTCTGCCTTTTTGAAGTACTGGCACAGAATAATAAACAACTAGAACGATAATTTAACACTGATGAAAATCTTACCTTAGCCAAACCAAGGTCAAGAAAATGAATCCACGTTTTTCCATACCGAATTATGTCGCTTCTGATTATTCTGTGGTACCAAACAAGCATTAAAATTCCTTAAACTACAGAAACCTAGTAGCAAATGCAATTCTACCCCATTTATGCACTTGGAAAAGTTTCGAGTTATTATATGTTTGAGGGAAATGTTGAATGTAAATTTGATTAATTAAGTATAACTGCATTATTTGACCAAAACGGTAGATTACAATTCGATTTCGAATTACAATTAAAACACTATGGATTTCACACCAAAATTAGAGAGGAATCTAAAGGTAACAAAATTTGCTTCAATTCTGAATTGAACGTAATAATTGTAAACGAAATTTTAAGTAGAATAATTAGGTACAATTTTAAATTTAATTTAGAAATGAAGTTAACTCAGAATTCAAACATGAATTTTGGTAAAATGTTGAGTGCCATTTTCGTGAGAAAAGTCAACATATTGTTTATCAACATACGTTTGTGAATTTCAACATATTGAATATAAAATTTGAATGAGAATTTGAATTCCCAAATGTAATTGAATAAATTCTTAAGTATGTACTTAAATTAGATTTAAAAATTGAATTAGAATTGAAAACTAGATTTGAACAACATCTTGTGTTTAACATGAAACAAAAGCTAATCGTAGTTTTCAGCAGAAATTTAGTTATAAATAAATAGAGTTTGAATTCCAATCTTTGAATAAAAATTCCAACCAGGGCTTGACTAAATATTGAGTGGATTTAAGAAAAAAAACCTCCAGTGTTAAATCTACAAATTTTCAGTTTGAAATTAGACAGATACAGTTTTAATTGAGTTACAATTCGAACCATGACGCGACGCTAATAACACTTTTAGTGAAATTTAAAATAGAAATTAAGAAATTGTTTCTGGATTAAACTACATTTTGCATGGAATTCAAATAGCACAAATTGTTGTACAGTGTCACTTGGGTTGAAAATTGATTTAATTTAGATTAAAAATTGATTAGGATATTCTACTTGGTTTTGAGCAAAAATTTGAGCGTAAATTTGGTTTAAATAAGAGAAAACTAAAATACATATTTCGAAACCAATTTGAATTGGATTAAATAGATTGGAAACGAAAATAGTTTTATTGGATTCGAATAAAACCTTGGAAATTGAGTATCCAGAGTAAAATAAAATTAGAATTCCATCTGGATTTGAATAAACTTTGAGTGAGTTGTACTTAAATCTTGATTGTCATTTTGATCAAACTCATTGAATTAAATTGAAATAAAAACTTGAGTGAAATTTAAATTTTTAACAGATAGCAATATAAATGGAATTTTGAACATAAATCTAGTCTAAATTGGTCAACTGCATTCGAGAAATTGATTAAGAGAACGAAATTTTAAAGAGAGAAAATTTCACACACACACACACAAAAATATCGTGACCCAAAGGGAAGACCCCACTATTCCTACGTTTTCGAGGTCGCTGAAACCGAATATGACCATAAAAATGATTCCAACAGCCCATTTTCCGGGTATCACCCCCTGGGGGTCAGAATTTCAATTTCCACGCAAAATTTAGATTGATGTATATTTCTATGTTTTTTGGGTCGCTGGAACCGAAAATGACAACAAAAAGTAAATTTAACCTCTCCATCATCCCCTAGCACCCGTTACTACCCTTATTACCGCATGAAAATTGAAATTGAAACACTTTTCTGGGGGTAGTAAGGGGGTGACGGAAGGGTCAAATTTACTTTTCGTTGTCATTTTCAGTTCCAGCGCCCCAAAAAACATAGATATGCACATCCATCTCAATTTTGCATGAAAATTGATATTTTAACCCCTTTATGGAGGTAGTAAAGGGACGCTAGGGAGTAATGGAAGAGTCGAATTTATTTTTTGTTATCATTTTCGGTTTTAGCATGCCAAGAAACGTAGGAATGCACATCAATTTCAACTTTGCATGACAATTGAAATTTTGATCCCCAGGAGGTGGTAACGGGAAAATGGGCTGTTGGAATCATTTCTTGTGGTATGTGGTCGGTAACGAACTGAAATAATATAATACCATATAAAATCTAATAATTCAATTTGACAGTTAAATCATATAAAACCGAAAGGGGTGCGAACTCAATATAATTCGATAAATTTGATTTAATATCCGTTGAGACTCATTTCATACATAAAATGAAAATTGGGAGTAATGACCTTTCCTTCTTCTCTTAAATCCTTATTATAATTTAATAGTAGCCGGAAGGTCGTTATCATAGATTATACCATAAATTTACAATTGACCAAACATAATTTTACTGCTAATCGCTCGTTCACTTTCCTATTTCTTTGCGAAAATTAACTTCATAACACTAACTAGAGTTAATAAAAAAGAGTTTTATGTATTTTTGCTTTATTATCAACCTTTCCCGGTCGTTCCCTTAATTACAAACGAACAATTATTTTTGTTTTCTTTAAGACATCGAGTATAATAGACAACTAAAAAGTGAAATAGTTAAGCTTTATAGTTTTTTTATTTATAAAAACTAAAAAAAAAAAAAAATCGAACATAACAAACTCGGAGTTTTATTGTTATTCAGTTTCTTCATATTGATCGAGTGTGTGCGGTGCGACGCGACGCGTCGATCAAATTATTGTGATAGTTTTCTTTATGCGTTTTCATCTACATATACATACTACAAAATATTTAGATGTTATGACAGTTATAATAGCAAAGTAAATGATTTCTAATCAACTAAAATGTTTGGTGTATTTTAATTTTAAACGTTGCGAAGTGCTCATATCGTACTGATGTTTATAAAACCAAAAAAAAAGTTAATTCTTATGTGATCTTATAAGAAAATACAATAAATCAGAATTGTATTAAATGGACTAAAGTGAATAAAAATAATTTTTATTTTTTATTTTGATTTATTTCAAAAATTTTCTTAAAATTTTTTCTTCCACCTTTTTACGTAAAAATGTTGCTTTTCTTTATCAACGACAATGTTGTAACACTTTGTAAATGATTACCAAAAAAAAAATGAAAACATAAATAATTTATTTTAAAATTGATAATTCGAATTATATTTTAGTTGTTTTCGAAGTTTCATTCTTATATAAACTTTAAAATATTTAAAGTGCGTGTGTGACTTTCTTAAAGTAATTATAATGTAATTAATATTTGTTTACGCGCTATTTTAGTGATTATGTGATAATAGTTTATTAAATTAATTATTGTTTGTGGTGGATAAGCAGCTACGTTAAAAGAAATTAAAATGAAAGTGCCAGGAATATTTGAAGAGCTTGTTCTTAGTGTGTCACATCTAAAATTTGAATCAATTACGAATATTATAAGACGAAACAATGCAAATGTTAGTATTTAATTACAAAAAAAAATAAAAAATAAATAAAAATATTGTTCTGGTGGTGATCTATTAAAAAAGTGGGTTTCTTTCTAGAATTGTTTACGTTAAGAGGAATACATTTAATTTCCTTAATTTATAACTCAATTGATTTGTTTGCGTAAGAAATTCAACATTTCATAATTTCTATTCCCTAATCAATTAGGTATTCCAATTGTGCGCTTGTAAAATATAAAACTAATGGCGTGTGCGTGCGTCCCATGCAATCTGTTAAATTCCAACCTTGAAAATTTAATCGTCTTTTTTTACAATATATAAAAGGGTTTTTCGTGAACAAAATTTTTAGTGGTAATCAAAAAAATTTCGTCAGACACATTGTATTGTGGTGCAATAATTTCTTTGAGATTGATTGTCGTATAAATATGATCTTGAAGCTTTTACCGCAGATACATAAAATCATTAAGTCATTAACATTTTTTTTTTTTTTTTTTGAAAGTCGACATGGTTTGTGGCATCAGCGTAAGTCAAGTTCAAGTGCGTTAAAAACGATTTATTTTGTAATGCAATACAATTTTATAGGTTTTATTTTAATTGATTCGGCTCGCAAATTCACGGTTCCACCACATTAATCAAGGTAGATAGATACATGTATATAACGAAACTAATTTTATGTTTTCTGTCACCAATCCAAAATGTTCATATCGTTGGGGATTTTACGAGACTAATGAGCCACTAAAAGTAATTTCAATTCAGACCTTCTAAATTTTAACTTCAGAGTTTGGTATAAAATTTCGAAAGCTTGAATAAATTTATAAAAAATTTTAATTTTTTAAATTAAATTTAAAGATTTTGTTAATGTTTGCATTGTGTCGAATTCATTATACAATTTTTTTAGAGTTTTAATTTCGTTTTTCATTCGAATGTAAAAAATTAATAGAGTATGTAAATGTGTTAATAAAATTACAATTACTCGTATTATACTTGTGTCTTGATTTATAGGAGTCCATGGGTAAATCCATTGAAAAATTGACTTTCAAGAAAAATGATCTAATTTTTGTTAACATTAACGTCATATGTAGTACTTCGATTTATTATTGTTCATATATACGGGCAATGGTGTACTTGAAATTTGGGTTAATTTCATTTTGAGAATTTTAAAATTCGATATAAATGCATTTATCAATTTGATGGGTTAATTTAGCCTTAAGCGAAACATAGGGGCTTTTTAAGTAAGCTTTTAATTACATTTCAGTTGTGCTGTGTAATTGCTCATAAATATCTTCTGACAAAGAATGAGGTTCATCAGATTTTTCTTAATTGTTCATTTGTTCTTTATGGATGCAATTTTTAATTTTCTTTTTACTTCCTCCATTGATCCTTCCGGAAACACGACACCCGTACCGAATTTACAACAATTAAACAAATAATTATTTCTTTTTTAGTAGCGCAGTTACAAGAAAATATTCAATCAATCGGATCTGTCTTAAATGTGCCATTTGCCCACTGTTTTATTTCTAAAATTAGATAAACCTAACTAGAGTTATGCGGTGTATAGCCCATTGCGTAACTCATTTTTTGTATGTAAATTTTCCTTCAGTTTTTCGTGCCTTTGTTAATACTCAATTTTAATAGGTCTCTGCGTATTTTTTTTGTTGTTTTTTAAAAAAAACTTTGTTTTTAAATGATATAGTTGCCATTTACCGTTTAGGCTTTGATTGCAAATAGCCACTAAAAGCAATCATGATCACGCAAGAGCATGATTACCAAGATGTGTGGATACATTTCACTTATAAATTGTAATGAATTTGTCTTCGGAATCATTTTTGGCTTGCCTTCGTAAATTTATTGCCAGACGAGTATATTATACTAAAATATAAATGGCAAAACGCTCCTATAGGCTCTTTAGTACTCTTACACAAAGACAAAATCCGCCACATAAATTGGGTTTTAGGCAGAAAAGTTGAGATTTATCCAGGTTTTAAATCACAAAAGTAATCCAATTTCGTAAAAAATCAAGCAAAATCATTAAAATTCCGAATTGCCTCGTAAAATTTAAAAATATTTTTTTTCTAATTTCCTGATTCCCTAGAATTTCATCTGCCAACCTTAATTCTTATCTTGGAAATTATAAATTTTAAACGAATCTTCAAAATTCTTCAGATTGTTGAAAAGGAGGCGCGCATTCCAATATTCCCAACAACCAAAAATGTTCAGCAAACAATACAAGCAAAATTTTAGTTATAGAGCGACTTTTTAGAACGACATTTAAGGGTGGCCTTTAAGGGAAATTGTAGCAGGAAAATATAATCCTACCGACGAATTACGAAGAAAAATAGTTGTTAAAAAACAACCGATGATCCGGAATCGATTTTCTAAAGTATTATTAAAATCATTATTATTAAAAGGGAAACATTTTTTAAATAAAATTCATTGGCAGTCTGCCTTTTTGAAGTACTGGCACAGAATAATAAACAACTAGAACGATAATTTAACACTGATGAAAATCTTACCTTAGCCAAACCAAGGTCAAGAAAATGAATCCACGTTTTTCCATACCGAATTATGTCGCTTCTGATTATTCTGTGGTACCAAACAAGCATTAAAATTCCTTAAACTACAGAAACCTAGTAGCAAATGCAATTCTACCCCATTTATGCACTTGGAAAAGTTTCGAGTTATTATATGTTTGAGGGAAATGTTGAATGTAAATTTGATTAATTAAGTATAACTGCATTATTTGACCAAAACGGTAGATTACAATTCGATTTCGAATTACAATTAAAACACTATGGATTTCACACCAAAATTAGAGAGGAATCTAAAGGTAACAAAATTTGCTTCAATTCTGAATTGAACGTAATAATTGTAAACGAAATTTTAAGTAGAATAATTAGGTACAATTTTAAATTTAATTTAGAAATGAAGTTAACTCAGAATTCAAACATGAATTTTGGTAAAATGTTGAGTGCCATTTTCGTGAGAAAAGTCAACATATTGTTTATCAACATACGTTTGTGAATTTCAACATATTGAATATAAAATTTGAATGAGAATTTGAATTCCCAAATGTAATTGAATAAATTCTTAAGTATGTACTTAAATTAGATTTAAAAATTGAATTAGAATTGAAAACTAGATTTGAACAACATCTTGTGTTTAACATGAAACAAAAGCTAATCGTAGTTTTCAGCAGAAATTTAGTTATAAATAAATAGAGTTTGAATTCCAATCTTTGAATAAAAATTCCAACCAGGGCTTGACTAAATATTGAGTGGATTTAAGAAAAAAAACCTCCAGTGTTAAATCTACAAATTTTCAGTTTGAAATTAGACAGATACAGTTTTAATTGAGTTACAATTCGAACCATGACGCGACGCTAATAACACTTTTAGTGAAATTTAAAATAGAAATTAAGAAATTGTTTCTGGATTAAACTACATTTTGCATGGAATTCAAATAGCACAAATTGTTGTACAGTGTCACTTGGGTTGAAAATTGATTTAATTTAGATTAAAAATTGATTAGGATATTCTACTTGGTTTTGAGCAAAAATTTGAGCGTAAATTTGGTTTAAATAAGAGAAAACTAAAATACATATTTCGAAACCAATTTGAATTGGATTAAATAGATTGGAAACGAAAATAGTTTTATTGGATTCGAATAAAACCTTGGAAATTGAGTATCCAGAGTAAAATAAAATTAGAATTCCATCTGGATTTGAATAAACTTTGAGTGAGTTGTACTTAAATCTTGATTGTCATTTTGATCAAACTCATTGAATTAAATTGAAATAAAAACTTGAGTGAAATTTAAATTTTTAACAGATAGCAATATAAATGGAATTTTGAACATAAATCTAGTCTAAATTGGTCAACTGCATTCGAGAAATTGATTAAGAGAACGAAATTTTAAAGAGAGAAAATTTCACACACACACACACAAAAATATCGTGACCCAAAGGGAAGACCCCACTATTCCTACGTTTTCGAGGTCGCTGAAACCGAATATGACCATAAAAATGATTCCAACAGCCCATTTTCCGGGTATCACCCCCTGGGGGTCAGAATTTCAATTTCCACGCAAAATTTAGATTGATGTATATTTCTATGTTTTTTGGGTCGCTGGAACCGAAAATGACAACAAAAAGTAAATTTAACCTCTCCATCATCCCCTAGCACCCGTTACTACCCTTATTACCGCATGAAAATTGAAATTGAAACACTTTTCTGGGGGTAGTAAGGGGGTGACGGAAGGGTCAAATTTACTTTTCGTTGTCATTTTCAGTTCCAGCGCCCCAAAAAACATAGATATGCACATCCATCTCAATTTTGCATGAAAATTGATATTTTAACCCCTTTATGGAGGTAGTAAAGGGACGCTAGGGAGTAATGGAAGAGTCGAATTTATTTTTTGTTATCATTTTCGGTTTTAGCATGCCAAGAAACGTAGGAATGCACATCAATTTCAACTTTGCATGACAATTGAAATTTTGATCCCCAGGAGGTGGTAACGGGAAAATGGGCTGTTGGAATCATTTCTTATGGTCATATTCTGTTTCAGCGACCTCGGAAACGTAGAAAAAGTAGGCCTTCTCTCTGGGTCACGACTTGTGTTTTTTTGTGTGCCTGTGTTATCTTGAATTGGCTGCGGTCGAATTCTCGGGTAAATCATTTACTACGGTAAATGTAGATTTTTAATGTTCGTCTTTTGTTAAATTACGAATTTTTTTCTGTTTTTTACTCGTTCAGTTGATATAACAATAAAGAATAAAATATCCAAACGTGAAACACTTACGTTTTTTTATTTCGTTTACCCTCCATCAAAAAAGGTAAATGCATTTACCGAATTTTGCGGATTTACTCGAGAATTCGACCACAGCCTTTGAGTGAAATTTTAAGTAGAAATTGTCTTCTTTATATTGTTTTTGGCAAACACATTTTGAAAACAATTTTAGTAAAATATTTAACGCACTTTATGGGACTGAGATTAAATATCAACCAGAAAATCAAGAATCGAGCAAAAATCTGAATACTGTTTGTTTTATAGTAGAAACATTTCAATTTAAACCGTAATTGAATAAAATCTTAAGTAGGAACTTACTTTAGAAATAGAGTTTAAATTACAATTTGGTTTAAGCAAATACATGAGCTTGTAGCTTAAAACTTGAGTCTGAAATCCAGACTACTTCTAATAACAAGTTGAGTGAATTTTAGAAATTTAGTTAAAATTATGCGAGCCAAATTTTTATTTAGAACGGAGTAGAACAAAATTTGAACATAGTTTGAAATAAAAATTCAATATTTTAAATCCAATCGAGGGTTTGAGCAAAAATTTGGATGCAATTTAATTAAAAAATATTTAAAAATTGAGTTTGAATTCCAAACTTAGTTAACCCATTTTCGGCCGCTGGTCGGTTTTCCGACCAGCAACTTTGTAATTGTTTCAACTAACCAAAATAATTTTGTTTTTCAAAATGTTTTTTCACCAAAATTAAGTTTAATCTTTCAACACGTAAAAAAATTATCAATTAATCAAAATTAACGGTACTTTATATTACAGTATCAAATTGAAAAAAAAAAACACTTCTGTGAAGGTATCAGGGGTACAAATTGAAAATGCGGGATTGATAACAGATGGCGTTACTAACGCTATACGCATCAGGCAGTACTGTGACTATGTTCATGTCAAAGCTACGTCTTATAGCTTTAATTTTCAGTATGTGTCAATTTGTCGCAGTGTCAAATTCATAGTTTTTTTGAGCTCTCAATATGTCGAGTTTCGTGCCAACAAAACAGCATTTGCGGGAAGTTTTAATTTACTTCTTTAATTTGAAGAAAAGTGCTGCTGAAGCACATCGATTGGTCTCCGAGACTTATCCGAGTCATGTTCCATCGGTTTCAACGTGCGAGAGATGGATTGTGCGGTTTAGAAGTGGTGATTTTGACGTTGAGGACAAAGAGCGGCCGGGCCAAGTGAAAAAGTTTGAGAATGCTGAATTGGAGGCAATACTCAATGAAGACTCGTGTCAAACTCAACAAGAGCTCGCAGATTCATTGGGAGTGACACAACAAGCCATTTCCCATCGTATAAAAGCCCTCGGAATGATCCAAAAGCAAGGACATTGGGTGCCGTATGAGCTGAAGCCGAGAGACGTCGAGCGCCGTTTTTTTGCATGCGAACTGCTGCTCGAACGGCAAAAACGGAAGAGTTTTTTGCATCGCATTGTCACTGGTGATGAAAAGTGGATCCATTACGATAACCCGAAGCGTAAAAAATCATATGGTTACCCCGGCCATGCATCATCATCGACGGCCAAACCAAATATTCACGGCGCCAAGCTCATGCTCTGTATTTGGTGGGACCAGCTGGGTGTGGTGTATTATGAGCTATTGAAATCGAACGAAACCATCACAGGAGCACTATACCGAACTCAATTGATGCGTTTGAGCCGCGCACTCAAAGAAAAACGGCCACAATACGAGCAAAGACACGACAAAGTAATTTTGCAACATGACAACGCTCGGCCACATGTTGCAGCGCCGGTCAAAACATACCTACAAACGCTGAAATGGGAAGTCTTACCCCACCCGCCGTATAGCCCAGACATTGCTCCTTCCGATTACCACCTTTTCCGATCGATGACACATGGCCTAGCTGACCAGCGCTTCCATTCTTACGAAGAAGCCCAAAAATGGGTCGATGACTGGATAGCAGCCAAGCCGGCCGAATTTTTTCGCGACGGTATCCGTAAATTGCCAGAAAGATGGGAAAAAGTTGTGGCTAGCGATGGATAATACTTTGAATAATTCATTTGTTACCATTTTTTCAGAATAAACGTTCAAAAATAGAAAAAAATCCCGCATTTTCAATTTGTACTCGTGATATTTTAAACGCACAAAAAATCACAAATTTGTTAGAAGTATAGGTAAAACGTTGATAATAATAAGGCCTATTTTATTTGCCAAATTCAAAACTGGTATTCATTTCGGAATCGCGTCCCTTCTAAAAAATACTATTGGATTTTTGAAAACCAAGTACACAGTGGGTATTCACGAATACCAAAATGGTATTGGATACAAGGCAATTTTTTTGCAAATGGTCAAATAAAATTGGCCTATAGTCATGTTCCAGTCGACCACTTCAAGTACTTATGAGTACTTAGGTTTGTGTCTTTGCTTAAATTTAACTACTCGTAACTGCTCTTGCCAGAATGCAAGAGCAGTTACGAGTAGTTAAATTTAAGCAAAGACACAAACCTAAGTACTCATAAGTACTTGAAGTGGTCGACTGGAACGCGACTAATAATAACAACGAACATCTAAGTATATCATGTTTTCCGAAAGAGGGCAGATCGAGAGAAAGTAGTATAATGATAAAAAAAATACAGTTGCACTAGTTGTCACTACTAAAGTAGAACGAAAATACTTCACATTTTCCAAAAGATGGCAACACTGATCGACACAAGTGGTAAAATCTTTGCTCATTTACTACGTATCATTATTACACCTTTCTTTTCCAAATTTTACTACGATTATTGTTGCACGTTTTTATTTCTTTTATTTTTTTTTTATACAGTTAAATTTATGCGAATCCAAATATTTTTCTGCTACTAAACTTCTTCTTTGCCATATTCACCCCACACAATCTTTATTGTCAATACCCTCAACTAAAACATTTTCAAAATTATGGCAAATCATCTCAGACACATTTTTTTTTATTTCATAAAATAATTATTGCAACATTATTAATTAATTATTAAATCGTAAAAAATACTCACATAGTCAAGAAAAAACATCTTTATAAAATAAGTTGGCAGTATTATTATAAGAAAAATTATCAGTAGTAGTGACATTTAGCTTCAAGACTGTTTTCAATTTGTTTAGTAGTGACAACTAGTGGCATCATCGGGAAGGTCATGTTTTCTAACAGATGGCACCGTTTGCGAAAGAAGTATTTGCTTGACAGTTTGACATGATCTATAAAGAAATAAGAAAAACGCCGGTTTATTCAAGTAAAAAGGGAAACCACCAATTAAGTGAAAAAACTCATTTTTTGATTGATTGATTGATTGATACGGGTGTACGACCAAGCCTCAGCAAGATTCCCGGATTCGCCGGATCCACCGTACACCCTTTACATAAAACAAAACCGAGGGATAGGAAAGGAATGTTAGTATTAGAGACTCGACCCGGTTTCAGCCACCTATGCAGTCGATAGTTAGTAAATTGTTAGTAATAAATATAATAAAATAGTTAACACAAGACAGCACAATTTCTAAACTACAAGCTTATTAACTTTTTGTTGACACTGGAGAGTTAAATTAGGGTGTAAATGTATTCTGAAAAACGGGATTAAATTTAATCCTTTTAAAATGATTAATTCTGGAACTATGTTAAATTCTGAAAATTAAGTTATTAATCAGTAAATTAAGAATGAGATCCCTTTATATGTATACTCTTCACAATTATATTAATTAATAAATAATAACTGATGAATAAAATGAATAGGGTGCCGCAACTGGGTTGTTCATCCTGGAATCCCAATGTATCCAATCCGATCCGAAAACTACAGTTTAATTCAAAACTACTTATAAATTAAGCATTTTCCTGAACCTACCACTTAAACTATAGCAGTTTGATCTGTGATAACTATTCTGTAATGAATTAAATTTAATATCACCAGCACCCAAAATTAAAATTATAAGACACAAATTAGTATCTAAAGTATAAATTCAGAACTAAAGTTCTGTAATATAGGAGGATATAAACCAAAACAACAGAATTTCTAAAACTACCTGTCCGCTAGATGCTTTAAATTTCTGGGAATCTGCGTTGAATTTCCACGAATATTTCTGAAAATTAAGACCGAAATTATCATTTAATACTCCTTTTAGAATTTAAATTAACATTATTAAATCTGCGCTTAAAACCCCACTATTTAATTGTTAAATCTACTATAGAACAAGTAACTAATTAATTAAATTCATCACCATGGTCACCAATATTTCTGAAAATCAAATCCAATATTAATTCATGTAGTTGCAGCTCGTGAACCTAAGCATAATTATATAAAGAATTAATGTAATTTGATAATTATTATAAAACATAATTATAATGGATGAACCTGACATGATCCAAGGGGTTCCAGAAATATTAAAATAATTGGCTATCCCGACTACCAAATCTCATCACCTGCACATTTTAACAGTTTTCATCATTCGCCAGCTGCAAAATCAACTCATCTCATCCCATAATAGCAAAAACAAATTTTTACCCAACCTCAGTTAATGAGTTAAATTTCAAATTAATTCGGCACAAAGTTTCTGGAAATCTATATTGTGTTTCTCTGCATATTTCTGAAAATCAAGATTTAAATTAGTTAATTGTCACCCACTACTGTTTTTTAAAACTAAAAATTATTGAAATCCTCATGGTTTAGTTGATAAAATGGCTATATTAAAAGTAATTAATAAACATATCATTAAGGTCATTAATCCTTCTAAAATTCAAAGCACTTAATTAGATATTCGTTATTTCTAAGCAATTTATAATCATTTATTTAAACTACATTCAAAAACTTATAGAGCGGTATCTCAAAATCCGACCTAGTGTAATAAATCCAATTAGTGTCTTCCCATTCAAAAAATCCCCGTCATACTAGTCATCTTCTGAATTTAAAAATATATCCACCAACCTTCTTCTAAGACAACATAAGCCGCCCCTGATGAAGGTGGGATAAAATGTAATAAAATAAAATAAACACAATTTATTAAGGATAAATATAACACAACTTATATTGTTGCTGCAGTCGTTTCATGATTTAACTGCAGCTATGCATTTCCATGCCCCTCACAATTTAAACTGTGAAACTATAAACCATAACCAATATACCTGCCGTCATACCTTGATAACCAAATAGTAATTTGTGCAAAAACAAACATTAAATAAGCCAATAAAATTTCCAAAATTATTGGCAGTTCTCTGCGATCAAGACTTGGCTTAAAACTATTCCAAACGGAATGAAAAATACACCGCGTTGTTGTTGCAAAAATTAACAAGTTAAGACTGTAGTATATTATCAAGTATCAGAATATCGACTAATTGATACTTTCTCGCACAACAACAAACCATTCCATTCACCTCCCATTTGTACTCCTACACTCATCCCTTAAAAGGAATGTACACGGCAAAATATGCAAAGCTCAGGACAGCACCACTCCACCATCAAAATAGCTGTAGTATAAGCAATTAACAACTAAACAATTCATTATCACGATCACTAATATCTCGAAATACAAGTATTAAAATTAAATTGATTGTAATTATTAAAATTTCAAATCAGAAGCAATCTGACGGTTAACAAAAAATTTGTTTTTAATATTCAATTCCCACCAATCATTTCATGGGCCAACGAGGATGCCGCAATGTTCTGAAACCCTATTTAAACTAAAACTTAATAATAAGACAACCATATTTTGTTGTTGCAGCTCACGTCATCAAATCGCATCCCCTTCTATGCTTGCATCAAGACCAAACCTATAAAACAATATGGTGACTCGTTCTACCTTGATCCCAAAAATACCGTTCAAGTTAGATAATTTAAAATAATTAATAAGTTGAATAGAAAAAAATTAAAATTTAAACTATACATACATGTATTGGATAATTACGCATAACACTCTATTTAAATTAATTTAATAATTAATATAATTCTACATTGTTTCTACTACCCCGCATTAAAACCAAAATACCCAAAACAAATCGTGTCATATGAAATACCTATTCATATAACGATTTAATATGAATTATATGACCCATTCGATTCAATTTATTCGATTATACGAATAATTATTCATATAAGAATTAAGAATCCCATTTGGATCAAAACATAATATTTGTGTTGCGTATGTGTCGCTCTTGGTATATAAAGAGCACTTTAAGAGACTACTCACACCAAACGCGAACTGCGAGTTGCGAATAGATTCCAAACACGAATTCGCAAATTTGATTCACACTAAACGCGAGCGAATTTATATGTCAAAATCAATACCATCCATGATCAAATATTTCTAATAATACGGTAATTTTTTCCAAAACATGTTTTTTTTATATTATTCGTTTTAACAAAGTTTATAATACATAATTCGATATAAATAATATTATTTTAATCTTTAAAAATCATTTTGATCGTATTTGAAATGATTTATAAAAAAATACTCGTACGAATGTCAATTCTCGTACGAATAAAAATTATGTAGAACGCGAGTGGAACGTAATTTTATTTTTTAGCGAATGCGCGAATATTTCTTCTTTGTACGAATTTAGTAATTTTTCTTATTTTAAAGAATTTTTAGGGCTCAATTTAGTTTATTTTGAACAAAGTAATCGTTATTATATTATAAATCGAGAAATCCATTGTGTTTATGTGTATTTTATGTCAAAATTGTCTGAAAAATGGTTACTCGCAATTCGCTACTCGCGTTTGGTGTGAGTAGTCTCTAAATGAAACAACGAATGAAAACAACACCAGGAAAAATATTAGAATCCTGCTGCAATATTAAACCCCTCACACAATACAGAAAATAAATAGTTTCATATACTCTTTCATATGTCAATATGAAAATGCATCCTTATAAAAACATTCTCATTTCATTTAATGCTTTATATGTATGCATTATGTATAGCCGGGACGTAACATACATACATATAAGTTTTCATTTATAATATCACACTACACACACAACACCTTAATGGCGGACAAAATCTAATTATATTTATATATACATTACATATTATATATAAAAATTTATGTATACAGGGTGTTCGGCACATGGACCGACACAATTTTTTGGGGGATTGGTTGGGTCATTAGCTAGTTTTCACCCATACGACCCTACGTCCTAAGTGACACGGTTACTGAGATATGATTTTTTTTCGTTTTTTATTTAAATTACCTGAAATCTCGCCTTTAAATCGTCATATTTTTTTTGCTTGTGATTGTAATAGCACGAAATAACTTTTATTGTATTCTGCAATGTATTTTGAGTCTAAATAAATCATTATTTGTTACAATTGGCTTCAAGAAAAAGAATTACATGAGCTTCTAAAGTCTTGAAAATGTGTAAATGTATGAAAAGTTTCAACTTCTAAATTCAATATAAAAAAAAATAAACATTATTTTGAACATAGGCTTGCTTTAAAAAGTTGTATAGTTTATACCCTTTCCAACGGTATGCTACATGTTGGAGAAATTATTTATAGTATGGTCAAAATAAGAGATAGAAGTTGTCAGGGTCAAGAAAATTCTTTTTATCTTTATTTTGTTTTTATGAAATATGAGTTATAATATTTGTTCGAATTGTTCTCCTCTACTCCGTATGCATGCACGAAAACTTTTCCTTATTTTAAATGTTGTTGTGCGAAGTCGTATTTCTCTTTTCATTATTTCAAATGCATCTGTAATTCGCTTCATTAAAATTTCTCGTGAGGGCACCTCTGTTGCATAAACCAATTCCTTTGCACGTCCTCAGGCGTAAAAATCGAAGGGTGTCAGGTCTCTTTGTTACTAAAATTAGGCATTGTAACCACAACAGCGAAGACAAACGCAACAAAAACCATTCTAATAACAGTTTAAAACAGACTAAACGAGAAGAACAAAATATTTAACAAAAACAAGATTTAAATAAAACAAAAGAATAAATGTAATAAATAGGTTCCTACGGTCCCTAACTTTTGCAAATCGATTTACCCGAACTTTTATTATCAGTTTTGGAAGAAGGTGTGCCGATCGTCTTTCAAAATGATGGCTGTCTGGCACACTATCATTGAATGGTACCTGAGTACTTAGACAATTATTTTCCGAACTCATGGATTGGGAGATTGGGGCCTATTTCTTGGCACGCACGGTCCCCAGATCTGACACCCCCCGATTTGTACGTCTGGGGACAAGAAAAAGGATTGGTTTATGCAACAGAGGTGCCCTCACGAGAAATTTTAATGGAGCGAATTACAGATGCATTTGAAATAATGAAAAGAGAAATACGACTTCGCACAACAACATTTAAAATAAGGAAAAGGTGTCGTGCATGCATACGGAGTAGAGGAGAACAATTCGAACAAATATTATAACTCATATTTCATAAAAACAAAATAAAGATAAAAAGAATTTTCTTGACCCTGACAACTTCTATCTCTTATTTTGACCATACTATAAATAATTTCTCCAACATGTAGCATACCGTTGGAAAGGGTATAAACTATACAACTTTTTAAAGCAAGCCTATGTTTAAAATAATGTTTATTTTTTTTTTATATTGAATTTAGAAGTTGAAACTTTTCATACATTTACACATTTTCAAGACTTTAGAAGCTCATGTAATTCTTTTTCTTGAAGCCAATTGTAACAAACAATGATTTATTTAGACTCAAAATACATTGCAGAATACAATAAAAGTTATTTCGTGCTATTACAATCACAAACAAAAAAAATATGACGATTTAAAGGCGAGATTTCAGGTAATTTAAATAAAAAACGAAAAAAAATCATATCTCAGTAACCGTGTCACTTAGGACGTAGGGTCGTATGGGTGAAAACTAGCTAATGACCCAACCAATCCCCCAAAAAATTGTGTCGGTCCATGTGCCGAACACCCTGTATATTAAATTATTAAAACTATATTTACAAAATTATATAAAGATTTTAAAATTTATATAAAAATTAATCCAACATAATTGTTCTATGAATTAATCTTCCATATAATCCATTGTATATAAAACGAAATACTAAAATACGTATAAGTATAAGAAAATGAAACACGAACAAACATGAATATTAACTGCGTATCAAAATGGATTATTTTAATTTTTATATTAATTTGATCAAAAAAATGAGACATGCACCCAAATTTTATGCACAACTACAAAAATATTACAGCCAAAATCATGCAATTTATCAAGAAATCAATCAATTTGATTTCTATCATTAAAAATTAAAAAATTGCCTGGTAAATGCATCCCGGTGGATTACATTTTCCAAATTCACATTAAAACTTTATTATCACTATTTACTATTATTAATAATAATTAATTATTGCACTTATTACACTTAATATTATTTTACATTTATTAATACACTAAACAACACAATCCAAAAACTAAAAAATCACTTTATAACAAAAATAAAAATTAAATTAAATTAAATTAAATTTACGAAGAGGACGACAAAAAAAACACGTCCGTCTTCTTCGAATGTCAACGACCGACCACCAATTAAGTGAAAAAACTCATGATCGAAAAATCGACCATTGGCTGGAAGGATATTAGTTTTAAGTGAAATTTACAAATATAGTTTTAAAACAAAAATAAAATATTAAAATATTGGGTGATTTATTCTTAAGGGGGGAACCTCTTCCAGATATTAATTTTTTTGTATTTTTTTTTTTTTTTGCTTTAAAAATTCATTTAGTATCTGAAGAATATATTTCCAAAGTTTCAAGCCCAACAGAAACTTGTAAAGGTCCCTAGGTAGTCACCGAAGTGATGCGAAGTAATGCATTCTCTTCAAGATTGAAAACTTCAATCGAGTTTAAACGTGTTTTTTTGCGCGCCGTGGAATGTAACTCAAAAAGTAATGGACCAATCTGCTTGGAATTTTGTACACATATTCTTTAGCTTATCGGCCTTTGCACAAACCTAAAATTTCGTATAAATTGTTTAAATAAATATTGATTTTAACGAATTGCTTATAAAAAAAAACGTGTTTTTTTTCTTTTCGTCCTCAAATTTTCAATTTTATTTTTTTTTTGCTACATTTAGGTTCATGCAAAGTGGAATGAATTATTTTTAAGAAAAAAATTTGTTTCGTTGATTTTAGTTAACTACAAGGACCTGGACATTCCACGGCGCAAACTCTAGTAGCCAAGTTCTAGCGCCCCCATTTTGTTTCTTTTCACTCATAAAAAAAATTGTTTGTATTTATTTGAATGTTTATTATGCAATTTGTTTCATTGCAATAAATGCTCTCAATTTTTTGTAAAAAATTATTGAAAAACCAGTTGTCTGGAGGAGGTGCCCCCGTTAATTGTTCTGATAAATAATAGTGTTTGTTTGATATCGAATTAGGTCTGTAAATTGTATTTTTATTGATTAACGATCAAAATGGATCGGCGTCGTTATCTCACGATGGATCAGGTTCAAGAAATTATTGACTCGTGGAGCGATGATGAAGAAGAAATTATAAATGTGTTATATTGTCCTCCAGAAACAGGTTATATAGTAACTGACGAGGAGGACATTAATGACGATGAGATTTCAACTGTCGATCCAGATGGTTTGCAGGAGGTTGCCGGTTATGTTGAAATAGAATGCACAAATAAATCCAATGAATATGCCGCACCTGCCGATGGTTCGTCAACTGCTGCTACTACATCGAATCCTTGTTCATTTACTAATGTAGTTGACAAATTGTATAAAACAATTGAGGATTTTGTAAATCCAAAATGGAAACGAGGTAAAGTTCAATATACCAGTTCAGCAAATCACGAGCCACTCGTCGGTCTAGTTAAAAATATAAGCGCTGAAATGGGACACTTGAGTCCTATCGAAATATTTCAGAAATTGTTTGACGATGAACTCCTTCAGCATATTATTAGTTGAAACAAACAAATATTGAAATCATTTTAATGTTCGAATTGTGTGCTCAATTGTGGAGTTACAAAGATTCCTAGGAATCTTGTTGCTGTCAGGATATCATACGCTTCCGTCTATCGACGATTACTGGAGCAATCGACATTCATTAGGAGTAAGCATAGTAAAACAAGCAATGTTGTGGTTAAAATTTAAAACTAACAAACGGTATCTCCAATTAAGTCATAATAATAATTTGGACATCTCCGATAAATTTGTAAAGGTAACACCATATTTTAAGCTCCTGATCCTGAATAAATTTTTTTTTGTAATTTAGTGTATTCAGCCCTCATTTATAAATCGATGAGCAAATGGTTCCTTATTTTGGACGGCACTCCTGCAAAAATATTTATTAAAGGCAAACCAATCAGGTTCGAGTTTAAATTATCGTGTTTGTGATCCTTTGATGGTTACCTTTTCAACTTTATTCCATATGTTGCTGAAGTAGTTTTACGGCTGCTTGATGTCGTTGAGTACTCTTGGAGACATGATGTGTACTTTGATAATTTTTTTACGTCCTATCATCTTATGTGTCTACTTTCTGAGCGTATGCTCCTAGCGACAGATACTGTTTGCTAAAATCGGTTAAGAGGAGCAGTAATGAAAACAAAAAAAGAATTGCCACACGGAAAAAAATAAACTGGTCCTCAGCTAAGAAAACGGACTTTTAATTCAAGAAAATGTACTTTTTCTTGATTTAAAAGCTAATTTTCTTATTGCTATCGAGGTTTTCTTCATGTAAGAATTGTGTTTCTTGAAATGAAAAAAAATTCGAAAGAAATAAGAAAATTAGCTTTTAAATCAAGAAAAAGTACATTTTCTTGAATTAAAAGTCCGTTTTCTTAGCTGAGGACCAGTTTATTTTTTTCCGTGCAAAAGGTAAAACAGACCACGTATTTGATTTGATACCACAAACCGCATTCTACTTGTCCGTTGGAGTGATAACAAGGAAGTCGCAATATGTTCTAACTCCGACTTTGTTTAACCGATTACAAACGTTCGTCGTTACAATAGATCGGAACATAAATATATCATCATTCCTCAGGCTAAGGTTATTTCCAATTATAGTCGATGGATGAGAGGAGTCGATCTGCATAACAACGGCGTCTCAAATAATCGTATTGCAATCCGTTAAAAAAGGTGGTGGTGGCCACTCTGGATTAGCGGATTGGATAGTGCAATTGTAAACGCTGCAGGGAGCGTCATAAACACACCACTTTTATTTGTTTGAAATGCAACTTGCATTTCCATATTAAGTGCTTTATGAAGTACCACGATAAATAAGTATTTAATTCTTTATTATGTAATAAAATCTTTCTTAATTTTTTCAATAAAAATGAATTCTCTAATAAGTCACGTTTTTGATAAATTTTTTATATGCATTCGACCACTGTTTGTCTTGCAACCAGTGACATTTTTTTTTTTTTTTTGTTTTATCATAAGGGTGATCCTATAGTAAATTCAGATTGAAACAGCGTTGAAAAATTCTAACGAATTCTGATATCGGCCGGAAATGGGCACAAAATTATGGTTGAAATTAAGCTAGAAATTTTGTCATATATCTAAATATGCTTGATTAGAAATTTGAAGTACAACTTCAGCTTTAGTTGAAAGTGCATTTAAGAAAAATTTGATTGTTATTAGAAATACTGAGTTAGCGTAGAATTTAAAACTCTAGTATGGATCAAAAGGTTTGTTAAATTTATATCAGAATTTTGAACATAAATCTGAGTAAGAATCAAAGCATATACACTGAGAGAAAAGTCTGCTGATATCAAGCGGTATAGTCATGAAATTATGGATAAGACCTGATCGAATGTGCGCTAAGCGTAATTATTCTCAAATACAGCGTAATCTTGAAAAATGCGTCGATGAATTGTGATTTTTAATAATGTTGAATTTAAGAAGATTAATCAGAGTTTAAACAAACGACACTTCATTGTTCATGAATTGTATTCTTAAAAATGATAAATCTAAAGTTTAAAAATTATCAATAATTTTTTTCTATAATCGTTATTTATGAATATGTTGCATAATTTCAGAATATAATTTTCTATAATTAAGAGTAGTATGTTTCAAATAAGTATTATTCTTTATCATTTTATTTCAATAATACTTGTTTCAGAATTTCTATTCTTCATATTGTTTGTAATTATACTTGAATCAAGTATAGCTCATATTCATGTTGACAAAAAATAAGACAATTTTAGTGGGTAATAGTTCGTTTGAGAAAAAACTAATACAATTTAAGACTATAATTCTCATAATGTGATTAATATTTCCACAATTTTAACCAGTATACCTTCATTTAAGAAGAAACTAATATTAAAATAAGAATATAATTTTTATTTTGGGACTAAAATTCACAAAATTTGAAAAGATTTGGCTTCATTTGAGAAGAAAACCATACTTAATTTAGGAATATAATTCACAGTTTGAGATTAAAACTCACAAAATTTGTATTGGTATGGTTTCATTTGAGAAGAAAACCGATGTTAATTTGAGACTATAATTCTCATTTTGAACTAAAATTCACCAAATTTATAGAGGTTATGGTTCATTTGAGAACAAAATCTGAAGATTATTTGAGACTATAATTCTCATTTTGGGACCAAAATTCATATAATGTGCATAGGTAATAGCTTCATTTGAGTAGAAAGTGATTCTTTATTTAAGAATATAATCAGTTTTAGATTTTTATCCAAATAGTCTGTAATAAGCTGAAAAAATAAACTGAGTAACAATAAAAAGACAATAAACACTGAAGTGTTGTAGAATATAATCTTAAAGTAAATAAAATACATAATACCTTTAATTTTTTATTTCCTTTATTATAAATATCATAAAAATATGTTTTTCTATATACATTTATATTACATAATTTATTAATAAACATTTTAATCATATACAATTTTATTTTGTTTAATTTTCCTTATATTTAATTTTCACAAAATTATTTTTATGTCTACTTCATGTCTAAAAAATAAAAATAATTACATTATAATAAATAATATTTAGCATAAGGCATTCCTCGCTCTGTTTTATGCAATGATGATAATTTTAAGCGCACTTCATTTAAATCAAAATATTCGTATTCTAATAATTCTTTTCCAAGTAAATGAATTTTGTATTGATTATCAAATTTAATTATTTCTATACTTTGTGCAATTATAATAACTTGCTTATTTTCAACTTAAATATGCCTTATTTTATATAATTTTTTATCACAAAATTATCAATTTTATATTCAGTGTTCTTACATGATATATGAAAAACAGATCTATACTCTGGTATTTTACATATTGGTCTGGCTTACAATTATTTTGAATTAGTTCATAATTTTAATATGTTTTTAAGTTTAATAATCTTAAAACTATTTTTTATATGTTTTTTCATTAAAATTGAGTATATAAATTTTACATTGCAATTTCTACATGCAGAATTTTTTCTCTTGATGTATCGATGCAAAATTTCTTCCGCGTTGTTTACAAATTGAGGCCACTTAGACAAAAGCAGAGTACTTTTTTCATGATGAAGTTTTTCAAAATCTATATCAACCTGAATTGAAAAAAAATGTGTTAGTGTTATGTAGTATTTGAAAACAATAATTTTCACTTACCAATCTAATCCATTAGAGGATTTAAATAAGCTCCACTCATTCAAAAAATTCACCAATTTATCTATTGATGACCGTAAACTGTCCAATTCATGCCGCCGTCCGTTTAAAGTTACTCGACCACTTCACAGGGCTCATCAGTTAGTTTAGAAGGATTTTCTGCATGGTACAAGCTTACTATTTTCTTTCCAACTATTGTCTTGAGGGACGTTGAAAACACCTAAATTTGTCATTGTATATAAAAATAAAACTTAGTTTTGTTGATAAATTTGTTTATACATACATAGGTATAAATTTAGTATAAGATACATTATTAAAAACCGAAATTTGTTGATAA
Source organism: Tipula helvola (assembly GCA_963556165.1). NCBI lineage: Eukaryota > Metazoa > Arthropoda > Insecta > Diptera > Tipulidae > Tipula > Tipula helvola. The sequence goes on from OY744482.1 coordinate 106,539,489, forward strand.
GAATATATTTTAACTGATATATTATTTGCTTATTAATAATGTATCTTTAATATACTTATCTAAGACAAATTAATAAGTACGGTTTTAATAAGCAGTCAATCTTCAGGACAACTTTTTTTTAAATTTTTAATAACAAAATATATGAAATTAACTGTCCAATATTAAATAAGGAATTTAAGCTTTAATCTATTAATAAAGAACTTTGTAAATAAAGAATGTTAAAAGCTTTTAGTTGAAAAACAAAATAAATGAATGTATTGGTAAATACATAAAATTTCACTTAAAATTCTCTCGCAAATCCATATGTACGGGACCCAGTTATTTCCCACGTGCAACAATGATGTTACTATGAGTTATTAATAACTGGTTTCAATTAAGGTATCATTTAATAAAAAACAGGAGACTATTTCACTCAAGAAATTGAAACAGATTTGCAGTTTAAGTTCTATGAAATAATCTATATATATATATACATATATGGGTGATTGCATAACAGGTGGTATATATATGAACTTAAAATTGACACAGTACAATTATTCACGACAGTAAAAAAATTCAACATTAAAATTATTTTTCCACCAAATTTGCATATAAATAATTTTATCTAATTGACACTTACTTAAACTTAAATCAGATGTTTAATTGTGTTTTCTTTAAAATTTTGTGGTGACGGCAGGTACACGTCTTTATCGTTCAAAAATTTATTTTATTAGCACAGAACTTCGTTCGTATAAAAAATCAAATCATCAACACAATATTAAATGAATCTTCACTTTCACTTTTATGATTAGAGTTTTGTTTTATTTAACACTTGAAATTGAAACTCGTTGAAAACTTTTTTTACTTAAAAAAATTTATATCACAATAGACACTAGTAGGCACATCCGTTTCGTAAAACATTTAAAGACAAACTGAAAAAATACGCCAGGTAAAATGTAATATGGATTGTCACAATTTTAAAATTTCAAGTTCTACTATCTAGAATAGTATTCTTAAAATCATAATATAAATTATTATGGTATTATGGATTTTATACTTAAATTAAGAAGAGGACAGTAAATCTATACACAAATTGTGGATTTATTCTTATACATATTAAGATGAGTACGCATGAATAATGATTTATTTATTAAATTTATATATTTAATTTGTATAAAACTATACTTAAATTTAGAATACTATGCACAATTCGAGATTCGTATAATTCGAAGATAGATTATATATAGATATAATATTGAACTTATTATACTTGAATTAAAAGTAAAGTTCACGATATAATTTTAACTATGGTTAAATAATACATTAATCGTTGTGTATTTCATAATTTGCGTATTAAATATTTAATGTTCTTAAATATAAGTATAATATGTATTTTCATTTTTCTTAGCGAAAGCAACACTCGCATAACATGTGGCAACTTATGGGATATTCCAGTAAATTATAGATTCTTTCATACAATTTTTGCCAACTCATCTGATAATAAAAGAGGCATCAAATAATTCCGTCAAAAAATATGAAATGGGACAATTAATTCAGTTCAACGTGATATTACTTGTTTAAATAGAATTAATTACATTCACGCATAAATTTTATTCGTACTTCGAAAGGAGGCTTATGCTGGAAATACATGAGCAGAATTTCTGCTAGCATCGCTGCCGGCAGAAATTCGGGTGAACTACATGAGCGTCGTTTTTGATAAGCAGAAAGTTTTTTTGTGGCATTTATTTGATACATATTTAATTTTAATGTACAATTTTTTTAAATGAATGATGCATTATTTTGTCACAAATTATTTAATTTTTATCCTCCGATTTGGCACTTGCCACACAAAACTTATTTTCTGTCAACAAATTAAAAAAATTGATTGCAAAAAATAAAAAATATACAAATTGTACTAGATTTGTTATCTTTTACGTAATATAGCCTACTGATTCGCAGCAAAATTAGAAATAGAGACATGAAGCAGAATTCTACATGACAAGCAGAATACATGTATTTCAATTCATTTAAACTTGTGTATTCTAATTTTGCTGCTTACAGAATTCTGCTCATGTGTTTCCAGCATTATGCTAGAAACACATGAGCAGAATTCTGTAAGCAGCAAAATTAGAATACACAAGTTTAAATGAATTGAAATACATGTATTCTGCTTGTCATGTAGAATTCTGCTTCATGTCTCTATTTCTAACTTTGCTGCGAATCAGTAGGCTACATTACGTAAAAGATAATAAATCTAGTACAATTTGGATATTTATTATATTGTTCAATCAATTTTTTTAATTTGTTGACAGAAAATAAGTTTTGTGTGGCAAGTGCAAATTGGAGGATAAAAATTAATTAATTTGTGACAAAATAATGCACAATTCATTAAAAAAAATTGTACATTAAAATTAAATATGTATCAAATAAATGTCACAAAAAAACATTCTGCTTATCAAAAACGACGCTCATGTAGTTCACCCGAATTTCTGCCGGCAGCGATGCTAGCAGAAATTCTGCTCATGTGTTTCCAGCATTAGATTTGAATTTTTTTGGTGTCTTTTGTTTAATAAAATATTGACAACCCAATTCAGTAAATTGATTAATTTTTTCAGAGGCATTAATTCATGAAGCAACTATTATCCTAACTTCACAAAATATCGCTAAACGTTGTATAAAAATTCACATGTTTTCGTAAAAATTGCAGATTCTAGATGATTCATCAAACAGGTATCATAAAATGTATTACCATACTTTACTAAACTTATGTAGGGTCATTAAAATGGGCGTCAGTTTGTAATCCTCGCGCCCTATAGGCAAACTTTTTTGTTTCACCCTCCCTACCCAAGCAAAAAAATAGGTAGTGTTAAAAATATTGTTAAGGTGATACAAATATTTAGATAAATATCGGAAATTTTTTTTCGCAAATAAAATATAGGACATATTTTGGCGATGCGCGATGCACTCGGTTCAATGCGCGTTGAAATAGATTGAAACTCATTACATAAATTCACTGCTTAGATGTCTTTAGAGCCTTCATGAATTAATGTTCCCTCAAGCTTAGTACACGATGCATACAGGTGCTGTGTTGTTACCTGTTTTAGGATGTGAATGTCAAAAATAAATCCAAAGACTGACTCGAGATTTTGCATCTGCTCAAATCTCTCATTAACGGAGATAGCAGTATAAAGGACTGCAAAGTAAAAATGCACTTTAAATCTTTGCTGGGGGTTCTAAATGAAATTATCTTGCCCTTCATATGAAAATTGTTTTTTTTTCCCGAATGCGATTTTAATCTGGGCCAAATTCCGCTGGTAAGTCAATTTCTTTAGAAAGCTCAGAAGCATCTACTATTGCCAAATCCAATATCGCTCCTTAAGTTCTCTAAAAACAATTTCATATTCTGTAATTGTTGGATATCAGAATGAATATTTAAGTTTTTTTTCTTGGAACATTTTCTCGTTACACGAGATGTTTTCTATCGCAAGGTGAAGTTGCGATTACACGCAAAATGAATTTGTGATGCTACTTGTCTATGCATGTGTAAATTTGCTTTATTTTTGAATTGACGGACCTTATATTGATCTAATAAAAAATATCATATATTACGGATATTCAATTTTAGATTTTATTTGAAAAAAAAAAAATGGAAAAAAAGTATAAAGGCCGTATTTTTAGGCGTACACTTTCAAAAATACTCATTTTATATGTATACATCAAAAATGGGATACTTATGTATTTATAACAAGATCTCATATATATTTCGTTTTCATATACAATAAGCGAAAATAACAAATAACTATTAACATTAAAATGTACGCGTAAAACAATATTTAAAAACATTGGTCATCCCATGGTGGTTTCGAACAGTGGTTTATTGCTCTCAGGTGCAATGTATAGATATTATACCCTTACATTCTTTTTCATTATAGTTCTGATTGTATGTAAATAATATCTATATTTTTTCGATTGGAGATATCATATATAAGTCATCTTTTTCGGTATTTCAATAATCGTTATACTATTAAAAATTGATGAACTTAAGATTTAACCATTGCATTCGGCATAATAATCATTATAAATGTACTCGTAACAAAAATATTCACAAATGGGTTAAATTCAAGAATAAATGCATTAAAATTATGCATATAAGAAAATCATGTTTCAAGAAATCAATTTTCTCAATTTTGATTCCCAAATTTTTGCTTGAATTGAGTATTATTACTGCACAATTTCATCAATTTTGTGAAAACTATAATTTGATCTTATAATTCTGAAATCAAAATCAATAATCCAAAAAAAGAGATTAAATTATTTGAATTAATCAGTTAACCATTATAATAAATTGAGTACCTATATAAGTATCAATTTTGAAAAGCATGATTATGCAGAAAATTTCTCATTTCGATTAAAATTGTAATTATAATTCATGATATTGTGCGCTATATTCTTAAATTTTTATCAATTTAAAATTTATGCATTTAAGAATAACCTATTCTTAATATTAGAATACCATTTCTCTCAGTGTATGAACTCGATAAACTCGATTTGACAAAATTGAAGGAGAGGAATTGAGTTATAATTTTGAATGAAATTAAAAATACAAAATTTACAGTTCAATTTCAGCTTTCACTTTAAAATGATTCGAGAAATGTAAGTTTAATATTCCAAACTAAATTTTAATTGCAATTAGTATAAATTGCAGTACGAAACATGATTTAAAACAATAAAATTATTTAGTGTCAGAATCAGCACGATGTATAAAAGAATATAATATAATTAGATTGAGCAAAAATCCGAGCGTAATTTAGCTTTTTTTAGTTTAAAACTTGCGTGAATCATTTAGTCTCAACCGTCACGGTGTTTTTTTTTGGAGTAAGTATCGCTTACCAATCTAAATTTTTAAGTGTATAGATGTGGAACCATTTTTGGACTACTTCTCCAGCAATTTGTAACCCAGGAGAGTTAGTTTATCCAAGTTTATAGCCAAAAACTTGATACTTTTTTGTTAATGAGTGAAGTGAAATCGTCTTAAGATAAGGTCTAGTTTTGATTTTCTCAAAATTTGATCACATAAAATTGAAATATCGTATGCACATGACAGTTGATTAAATTGATTAAATTATTTGCGAACAAACTTTCGCTGATTCTTAACAATTTAATTAATTTATTATTATATTTTCGAGGACAAATTACGAAAATCTCAAAATTCAAGACACAAAGAATTTTTGCTTTTTTATTAGTACTTTTCCTCTTTCTTTATTTAAATAGAAATAAACAGATTTTGGACTAAAATATTCAATTTGTAAAAAAGCGGCCGGTTGTGAGACACGACCTTTAAACGTAGATGCTTTAAAGTAAGAAAATACATTTTGCTTAATCAGAATAGAAACGTAAGTTTCAATCAAATAAAGTCGCTACAGTTCATTCAAATCAAATTATATCAAGTATGATTGCCGTGAATTAGGATAATTTGAATTTTTCATTCAAATCAACCGTAAACTGGGGTTCTATTATGAAATTTCTTCTATTTCTTAAAATACGACATCGTAAAATTCGACCTGTGGCAGATTTTGTTCGTAAAATTTAAGACAATGAGTTTGCATTTTATGTTATGCTTATGTGCCTACAAATAACACAATTAAATAATATTTAATTAAATTGTAATTTTTATTAAGATACATTAACTAATCAATTTGTATAAAATAATTATATAATTTACATTTCAAAAATTAATTAATTTTTAAATCATGTACATATGTATGTACAATAGTATTTTTTTTAATTTTCAATAATATGCGTTTATTCATCATCGAATCGAATTTTACGAAATCGTAAAAATTTCATAATAGAACCCTTGTAAAAATCATGTTGTTCCACTATCGGCGGTTCTACTGTTATCGAGTTACACATACATAATACCACATTGAGCAGCGAAGTTGTAGAATAAACGTCCTAAGTCAAAAACGAAAATTCAGTATTTACATAGGTTCAAAAGAATCTTAATATGGAAAATATTCACTGCTAATTCAAAATGTGTATGAGGAATGAAATGATTTCCATTACAAATACAAAATCAACAAACAAAAGAAATAAACAGCGAACTGTCTCTAATTATCAAAGAACATAAATATTAAATTATAAAGGCATTAACAGTTTCGGTGTTTTTGATTTAATATAATGAGATGAAGGACGGAGATGACCCGACAGGCGAGTACAAAATATGTATGGCGATATGTGCAAGAAAAAAATAAATTTTTTTTGATCTATCGATTTTTTTTTTTTTGTGTTTTTCGAATTACCTAGCTATAAACATTTTTAAGGTTTATCTTTTTAAAAAGAGCTAATTGAGCTCTGTGTAATGGTTTTTGTCCCATTAATGAGAGTTCATTCGTTGAAAATTTAGTTTCCTATTTTCTCGAATTCAGAGGAAATAATTCCCACAAATCACTCGAAACAAACAACGGTCCACGAAGCACTTCATTGATTCTTCCCAACAACCACATTTGTGGAGTGATATTGTCTTCTATCCTCTAATTGCACTTCCTTCACAGCATTTATTTTGAACGCTATGTATACATCTGTTTGTAGACCTAGTAAATAGTCCAACACTTGGCCAACACTTTCAAAATTACTGTAGCAAAAATTTAATTCGTTGAAACCGGTTGAACTTCCAATGATGGATTAAGAAGATTCGTTAAAACTTCTCCAACTATAAATATGCCGGATTTAAATAATTTAAGTCATTAGGATAGTATCTGACAAACTAATGTGCGATACTCATAAAGTCTATCGCATTATCTTAATAAATATGAGTACAAAATCCTTAACGTGAAATAAACCGAATTAATGCCTCTATATAAAAAATTCTGTTATTAAGGCTGCGGTCGAATTCTCGGGTAAATCATTTACTGCGGTAAATTTACATTTTGAATGTTCGTTTTCTGTTAAATTACGCATTTTTTTCTATTTTTTACTCGTTCAATTCTTATAACAATAAAGAATAAAGTATCTAAACGTAAAAGATTTAACTTTTTTTATTTCCCTTACTCTCCAGCAAAAAAAGGTAAATGCATTTACCGAATTTTGCGGATTTACCCGAGAATTCGACCGAAGCCTAAGTCTTCTATACACACAAAAAAATAAAAGGTCACCACAACACCGAATCGGTGTTACATAGTGTCCCACCGATCGGATATTTATAATTTGAATCCAATCGGATATTATAATAAAAATGGCATAAAATACATTTGGATAAAAACTTTTACACCGCATAAAACCCAAACAGGAACATTCATCTTTAGGAAAACACCTAGAGGTGCATTTTATTAAATCCAAAAGGAGTTTTTATAAAAATTTATCTTTTCGGATAGATAAAAATATTTATCCGTTGATGCGTATTTAATTTTATAAAATATATTCAGTTGGAGGAAAATAAAATACTTTTTCGGATAAAAAACCAATTAACACCGCACATTTTTTGAGTGTATGGTTTTTATCCCATTGGTATTTTATTTTAATGTATATGATTTTAATATGTTCCGAAGATTGTAAGAGAATTGAATCTTCTCATCATGCCACTGCGACTAGACTGATTGTATCACAATTTAAATTCTATTATACAGAAGGAATATGCAGGTTGCTTTAGCGAATTTAACTAATACAGCCAAAATCTCTTACAATTTTACTTTTTCACGAAAACTCCAAACGGTGTAAATATTTACTCCGATAGAACGAAAATAATCTCTGGAAAGTACCTTTTAAAAAAATCCGCTGTTGACAACTTTTGCGTTTACTCCGAACGGTGTAAAAGTATACTGTTCGATCCTTTTGAATATTTTAAAATTTGTACCCGATCTTGCGGAGTTAATATGGTACTATTGGATAAAAAATAAAGTTTTTTTCGAATAAAATACCATTCACACCGCAATATTTTTTTGTGTGTAAGAACACATGAACTACTTTTTAGTGCTAAAACAAATGAATAAAGCAACATAAAAGTTTGGTTACTAATTCCTTAATTTACTTTTCAATAGAAACCTGCAAAATCTTTAGTCCTGTTGCATGAACAATTGTTATTGGCTTTTTAACTCGAAGAGCAGGTAGGCTTCCCATTAATTTATTTTTCAATGCTGGCTTTGTGTTAAAGCACGGAATACACTTTAAAATTATTTATTTACAAAGGCTTCGACCACCTCTAAATTATCTAAAATGTTTGTCTCAAACCAACAGCAATCTTTCATGTTACGATTTATCAATTAATTTTATTATGTTGTGTGATTTCAATAACACAAGTTAAATTAACATTCTCAAGATGCCCGCCCAACCTAACGATACCACGCTTAAACAAAAATGAATTCAATGAACAGATTTTACTTGATTTTGATACATGGTTATTACTACTGAAGCATCTCAATTCATCATGGAAACTACCCTTGTGGTCAAGAATTCAACCGCTGTGCAGTTTATGCAGCAAGTCAGTCAAAATTTAAGATTTGAGGCCAAAGCTGTGCGTTCCATTGGATTAAAATGCAGAAAACAAAAACAGGCTGCGTATTTCTTTCGGCCATTTTAAAGTGTTTGGAAAAACTGCAGCTGTCAATTTTTGGTTTTTAACCTAATTTTACAGCCAAAATGGATAATAAAGAAGAATAGTAAATGATCAATAAATAATTTAAAATAAATTGCAGCCCAAGTTTAGTATTTTAAGATTCAGATAATGATGAACAGTTAGCCTCAAATGAAGGTGCTATATCACAAAAGTAAGAAGGAATATAAATACTTATTATACTATATGTAAAAATGCACTATACCCAAAATGAAAATATTTGTTAAACGTCAAATTGTTGCCCTGCGACTAACGACTAGGTAGACTGCAAGTTGTTTCAAAATGCAGCCGAACTGCCTGTCAATTTTTTCTTGCAGCACAAACTGCACAGCGGCTGAATTCTCGACCGCACCCCACTTAACTGACTATTTAATAAGATACGAGTTTCACTTTTTTCTAGTTCCTGAGGTGTAGTTTATCATAATTTCTAGCTAGTGATTTTTTTTTAACAAATCGCAGACAGATCGCAAACAGTCGCAAACAGATTGCAATATCTGCTAGCAATCTGTTGTAGTTTGAGGAAACACGTCCCAACTTTTCTCGTTTACGGCCAAGTACGCATTTAGTAAATCCTTCCTTGATTCGACATCTTTTTCAGTTATTTTATTCCAATTTTGATTTGACCAATGCACCAAATCTTGATTTACATAATTAGGGCCCCGGATGAACCAAACATCCCATTGATCCGGTTTTGTTAATTCCAAAAAATTTTAAATCTTTACTGTATCAATTAATATTGCTAATAATAATGCTGCTCTAGTCGTCAATTTGTTTAATGGCATAACCGTTGATTTAGCACATAATAGCCTTTTCGAACAATTCGTACGTTTATTGAATGTCTGCACCGTAACACTGATCAGACGCATCACCGACTTCGTATTTCAACACTTTCTAAATCCGAAGAATAACATACATACCCAGGAATTGTAACCTTTAATTTTTTAATCTGATCTCTGTAAAGCTGCCAATGTTTTCTAAATTTGAATGAAGGTATTATATCGTTGTGAGATAATGCAAAATGTTTTTAACCATAAACATAACTGGAGCGCAAATTACCCTAGAGAGCGTTGATCTTTTGGTTAATTTCTTAACGTTTCAGAACATGTCTGTATTTATCTTCCGATTTAATCCTAAAATTGTAAGCATTTGCATTTGATTGTGTTTCTTCGTGGCTCGTTGGAATGTTCTCTTTACGATTGGAGGCTCACTTTTGAGGCTTGAACCCTTCTTTTGCTAAAAGCTTAATAATGGTAGGTAAGTTAGTTAGTAAACCATCTACATAAAAGTCTGATTTTAGTTTGATACATTTTTTAATGTCAGATGTTAATGCAACTATATGCTTCCGAACACGAAGAAAAGTTTTAATTAACTCGTGTTGAACAGACTTGGAAACATTGCATCACAATGATTTTCGTTGTGGTTGTAGAGCTTTCTCGCATTACATGATGATGTGGTAAGTAATAGGCTTTACCAACTGACCATTCCACTAAAGACGGCTGTGCCTCGATTTACATATGTCCAAGAGTCTTGTCAAAATATTTCCGAAAGTGATAATTGCTACGAATCACCCAATTTAAATATATTTTTATTTAAGGGCATTTTGACCGATTAACGTCCTGATAAACCATGAGACGTTTACTATAATGGCCCTCGACCTCCAATTTTGCTGCTAATATTTATGTTTTACATTAGCTTTCCTAAAGCCCAACACTTTTGTAACTAAGTTGAAATATCACCTTGAGAAACGCTATTTATTGGTTTTGAAACTATTGAATAATATATCCGAATACGGTATTTTGGAGGTTCGGCCCAAATCCACATGTTAATTTTATTTGGCCGATGAAATTCGAGATCCGCGAATTTGGGCTTAGGCCCATCCTATATTAATGTAATACTTAAAAGCATTGCAGGTAGATTCTCGGTAATTATTTGGAAAGATGAGACATTTAATGGATTTTTTATAATTCCGAATTTCTTGGTTTAATAACAGCTTCCGGTACTATTTAAATTTTCCACCAATCCCATTAATCGACACATTTATTGATCTTGATTTACTTTCCACAATACTATATAAACTTTTGGTGATAAAATGTATGGCAGGGCAATTGTCCAATAAAACTCGGCTTGGCAAATGTCGATGATCAAACTGAAACAATCTTCATCTAACCCTAATGATAATTAATGCAACTTCGCCTTAACCATGACCTAATTGTCTAGCTGTTGGGGTTCATTACTTCAAGAATTTTTTCTTTGGCCGTTTTAAATTATTGAACATAAACAAAATAAAATAATACAAAAAACCAAGCTTTTGTAAAGGAATTACAAACGAGGAGAATTCAAACTTTTCAGATAAAAACATGGGAAATCACTTTTTTGTAAGACATATTTGTAAATGAAACGTTACAAATTCTTAGTTATCGTCTCTTTAGTAATGAAAAATCATAGTTTTGAGAAATTTACACTTATAAAGTTTTTAAAATAAAATCTTTCAGTTGACAAAATTGGATTTTCTATCAACTAAAAGATTTTATTTTAAAAGGATTTTTCAAAAAAAAAAAAAAATTAAATGCTACATTTAGTCATAGTTTTGACACTATGATTTTTCATATACACGCACTTTACTAAAGGGATTGCGTTATAAAATATTTTCATACTATAAAGGTTTGATATCTTGATTTATTTACTACAAATCTGACCACACCATTTAGAAGTCAATAAACATTACCTGGAAAAATTTTAAGTTCTAAAATTGTTTTAAAAAGCTAAAGAAATTCATCATAATATATAGTCTAGACTGAAAAAAATTTCACCTATTTATGAATTTATAGATTTTTAAATCGTGGTGCTGATGGCTAGAATAATCAGGCCAAAACAATATTCAAGGTCTATTAATTCCCTATCACAAATATATTTTTCTCCCTCTCTAATTTATTACGTGGCGGGGTTATCTGAGTTTTAAAAAAAACATGTCTCCAATAAAACCAGATACAAGCTCTAGATGCTCTTCTGTAATATGCGGGTGAATTATTAAACTGTTTAATAATATAGCGGAACAAACACTCCAAATGTGTTAGCTCCTTAGCGGTACTGCTTAAACAAAACACGCCAAAAAAAATTGACATAAATTCGCTTTACCTTTATGTTGGTTTTCTGGTAGTGAAAACAAAAATTCGAGGGTTTTTTTAGCTTAACTCATTTGTATTCCATGATGTATCACTTTTGCAACACCAAACATGATTTTTTTCATTTATACAAATCGGACAAGATTTTTCCTGTATATTTAATAGATCATGTTTAAATGTCAAATTTTCTTAAACCGCAAGAGCTGCCATCATTCAGAAAACTCCGAAAGCATAAGCAACTTTCACATAATGCCCCTAGGTGTTACTAAATATTTGGTGTCAACATTTGTATGACATTTTTATGTGTGCATTTTGTAAATATAAACAAAAATATTTTCGTGTTATAAAAGTGATTAGCATTAATACGTGATAATTAAATTGATTTTGGCTGTCCACTTTTGAAAAACGTCAGAATATTTTTTTTTGATTGTGTAGTGACATCTAGTGGCAAACGCTCTGTACTTTTTATTTGATTGTGCTACCTCTTTCGGTAAAAGCTCCGTATTTTTTCTTTAATCGTGCTGCCTCTTTCGGAAAATGCTCTGTACTTTTAGATACATAATGGAATGCAACGAACATTTATTTTGTATATTCATTTGTATGCAACCAGTGATGAACTAAAAAACATAATTAAATTTGTGGTAGGGCTAAAACGGGTATCCCGACAAGAAGATATTGACAAGTTTCTCAGATGGCATAGAAATGCCTACCGATTTATTTTTGGAACCTCCTAAACTTAACGTGGAAAGCGATAAAGATTCAGATGAAGGGAACCTGATCATTTTTCTTGCAGACTGGAGTAGAGATTAGGTTCGGACGATTGGTTACAAAACATGAAACGCTAAACAAAGCAACTGAGACAAAAATCGTCTGACAAAAGGATTCGGGGAATGAAGAAAATTTTCCATTATCTGCGAAAATGTTTTAACCTATACATATAGCTTATGGGCAAGATCCAAAATTTATCCATTAAGCACTGTCGAAAGCAATTGATTTTTTGAGGTGATTTTAACGAAATTAAATCAATAAATAACGTCGCAAATGGATGACGACGGATTCGGATGAGGACAACGCACTTATTTCAAAATTCGTTTTTGTGATATGCATGAAATCCTTTCAACAAATTACCGATTTACTTAAGTTCGACCCTTGATCGACCATTTTTGTTTCTTGTTTGTTAAAATCTAATGTTACTCTTCCGGTGGATTTAGTGTCCTTTGAAGGAAAACTTAGTAACACTAAATTTACAACACACAAGTTTCTTCTTACCATCACTGGTGGCAATCGAACCGTGAACCCCCAAGTTATAAATCAAAACTCTGCTCATTCTGTTGTACTAAGAGCGACAAAGTCATTTAAATGTTGTTTTCCTTAAATACGCACTTGCTAAAATGGTTGGATTCAAATCTTTTGAATAAGAAGCTCAGAGACTGGTACTGACAATGAAATAATTCTGACTAGGGTTGTTAAACCATTTTGGAGAACTTACAGGGGCGTAGCTCATCAGTGTGTGCATGCTGAGGGCAAAAGTCGTAAAGGCTATTGAGATTGCGGTTAAGTCGATAAAGTCATTGTTCTAGCCACCACGTTGTATTGGTGATAAAGGTTAAAGTGATGTGCCTCTTTGATCGAAATCGCGATTGTATACCATGAAACAGATTTGAATCCAACAATGTATGCGAGCGTGTCTGCGTATAAACAAATCAAATTCAAAACAAATAATTTAGTTTAGGTTGGGTAACTATGTAAACGATTTAATTTTTCAAAATATGCATAAGTAAGCAATCTTAATTTAATTTTCTGTATTAATTATTCATAAAAAAAAAATTCACAAAGATTGTTTATAAAAATGTAAAACATTATTATTATTATTATTATTATTATTAATAAACCGCAATAACAACAACAATGTCAATTAATTGTTAACTAATTGTTTTGATAGTTCCGCATAATCATTGATATACGTGTTATATACTCGTATATCGTAGGATTAGAAGATAACAAAAATATGGAAATCTAGAGAGGTATATTGCAGGGAATTATGCAAGAACGTCTTTCAGTTTTAATTGATAAACTATAGAAATGATTAAGTAATATAAAAAAAATCAGCAACTCATTTCACAACAAACATGATGTCGTTAATAAAATAGTTGACGAAACGTTGCGTTGACGAGTTTAAAATAATAATCAAAGTAAATATTCTTAAGGTAGGCAACGGTTACAATTTTTTTGAGTTTATGCTTTTTGGGAATTCCATCATTTTTCCACAATTACGCAGACGTTTACGATAAATGCAATACATGGCTTAAATTTGTAATTTTTGGGGAATTCCTCATCATGTGCATGTAAGAAAATTATCACATTTTTTTTTTGGTGTTAATCCATGTCTCTGTTGACTTTTACAATTACATGCTTGCTTAAGTTCTTCGAATTCAATCGTTTTAGTAAAAAAAAAACTTTTAGAAATCGATGACAAATTGTTACGTGCCGATTCTTTGTTGTTTACCGATTAAGTTTCCAAACAATTTAATTATGTACTAAAAATCGTTTAAGCCAATTTCCGCGTAAACTATAGATTTTAAAGTAATCAGAAATCTTATGGGGCTGAAAAAGTCCCCAAAAAATAATTAGCCATCTTAGAAATTGGTAGGTAGGAATAAATAGATTTGTTTTTATTTTTCTTAATTTTTTAATTGTTGACATTAAAATTAAATTCATTTTTTTTCTAAATTGGAACTAAATTTCATCTTCTGTGCGTCCCGACACTCAATCTTCGTACATTTTTGGTAAACAACAAACTTTCAAATTTAGTAGAATTTTATATTGCTGGCCTCTAAAAAATAATTTAAAATTGGCAAAATTTGGAAAATTTGAAGACATTACAAACTACCCGATTACTTTAGCGATTACTCCATAGTTTTTTAAAAGTGAGATTCTGAGTTCTTCTAGACGTTTAATTATCCATATACATCTATTGCCAACCAATCTTCTTTCAGACAGTAGCTCATCAATGTCGAAAATAGACAGAGCGGTGCGACTTCGAAATCGAAAATTTAACGGTGATTATATCTTAAATCGTCTTTTACTTCTACTCGAATTAAGAGTTGATGGATAGTTTATCTGAGGCAAAGCTTTGGAAATTAGAATTCACTTCATAAACAAACCAGTGGTACTTTAACTACGACGGGTCGCAACTCCAAATGGGGTGTCAAATTATTTTATTCGGTCCCGAACAGATCAAAGAAAAAAAAAATGAAAAAGTTTAAATTACTTTAGTGAAATACTTTAATTTACTTAAGTGAAAAATGAAGAGAGGCTTGAACCACCACCAGCGAACAGGGCGATGGGTCCGGCCAACACCCGATTTGGAGCTTTAGAAAAATTCTTTTTTTTATGAACGTTGTAGAAAATAATGTTTTTTCGAACTAGTGATGCAATGTTCCGATTTCTACAGGATTGGTGACTGGTGGCACAAACTACATCCGTTATTGCTCTGCTCAATTTATCTTTTAATTCTTCTTCTATAATAACGCTTAGCAATACGCAGTCCCAGTTTGGATACACAATTCGCTGGTGCCTTAAATTCAAATTGTTTTTACTATAGGAAAGTTCAGGTCGTTGTGAACAGCCAATGATCTCAAACCAGTCCCTACGTGTATGCTGATGACAGCAAATTGTCAATTTACTCATCCCATTTTCAATTAAATTTTAAAAATGTTGGCTAATAAAACATTAATACAATAACACAACTCGTCTTATAGTGAATGATGCACTAATAGTCATCCCATTTCTTCAATTAAATTGTTTTGACCGTTAAATATAAATTTATAAAGTAACAATCTAATAAACAAAGACAACAAAAATTGTTTTTTCAAAGTTAAATAAATAGAATTGTTAAGAAAATTAATAACTGTTTCGTGTTCGCTGCTTTATTATTGCATTAAGTAGTTGATCGTTTAAAACAAGATCCGTAAAACTATTGCAGCACAAACAAAGGTAATAAAGATAATGTTGCATGTTACAAATGTGCGTGTATACAAATCAAAATGACACATTTAGAAAAATTTTATTTATCGCCTAAAGGCATTTCTGTAAACAAACGGAATGTCTAGTTTATCGATGATGCGGATAATCAGTTATCACTTCCAAAAAAAAAAATTCGAATTTATGTTGTTTCTTTACGTATTAATTTATGTACATAGCACCATAACACACTTTTTGTTTAAGGTTTTTCCCCTCATTACAAATTTATGTACAAAACTTGATTTTTATGTGATCAATTTTATGTATAACGGGAACAGCATAACATTTATGTTTTATATTTTTGGTCAAATCGCTATTGACGCTGGTTCAAACTTGTATTGATTTGAATGAATCGCTTAATTGATTAGAAGGGCGCATTTCCACTACATACGTAGCAGGTCATTCCATACAGCAATATTGTTATAACATGTTATTAAATTTAAACGGCTGTTTCTACTATATAACATTTATGTTATATAATATGTTACAAAAATTTATACAAAATGTTTATGTAAGTATAGCCGCATTTCTTAATGTTTGATCTGATCCAGATAGGGCATCCAATTTTTGCCCAAAAAATAATTCCGGAATTTTCGAATTTAAATGTTCTCGATTTTGGAATTCCGGAATTGACTTTTTATTAAATAATCTCTGATTAAAAATTGAAAATCAAAGTTACAAAAAACAAATTTTTTTTTTATTTCGTTTAAAATTATTTCGTTTTAAAATGAATGCTCATATTTATGAACAATGCTAACTTGCAGTTACTACTTACACAATTTTTACTCTCTGCGGTTGCACTAGAGCGATTTCGTCCCAAGTGAAATTTCGCTTATGGGAATTCCAGAAAAACAGAAAAGGAGCAGGGCCTGGTGCCGCTCTCTAAAAACACTTAGTACAGTTATGGTCCTGCAAGCGTCATTTGCCCGCTATTTGCCAGTTAGTTCATGAGTAATAGCGGCACAAAGGGATCGAGCGTACGAAAACGTCTCAGTGCGATCGGTGTGTAAGTTAAGTGAAAATTTAAAAGAGGAAATTAATTAATTAAAACCTGGTAAAATTCTCTCTAGAAAGCCTGCTCGTTTTGCTGATACGCAGTACACATAATATAATTTTTAGGTGTATTAGTCACTACGAAAAGCCATTAAAAAAATTGTATATTTAGTCGTCTATCACTCACACCACTCAATGTGGTATCAAACACACTATACTAACGCCGATTAATATTTGAGCATTTTCAGTCTTTATTCTGTGTTAATGTATATACAAAATGACAAAAATATGTTTTTTATTTTTCGTAGTGACATTTTTGCAGTGAAAATGATCTTAATCGAGGAAATCCTTGATTTCTCTTTCGTTGAAATTATGCATATTCAAGTGGTCAAAAAATTATACTATTTTCGGCAGAAACCAGGTTGTCCATTATGAGAAGCTTCACAAATTCTATAAATTTTATAAATTTAAATTTTATAGATTCAAGAACCTAACCCGTTCTATAAATTGTTCAAGTCTGTTTAGTTCTATAAACTCTACAAACTCAAATTTGACTTATTTTAACAATTTCTTAATTTCAATAAATTTCATAAATTCGATTAATTCTACAAATTTTAGTATTTCTAAAAAATTTTATAAATTTTACAAATTCAATAAATTCTTTGAATTCTATAAATCGAATAAATTCTGTAAATCCTATAAATTTTATTTTTTCTATGATTTCTATAAAGCCTAAAAATTCAGTATTAGGTTAGGTAAGTTGAAGTGGCACAGAATGTATCCCCTTTACCCTTACTTGAACTATTTAGAACTATTTAGGTAGCGTAGAACATTGCGCACTTTACTGTTTTCAAGATCTGACAGGTTGTCCATCTTGAATGTACCTAAGTATTTATCTCGCTGCGTGCTAATGCCGGATATGAGCAAAGGAAGTAAACTATAGTCCGTTTCTCCTCCTCGTCCAAACAGCTTATGCAGAAATCATTTTCCTCTAAACCCTGCCTTCACGAGAGCTGAATGAACTGGTGCGCCTTAAGTCTAGTTTTACATCATTTCAAGTGAGGCTGTCAGTCCAACCTTACCAGTTTATGCACTGTCACAGGCTCTCCAGACTTACTCTTTCCGGTTGCAGCAGGTGAAAAATTCAGTAAGTTTATGAAATAATTTTATAAATTCATTAAATTTTATGAATTTTTTACATTTTTCTATAAATTCTGCTAACTTAAATTATTGTTTTTCTATTTATTTTTCTAAAATTTCCCAATTTTTATAAATACTATAAATCCTTTGAACTCTGCAAATTTTACAAAATCGATAAATTCTATAAATTTCATTCATTCAAATTCTTTAAACTTTGTAAATTCCAGAATTTTACAAAAAAATTATTTTCCTTCTTAAATCGACAACATTTTAAAGCAAAGATTTAATTGCTACGTGTAGTACCGTTCGTACAATTAGTCATACATGATTGAAATCAAGTGTTTCCTATTTTTCTGGGTTTTCTCATTAAACGTCTCGCATCGCTTAGGCTAGATATTTGGTGGCGATATTTCCCACTGCAAATATGCTCTCTTAGCCTCGAAGGGCACTTCCATTGTCCCAAAATTAAAATCCTTTTTGAAACGCAGAGGAAAGCAATCTTACATACCGCTGGTGGCGATGCAAAAACGTGTACCTAGGTTTTTGATATTTTTCAGGAAGCTGGCTGGAAAATCGAGCAAATTTGTTATAGTACCTATACAAAATGTTTATGTAAGTCGCATAGCCGCATTTCTTAATGTTTGATCTGATTCAGATCAGGGGTGCGATTATGTAAAAATTACGAGTTTCGAGTTTTTCGAAATGCGACTACTTGTAAGACATTACGAGTTCTCGTAATTGCGACTTGTTGTTATTGTTTTACTCGTAACACTTTTTAAGTACGACAGACAACTCCAACCAAAGCAACCTTGATTATACAAGCCATAATCTAAAAAACGAAGCTTTTATAAGGGAATTAGAAACGACGAAAAAACCAAAATTTCCATAGTAAAACACATAAAACATATGGGAAATCACTTTTTTTCCTAAGACAAATTTGTAAATGAAAACGTTGCAAATTCTTAGGCTGCGTACCAATAGTCGGGTAAATTACTCTTTTACCTACTTTTTAACAGTGTACAGGGTAAATTGAAATACTGTACTAAAAAGTTGGGTAAAATAGGAGAAACAAATAAATGACGTTGTTGTTAACTTTATGACGTTTTAGTGATTTTTGTTAAAATTTCCGTGTTTTTCATTATAAATAAATACGTACTCAAAGCTAATAAAATAAATTTTATTTTTATTTTACGAAATAAAAATATTAAAAAATATTTGACGTTTCCTTTTGCACCTAGCCGCCAGCGATTTTAACCCTCCGAACCATAATTTGTGTCCATCAAACCATTTTTACTTCTAGAGAATTGGTACGCCAATTGAGGTAAATATGTACTAAAATTGAAATTTACTGTACTAAATGATTTACCCGACTATTGGTACGCAGCCTTAATTATGATTTCTGAAATATTTTCATAAATGTTTGAATTTCAACATATATGAATATCGTTTAAGTAAATCGTTTTCATTTTCTTGTAATAATTGATTTATTTAAACCAAAATATAAAAAAAAGTTCATAACAACAGCGTTCTGGTCAAAATAAAAAGAAAAGCTTACTACAAATCGTGTGCATTAAGTCAATATACATAGATGGCAGTGGGCAGTAAACATTTTGAAAAATCGTACCAAAAATTGCCACTTGGGGAAATTTGAGTTCAAAAGTTGTAGGAAAAGCAAAACAAATTCACAAAATATTTAAGAACGTGTCATAATTTTGTGATTAAACAATCTTTTTCGTATTTTTCTGTATAAATCTGAGACATCTAACGTACACTAGTAAAACTAAAGATAAATTTAGCAAGTATTATTTTAATTCGTCAGAGCCAACTTTGATGTATTTTTCAAAATGAAAGTTCGAAAAATATATTTTAGAAATAATTTAATTTTAATATTTCTGCAATTAATATTTATTTAATACCAATATACCCTTCTTGTATATTGCTGCTAAATATATGTAGAACACTTTTGTATAAAAATTTCGTAACATTTTTGCTTTTTTCATTGAAAAACTTGAAGCTAAAAAACACCATTTTTACTATGAATTCCTATGGAAATCAGTGTAAAGTTATACATACCACTAAAAAAGCTTCGAAAAAATACGTCATAATGATTATGGCTCTATACTCTAGAAGGCTCTGCTCCAACTCGTAATGATTAAAAAGATTCTTTGCAAAAAACTTTTTCAACATTTTACGAGTTCTCGAAATTCATAACAAATAGATACATAATCGCACCCCAGATTATGTCTCATGAAACGACATCAAATTGCGTAAAACAAACAAACAGCAAATGTCAATTTCCTGTTTCGTTTCTTTTTGAATCGCGTGTTGTATCCATCATACTCTTTGTCGCTTTTTTCCTCTACCAATATTCAGAAAAGAATGTGATGAATACAATACTCGTGTGAATACATATGTGAATGCTTATGTTAAATAACGTTACATAGTGGAAACGGACGGGCCTTAATAAAATTTCGTTATTTAGTACAGCAAGAAAGAGATTATATAGAACGATTTTTTAACCATTGGACAAATTATACATTATTAAGGGGAAAGTTGAGATCTGTGGTTGGAAGGTACTAACATCACTATTTTCAATGTTTGATTTAGTTGATAATCTGTGGCTACAAGGCAAAACAAAAAAAAATTTAAAAATTCGTTAACATAATAAGATTTAACTGTGCGAGAGATTGAGTTAGATTTTACCTAAAGTTAAAACTTGTTCAAGAAAAGTTAAATTAAAGCAATTATATTAAGAATAAAATCGAAAAAATAAAAAAAATACGTAGGTTCATTACATTTTCGCCCTAAACTTAAACATTAAAGTTCGGAACACATTTTAAGTGATAACTTATTAAAATTTATAAACTTAAATTAAGAAAAATTAAGAATCCGGTAAACGGCGTTTATATGCCGCCCTTTAACTTTATCTGTAACTTAAAAAAAACTTATGAATTCCAAATTTACCGTCAAAACGTCAAAAAAAAATGAAAAAAAAGACGTTAAAAACAATTGTTTCCTCCCACCCCCTATTTAAAAGTGAAAACTCTGTTACACGTTTTTATTTTATTTATTTTTAATTTAATTCACTTTTTAAGCTTTTTTTGTTATAATAAAATAATTTTCTTTGGTTTTTAACTTAATGTTTTATTTATTTTTATTAATTATTTAATAAAAACCCGACGTTTCGACGGTACATTCCGTCATTCTGAGGGGCATAATTTTTACTACACAATTTGGAAGAAAATTTTATTTTTTTAATAACGAATGTTTTCCTAATGTAACTAGAGTTCAAATGAAAATTTACGAATTACTCAGTTTAACCGAAAAAATTTAAAGTTATACAATTTGAGTGACAAAAATTTTTTTTAAGAAAATCTACAAAATGTTGTCGTAATAATTTAACAAATATTTTGAAACTTCCTGGATATTTAATAAATTTTGAGATAAATTTTGTTCTTTTTTGATGTAAATGCTTTATTAACCTTTTATTGATATTCTGTTCCCTATCAAGTATCTTAGCGTCATCTATAGATAACGATTGGTTACTTCCACGTAGATGATTCGATAACGCACTGTGTGACGGTTTAAACTCATACGTAGAATCATAAATATGTTGACGAATTCGTTTTTTAAAATTTTGTTTAGTTTGACCGACATACTCTTTTCCACACGAACATTTTAATTTATATATTAGATTTGATTGTAACTCTATGGGGATTTTGTCTTTTAATTTAGTGAATAAAGCCATGTCCAAACTGTGAAATGCTCTACCAACAAGTTGTATATCATAATTTTGTAAAAGAAATTTTATTTTTTCGAAAAGAATTTTAACATATGGGATCGAAATGTAAAGCTTGCGATTATTTTCAACGATTAAATTTGGATTTACGCGCGTATTTTCCAAAATATTTCCCGAATTACTATGTTTGTCGATAGCCTTTCTAATTCCTCTAGTAACTAACCCTCTTGTATAGCCATTTTGAGTTAGAACATTACTTAAAATTTTGAAATTTTCGGCATAAAAACCCTCATCCGATAATCTCAAAATTTTTTCAGCCAACAGAAACACTGTATTATTTTTGTAAGATGATGGAAGCCACGAGTTATAATTTAGATACCGACCCGACCAGGTTTTTTTATGATATAAATCTGTAGTTAAACTTCCATCCTCATTACGTATTACCATAGTATCCAGAAAGGCTAAACGACCTTGATTTTCAATTTCACATGTAAATTTAATTCGCGGGGTAAAACTATTAAATGAATCCAAAAAATTATCAATTTCCGAACTTGGAATAGCCGCAATAATATCATCCACGTACCGGTAAAAGAAGATAGGTTTGACGGAAGATGTTTTTAACACTTCGGTTTCAACGTGTTCCATTACTAGGTTAGCCACTGTTGGACTAACTGGCGAACCCATCGGTGAACCAAACACTTGTCTAAAACATTTTCCCCCGAAACTAAATTCAGTATGATCTAACACAAATTTCAACCCTTCTACAAATTGTTCCGACTCTAAACTTGTGTTACTATATGCTTTTATGCTATTCCACCATTTTTTAACCAAAATTATTACCAAAGATGAGTCAACGTTTGTAAACAACGAGACCACAGCTAACTGAATTAAATAAATATTCCAATTGGACAAATTTAAGAGGAGTGTTCGGCAGCAATAGTGTCCAACTACTGAAAGATTTGTTTCGAAACAATTTGGCGTTAGCGAAAGCTAGGAATAAGAAAATTGTTTTGTTGAGGTGTCGAAAATTTCATGTTTATCCTTTCAACAGACGGTTGACGAATAAATTCAAAATTGATGAAAGGAAGTTTCAGGCCATTCAGGACAAATACAATTTTTCGATAATTAATTGTGAAATTAATGAAACTTTCATCAAAATTCATCGTTTAAATAAGAGTCGTGGTGAGCTGATCAATAAAATAAAAAGAAAATTTCCGGAAGAAGTTTACACTGATTTTTTTAATAATGCTTCGATCCGGTTTGAGTTGGTGTACGAAGATATTAAGAAACGTCAAATTAAAAAAATTGTGAATATGTTGGGGTCAGAGTTTGGTGAAACGCCAGTTTTAGAATCAACTCTACAAGCCAGTTCAGAGATTCGGCCAACTCATGGTCAGATGGAAGGAAGAGACACGACCGATGAAAAGTGGGTCGTAAATTTGACAAATTTGGAAATTCCTGAGGACATCATCAAAATTTTAAAGTTAGGTAATAAGTTTTGTTTACCTTTTAAAAAAGAAATTGTTCCTTATCACAAAATTATAGCGGATGTGGAGAGTGGTATTTCAGGACTAGATGAGACGGCTCATAGTAACATTAGAAATAGATTGGTAAATGTGTTGACGAACTTCAAAACAAACAATTTTTTGGGTAAAAGATTTGTGAGTATTGAAGAGGTCCAACTGATTCGAGGGGCTCAAAAGGCAAAGAAATTTTTGAATGAGCACCCGAATTGTATGTGTTGAAAGCTGACAAGGGTAACATAACGGTACTTATGCCAAAAATTGAATATGTAGAAAAAATGGAGTTACTCTTGTCAGACAACAACACGTACAGTGTAATTCGGAAAGTTGGTATTTCTTCAATGCAATCTAAATTAAATGTAATAATTGGCTCGTGGGAACGTTTAGAAAAAATTGAGAACAATTTGGCAAAATTTCTTAAAAATTATCATGGTACGACCCCACGAATGTATGGTCTGCCAAAAGTACACAAAATTGGTATACCCTTGAGACCAATTGTAAGCTATTTAGGTTCGCCTTTATACAATTTACCCAAATTTTTGTCTAACATTTTGAATCATTACGTGGGAAATAATTTTTCGGCTGTAAAAAACGCGGAAGATTTTAGAAATAAAATTAAAAATGTGTCTCTACCAACAGGTTATATATGTGGTCTCGTTGTTTACAAACGTTGACTCATCTTTGGTAATAATTTTGGTTAAAAAATGGTGGAATAGCATAAAAGCATATAGTAACACAAGTTTGGAGTCGGAACAATTTGTAGAAGGGTTGAAATTTGTGTTAGATCATACTGAATTTAATTTCGGGGGAAAATGTTTTAGGCAAGTGTTTGGTTCACCGATGGGTTCGCCAGTTAGTCCAACAGTGGCTAACCTAGTAATGGAACACGTTGAAACCGAAGTGTTAAAAACATCTTCCGTCAAACCTATCTTCTTTTACCGATACGTGGATGATATTATTGCGGCTATTCCAAGTTCGGAAATTGATAATTTTTTGGATTCATTTAATAGTTTTACCCCGCGAATTAAATTTACATGTGAAATTGAAAATCAAGGTCGTTTAGCCTTTCTGGATACTATGGTAATACGTAATGAGGATGGAAGTTTAACTACAGATTTATATCATAAAAAAACCTGGTCGGGTCGGTATCTAAATTATAACTCGTGGCTTCCATCATCTTACAAAAATAATACAGTGTTTCTGTTGGCTGAAAAAATTTTGAGATTATCGGATGAGGGTTTTCATGCCGAAAATTTCAAAATTTTAAGTAATGTTCTAACTCAAAATGGCTATCCAAGAGGGGTAGTTACTAGAGGAATTAGAAAGGCTATCGACAAACATAGTAATTCGGGAAATATTTTGGAAAATACGCGCGTAAATCCAAATTTAATCGTTGAAAATAATCGCAAGCTTTACATTTCGATCCCATATGTTAAAATTATTTTCGAAAAAATAAAATTTCTTTTACAAAATTATGATATACAACTTGTTGGTAGAGCATTTCACAGTTTGGACATGGCTTTATTCATTAAATTAAAAGACAAAATCCCCATAGAGTTACAATCAAATCTAATATATAAATTAAAATGTTCGTGTGGAAAAGAGTATGTCGGTCAAACTAAACAAAATTTAAAAAAACGAATTCGTCAACATATTTATGATTCTACGTATGAGTTTAAACCGTCACACAGTGCGTTATCGAATCATCTACGTGGAAGTAACCACTCGTTATCTATAGATGACGCTAAGATACTTGATAGGGAACAGAATCTCAATAAAAGGTTAATTTTGGAAAGCATTTACATCAAAAAAGAACAAAATTTATCTCAAAATTTATTAAATATCCAGGAAGTTTCAAAATATTTGTTAAATTATTACGACTTTACGACAACATTTTGTAGATTTTTATTAATTTTATATTTGTATTAGTGTGTAACAACACGAGAATACCAGAAATTTCATAATGCAAAAGTGCATTACAAATCCCCATCACAAATTTAGGTTTGTAGGCAGAGAGGTAAAGAAACGAGGGTTAATACGGTTGTTAAAAATACTGGTGTGGATAAGCCCAATGGATGGATAGTTTTAGTATAAAAAAATTCCGCTACGTGGAATCCACGATGATCCAATCGTCAATTCAGATAGGAAAAAATATTTCAGCGTGCTTTGTTTATCGCACGATTGAAAATTTTAAGGGAAATTTTTATTTTTTTTGTTTATACAAAATTTGCAATGGAAAAAGATGTAGGCAAGACTAGTAACTTTTCTATCATAATTAAATTCATGAGTGTTTAGATAAAGCCTAATGGCTATAAAAGAGTTTAAAA
Source organism: Tipula helvola (assembly GCA_963556165.1). Classification (NCBI taxonomy): domain Eukaryota; kingdom Metazoa; phylum Arthropoda; class Insecta; order Diptera; family Tipulidae; genus Tipula; species Tipula helvola. The sequence continues at coordinate 106,564,943 of OY744482.1, forward strand.
TTATTTACATACAAAAATATTTGCTATAATGGTGTTAGATCCCATTCACTAGGTCTATTGGTTTGATCCTTTGCAAACGTTTTACGGCAAACGGTCTACCGTCCAGCACATATCTCTATGTTTTCATGCTGTCGGAGACGTGAATCATGCTTGAGAGCATAATCTGCAATAACCTCATCGATGTATTGCTTCTTTAAGACTTTCGCTGCCACAGATGCTCCGGTGCATCAAGTATTTTTTCCATATACTGCGCCACAGTGGCACCTAGACATCATGCAAATTTTCCGTTATACCAAGCCGTATGTGCACTCATCCGCAGCCCGCACATTATGCATTTTTTCTTATACCAAAACACATGTGCCCCTGAAAATCATGCTATTTTTACCTTTACCAAGCCTCTAAGTTACGCACCGGAATGTGATGCATTTTTATCTCCCTAACGGCCGTTGGTGCACCGGAATATCAAATTTATTCTCAATCAAAAATGATATAAAATCATAACTAAACGGAAAAATTTGAATAAATAATGATAAAATAATTTCACTGGTTTTTTATTTCAAACAAATTCCACAATTCATCAGTACAGATAACGAACAAAACTTTTGAAATGTTGGAGTCGTTCATTTTCTTGAGTGGGACTTATGTGTCATATTAAAATGTTTCAGACATAAATGTTGGTTCTTCCCGTACTTTCCGCAAACTGTACTGACATGTTTGGTTTTTTTACTTGCTTCCTTAGGACCAAACCGACTTGAAACTTATTACTTACTTCTTAGTTTTCGGTTTGACTTCGACTTTTTGGAAGTTACCTCAAGATAATGCTCTTATTCCCAATCCGTATTCGAGTCTTCTTCAAATTCAATCATGGACATAATCAAACTCTCTCAAAAGTCAGCGATTACCATTATTTTGTGACAACTGTTATAAAGTATTAAAGCGTTAACTATTGCCGTATTTAACAGCAATTCAAACACTACTTTATGATACCATCGTACGGTTTTACGTAAGGTACGAAAAATAGCTGGATAATGTGTATTAATCTTTATATTTAATTCAGTTTCTCCGCTTATCTGAGCAGCACCCAAATCAACGTTATTATTCATTTTATTTCATCAAAATGCACAAAACACAATAATTCAACAAACATTTTTACAGAAATAACTAAATTGTATGTTAATCACTTAACTTTCCCTCTCGACTCGACTGAAATAAATTTGTTTGCAACTGCATTCAAATACATATACATATGACAAAAATTATATTTGGTCAATCCCCGTATTTTTTTTTTATAAGAATTTGATTTGAAAACCAGAAAAAAACGTATAAGAAAAAATGCATGATGTCCCGGTGCACCACGGCTCATAGGGAGAGAAAAGTGCATAATGTGCTGGTGCTACAGTGGCTTGGTAAAAGAAAATGCATGATGTGCGGGTGCACATGTATCTTAGTTTAGTACAAGTACAAAATGCATGATCATGAGGTCTTCATTTCTAATATACCACGGGGCATCGACATTCGTTTTCACGGTACAGCCCCAAAGCTGTATACCGTAGGTCCATATTGGTTTCAAAATGTACCGGTACAGAAGTAATTTATTATGTATACATAGGTCAGAGTGTCTACCTAAGAGCCACTACATTTTCCTATACTTCATGTTTAGCTCCTTCTTTTTCTTTTTGACATGTTGTTATATATTTTAATATTAATATAAGATTTAAAGTAGAGAACGCTTTTCTTATATTTCCAATTTACATATCCAATTTTTATAACTGAGTAGCCTGAGTGATATAGGTGTTGACCTCCCTCTAAACAAGGTGAAACAAAATTGACTCTAAATTGAAGAATCTAATATAAGGCGAGTTCAAATTTGATTCAAGTTTGTGTGTTAGTAGTTTTTATTCGTTTTCGAGACAACTGATGTGAGAATATTAGAAAAATTGCCGAAACAAAATTCTGTTTCAATTTCACTTCGCGAAAGTGAATGAGTTTTGAGTGACACGTAATTTTAGTACTAATTTGATAGTTTCTTTTTGTCTCATTTTAACTTCTGAAAGATGAGTCAAATTATTATCGTTCCTATTTTTCTTGTACCATGCTTTTTAGAATTCCCTTAATTTCCCTGATACATAATAACATTTTCTATCCAATATAAAATTTACTAACCTTAAAATTTCGTCCGCGCAGCATAATTTTGCTTTTAAATAGACAACGCAATGAAATGAAATGACAAACAATGCAATTGCGCACAAGTGATCGATCGGTGTGCGTAAAAGAATATAAAAGTATGTATGCATGTTTTTGAGAATGTCGTGTTTTCATATAAAACTTATGGTGCCAATTTTGATTCTCAAATTAGATACAAACTTCAGAAAAAAATGTTTCGAGTTTGATTCTCACCAAAGTGTTTATTAATTTTAATATTTTCTTTCACAACGGCATTTCATTGTTTCAATACGAATTGAAAAACATAAAATTTTGTATTATAAAACAGAGTTTAAAAAGGGATGTCATTTCGCTCTTCGCTCTTGCTCTTTTTCAAGAGCGAAAATAAAAAATATTAAAACGCTCTTCATAAGGAGCGATATTGTAAAACAAAAAATATCGCTCTGAAGAGCAGGAGCATTATTTTTTATAATAAGGCTCTTGCTCTTCCACTATTGCGTTTGTATTACCATATTTTCGCTCTTTGTTGTTGAGCTATAATGAAAAAACAAATACGCTCTGCTCTGATGAATAAAATTGTTATTAATATTATTTCGCTCTTGCTCTTGTTATTACGGCAAACGGTATTCAAAACGTTCTAAAATGCTCCCTTTAGAAAGCCAGATTTGTTAACGAACTGATACACATTTACAAATATCTACTGTTCTGAAATAAGGCCAACTAGGATATAACTAGGCTATTCCTTAACCGATTATGATGCAATTTGATATGCGATTGGAAATGGGATTCTAAAATCTTTATTGGATAAATCAGGAGTATGGTCAACTAGTATGGAACTTGACTATTTTTTAACCATTTTAGTGAAATTTGCCACACGCGATCGAAATGGGATTCTAAATTGATTTTTGGATGAAATTCTGGAATATGGCCAATTAGGAAGGAACTTGGCCATTTCTTATTAGAATTTGATGAAATTCAGCATGTTCGGTGGAAACGGGATTCTTAAATGATTTTTAGATAAAGTTCTGGAATATGGCCAATTAGGAACGAACTTCCTATTAGAAAGGAATATGGCCAATTAGGAAGGAACTTGGCCATTTCTTATCCGATTTTGATGAAATTTAGCATGTTCGATGGAAATAGGATTCTTAAATGATTTTTAGATAAAGTTCTGGAATATGGCCAATTGGGAAGGAACTTGGCCATTTCTTATCCGATTTTGATGAAATTCAGCATGTTCGATGGAAACGGGATTCTTAAATGATTTTTAAATAAAGTTCTGGAATATGGCCAATTGGGAAGGAACTTGGCCATTTCTTATCCGATTTTGATGAAATTCAGCATGCTCGATGGAAACGGGATTCTTAAATGATTTTTAAATATAGTTCTGGAATATGGCCAATTGGGAAGGAACTTGGCCATTTCTTATCCAATTTTGATGAAATTCAGCATGTTCGATGGAAATGGGATTCTTAAATGATTTTTAGATAAAGTTCTGGAATATGGCCAATTAGGAACGAACTTGGTTATTTGTTATCCGATTTTGATGAAATTCAACATACGATGGAAATGGGATTCTCAATTGATTTTTAGATAATGTTCTGAAATATGGCCAATTGGGGAGGAACTTGGCCATTTCTTATTCGATTTTGACGAAAATCAGCATGTTCGATGGAAACGGAATTCTTAAATGATTTTTAAATAAAGTTCTGGAATATGGCCAATTAGGAAGGAACTTGGCCATTTCTTATCCGATTTTGATGAAATGCAGCATGTTCGATGGAAATGGGATTCTTAAATGATTTTTAGATAAAGTTCTGGAATATGGCCAATTGGGAAGGAACTTGGCCATTTCTTACCCGATTTTGATGAAATTCAGCATGTTCGATGGAAATGGGATTCTAAATTGATTTTTAGATAAAGTTCTGGAATATGGCCAATTAGGAAGGAACTTGGCCATTTCTTATCTGATTTTGATGAAATTCAACATATACGATGGAAATGGGATTCTAAATTGATTTTTAGATAAAGTTCTGGAATATGGCCAGTTAGGACAGAACTTGCTTATTTCTTAACCGATTATGATGAAATTCGGTATATACGATGGAAATGGGATTCTAAAATGATTGTTAGATGATGTTCTGGAATATGGCCAAGTAGGATGGAACTTGATTATTGTTTAACCGATTATATTTAAATTTTTCATTTGTGCAGGAAATGGTATTTTAGAATGATTTTTAGATACACTTCTGGAATATGGCCAGTAAATTTCATTGAAATCGGATTTAAAATGGCCAAGTTTCTTATAATTTGCCATATTCCAGAACTTGATCTAAAAATCATTTTAGAATTAAATTTCTCTGGTTTATGCTGATATTCATCAAAATCGGATAAGAAATGGCCAAGTTTCTTCCTAATTAGCCATATTCCATAATCCCATTTCCATCGAACATCCTGAATTTCATCAAAATCGGAATAAAAATGACCAAGTTCCTTCCTAATTGGCCATATTCCAGAACTTTGTCTAAAAATCATTTATGTATCCCATTTCTATCAAACATGCTGAATTTCATCAAAATCGGTTAAGAAATGGCCAAGTTCCTTCCCAATTTGCCATATCCCAGAATTTTATCTAAAAATCATTTAAGAATCCCATTTCCATCGCACATGCTGAATTTCATCAAAATCGGGTAAGAAATAGCCAAATTCCTTCCTAATTGGCCAAATTCCAGAAATTTATCTAAAAATCATTTAAAAATCCCATTTCCATCGTATATATCGAATTTCATCAAAATCGGGTAAGAAATGGCCAAGTTCCTTCCCAATTGGCCATATTCCAGAACTTTATCTAAAAATCATTTAAGAATCCCATTTCCATCGAACGTGCTGAATTTCATCAAAATCGGATAAGAAATGACCAAGTTCCCTCCTAATTGGCCATATTCCAGAACTTTATCTAAAAATCATTTAAGAATCCCGTTTCCATCGAACATGCTGAATTTCATCAAAATCGGATAAGAAATGGCCAAGTTCCTTCCTAATTCGCCATATTCCAGAACTTTATTTAAAAATCATTTAAGAATCCCATTTCCATCGTATATGTATGTTGAATTTCATCAAAATCGGATAAGAAATGGCCAAGTTCCTTCCCAATTGGCCATATTCCAGAACTTTATTTAAAAATCATTTAAGAATCCCGTTTCCATCGAACATGCTGAATTTCATCAAAATCGGATAAGAAATGGCCAAGTTCCTTCCCAATTGGCCATATTCCAGAACTTTACCTAAAAATCAAGTTAGAATCCCATTTCCATCGTATATGTTGAATTTCATCAATATAAGATAATAAATGGCGAAGTTCCTTCCTAATTGGCCATATTCCAGAACTTTATCTAAAAATCATTTAAGAATCCCGTTTTCATCGAACATGCTGAATTTCATCAAAATCGGATAAGAAATGGCCAAGTTCCTTCCTAATTGGCCATATTCCAGAACTTTATCTAAAAATCATTTAAAAATCCCATTTCCATCGTTATGTTGAATTTCATCAAAATCGGATAAGAAATGGCCAAGTTCCTTTTCAATTGGGCATATTCTAGAACTTCATATAAAAATCATTTTAGAATCCTATTTCCATCGCACATGTCAAATTTCACTAAAATCGGTTAAGGTAAAGCCAAGTTCCATCCTAGTTGGTCATATTTCCGAACTTTATCTAAATACCATTTATTGAACTTTGAAAGAGCAATATCGTCTATTACAAAAAATATCGCTCCCATTTATTACAAAAAATATCGCTCCCTAATATATCGCTCCCTAATATATTTTCTTCAATCGCTCTGTAGTATTGATTGGGAGCGATATTTTTAACTTTTACGCTCCCTGTTTTAAGAGCGATATTAAAAATAAAAATTTAAATCACTTTGAAAGAGCGAAATAATTTTGTTTTTGTGTTTATCATTAAAGAGCAAGAGCATAAACGAATAGTGAAAAATATATTATTGGGAGCAAGAGCGATACTTTTTATAAAGAGCGAAAAATTTAAACACTGTTATAAAACAATGAATATTATGTAATAATACATTTTGTAAAACTGGTAATATACATTTAGGCTGGTACAGCAAATTATTTCATTCGATATTCAATTATTTCAAATAAACTTTCGGGTTCGATCCTCACCAAGGACGTTTTGCATTGTTTATTTGTTATTTTAATTTTATAACGGTATTTCATTGCAGCACACCGAATTGAAAAATATAAAATTTTGTATTGTAATGGGTGATCCAATAAGAGCTTCCGGAAGTTTTTTTGAAATAAAACGCATTAAAATCAATTTAATAATCAAAAATTGTATTTGTGACGTAAGTTCGGTTTATGACATTTAATGTTTGAAAATAGTTTCTTTTAAATGTTGTCCGCGAACAACAAATGTTATTCGCGAAACGTCAATGGCACAAACTACAGAGCAATGATCAATGAATTTTTATTGCCAAAAATTCAAGATATTGGTGTAGCCGACTTGTCAAGAAAGGGACCCGTGAATTGGCCTCCAAGATCTTGTGATCTGACGCCGTTAGATTACTTTTTATGGGGGTATCTGAAATCACTGGTTTATATCGATAAACCACATAACACGCATAATTAACGGAATATCGGCCGAAATGCTCGAAAATTGGACCCATAGAATGGATCATCTAAGAGCCAGTCGCGGACAACATTTAATAGAAATTATTTTCAAACATTATATGTCATAAACCGAACTTACGTCACAAATACAATTTTTGATTAATAAATTGATTTTAATGCGTTTTATTTCAAAAAAACTTCCGGGAGCTCTTGTAAGTAATAAAATAAGTAATAAAAATGTATGTAGAACAGGTAATCAACATTAAGGCTGACACAGCCCAAATTATAAAGATGGCAGCATTGTGGCGTCTATCCCTAAGTAGGAAAATTAAAAAATGGGATAAGATTTAAATAATCCCAAACAAAATTTGAGATTATAATTCCTCTCAGGGATTATTTAATGCAATTTTTGTTGTAAATATCTCAAGTAAATACACTGAATATAAAAATGAAAATTAAATTTTGTTGCTTGGGATGTGGGTTAGTAGTAGAGCGGCTTGAGTCTGAGGTTCGATTATCGATTCTGTTCAAGGCGTTTTAGTTTTTCAATTTTTTTTGTTTATTTAATAAAAACCAAGACTCTGCCTGTTTGTCGGTTTGTAAGATTTTTGTGTGATATCCCAACACATATAAAATCATCCTTAAAAGCCCTTACTCTTTGATTTAAGGTCTATTTAAAGTACAATCATCCTTAAAATCCTTTAATCTCGAGCTACTTCCATCGGCTAAAAATATGTCAAATGGTTAAATGCTATTTGTATCCGTCCTAGGACGGGCTGTACTCCCTAGTTATTTATATCAACATTTATCATTATGAAATTATTTAGACATCTTTACTTTTAAACTAAACTATCTTAATACTGTTAAATTAAAAACTAAATCTCTCTATATTTATTCGAACTACATCTCTTACCTGTAAAACTTACCATCTAAGCAGAAAACTTATCATCGCTGAAAACATTTTTATACGCGGAAAAACAATTTTGAGGAAACGCGGAAACTTACGGAAAAATGTTATGTTGATGAATATGTTTGTTTTGCGATTTTATAACTTTGGCCTTGGAAAATATTTATAATTATGCGCTTATTGTTTGTATTTCGATATTATGTAAATGCGACATACTAATTATAATCTGACCATGAAAGTTGTATGACCGCGGAAATTGACTTAATGTTAATGAATGAAAGAGTGTTTTATAATTCAGCTCCCCTTTTTCTGAAGGAAAATTCTTATCGTACATATATTTAGGCATATTTTATACTGGATATACTAATGTTATAAATCATAACTATGTTTTATTCTTATTTTCTAACTTGTTGAATGAGTCTTACTTCTGTTTTCTCGGAACTATATTTATCTGACATCGTTGCTTGGCTAGTAACATTCGGGTTGATATTCAAATCATTTTGGAAGCTTAATAAATTGACTTCAATTACACAGCATCTTGGAAGCTTTGAATTTTATTTCACATCACCTGGAAGCTTTGGATTGAATTTCATCGCATCTTGGCCCCTCTTAGCAACAGAGCCAAGATCTGATGTGTATTCGGTTGAAAAAATACTTTTTCAGCAAAACGATTTCTATTTCGAGGATTTTTCAAATAATTCTGGTGTCAAAAACCGTGTTTTTGGCACTTTTGCACTTGAAGTAACTCAAAACTTAAAAGGAGATAGCGCAAATTTGACAACGGAATCGTATTTAGCGTTCCAAAATCTTCGAAAAACCATATGTTAAACATAAAAAAAATTAAAAGAAATCTTTTTGTATTAACAAGTCTCAGTTTCATAAGTTCTCATTAAGCATAATCTAACAATTTCATAAGCACGCATAACTTGTATTCCTTCTCATTGTATAGCTAAATGATCTGCAAATTCTCATACATATTTCTAATGTTTTTGTAGTTAGAATTCAGTTTTGAATTAATGATCGTGGCGGAATTCAGGTATGCGCTTTTCTGTTCGCTATCCGAAAACGAATCAAAGCATACACGAGGTAATATCTCTCATCAAACATGTGAGTCCCACATGTTTCTTAATGTAAATAGAGGTAATACCTTCAAATCTAAACTGAGGTTATAAAAAATTAAAACCTAATATAAAGACACTATTCAAATATAAACAACCACATCTCCACAAGACATTAAAAACCAATCAAATCGAGATTCTACCTCTATTATCAACTTTCAAACAGAAAATATTCAATAAGATTTCATAAATGAAAGTTTTCTTTAGAATGCTCTAGCGATGTGACCCTTTTGTTTGCACAATTGACATTGGATGACTTGAGATTGAGAGTGCATATTTTGGGAAAGAAGTAAGTTTTTTGAAAATTGAGATTCACTTAGTATGTATTCGAGTTTGTCGGCGAGTTGAATTAATTCCAATGTGGTTTTATTCGAGATCATTATTAAATGACACTGACTGATAGGATTATTTAAACCTTGAATAAATAAATCTTGTTCAATTTTGGACAAAATCCGTTTGGGCAAGACACATTCGTCGCCATAATTATCACGGATACTACTGTTATATTCATTTGAAAATGTCTGGACTCTACAGCCAAAATCAAAACAGGTCCCTGTTTTGCCTTGTTTAACATTTTCTAACCGATCTCTAAGATATTTCGTTGAATATACAGGAAGAAAATTTCTTTTAATAATTTTAAGAAATGCGTTGAAATTTTCAATTATTTGAGTTCAACATATCTCTTACGCTCGTCCTCGAAGTCGAAAAATTAGCGATTCGTGTAGGTATTTATATTGCCGTTAATTTCCTTTTATTTTATTTTTTTTTCCGCTGGCGCTACATCCCATAGAGGGATTTGGCCGCTTCATGATGAAGTTTCGTAATCATTTTTTTTAACGGATAATGAGTGATTAATTCATCGATCGAACATTGACCAGCCGTGATTTTTTCATCACCCGCCGGGAATCGAACCCGGGACCTCCGGGGCTTAAAGCAAGCATGCTAACCACTGTGCCTCCGGGGCGGCGATTTCCTTTCACTTGGTTATAAACGCGTTGACAGGCTTCCAAAAAATATTGAACATCACCTATTTCTACATACATATATTGGCTTGCTTGTAAAATATCAGTATTCGTCTCTAAACCAAATTGTCGATATCGCATTCGCTGAAACCCATGACGAATGTTTTTTTAGAAAATTTCTTCTATCATCATTATTTTAAATTTGATTATTTTTATGAATATTAATGATGGATGTCAAAATTTAGATTCCGATAATTTTTTTTCGGGTCATTACATACTGGTTGTTGATATTAGCTTGATTGGCATATAGATTTGATTTATACACAATGGAATCAATAATACTGTCATCAAATAGATATTTTAAAAAAAAAACCGAGTTTCCATTTCTTCAATGTATTGAGGAAGTTTTTCGTCATCTTTAAATAACAAATCTGAATCTTCAAGCTGCAGTGATGATTTCTTCTAGATACATCGTTTTAGCACATTTTTTAGATCCATACCTTCCATTGATACAATTTCATTATTATAAAGGTTCTTCTTTGTCATTAATAAGAATTTCGAACATCCACTTCGGAAGCATCACCAATATCAGATAAAAGCAGTTCATCTTCATTTAATTTGCCTTGATACGTAATTTTAACGGTATAGTTATCATCATTTTCTACAACATCAAATTCATCTTCACTTTCATCCCAAGACTCCATGATTTTTAAATTTTTTTTCTTCCGTTAAATAACCTGGTCGGGCGAAGTCCCGCAAAAATTACTCATCGCAGATAGATAAATCCTGCTAAAAACAACGGGCAGTGCATAAAATTGCATATCTGCATATAATTGCACATCTGCCTATAAGTTAAGATAAAGATAAACTAATAGTATTGTATTTAAGCAATTATCAAGTTTATTATCGAATTATGTTATACATAATTTAAATGTTTTACTATAAAATATTATCGCACATTCGTAACTTATATTAACGCACATTCGTAACTTATAAATAAATCACGACGATTACACGTCCATCCTTGTTGCACTATCGCTGACACGCTGACCCTGACACTGTCAATACAATAGATCATGTTTAAATGTTAAATTTTCAACAACTGCAAGAGCTACCATCTTTCGGAAAACTCCGAAAACACAAGCAACTTTCACATAATTCCACTAGGTGTCACTAAATATTTGCTGTCAAAAATGTATGACATTTTTATGTGTGCATTTTGTAAACATAAACAAAAATATTTTCGTGTTATAAAAGTGATTATTATTAATACGTGATAATTAAATTGGTTTTGACTATCCCCTTTTGAAAAACGTCAGAAATATTTTTTTGATTGTGCAGTGACATCTAGTGGCAAACGCTCTGTACTTCTTTTTTGACCGTGCTGCCTCTTCCGGGAAAAGCTCTGTACTTTTTCAATAATCTTGCTGCCTCTTTCGGAAAACATGATCTATTCGGTAAATTTCTTTGTTCTACGTTAAAATATGCAGGGCTGTGCATTATTTTTTTTTTTTTAGGAAAGGATAAAGGATGAGTAAAATTTTAACGAAGAATATATTTTTCGGCTAGTTTTATTGACGATTGGAGAATCACGGATTCTACCTAGTGGACAATTTTTAAACTGAGCTACCTGATAATTTGACGTTTGAAATTATTGTAAACAATTCCAATTTTGAACTGTAAACATAATTTTTACTTACCGGATTACTAAAAATTGTAAATAATTCCGAATTTTCTGCTATAAAAACAATTTTTAATTACTGTCGGGTTTTTGACAAATGTTATTTTATCAGGTGCATCATTTTACCTTTTTTCCTCAAGAGGCGCTTTCTCTACTTTTACAATTGTCAATAAAGTCAGCTATTTAAAATTAAGTCGTATTTTATTTGACCAAGGAATTGGAATTGATATTGGAATTCAAATTTGGCTAAATAAAATAGACTTGGAATTTATTGTTTGCGATAAGAATTCGATTGCTTTTCAAAGGTTGGTAGCATTTTGAATTTTTTTATGGCGCGATATATTTTTTTCGCCAATAAAACATCGGTTTGTTTACGTTTAACGTAATTAATAATTTTTTTTTTTACTTCTAATTATTGCTAAATAAATACTCAAAGTAATAATAAATTTCACAAAGCGAACCTATAGATTGTGTGATTAGTATGTCTACTTACCACCAGAGTATATGAACGTTGGGTCAATTAGTTTTGTTTACATTTTTTTTATATGTAGTTTGATCAAAAACAACTCTATTAAAATTGAAATATAATCAAAGAAAATTACAATGATACGAAATGCAAAATAAAACAATTGATTAGCAAAAGGATAATTATTATATTTTTAACATAAAATAAATAGAAAAGCCTTTGGTTTACAAGAATTTGATGTTTAAACACCGAACATTATTTGAGTTTTGTGAGGTTATGTCAGGTGCTTAATGTTTGTTTTTTTTAAGAATTTCAAATTTTTTTGCCCATTTCTATTAGAAGATCCTTGCTGATCATTGTTTTTGTGAAATTTGTTATTCCAGGCAGTTCAAATGGTTCTTTTAACATAAAAATTTACCATACAAAACTTAAATAATTGATGATTTTGTATTTCGTTTTTCTAACAATTGTAACGGCGATCCGTTTATTTTATGTTAAAAATAAACAAATCCTTCTTTTGATAACAAATATCATTTGATTATTATTCGTGTCGATGTAAATATCATTCATTTTTTAAATTTTTTGTTAGAGCTGTTTTGGGCCAAACTACATATAAAAAAAATGTAAACAAAAATTTTGACCCCGTAACGTCGCGACGTCTTGTGGAATAAAGGTTGAACTGATGTACTAAAACACAATCTATAGATCGTGATATTTGTTCATTTTAGTACCGCAATTGTCGCTAGTGTGAATTATCTTTTCCATAACAAATGAGGTAATTTACACTAGCGCACCTAGCGTAAATGATGGCGAAGTTGATGTTTAGTACAAGTGCTAAACATGATCTTATTGTGTTTTAGTACATCAGTTCAACCTTTATTCCACAAGACGTCGCGACGTTACGGGGTCAACATTTTTGTTTACATTTTTTTTATATGGATTTTAGCCCAAAACAGCTCTAATAAAAGTTTAAAAAAATGAATGAAATTTACCTCGACGCGAATAATAATCAAATAATATTTGTTAACAAAAGAAGGATTTGTTTATTTTTAACATAAAATAAACGGGTCGCCGTTTTAATTGTTAGAAAAACGAAATATAAAATCATAAATTATTTAAGTTTTGTATGGTAAATTTTATGTTAAAAGAACCATTTAAGCTGCATGGAATAACAAATTTCACAAAAAAAATGATCAGCAAGGAGCTCCTAATAGAAATGTTGAAGAAAAATTTAAATTCTTGAACAAAAACAAACATAAAGCATCTGACATAACCTCACAAAACACAAATAATGTTCGATGTTTAAACATCAAATTCTTGTAAACCAAAGGTTTTTCTATTTATTTTATGTTAAAAATATAATAATTATTCTTTTGTTAATCAATTATTTTATTTTTCAATTCGTATCGTGGTAATTTTCATTGATTTTACTCAAATTTTAATAGAGTTGTTTTTGATCAAACTCCATATAAAAAAAATGTAAACAAAACACATTGACCCCACGTTCATATACTCTGGTGGTGTTACAATAAAACTAATTATATTATTTTTTACTTCATAATTACTTAATAATAATATAAATTTTATGTAAAAAAAAAAAAAAAAATATAAAAATAGAAATTTAATATAAAAATTATAAAAAGAGGAACAGACCGGCTAATGGATTTAATGTCCTGTTAAAGCCACATGTTCCCCCTTAAATACAAAATATAAATTTAAAATTGTTAATTTGTATCAACTACTTCTATATATGTACATAGGTGTTACGATTATTAGCTTATAAATATTTCACAGATAACTTTCGACGTTCGATTTCAAATATGATTTTAACATTTTCTTAAACTTAAATATATTTTCCGAGCACTTAATTAGTTCCGGTATTTTATTATAAACATACGGTCCTAAATATGATATAGATTTTCTTCCAAATTCTGTCCTAATATTGTGGCATGTTAAGTAATTTGAAGATCTAGTAGCGTATCTATGAGTTACATATTCAAATTTCATGTTCGATAAACATGATGATACATGCAAGCATTTGTACATGTAAATAGATAAATGAAGTTCAAATAGGGCATTTATTGGAAGAATTCCACGAGCTACATTGCTATACAAATCAGATGTTGGATAAATCGATGGAAGCCTGTAAATTGATTTACAGCACTTATTTTGCATAATCTGTAAACTTTTTAATTTAGTTTTGGCTACTGATCCAAAAGCTGTAATAGCGTAATATAAACGAGAGTGAATAAAAGAAAAATAAATCATTTCCAAGACATGGATTGGAACAAAAACTGCCAGTTTTCTTATCAAAAACAAGAATGGACTAGCTTTCAAGCAAATTAAATTAATATGATCAACCCAAGATAAGTTCTTATCAAATATTACTCCAAGGTATTTATATTTATCAACACGTTCAATAGTAACATTGGAATGTTGCAGAGCCGGTAACTCATAGTGTGGCAAATGCGGCGAATGAAAAATAATAAATTTTGACTTATTAAAATTAAGTGATATTTTATTCAAATTAAAAAATTCAATCAAAATGTTTAAATCATTTTTCATATAAACCATCGTTTGAGTACAATCTTTGGACTCGTAAAAAATTGCAGTATCATCCGCGAACATTCTAATTTGACCAGCAATAGGTAAGCGGGCTATGTCATTAATGAAAATCAGAAACAACAGGGGCCCAAGAACACTACCCTGTGGGACTCCGCATTTAATATTCAGCATGGAACTTTTAATCCCGTTAATTTCAACAAACTGTTTACGATTGTCAAGGTAACTTGCCAGAAGATTATACGAAATACCACGAAATCCATACATATATAGCTTACCAAGGAGTAAATCACAATCTATGGAATCAAAAGCTTTACGTAAATCTAAAAATAGGCCACACACGTATTTTTGATTGTCAAAAGCTCTGTAAATCAAATCTGTTATCTCAATCAACGCAAGATCAGTACCAGAACCCTGTCTAAATCCATACTGATAAGGATAGAAAAAATTTGAGGTATTTAAAAATTGGATCATTCGATTAGCAATTATTTTTTCTAGTATTTTGTCAAAAACCGATAAAATAGATATAGGTCGATAATTATTCACACATTTATTGTCACCTGATTTAAAGATGGGTACAACTCTTGCGATTTTTAAACAATTTGGATATAGTCCCGTTTCTAATACAACATTAAATAAAGTAGCCAGCAGTTGAGAAAAAAATTCCGCATTGTGCTTCAAAACAACATTACCAATTCTATCATGACCACAACCTTTACTATTATTCAAACTGCAAATGATATTATAAATTTCAGAAGATGAAGTCGGCGATAAAAAAAAAGAATTAGAAAAAGCTACAATTGTTCCAAATTTATTCACGTTCCCATCAGCTGCTCCCGTCAAAGATGAAGCTCTACCAGCATTAACAAAAAACCTGTTGAATATATCAACAATATCGCTATCGTCTTTATATTCAATATCATTATGCAGAATACAAAGTGCATTTGAATTATTACTATTCTTCATAAAACTATTAATTTGCTTCCAAATTTCTTTTTGACTCAAGTTATTGAACAGATTTGCAAAATATCGTTTTTTTGCATAATATTTTCCAGACTTAATTTTTTTATTGAGCAGATCTAATCTGCCTCTTAAATCAGTATCATCCAGATTTCGCTTACACTTTTGCAAAATACGATTTTTTTTTTTAATTAGGTCCCAAAGATCATAAGTCATCCAAGGACAATTATTTGAATTTTTTATTTTAATCGGCTTTTTTTTAACTATAGAAAATGTATCAACCAATTCATTATATTTATCAGTAACCCACTTTAAAGTAGAATCCGGATTCCGTAGATCAAACGCCGAAGATAACAAAAAGTTTTCAAAAAGCTGATTAACTTTTCTATAATTTACAATTTTTTTTTCTAATATTCTACTATGGTGTCTAGATTTGAACACGAGCTTTGAAAAAATAAAGTTGTGGTCACTGATATCAGAATAGATAGTCGAGTTAAGAACTCTCTCAATGTTTACAAAGCTACTTATTGTATGATCCAATATATTTTGGCTTAAAGACCTAGTAGTACAAGTGTTAGTAGTAATCATTCCATGGCTCAGTAAAGTAGAATTGTAATCCGCAACTATGTCCAAATTTTTATTGATAGGTATGTTAAGATCACCAACAATAACAAAATCGGAAGTACTTTTATTCTTGATAAGCATATCATCCAAGAACTCAAGGAAAAATTTAGTGTCTGATGACGGTGGTCTATAAATCCCACAAATTCTTGTAGAATTAAATCCCTGAAGCTGAATACAGATGTATTGAAACGGCAGACTACCATCATCCTTAGTCAAAATGTTATAAGAAATATCATTTCTAATATACATAGCAATTCCTCCACCGACTCTGTCATCTCTACATGAAAAAACAACAGTATAATTATCTATATTAAAAGAGAATATATTTGAGCTTTTAATAAATGTTTCTGTTATGACTAACACATGCACATCGGTTCGCAAACTTTCCATAAAATGTAACAAACTATCAAATTTCTGTAACTCATTCATGCCCCAAATATTGAACTGAAGTAAGTTCAGACATTTTGAATTTAAAACTATATCATTCTGATTCAAGGGAAAATCATCAACATTATTAAAATATGTATTGAAACAATTACGTTTAAGATTCTTAAGGCTCATAAAAACTCGAAAAATATAATAAATTATTAAACAAATAGCATACTAACAAAAAGATAAAATAGTTATCAATGAAATTAAAAATAATGCCAACAAATATAATAGAGAATTCTAATAAAACTACTATGATACAACAAAATTTAAATAAAATCAAAAAAATAAAATTGAACATGAAAAGTTGAAAACTATGCATACAGTTATTACACAATACAAAATATCGATTAATACAAATTATAAAATGAGCTAAAAAACCACTCTGAATTAAAAAAAAGTATGTAATAATTACTACAAAATGCACTGACTTACAATGTGTTGGAAATTGCTTGCACCTCCAGTGATGATGATAATACTTAATAAGAAGACATGTAATGTGACAGTTCCAATTAATTTGAAGATGATTTATCCTCCAAAGAACGAAACCCATTCTGCAACCGGATAATATCGTTCATCGAAAATATTTGATGCACCTCAGAATTGCTTGATTTACGCAGAAAGATCTTGCCATTTTTACACCACAAAAACTGGAACTTGTAGGATAGCTGAATATTTTTAGCTTCTTTGTACAGTCGTGACTGGAATTTGGTGAAATGTTGAATAATATTGAAACCACTTACTTCATTTGGTGTAGACTTCGATGAAATTTTTTTGTTGGAAAATGTGGACATTATTTTATTTTTTATTTCAGAAGATCTCAACGCGACAATAAATGAATTTTTTAAAGTTGAACGGGAGTTTTTATTATGAAACATCCTTTTGATTGAGACGACATCATTAGATGAAATATTGATGTCAACTTTAGCCAAAGTGTCAAGCACTAAATTTGAAATTTTGTGACCTTTCTCATCATTACCCTCAATTGTAGCAATCGGCAAGCCACAAATAACAATATTATTACTGCATTCAGCTTGGTTGACGAGATCTAATTGAGCTTCCATCAGGTTTAATTTAGCTTCTTGCTTCGAATATTTGTCCTCAAGCTCCAACAATTTCTTGTTCGCTTCTATGTTAGCCTTCGTGAGTTCTTTGATGGTAATGTTTAATTCACCTACACTTGAGCATACGGAACTTTGAGACTTCTCCAAATCATCCAACTTATCAAGTTTTTGCTGCATGGATCTCAAAATTGATATAACATCATTTAAATTTGGATTCACTGGCAGCTTGAATGGTTCAATATCGTCATCACACACAATAATTGATTTACGTGTACGTTTTGGACACTTATTGCACAACCACGTCGATGATCCATTGGAAAGACCACTATACAGCTCATCAGATATATTGCCACAACTAACGTGATAGGCCTGATCACACTCAACACATTTAACGCCTGCTTTTTGGCCTCTAGTGACCGCTTTGTTACACATGGCACGCAATACAGGCATTTTCACAGGATTTGAGATTAAATTAATATTGTTATAACTAATATAGTTAAACGAAGAAACATAAATTTCAAGTACAAAAGTTACAAGGTGGTAAGTAGACATACTAATCACACAATCTATAGATTGTGAAATTAGTTCAAACAACTTTCGCTAGTTTCGCTAGTCAGTGTACAAATTTGTTTGTTTACATTTTTTTTATATGGAGTTTCGCCGAAAACAGCTATAATAAAATTGAAATAAATTGAATAAAAAATACCACGATATGAAGCTTAAAGTAATAATAATAATTAACAATAGATTAATACATGTATTTTGAAAAGTTAATAATCCATAGCCCTTTAATATCCAGGAAAACGATAAGTTAAAACAGTTAACTTTGACATTTTTATAGGTGATTTATCAACAAAACTTATTATTAATTTATATTTTTCGATGCAATTAACCAACATTCTGTTTATTTTATATTTTTAAATACAAAAGGTTGTTCAAATCCCATATTTTGCTAGCTAATAAATTTTCAAAACAACGGACATAACCTCATTAAATACCAAAAATTGCCTCATTTTTATTTGTAATTTTCTTGGATGTTAAAGGGTCAACGGATTATTAAATTTAAATAAAATATTTTAAATAGTATTTCAAAGTTTTATTATAACCATCAACGTTTCTTCAAGATAATTTTAATTAAGAATTTTGTGATTTAATTGGACATGGTTTTACCGAAACTCCATATAAAAAAAATGTAAACAAACAATTTTGTACACGGACTAGCGCCTCTTGCGAAAATGTATGCGAATCAGTTGTACTAAAACACAGTCAAATTAGTTCAAACAACTTTCGCTAGTTTCGCTAGTCAGTGTACAAATTTGTTTGTTTACATTTTTTTTATATAGAGTTTTGCTAAAAACAGCTATAACAAAATTGAAATAAATTGTATAAAAAATACCTCGATATGAAGTTTAAAGTAATTATAATAATTAACAATAGATTAATACATGTATTTTGAAAATATAATAATCCATAACCCTTTAATGCCCAGGAAAACGACAAATTAAAACTGCTAATTTTGATATATTTATAGCTGATTTATCAACAAAACTTATTGTTACATTTATATTTTTCAATGGAATTAACCAGCTTTCTCTTTATTTTCTCTTTTTAAATACAAAGTATTGCTCAAATCTCATATTTTTTGGCTAATAAATTTCTAAAACAACGGACATAACCTCAGAAAATACCAAAAATGACCTAATTTGTATTTGTAATTTTCTTGGATATTAAAGGGTCAACGGATTATTTAATTTAAATAAAATATGTTAAATAGTATTTCAAAGTTTTATTATAACCATCAACGTTTCTTTAAGATAGTTTTAATTAACAATTTTGCGATTTAATTGGACATGTTTTTACAGAAAATCCATATAAAAAAATGTAAACAAACAATTTTGTACACGGACTAGCGCCTCTTGCGAAAATGTATGCGAAACAGTTGTACTAAAACACGATCTATAGAACTAAAAAAAATGTGGCCTCGCATTCAGCGTAAAATAGGCAAACTAAACGATGAATTCGATTTTGAATTGACACTAGGTAAAGTGATTTAAGTGCCATCTCTGATTATATTTTGGAAAGTGTTTTATAAGACAAAATGTGACAGCTAATTCTTCAGGGCAATTGTTATCAAGTTTGAAGAAAATATTCTTTAATATGATACAAATGTAATAAAATAATTTTGTCCACGACTAACGTATAATATGCTCATTATACGTTTGTTTCATCACTTACACTTTCAATACTTCCAAGTAAATAATTTGATTTTTGAAATTTTATCTAGTAGTCTCTTGCCATTTTCATTATTATTAAACTGTGACGTCAAAATGTCGACAAAAATTATTTGAAGAGTATTTAAAGGGTTTGATTATAAAACATAATGATTTTGTCGGTCATGGACAAAGTGTAGTATTACTACTCGCATATAATGGCTGTTATTCACTCAGATGATTTACGTGCTGTCACTTCAACGAACAAAATATGGAGTAGATTAGGGGGAAAAATCGGAGTAGATTCGTTATTTGTGTAGTAGAAATTTTTCAAAGCCAATAATTATCTTATTTCACATAATTGCTTGTACTTTTATCAAAAAACATTCATAAATAAAACGTAACTAAAACATATATTATTTATTAATAAATTATAAAAAAAATATTAATTCAAATTTAATTGTAAATGAAATGAAATCAGTCTTTTCAAATTTAACAAAATCAATTTGTATAAATAAATTCATCTTCTACAGAAGCACTTAAAATAGGAACTTAATTTTAAAATTGCACGCTTTTTAATGATGTTATCATATTTTTAATTTTTTAGATTGTATGCTGCATCAGTAAAATTAAATTTATCTGCAAACTTTAATAAACCAGCTGAATCCGAAGGCTCCCAGCAAGGTTTATTTTTGTTAACAATTCTTTGGCAAACATTACATTTTCGACGGTTTTATTATTTAAACTATTTCTCAAGTTAGTTTTGATCAAACTAAGTCTTGAAAATTTGCGTTCTGCTGCTGCAGTACTATGTGGGAGAGCACACAATTTCAACATATAGCACGAAATTTTGGCAAATATTGGTTCATTAAATATATTTTTATATGATTTCAGCTGTCCCCAAAACTCAACAACATCTCCAGAATATTGGCTATTTCGATATTCCCAATTAATCGCCTAAATTCGTTATTTAGTATTTTTACATCGTAGTTGCTGAACGGGAAACATTTTAACAACGGCAAGATTGATGTTAAACTTCCTGAACAAATTTCTTTAACATTTAAATATTGAAGCAGTTTGAGTTTGTTATCTTCTAGGTCAAATCTTTGTTTAATTTGGTCACAGAGTGCCATGTAAAAATCAACCAATGTCATTTTAAGCGTTTTTATTTCTATCTCGTCAAATGTTTGAGAATTTAAAAACTCCTCAAAGTGAATCCCAAAATGCATCGACGAGAGGTCAAGGTGAAGATCCGTATTTCGTGGATTCATGTTACTATTTAAGAATTCAGGTTTTATGAAATTTTTTAAAATTTCAATTAACAGTGTTTCTATTTGAAAGTGCAGAATGTGAATTTGCGTTTTTTCTGACGGAAAGATCTTATTTATATTACTTACAAGTTTTAAAACATATGACATAAACAACAAATATAATTTATTAAGAGGGTCGATTATAAAATTGTAAATTTCCGCGGCATTCGTGGTATGGAGCTCCTCATAATTATAAAGACCAAAATAATATT
This sequence comes from Tipula helvola, assembly GCA_963556165.1. Lineage (NCBI taxonomy): Eukaryota > Metazoa > Arthropoda > Insecta > Diptera > Tipulidae > Tipula > Tipula helvola. The sequence continues at coordinate 106,586,237 of OY744482.1, forward strand.
TTAAAGCTTCGATTTGTTCTAAGATCCTATTCACAACGCTTTCATAGGAAAGCCATCGAGTGGCACTTAGTTTTAAGATTTTATGTGTCTTAATATTAAAATATTCTTGAAATTCCTTAAAAGACCCTTGTCTTTTAGGGCTATGCGCGAAATGGTTGAATATGTTCCTGATATTTTTGTCAATTTTGTTTGGTATTTTTTTACAAGCCGCTGATGCAGATAGATGCAAAGAGTGGCAGGCACATCTTAAAAAAAAAAAATCTTTATTTATGTTTAAGAATTTCGATACGACTCCGTTCAAATGCTTCTTGATGGGAATTTGCGATTCTACGAAGCGGTTTGTTATGGCATTAAAAATATCTTGCGCGTTAGAACCAATTAATTCTAGAAATCTAAGGAAACAATCAAAAATGCAGGTTTCCTCAATATCGAAGAAGCGAGCAACCACCACTAAACATTTAGCCGTAGAGACGTCAGTAGTTTCGTCGATCATCAAAGAAAACAGAGTATTTTTTATTTTACCTGATATTTTTGTTATGGAATACGGTCCAATTATTTTGTTGACAATCTCGGTCGCCTTCGTCTTTCCACATTTAATTTTTTTCGCCACTTGTGAATCATTACACGTTCTTTGAATGAAAATTGGCAAAGATTCCATCTGTTGAAATGGTAGATCGTATTGAATGCAATACATTACGCACGAAAATTCTGCAGCACGTTTCTTATATGTTTCGGAGAATTGCTCGGCCGAGGAATAGCATTGCTGTAGAGTAGGGATCACATTTTTAACGTGAATGTTTCTAACATGTGATTTGCTGTTCTTCTCATGCCTGGCAAGATGACATTTATTATTTGCTAATACTTTAAAGCAAACGTTGCAAAACGCCTTTTCGTCGACTTTTCTGAGCCAAGAAAAGGTTAATTCCCATTCGGGTTTATATTTTTGGTTGTATTTTTTTCGTTGGGGAACTTCTAGATTTTCTACCGAAGAACATGAATCCGAAGAACTGTCTGTATCCAAATCCTTTGTTAAATTTCTAAAAAATTATTACAATAATTAATATAACAAAATATGATAAATTATAGCACTAATTAACCTGTTCAAATTGTTTTCGAGTAATTTCGATGGTGGTTTATTTAGCCCCGAAGTGCCAGCACTAAAATGATTGAACGTTGTGTTTACTAAATTACTATTATACAAAACATAACCTTTACTTACATGTTTTTAGAAATCGTAGGAAAGTAACGTTTCATAGCTATTTATAATCAACGATTTAATTCCAAATCACCAAATTACATAAACATTGAAAAAATTACAATCTCAAATCGTTTTTATAATTAACTGCTATGAAATGAGTAATGACGAACTACAAAATCATTCTTAATGTCAGTTCAGTGGTTTCAAAAAAGAAAACTAACTTTTTGTATTAAGTTAGCTACGATTGCTTAGCAATACCTGTTCTTTTATTAAAATAGGCGTGTTTTTTTGGTCATTACTAAACTAAAAAGAGTAAATTTTCTAAGTAGATTTTTAATCAAATCAAAAACAACAAAATGAAAAAAGTGGAGTAGATTTCAGTTAGTGGCCACTGAAATTCTAAAGTCATAAAATTGTAGTAGATCTACTCCAATTGTAGTAAAGTGACAGCCCTGCGGCCTATCGGCTCGTGTCGGCAAACTTCATCTTCGTGAATAACAGCTATCATTATATGCTCGTTGAATAATATACTATTATTTGGTTTTTTAGCTTAATATTTCATTTTTTTATAAATTATTTAATAAAAAACCCGACGTTTCGATGGTACATTCCGGTAATATAAAAAATGAAATACATAATAAGCTAAAAAAACCAAATAAAATTATTTTATTATAACATAAAGCTTAAAAAAGTGATCATACAAATATACAATAGAGTTTCACCATAATTCTGATAGGTGGCAGATTACCTAGTGTCAATTCCGTGAATTTAGTGAGAATTCGACGAATTCCTACTGAGGTCTTCAACAGTGCAATTGTTATTGTAAATTGGCAAATAAACGAATTTAATGTTTGACGAATCATATCGTTTAAAAAACAAAACAAAACGCAATATGTAGATATAAATGAAATGATTACTTGAATTTTTTGTTTCGTTTTCTTTTAATCGGTGTAAGCAGCTCGGTGTAGCCCCCGATAAAAAAATTGATGTCACCAAATTTTAGTTATTACATTTAAGGCATTTTGGAGAGCTTTTCTTATATAGAAAAAAATCATGGCTTTATGTAAAGATTATAATTTTTTTTTTCCTGAATATTTAGTACCGTTATTAAATCTCATTATTCGTACTGTCGTCATGTTGAGGTGAGATTACACATGAGAAATATTATGCATTTATTGTTTTTGTTTAAAATCAATTTTTTTGATAAATAGTTGATTTACGAATGCTGATACGATCCGAAACTTCATTCATTGGCTTCATTTTTGCTTTTTTGTATTTTGATGAGCTATATAATATTCAAATTATTGCTAAATTTAACACAATATTTCCCACAAATCGATTGAACTTCATTTACAAAAATATAACACATTTTCAAGGCTAGATGCAAACTACTTGGAGACTGTCATTCTAAATTTTTATAATACCGCTCAGATTTTAGTATAAATTACATTAATTTTTGAAAATGGAATCACTGTCCACACCCTAATATTTGTAAATAATTAAAAATAAAACTGAAACTGGAAATAACGTTTTAGAAAGTCACCTCGAACTGACTGGACGTGTGTGTATTTTTAAAAATGCATTTCGTTATTCAGTAATTAAGCGATTTGTTTACCGAAACAGTTTTTATGTGCTTAAATCTTATAAAAATTTAAGAGTTGTTAATTAATTGAAAATCTTATAAATTGGTAAGTGGTCCTAAACAAACAATCAAGCAATTAACATATCAAAACAAAGCGTTATTAAACACAAGGTAACCAAAGAAGTGAAGATCTAATTATCTAATCGATAATTTTTGTTTTTGTTATTAAATTTTTTGGTTTGGTTATTGTTGAACTATGTGTATCTACTACATTCATATACTAATAGTTTTTTTGTATAACTGCTTCTTATCGTAGTAAAACACTAATTAAAATTTTGTTTTTAAATTAACATCCAAATATGAATCAAATAAGATGTAATTAACAAAAGTAAACCTATAACATTTTTGCAGGCCTTAAATCGAGTGGAATCGATGGGTTCACTGGGACATCGGACAATAGTTCAATATATAGATTCAAATGATTTACCTGGACTTAAAACATTTCTAGATACGCGACATGTTCAAGTGGATGATCGTGATGAAAATGGGGGTACAGCCCTTATGGTTGCCGCTGCTAAAGGGTTAACCGCTTTTGTTCGTGAGCTAATTTTACGCGGAGCTGATGTGAAAGCAGAAGATTTTGATAATTGGACAGCACTTTTGTGTGCAGCAAAGGGTGGCCATTTAGAATCGGTTGAAATTTTAGTAGGTCATGGTGCTGATATTGATCATCGTGATATGGGCGGATGGACTTCGCTTATGTGGGCATCATATCGAGGACATACATCTGTTGTAGCGTTGCTGCTAGAAAAAAATGCTGATGTGCATGCACATGGGAATTATCATTTAGGACCATTATTATGGGCTTCTGGTCGAGGACATGCAGAGATTGTACAATTATTGGTGCAGCGTGGTGCTAAAGTAAATGTAGGTGATAAATATGGTACCACCGCTTTGGTGTGGGCATGTCGTAAAGGATATTCTGAAATCGTCGCAACACTATTAAAAGCAAATGCTAATGTTGATGCGGCTGGCATGTATTCATGGACACCGCTGCTGGTTGCGGTCGAAGGTGGTCATAATGATTGTGTGTCATTGCTGCTAGATCATAAACCGAATGTTAACGCAATCGACAAAGATGGTATGACAGCTTTAGCTATCGCTTGTCGTGAAGGGTATCAAGAAATTGCATCTGCTCTAATCGCAGCTGGAGCTTACATTAACATTCAAGATCGAGCTTCTGATACTCCATTAATTCACGCCGTCAAAAATGGGCACCGAGGCGTAACGGAAATTCTATTAAAGCGGCATGCTGACGTTGATACACAAGGAAAAGATCGTAAAACTGCTTTATATGTGGCTGTCGAAAAGGGCCATACTTCCATTGTAAAACTAATACTTCATGCCAATCCAGATTTAGAGGCTGCAACTAAGGATGGTGATACGGCATTGTTAAAAGCTGTACGTAATCGAAATCTAGAGATTGTACAAATATTACTTGAACGTCGTGCAAAAGTCAGTGCTGCTGATCGAAAAGGTGATACATGTTTGCATATAGCGATGCGTGCCAGATCAAAAGCCATAGTCGAAGCGCTATTGCGCAACCCAAAAAACAGTCAATTATTGTATAGAGCAAATAAACAGGGTGAAACACCTTATGGCTTAGACGCAAATCATCAAAAAACTATTTTAGGTCAAGTGTTTGGTGCTCGCCGATTAAATACAAATGAAGATTCAGAAGGCATGTTAGGTTATGAATTATATTCCTCGGCGCTAGCAGACGTACTTAGTGAACCGACGCTCACGACTCCAATCACCGTGGGGCTATTTGCTAAATGGGGAAGTGGTAAAAGTTTTTTATTGACCAATTTACGTGAAGAGATGAAAAGTTTTGCCCATCAATGGGCAGAACCAACAATTAAAGCATCATGGATACTTTTATGTGTATGTCTACATTTAGCATTATTAATTGGAGTAGGTGTTTGGCTGGCAACATGGTCGGTCGTTTGGGGAATATCAGCCTCAGTTATGATTATTATGATCGTATATTTAATTGTGCTTCTATTGAAATTTGCTAGCAGAAATTATGATTTTTATTGGGCGTTCTCGATACGGCACGGAATTTATAAAAGGCTGAGTAAACTTAGGCTAATCATGCAAGTTGCGTTTTGTCATCCGCCGGGGCCACAATGCGAATCACAAGCCATGCCGGTTCGATTCCATTTTGCCGAAGCAAGTGCAGCACCACCAACGGGGGAAGGTGCAGTAGGATATATGTTGGCCGGGTTATTCGAAGCTATTGAAGACCATTACGGTTCATTGCCAACCAGATTATATCGTGCGTTTCGTCCAAAACCCTGTAAGTCTCAGTTTCTATAACAATTATTTGGCAGTTTACTCTAATTTCTAATTTTTATTTCAGTAAAATCTTCGTCGAATTGGAGGTTTCGTAAAATGTGCTGTATCCCTCTAGTCGTACTCTTCGAATTAGCAATTATTGCATCAATTATAGGAGTTTCCTTGTTAATTGTCATCTTCAATTATGCAGATTACATAGATCAAGAGGCTATTATTATACTGCTTTATATTGTAGGCGGTTTTTTATTAGCCGGCATTCTAGCAAATTTACATTCATGGGCGCGAGCGTTTAGTTCGCTGTTTTTTTCACAGGCGAGACATTTGAAACGCTCGATGAAACGACATGAGGGTGTTATATTAACTGCGCTCGGCGCAGAAGTCGCACTTATGACTGATATGGTTAAGTGTTTGGATGCGTTTACAAAACAGCAAAGTCGGCTAGTGGGAGTTGTTGATGCGTTAGACTCTTGTGATACGGAGCGGACGCTGGTGCTTTTGAAAGGGCTACAAATGTTATTATCAACTCCAAATCAACCTTTTGTTCTTTTGCTTGCGGTTGATCCGCATGTGATAGCTAAAGCTGCTGAAGCGAATAGTCGCAGATTATTTACCGAAGGAGGAATTGGTGGGCACGATTTTCTACGTAATTTAGTGCACTTACCAGTGTATTTACAGAATTCAGGATTACGAAAAGTACAAAGGGCTCAAAATACTGCGCTTGCATATCGTCGAAATGCTTTCGATAATCAATTAGATGAACCTGGTTTGGGGCATTCAGCGTCGGCACGTCGGTTATCGAATGCCTCCGAACTAATGTCAAGTCAAGAAAAATTACGGGCTCCACACACATCGTCCCGACCTGGCTCGAAAAAATTGCGACTCTCCGAATCAGTTGCAAGTTCGATCGGTTCAAATTTACATCGTTTGGGACAAAATCCACAAGCAGTTTTAGATTTGACAAAAATACTGTTGACTGATGATTACTTTAGTGATGTGAATCCAAAGAGTATTAGACGCCTTATGAATGTTATCTATATCACAGGTAATTCAGACAATTACACAGCTTAATTCTAGCATTTTATTTTCGACATTTCCCATTCCAGTTCGCTTATTAAAAGCTTTCCAAATCGACTTTAGTTGGTATCGATTAAGTTCATGGATCAATTTAACTGAACAGTGGCCGTTACGAGCGAGTATGATTGTTTTGGAGCACGACCAAACAGGCGAGAATATCGATGATGGTACATCGCTCCAAACAGTTTACGATAAGTAAGAGAGGTAACTACTTGTATTTAAAATTTATCTAATTACACATTGATTTTTTACAGAGTACGCCCTAAAATCGGCTGCTTGCGTGAAGCCGCCACACTCGTCGATCTAGATCGGGACGAACGCAAATTAGATGCATTTTTGCAATTGCATAAATCAGACTTGCTTGTAGCAGATCTACGTATTTTCCTTCCATTTACAATCAATTTAGATCCGTACTTAAGAAAAGTATTAAAAGAAGACCAGCAGGCGATGGAGGATGAAGGTATTTTAATACCAACATCGTACGTACCATCCAATCGAGCACATCAAACAATTCAGCCACCTAAAATTATTTCACAACATCCAATATATCAATATCAAAATCCATTTAATAATTACCAATCTCAAAATATTCCTGGCATGAATTATATTGAGATGGGGAATCATGGCCACGATATAAATGTTGTGGCGCGACGCAAGCAAAACGATCACAATTCCGGAATGTCTCATTTACAATTGGAAAATGTAAATTACCAAACATCATCGAATAAAATTTCGGATGAATTATCGAATTCATTCTCCAAAGACATTCTACAAGTTAAATTATCAACCCTATCTGTGGACGGTGTTATAAAGATGTTATACAAAATTGATGATTTAAAATCGACCATGGATAAAATTATTCCGATTTTACAACAAAACTCCATCTCGGGTCGTGTGCTAAAATATTGCGATCTCAGTGAACTTAAATCAATACTTGGCCTATCTTTTGGCCACTGGGAACTTTTTAAACTTCTTATAGAGACGCTGCGTAAAGTAGAGTCGCAATACGTTTCCTTCGCGTCATCACAAAACGAGACATCGACCGATGCCGGTGAATCAGGTCCGTCAGTCACAATTCCAACGGTGACACGAAACAAATCGCAGAGTGTTATTGAGAAACAGGTTAGTTTAAACAAATTTTTTAGTCCTTTTTTTTGCTAAACTAGAGTTTTGTGTATTGGTTTCTTTTTTAATTCGTTTGTTTAAAATAATTGGATACATTTCAAACCAACAAATCAAAATTTTGTTTTGTTTTAAATTTTATTGGAATTGCAGCGTAAAGTTCATGATTCTGAATATCTTCAGGTAAATGGATGTGGTAACATAAATGTTGTATTTTTTTTTTGTTTTGTTTATAATTTTCTAATTGTATTTGTTGTATAATATTTGTAACCCTTTACTGTATTGACATTTTTTTTGCATGATTCTGTTTCTGTCCTACATTTTGATTTTTCAATTTAATTGTATAGTATCCAGAAGTATCCAACTCAATCTCGAAATTAATTTCCAAAGCAAACTACCAAATGAATTCCCAATCCAACCCCTCAATTCATTCACCTATTGAACGTTTATAATGAAAGGACGCCTATCGTTAACCATATGCTAGTCTTATCTTGTCACAGAACGTATTTACGTGTCTGTGCTACAATACTGTCATAATACTAACTTTGACAAAAAGTGAACATGTGCCCTTTCAAAAATAAACGATTCAATTCAACTCTAACTCCTCAACCACCAACTCTTCCAGGTCACTCGACTCACTCTAAACGCAACCCTAACTCAACTTTCAACTCGACCCCCCAACTCAACCTCAAACAAAATCCCTAAATTAACACGGTTCGAAAACTGCATGCGTACATGACTTGCTAACCTCCAACACAACTCTCGACTCGATCCCTTAAATAAATCCCTAGCTGAACCTCTTGCCCAACTCACCCCAAATATTTAAATCAATATTTTCCAAAAAAAAAGTCAATTAGAACAACTCAAGCTAATGTTCTACTCAAATCTCAACTCAACGCCCAATTAAATCCTCAACTGAACGAGTAGATCGGCCACAACTTAACTCCTGACTAAACTCGACATCAAACTCAGTCCTCAACTCAACCACAAATGCAACGGCCAATCAATATGGTTCGAAAAGATACATGCGAACATTAACTCACCCAAGCTAATTTATTTGGGGATTGAGTCACTGCCTACCTCCACTATAGCTTAATCCCAACTCGGGCCTCAAATCGAACCCAACTCAATCCCAAACCCAACTCAATCCTCAAACCAGCATATAGTATAAAAAATTGGTCAACACGGATCGAAAACCGTATTACGATTTACCATTTACAGCTTCCAAAAGATTTTTAATTCTTCGCTTTGACAATAGAAACAGATTGGTGAAATAAAATCCAAATCGGGCAAGCCTGTTTTCGGGGTACCGTGGTTACAGACATCCAAACAGACGGAGCGACGTTTTTTTTTTGTTTCTTCGAACTCAGGGACTTTCAAAACATCGAGAAAAGTGGAATTGGGGAAAAAATGGTCGGTTTTGGCAAGATTGCTCAAGTTAATTTTGATGATTTATAATTCATTTAAATTTGGTTAGATTTTGAATAAACTTTGATGTGTTAGTTCAATTCAATTTTAATTAATCGTAGATGTTGTGATTTAAATTAGAATGTAGGTTTCATATTTAAACTTTTCTCTAATACTTAGATAGAATACAGAACAAATATGTGCTGGGCTTCATTAATTTGAACCTTTCAAATGATGAAGCCACTATTTAAACTGTTTGTTTGTTGCATTTTGCCCCAAAATTTAATCTCTAATAGTAAACCACATATTAGATCTAGAATTAGATTATCCAGACTCCAACGAAATTCTATAATGATGCATCAGATATTTCTAAAACTAAACAATTCTCTTTATTCTATTTTCAGGTGACATTAGAAGAGCAAATGATATGCGGCACATTACAAACTCTGAACGAGGAAGCATTTGAAGATGTTGTCGGAAGTGAACGTCCAAGTCCCACGGGGATAACATCAGGTGAGGCATCTGTAACACAGCTAGCTCCGATTCGTGAAGGATCGGAAATTAGTTCCCCTTTTGATGAAACAACCTTAAATACAATAATACCATTGCGTCTTAGTAATATTAACACCACCAATAATCATAGTGATAATAACGAATCACTGCATACCGTAATTACGATGCCATCGAAAAATATTGATGACACATGCTTATAATAAAAAAAAAAAAAAAACATTTTAAAATTAATCCCGATTTTTAAATTTTGTTTAATTTATTAATTCATAATAAGGTTAACAATTAATTTATTTAATTTATATAAAAGGGGAAAGTTTGTTAATTAAAACGAAATACGAGAAAAATATGAGGAGCGATAATTTGAAATTTAAGTTTTTGTGGATTTATTATCACTCCGTCATATTTTGTGCTTCGACGATTTTTAAGGCTGCATGAAATTTTTTTGTATTACATAATTAAATTTGGTGTTGATTTACCTAATTCATTTTTTTTTCCTTAAATATTTGTTAAAGACTATGGGTTTTTGTTTTGCAGTGTATTTTTCCGGGGGGAATAATATCTGAGTTTGGCATATTTAATAATTATCGATTTTTAAAAATATTTTATGCTTTGCAAATATATTTTGTTAATTTATAATTATTGAAATTATATTTTTTTAGGGTTTTACGAAATTTTTTTATTTACCTACATGTATTTTATATTCTGTGATATAAAAAACGAGTTGTTTTTTGTTAGTTAGTTTCCAATTTTGTTTTTTGAATTTGTGTTTAATTTTAAAGTGCTTGGCGTTATTTCATTTGTATCTGATATTTTGGTGTAACGATAAGCTTTTCCTTGAATTCAATTTTGTGACTGCTAGCTAGCCACCTAATGTGTAACTAAAAAATAACATTAATGCCCATTTTGTTCAATTAAATTAACATAATGCTGAGGATCTCATTCTGAAAAGAGCCGAATCACAAATCTTGAACAATATTAAAAATAATGATTGAATATTATCTTGAGATCACAAAAACGACTATTTTTTGATTTTTGATCGTTAAACAGGACACTCTGAAAATCTGTCTGTGTCGTTGTGACTCGTTGTAATGTAATAATACACTTTATTATTATTTTAGAACTTCCAATTATATTTATTATATATTTATATGATTGAACATACACTTGTTATTACAATCCATCTAAATAACTACCATATTACTGACCCTCTTCGTCTTCTTTTGTTTCTTTCTATCTTTATTCTATCTTTTTATTTTAGGGTACGTTCGCTATATCATTTGCAACACAATACAATTGTATTCTATTTCACAACATCTTCCCCTTTTAAAAAAACATAATTTATAATTCAATACTTCAGATAAGTCTAACTTATAAAATTTTCTTAAATTAATTATTCTTTTCATTTCAATTTTATAATATTTTTTTTTTTTTTTTTTTAATTTTATGATTGATTAATTAATTAACATGTATCTACCTACCTCCCTTTAAAAAAAAAAATTTTTTTTTTTTTTAATTAATTTTAGTTTTAATCAAAACTTATTTCATTAATATTTAATGTAATCATCGAACCTTCGGAGTTGTCGCGATATACGTCCCGATTTTGTAATACGACTTGCAATATTCGAACCGTTACCATTATCACTTTCAAATAAATTACTATCATTTTCAAAGTTTCTGTGTTCAAAATTATGATGTTCAAAATTCTGTTCCCCAAAGTTCGAATTGTTATTCCTATCCTTATCGTCTAATTCAGTCTTTACTTGCAAATAGCGATTTGAATTTCTTAGATGTAACGAATTTCGCTTAAGTGTTCGGCCCATTTCGTTCCTTATCAAATATGATCGAGGACTACTGTGTTTGCTTATTATTTGTGCAGGTTCCCAAGTTTTGTCTTTTCTATAAACCACTGATTGACCTTCTCTGAATTCAGGTTTCCCTTTTTGTTGTTGCGTCGTAATATGTTTCTGTGCTATATTGATTCCTTTTGAGCTTTTCCACTACATTAAGTTCAATTTTTGGCTTAAGTAGTTCTTCTTTTATAGGAACTTTGGAACGAGTTCGGCGGCTCAATAATAGTTGGGATGGTGACGCACCTAGATTCGTCACCGGATGGTTGCGGTATTCTAGCAAGCTATAGTATACATCTTGATTGTCCTCTATAGACTTTTTCACTATATTTTTTGCAAAATATATCTGCCTGTTTGATCTTGGGTATGTTGGGCTTGAAGTTTTAATTTCGAATTCCCAGCTTTTACTAAATTCATCCATTTCTCTTGATGCGAACGGCATATTGTCACATATCAAAATTGTTGGAATTCCGTGCGTTGAAAATACCTGCTTGAGCTTTTCAATGATTTCGCCCGACTGTTTTGTCTTTAATGAGATAATTTCTATCCACTTGCTATAATAATCCGTTATTACTAGGTACTCATTTGCTCCAACTTGCATAATATCACATGCTATTTTTTCAAATGGTAGGTTTGGCACCTCATGTGGTATCAACGGTTCCTTTGTGTTGGATCTTTGATGTTTCTCACATGTTCTGCACTTGCTTATATAGTTCTCAATATCCGTGTCCAAACCCGGCCATATAATATTTCCCTCGCTCTTTGTTTAGTTTTAGTAACTCCCTGATGAGCTGCATGAAGTGATTGCAGCATTTCTTGTCTTAATCTGAATGGAACTATTATTCTGTCTCCTAGATAAACTAAGCCCTCATCACAAAAAATTTCTCCTTTAAATTTCCAAAATGGTTTTACCAGATCATTTAATTTGTCTTTAGAATTTGGCCAGCCTTCTTTATATGTTTTCAATACCATCGATAAAATTTGATCCCTTGCTGTTTCTTGTATAAATAATTCTTTCTTATGGTTGGACATGTTTATTGTATGAATGATATCCTCGTATTCTTTGAATTCGTCGGCGCGTTCGTCTGTTAAATAGCTTCTCGATAAATGATCGGTAATATGCATCTCTTTCCCGGGTTTATATATAACCTCGATTTCGTATTTCAATAATTTCATTTTCATTCGCTGAAGTCGCGAAGAATTTACTTTATGCATTTTATTTGTGACAATGCTCACGAGTGGCTTGTGGTCTGAATGTATTTCAACTTGTCGTCCAAAAATGTAGTGATGAAATTTTATGCACGAGAACAGAATCGCCAACATCTCTTTCTCAATTTGTGCGTACTGTTTTTCGGTGTCAGTCAAACTTCTTGACGCGAATGCCACTGGTCTTCCGTCTTGCAGCAACACAGCATACACCATTTTGACTAGCATCGGTCTGTATACAAACTTTTTTATTTATGTCAAATGTCTGTAATACCGGTGTATTTGTAATGATTTCTTTCAGTTTTTTGACACACTGTGTATGTTGTTCTAGCCAGCAAAATTCTACATTTTTTCTCAGTAATTGACGTATTGGTTCTGTTATTTCTGCCATATTAGGAATAAAACTTCGTAGGTAATTTACCATTCCCAGGAATCGTTGTAATTCCTTTTTGACGTGGGATCACTCATCTGTATAAATGCCTTGATCCTAGTTGGGTCACAACTAATACCATCTTTATTAAAAGTATGCTCCAAAAAAGTAACCTGCTTCACCCTATATTGCACTTTATTTTGATTAAATTTGATATTTAATTTTTTGGCTCGTTCTACCACTAATTTTAAGTTTCGATCGTGTTCTTCTGTTCGCCCAGTTATTAATAGGTCGTCTATATAGATGTATACTCCTGGTATATCACCGAAATTTTTCTCGTTAAGCCTCTGAAATGTTTCTGGGGCTATATTTATACCAAATGGTAACCTTTTAAACCTATAGCTACCAAACGGCGTACTGAATGCACACAGTTTTCTTGATTCGTTGTCAAGCTCTACTTGGTAGAATCAGAGCCCCCTTATCCATTGGGCTAAAAGGGCTAAGCCCTGGCGCGCCATTGATTTGGAGGCATTTGAGGGCGCAAAAATTTAAATTTTGATAACTTACCTAAGACATGTAAAACATTAAGTAAGTATATAATACAGTCGAACTTCTTTTATCTTGAACCTTCGGGGACTGGCTTTTCGGGGCAATAATGAAACTATTGGCAATAAAAATAATGGAAATTATTTCGGATGCATAGAGCTGCTAGCGAAATTCGATTCACTTTTAGAGCAACATATTCTGAATTTTGCAAATAAAGGAAGAGGATCCTTATCATATTTATCAGCAGGAATTTGTGATGAATTTATTGATATTCTAGCTAACAAGTTAGAAGCTCTATAATTCCTGAGTTAAAGCAAGCGAAATTTTTTTCCATCATAGTAGACTCTACTCCCGATATTTCACATTTAGATCAGTTGACATTATTGTTAGATATTGAATAATGCAGGAACACTGCTAGAAAGGTTTTTAAATTTTATTGAAAATGTCGGTCATAAAGCTGAAGAAATGAAAAACTGTGTAATGGAAGTGCTAACAAATTAGGTATTAATTTACAGGACTGCAGAGGATAGTCTTATGATAATGCATCGAATATGTCTGGAATTTATTGCGGTCTTCAGGCAAGGATAAAATTTATAATACGTTTAGTCAGTGAGAAACGAATTTAGCTACTATAAAAGATAATTAATTAACTTTGTATTTGTGCGCGAAATTGTAAATACAGTTTTAGGGCGCCAATTATTTTTAGCCCGGGGCACCTAAACTTGTTAAGGCGGCCCTGGGTAGAATCCATCTTTTAAGTCCAGCACTGTATATAATTGTACCCCTGCTAATTTAGAACTTAAGTCTTCTAGTCTCGGTATTTCGTAGTAGTCCTTCCTAATTACTTCATTCAAAAATTTAGGATCTAGACAGATTCGTAGACTACCATTCGGTTTTTGAACTACGACTAGGTTACTGATCCATTCGGTTGGTTCAGATAATATCTCTATTATATTGCTTTTTTCGAGATTATCCAACGCTTCTTTTACTTTCTCACGAATAGCGATTGGAATTCTTCTCGGGGGTCTGGTAACTGGAATTGCACTCTCTTTTAGGACAATTCTTAATTGCTCTGGAAATCTGCCTAATCCGTCGAATATTGACTCATTATCTTTGATAAATTTATCCTTATCTTCTGTAATTTCGTTCACATTTTTAAAGACGTTAAACTTTTTAATTAATTCAAATCCAATTATTGGAGTAACCTCTGAATCTATTATCACAAAATTTTGAACATCTTCTATATTTTGATACCTCACGTTTAATTTGACTAGGCCGCAAGGAATTATTTTCGATCCCCCGAACGCTCGTAATATTACATCAGTACTTTCCATTTCATAATCAATATTCAATCTATTTAACATGTTAAAAGGTATTACATTTACCTCAGAGCCAGTATCTACCTTAAAATTAAATTCAACATTATTTATGAACAATTTTTCGAACCACCCTTTCTTATTGCCTATCGTTTCATATATTTCTAGCTCAATTATGTCTATATAATGATCATTTGCTAGGTTTTCACAATTGAGTTTTACGATATTAACATGTTTCGCCCGGCAGCATCTTGCAAAATGATGTTTTGCATTGCACTTAGCATAGACTGCGTTGTATGCGGGACACTTTCCACGATCATGGCTTCCATAACATTTTTGACAAATAAATTTCTATTGTGCGAACCTAGCTTTTGAATTATTTTTATTTTGAAAATGCCTATTATAATTAACAATTGGTTTAAAATTATAATCATATAATTACTATTTTGTTTAAAATTAGAATTGAAATTATTGTCACCCTGTTTAACATTTTCATTCTTTCTTAAAGATTTATTCCTAACCATACCTTTTATTTCGGCTATATCGGCTTGCTTCAAAATTTCTTCCGCCTGTTTGCGTGTTCTTTCCTCTAATCTGCATCTGTCTACCACATCTTGCAGCGAAGTTTCCCTCTTTTATAAATTTTTCTTTGAGGTTAGTTTCTTTCATACCAAACACCAGTCGATCCCGAATTAATACGTCCTTTTCCGTTTTGTAATTGCATTACTCCGCCATTGCACACAAATCTTTGTAAAAATCATCGAATGGCTCGTATGCTAATTGTATCGCTCATACAATATGTTCTCTTTAGGTTCGCAATACTTATTTAATTCTTCGATGCAATTCTCCAACGTAATTTCAGCTTCCTTTTTTATATCCAGCGATTCTAATATGTCGGTGGCTTCACACCCAATTAAATTTTTGAATATCGCCACTTTAACTTTTTCTTTTGCTGTCTCTTTACCACTAGCAACCAAAAACACTTCAAAATCCGCCTTAAATCTCTTCCAATTATTGGCTAGATTACCTTTTATTACCTAAGGAGACGGTTTATTTAAGCCATCCATTTTAATATTTTATTATTTTCAATTTTTATGAACTTTACTAGGTTACTCTAACCTTACTTATTTACAGTGGTGTGCAGTGAAATAGCACACTCTAAAATTTTTTTACAAATTCTTCATTAACTAAAAAACTATTTATCAATTTTCAATCATTTTTTTTATTTACATAGTTTAAATATAAACTTACAATTAAATATCAAAAAATTATATTTAATTAATAAAAGGAATAAGAAAAAAAATAATTAAACATTTTATTTTATAAATAGGCTGTTTATTGAAATAGCACAGTCAATTTCAAAATTCATTTTCAGCCGTATTTGTGTATGATTTAACCTAATAATGTTTTTATTGAATAGTATTATTCGTGTGACCTTCTTTTCGAATCACTTTCCTGAATCGGCACACCCCTGGGGCCCACCTGGCATTTGTGAACGGTCATTTACTCCAAATTCGACAAATTTGAATTCCAAAATTTCTGTTTATTTTTGTGTTTCTCATTACTAATAGCTACTTTTACTTAATTCCAACAATTTTCGATCAAATTCAGATCAGATGACTGACTCGGCCATTCTGTGACCGCCACTTTGTAATCGTTAAGCTAATATTTCGCTTCTCTCGAGGTAATCTTTGTATCGTTATCTTACTGAAAACACTAGCCTGGTGGTTTATCGTCTTCGGCATAACAGAGCATTAGATGAGTTAATAATATAACTGTAAACAACTGCCATCATTCCATTTTCCGGACAATAAATTATATTGTTCCGTGCCAGAAAAAAAATTTTGCTATGCCACAATAGCCAACCACCATGCTTAATCGTTTTTTTCGTATGTTATGGCGAAAGCTTGTATTGGGCTGAGATCGTTCATAATGTCGACCTTCAGAACCAAACAGATTGACTTTTATTTTGATAATTCATAGTACTTCTCTCTACTTTTTTGACTTCAAAATTTTGTTCGTATAAAAAAGGAACGGCTCATCCCTTTTAAATTATTTTGAGCATCTGTTTGGGAGTTATATGCTCTGAATAATTAGGATTTAAGAACTTTTTTAATTCGTTAAAGGTGATAGAGGAATATTGCATTGCAGTTCGGACAATTTAAGTGCCCAGTAGGCTGGTATTTTCAGCATACAACGGCCAATTATACCTAAATGAGCGCAAACAACGGGATAAATTAAGTAAATTACAACGGCCGGATCAGTCGCCTGATCTGAATCCGATCGAAAATTTTTGGAATCGAGTAAAAGTAGCTATTAACATTGAGAAACACAAAAATAAACAGAAATTTTGGTATTGAAATTTGTCGAATTTGGAATAAATCACCGTTCACAAATGCCAGGAGCTGGTAGGCTCTATGGGCGAGCCGATGCCAGGAAATGGTTCGAAAAGAAGGTCACACGAGCAATACTATTCAATAAAAACATTATTAGGTTAAATCATACACAAATAAGGCTGAAAATGAATTTTGAAATTGACTGTGCTATTTCTTCTAAAATAAAATGTTTAATTATTTTTTTTATTATTCTTTTTATTAATTAAATATAATTTTTTGATATTTAATTGTAAGTTTATACTTATACTATGTAAATAAAAAAAATAATTGAAAATTGATAAATTGTTTTTTAGATAATGAAGAATTTGTAAAAAAATTTTAGAGTTGCTATTTCACTGCACACCACTGTATTTTTTTTTTTCACGCAGTGATTTTCGCCTGTGTGTCAATTTTTTATTTATTTTGCGTATACCAACTGCGCCATGTGTCGTTGTGACTCGTTGTAATGTAATAACACACTTTATTATTATTTTAGAACTTCCAATTATATTTATTATATATTTATATGATTGAACATACACTAAGTTATTACAATCCATCTAAATAACTATCATGTTACTGACTCTCTTCGCCTTCTTTTGTTTCTTTCTATCTTTATTCTATCTTTTTATTTTAGGGTTCGTTCGCTACATCATTTCCAATACAATACAATTGAATTCTACTTCACAACACCTGCGAGACTGAAATTTCATTTACCGTTTCACTATTAAGCACTTTATTCTAATCAACGCTTAATTTATTTATCCATTCCCGTCCTAATAACGGATGGCGATCCTCGTTAACCACATATAAATTTAATTGTAAATGTTTGCCTTCAAACTCGACTCGGGTTGTCACGTATCCCATAACTTCCAGCTTCGTATACCACAGTAAGTTACTAATTTAATATCTGTAGGTTGTAATTCCAAAACAAAGAGTATATGTTCCTTTAATTTTAATCCGATAAACGAAACCGGACTACTCGTATCAAACTCAAATTTTATAACCCTGTTCTCCACGTTTAGTTCAAGCCACAATTTCGCAACTGCGTCATCAACGTCAATGCCAAACCGAATTAATGTGAAAACAATTATTTGCTAAATGCGATATTGATCCACGTCTATAACACTTTAATTCTACTTTGGCTTTATTACTAGTACAATTTGTATTTTTGTTTCTAGTTTTGGAGACTAAAATTTGTATTACCTCTTCCTTTCCACTGTTTATTACTTTTATTCTTGTAATTCGTAAAATTTACTGAACTTGATCCCGTACTATGCAATTGCAATTCCTTTGAGGAAACTTCCAGAACAGCAGCTACCTCGATGGCTTCTTCCAATGTCAAATTCCGTTCCTCAAGCAATCGACTTTGAATTTAAAAACAGTAAATGCCCCCTCCAGTCGCTGTTGCCACCGACTCCATTTAGATATTTTCGCAACAAACTTATCGATCGCAAAAATTGTTTGTACTTGAGGTTGCTCACCCATTTTATTGTACACGTAAAAAAATTTATAGTACACATTTCCATAAATTATAGGAGCCCAGGCATTTGTGGCTTATTATCGGAACGCTTACTATATAATATTACGAAAATATTAAATGATGTGTATGGTACCGGTTACCATTAAAATAGTAAAATGTACCATAAAAATAGTAAAATGTACTATTTTAATAATAAGCGCTTCCTATTTAGTAAAGGAAAATATGCATTTCAAGTTAGTATTTATTGCCATAAAATTGGTATTTGCCCCCAGCATATTTTTGTACCATTGCAATGTTTAATGGTGTTGGTGCAGCGTACAGGTCGTCATAGGAAATATATTAGTAGTAATGATATTCACAGATCACAGTATGTATTTTCGATTTGGCAAATCATAAAAATGCCAATCACTTCATGATAATATATCTACTGGAAAAAGTAGAAATATCATTTGTCATTAACCCCCCACCTTTACTTTACCCCAGAGTCAATACAAATGTATCGACTCTCAAAAATGAGAAGTGAGTACCCTCATCGACTTCTCTATGGTTTCATACGACCAAACTACAAAATTGCAATTCGCGCCTGATACCTTAAGTATCAACAGAACATACTGACTTAGCGAATTATATTCATGAAATGAAAATAACATGAATATGTTTCAGAGAATACGAATGAAATTATAACAGCTATATTTTGTGGTAACTTGTTACTGTAAATATTGCTTTTTATATAGTAGTGGTCCCTATTTTAGACACACACACTCTTTCCCGAGGAGATGATTCAATTTATTTTTAATGATTTTACGTTCAAAATAAAGAGAATCGTATAAAACAAAGGAAATTGTATCTTATAGGATTTATTCCTATAATATGTACATTGGATTTGTAGAAATGCATATAGGAAATATTCCTATATGCCATAATATTAGCTCTTATTATAGTAGCGATTCCAATATTGCATTTCATGCTATGCAGAGTGGAAAGTCAGCTATGTACATAGTATGTTTTACGAAAAATATAGTGCGGGATGCTATAATTAAATTCCTATAAATATATAGGAAATAAATTAGTAATTTTTTTTCTCCGTGTAACCTTTTCTTTTCTTAATCTTGTAATATTTCCACCATCCTCGGCACCAGAACTTTTGTAATCGTAAATTATCATAGTATTCACCGGAATCAATTTTAATAAAAACACACTTTCTTAAACTCTTTATAATTATAATTCGCTATTTATTTTTGTACATATATTTGGTATTATGTGTGGCTTGTATCGTGTTCCCTAATCTACTGTCACCCATTTCTTGTTACCCACTCTACCTATTTCCTGTAAACCCTACAAGCATTTATGTGTCATTACAGTAATGAGAAACTAGATACAATACTATCTATAATGATTAATTAATTGAACCAACAACAATAATTTTAATTTCGCTTAACTTTTATTTTTTTATTTACTTACCGACCGGTTTCGATCGAAAGATCATTTTCAAGGTAAAAATATTAAAGGGCAAAAAGTTGGTGTACATAAAAGCGACTAAAGGTAACAGGGTATTATATTGGACAAACCAGACTACAATAAAAGAGTAAACAACATGCTAAGGGAAGGGCCGTACACTTAACACCTATGGAGGAATGGTTCGACCCGCGATCCGTTAAATGAGATGATTGCAGGTGCAAGGAAAACCACTACCAAGATCAATAAGTTGCCGAAAAACAAAGGCTTCATCTACAAATTTTCTGTCACTAATCTAGTAGTCGCCAAATTATATACTCTACCTAAAATACACAAGGATGGTAAACAAATGCGCCCAATAGTATCAAATAAAAATTAAATGGAATAATGGAATTTTTTCGGTACTAAGGGAATATTTCCAAAAGGGTATAAGCAGGTGAAAAAAATTCCCCATATAGGGTATTTGGTTGCATGAAGAAGATTTTTGTAATGAAATGGTGTATATTGAGGAGGCAGCATCCATGAATGGGTACAACAAAAAGTTCATATTCCAAATGTTAAAAAAACGCAAACGGACATTTGATAAAAATTGTTTAACTACTTTTAAGTCGGAAATACAGAACCATTACATAGGATTAGCGAACCATTTTACCCTCAAATCACAAATGGCATTGAAAAAATATTTAAAAGGGCAAATATTCAGATAGTTAATAGAAGCACCTTAACTCTAAATCAAGCCATCTGTGAGTTTAAAGACAAAACATCTTTGGAAAATTCTACGGGAATCTACAAAATAAAATGTGCTGATTGTGAATTATGATATATCGGCCAAATATCTAGACAGTTCATGTGCGTGTCAACGAATATTTCAAACTAAAACAAAAACTCTAATAAGCCTAGCGTTGCCAAATATAAAACGGAAAATCAACACAACTTTAGCGAAAATCAACACAACTTTAGTGAAAATACAACAGCCTTCTAAACTTGACGCATACGAATCTATTTATAAGCATGAAGCAGTAAAGGCAGATTCAATGTTGCGTTCTGATAATTTTGTTTAACCAATCAAAGGAACCAGAATGAAACGTAACATCATTTTCAACCAATGAAATTGGTTTCGCATCAAGTAACAAATTTGGGGTCGAAATTGTTTCTACCCGGGAGAGAGCATCCGCTACGACATTATCTTTTCCCGCAATATGCCGAATATCTGTCGAAAATTGTCCTTTATAGTCCAATTGGCGGAGTTGCCGTGGTGATGCCTTCTCCGGTTTCTGCTGAAAGGCAAACGTTAACGGCTTATGATCCGTGTACATATATTACAAAATTCCGTCCTTCCAGCATAAATTGAAAATATTTTACCGCCGAATATGTAGCCAATAATTCTCGGTCGTAGGCGCTATATTTTTGTTGTTTTGTTTGCTTTCTCGAAAAAAAAACTAAGCGGTACCCAATTTGTACCTGACATTTGCTGGACTACGGCTCCCATAGCATAGTCGGGCGCGTCGACCATTAACGATAGTGGTTCTGTCGATGATGGATGGGCTAGCATCGCTGCATTCACTAGCTCGGCCTTGCATTTTTCGAACGCATTTTTTTGCTTCGGAGGTCCAGTTGATCTTTGTTTTATCATTTTTCTTATTGCCCTTCATGTACTCCAACAATGGTATCTGAATTTTGGCAGCATCTCGCACAAATCGACGATAAAAATTACCCATTGCTAGAAATCGTCGCACACCTGTAACATCAGTTGGTTCTTTATATTCAGCGATGGCAGCAACCTTATCAGGCAGTGGTTTTGTACCCGATGCGGATATCAAATGACCCTAAAATTTCACTGTACTTTTTCCAAAAACAGATTTGGACATATTGATTACAATACCGTGTTCTCTAAATCGATCGAATACTTTGCGTAGGTGATCCATATGTTGTTCCGCGTTATCGGAATAAATCAACACTTCATCCAGATACGGGAAAACAAAATCGAGGCCTCTCAATACAGCATGGATGGAATTTTGAAAGGTTTGAGCAGCATTGCACAAACCAAAGATCATACGCGGAAACTCAAATAATCCAAATGGCGTTATTATTGCTGTTTTATCTATGTCCGATGGCTCGATCAGTATCTGATGGTATGCCTTTACCAGATCGATTGTGGAAAATATGACCTTGCCATGCAATCCGTATGCTTAATCTTGGATGTGCGATAATTTCATATCGGTCCGCTAATGTAGCATAGTTAAGTCGGCGGTAGTCGCTGCATGGTCGCCATTCACCGTTTTCTTTTTAACCAAGTGCAGAGGGCTGGCCCACCGACTTTTGTATGGCCTGCAAATTCCCAGTTTCATCATGTTATCGAACTCACGTTTTTCGATAGTGATTTTTTCGGCTGTTACCAGACAATAATTTGAATATAACGGAACACACTTTGTTTCAATAACGTGGGTTTGTCCATTCGACACTCTTCCGATTGAACTAAGATTGGTTGTGCTGTTAATTAGTTTTTTCGTTTTAAATGTACGAGTAATCCAAAGTGGATTAAGAAATCGGTGCCTTTGATAGCTCTATTGATATTGGCTATGATAAAAGTCCATGTAAAGCTACGCCGCAAACCCAAATCGACCGTGATTGTCTTGTTTCCGAAAACGTTAATTTTAGGTTGGTTATCTGCGTTTAGCTCTATCGGGAACGTTTCTAATTTTTTCATCTTAACATCATTTGCTGGTGGCATGACACAAATGTCGGCCCCCGTATCAATTAAAAAATGACAATTTGTGGAGTTATCAAACAAAATAAGGCGACAATTTAATAAATTCTGATCGCTAGTCACTCTAGTTTTCCGAGTTTTTTGAGAATTCACAAGGCGGACGGCATTTAGTAGCCCTACTCCCGAACCTGTAATGGTACCAGCAAATCTTGTACTCAGTACGCTTGCGAGAGGTTGACCGCGAACTACTGTCATTTTGCACTTTACCCGGTGTACGGGAACGGCCGCGCCCCATTTCAGTCACTTTCCTAATCAGCGCATCGATTTTCGCTTCCAACGATGATATAATAGAGTTTTCGGAATTTGACCCGGATTCATTTATTTTACGCATATATATTCACCTCTGACGCCTTTGTAACTTCCATAATATGGTCTGCCATCGTAGCTAGCTTATCCTAATTGTCGCCACTAACCGATAAAATGGCTTGCATTTGTGTAGGCCATTGCTGAATCCAAAGCTGTCGCATTTCTTTCAAAAAATGCGACGGTCGTTGATCTCCTCAATATTTGCCGTGCAATAACTTTTTTAAGCGGCTTTTTTCCGATTCCGTAAAATACTCGTTCAACCGGTTTTTTAACGTTAAGTATTTGTTTATTTTCGGCGGATTTAACACTACTTTGTCCATCAGAGAAAGAATATTGCTTTCGATCGTGGCTACCACCGTGTTGTATTTTGTTTCATCGGCTGTTATGCCACTGGTTTTGAATTGTGCTTCCAATTGGCAAAACAAAGTGGCGGATTCGCCTTCCAAAATGGCGGAATCCTTACCGCAACACGCGCCACTCCGAACGCTTCCTTTTTTTTTGTCGTCAATGTTTTCCTTCCTTTACGTGGCAATAAATAAATAATTTATGTGGCAAAACACATGGTATTTTTCACTTGAAGATATTTTTTTTGTTATTTAATTCACTAGGATATTGCGCCGCGCCTATACCGCTTCTTGCTCGATATTAAAAAATCACACTAAAACGTATTCGTTATAACGGGTGTCACCATTTATGTGGCGTCAGCGTCTCTATATAAACTCTCATAACACAAACTTATGTTTTTTCACACACCACACACATAATAATTTTTTACTCAATTTTATTATTTAAATTCGTTAGTACAATTTTATTATTACTCAAAAAATAAAAATATTCACACAATATCCTTGTGTCTGTCGAAGATGAAAAGCAACGCCATTTTCTTTTTTTATTTCTCTCTTTTTTGGAGATGCCGGAACTGCGATTGTCAAATTTTCCTTTTTTGTTTTCATTTTATCAATTGACCAACGGCCGTATTTTAATCGGTTGATAGGGCAGCGTACTTGTTTTCTAACTAACAATAGTTCACGGAATATCCACAAGTTATAAACTTGTACGTATTTTATTTTGAAACATCAACGTACTTGGCATTCTTTGCAAAAATTCAGTAAATTATTTGATTAGAATTTGAATTTCCTGACATAACAAAAATATCTTGGTTGGATTAGGGTTTAAAAAAAAATTGTTTGTTTATGTTTGTGATACGACACGCCAATTTTTAAATAGCAAAAATATTTTAATTATTTGGTTGTTTAATTACTTATTATTACTAATTATTAATAATGGAAGAATGTATTTTTTGTCAAAATCTAGCAGTTTTATTTAAATTGAGGTTACGTTTTACTACTGTCATGAAAATTTGCGTTTTTAGGTAAAGTGATTTCAGTGCCATCTCTGATTATATTTTCGAAAGTGTTTTATACGACAAAACTATGTAAAGTGATTTTAGTGCCATCTCTGATTATATTTTGGAAAGTATTTTATAAGACAAAATGTGACAGCTAATTCTTCATTGCAATTGTCATCAAGTTTGAAGAAAATATTTTTTAATAAAAATATTTAAATATTCTTTTATTCTTTAATTTTAAATAGGATTTGACAGCGATCAAAAATTGAGTCTTATAATAGGCTTTCACCATAATTCTGATAGGTGGCAGGTTACCTAGTGTCAATGGAACACAGTGATTTATTTTCTCAACACATTCCACAATTATGTAGTACTGGAATATCCCAATATATGTATCTTTATTTAGTTACAACATACTAGAAATCTATCGGGGCTGGAGTGTGAAAATTACTCAAATAACCAGGAATATCATCACAAGATTCCATTTTATAATTGAGTTTATTGGTGTAAAACATCAAATCCGGCCATGTTAGCCTTCATAATGAGTTTTGGCTTGTTGATTTGTGGAATTCTTCAATTGATCTTCAAACAGCTAGTATGTCTGGATCAGCTTCTTGTTCGGCTACTACCCAATTCTTCATTGATATCATTTACATTTAACATGTCCAAAATGGCATGTTCTATCTCAGCTTCAATTCAACAAAAACGCCATTCAGCACCAATCTAATCGGAAACTGCAATATTTTAAACACTATCTGTCTTCCAAATTAGTATTTTGCACAATTTGCTATTTATATTAACGTATCGTTTCAAAAATGCGAAATCATTCCGAGGGGACTTTATTTTATTACGAACATTGTATTCTGCAACTTAAAGTATTGAGCTAATAAAAAACAAACTATGTATTTAGTATTATTTTTGAACCAAATAACCAAATATTAGTTATTAATACAAAATTTTAAAATGTATTTTTTTTTGTAATGAGAACAATAATTCTTGCGACAGTAACTATTTTAATTATAAAATACGAATTTAACAATTAAATGTAGCAAACCAAAAATAAATAAATAATTTTGTAGGATTTATATTTATAAATATTTTTAAAAATAAAAAATATTTTTAAAAACATAAAATTTAAAAAAAAAAAAATGAGTTTTATTTTTTGCTATGGCTGGTAATTTTTGGCGGGGATTTGGATTTGTTATTTGTGTTTTTTTTTTGGTTTTTTTGTTTATATAATATTTATGAATTGCATGCATTATTAATCTTTTTCAAATTTCAGGGCTACACCAATCCACGCAACAATAACTTTAATTTTAAATATTTCTTCATAAATCTTAATTACCTAGTTAGATTTTTTTTATTTTATTTCTAAATTTCAGATCATAATTCTGTATTATTTCAAAATAATCAAACTGGATATTACAGTGCCTCAACATCGACCGCAAATTCACCAGTTTTAGTTCGACGCGATTCTATTTTAAAACAGCCCAGTAATTCAACAGTGCCAAAAGAAAAATCGGAGAAACGGGTTTCGATCAAACAGGATAATATTGATAAAGCTCGTGTAGATATTATCTGTGAACGTGATTCAAATCGATCAACAACAGGTTTGTAACCAGCAAAATTAATTTTTTTATTAATTTTTAATTATTAGATCCTTCTTTTCAACTTACTACTGTAGGCTCTCCTCGGCCCGTTTCATTAATACTAAATCGTACTGAACATCCACACAGCTATAAATTAGTGCGGTCGCAATCATTTGATGATGAAACGGCCGACTCTTGTGACATGCCATTGCACAAATCAATGCTAACCGAGGAAATGCCGATTTTACCCAAAAAGAAATAAAATACAAAATCTTATAATTACATTTAAATTTAAATACACAAAAGTAAATATAAATATATATATTTTTTTAAGAAATGGTAAAAAATTTATAATTAACATATCAATCAATACCCAAATAATACATATTTATCCCTTCCATCCCGAAAAAAAAATTAAAAAGAAAAAAAAAATATTTGATTGTAAATTAATAAACCAAAAATTAAATTATCAAAAAAATCGATAAACAAGACAATATTATGGAGACTAATTATTATGTATTTAAATTAATTAATTAATTTTAGTTGTTTTGTTTCTCTATATATTACCTAATATGTCTATCTCAATCTCTTTTAGTTAATTACATATTTATAATGTTACAATATAATTTTAGCGGTAGATATCTGTAGCGTAAATAATAATGGTGTTCCATCATTCCTGTTTGTTGCGTTAGGACAAATAAAAAAAAAAAATTAAAAAATGGTTTATTCTTATCATGCTTATTTAGGGTTATTCTCTCTATATATTTATTATTTCCTTATATTTTTAAATATTAGTTATTAATTATCAAAAAATTAATTTTAAATAAAATCAATTATTGTTGAAATTTTGTGGAATACACATTGTTTTTGTTTCCCAACAATTAAAAATGTTGTCTCAATTTGGGGCATTGATTATTTATATGGAATTTATTTGAATTTAAATAAAACTGGCACGAAAACCAGACGCAATTTTATTGAGAACCGGCAGTTTGTACTTTTCTTGTGGATTATTTCAGAATGAACTTATGCCGGGATGAATATTGAATCAAGGTGAGTGATTATTAATATGTAAGTTGTTCTGTGTCAGCTAGTCTTCCTTTTGAGGTCTTATAATTCATGTTTTTGGTTTCCGCATCTCAAATTGTAAGGACAAGCCTGTGGTAGCTCTATCTATGATTGTTGTAAAATATTAGAATAGAAAAATTATGAAAATAAATTGCATAAAGCGCGCGTGGCGAGTTGGACAGTGTTTAGCAACTGGTCTGGTATTCTGGATATAAATGTCGAAAAAGAAAAAAACAAAAAGAAACTAAATATACTTTCGGTTTTTTGTGGAAAATCGAATAGCGATATCCTTATACAATATATGTAAGTCCCTATAACGGACATAGTAAATACATATTAGAAAACGTTGGAATACAAAAGATTTATAATTATAAATAAATAAACCTAAAATAAATTAAGTGGTTTAATTTATAACCGCGGTGGTGCGGCAAGTAGATCACCTTACGATAATGCTATGGGTGTCGTACAACATACCAAATAAGCGTGTACGATATACCCCATAATTGGTGACCCCGACGTGATCTACGAATTAAATAAGCATATACGGAGCAGCGGAATTCGACGTATAAAATTGTTGGAAGCGCAAATTTTCACGAGCGACTTTTACCAAAAAAAAAAAAAAAAAAAAAGAACGAGCGAAATTCTATCAAAAAGGGTGGATACTATCTATTCATATATATATATAAATATAAGCATTGTTGATCAAGAAGGCCAATACGGTTTGAACGAGGCGATACGAGCCATATATAAGGCCGCAGCAGTAAAGCACATCGACAGTGGATCAACATCGGCACAGCGGCAACACACAGCATTGGGCCAGGCCAATTTGGAAAAAGAAGAAAAAATAAAAAAAATTATTGTAATAGTTTGCCTTAGGTAAGTGTATTTATTGTTTTTTTTGTTTGTTTTTCCATTTGTTTCCAACCATACATTTTTCGGGTTGTTGTAACAGTGTCCAACTCGTATAATTCGAAGTTTTAAGTAGAAAACGTCTCATTTTAAAAACGTGTGTAGTGATTTAGAGTAATCATGGTTAACGGAAACAACGATGTGATAGATAGTAGCGACCAGAGTACCTCAACGCAGAATGATTTAACGCGTAAAGCCGGACCTGCGGGAGCAGACGGTCGTTTTGTGGAGCGAGTGTCAATAAAAACTCCACCGTTTTGGCATGAAATGCCAGAGTTGTGGTTTCGCCAGGTCGAGGCGCAATTTAACAATGCTAACATAACCCGGCAGGAGACAATGTTTAATATTGTTGTGGCGGGGCTCGATCAGAGAGCCATGCGAACAGTTAGTGATATCGTGCTGCAGAATATGACTGACAATCAGTACGATACCCTGAAAAAGGAATTGATTGCACGTTTAACCGAATCAGAGGATTCACGATTACAGAAACTATTAAAGGACCTTGACCTAGGGGACAAGAAACCATCGCAGCTCCTCCGGGAAATGCGTGGACTGGCTAATAAAGAAATCTCGGAGGAAATGCTGCGCAAGTTGTGGGTTCAGAGATTACCACAACAAATTCAAGTAATTTTGGCGTCTAGCACTGAAAATTTGAGCAATTTGGCAACAATAGCTGACAAAATTTTAGAAACGTACGCTAGCGCCAGTGTAATGGCAGTATCACGCGACAAGGAGGCGCACCACTCGCGAGATGCATTGGAAATCAAAATAAACGAGTTAGTACTGGAAATTAAAGAGCTTAAAGCGACACAAGCAGCTGGAAGTTTTCAGCGATTTCGGCAACGTTCCGGGTCTCGGCATCGGTCAGGATCCCGCACAAATAAAAAGCATCCAATGTGCTTCTATCATTTCCGTTTCGGGCCCAAGGCAAATAGGTGTATCAAGCCTTGCACTTACGTAGAACGATCGGAAAACTAATGCCTTCATCGCAAGTGACGGCATGTGATGGGGGCAGTAATGTTAGTTGTCGTCTAATAATATACGATATGTCCAGTAAACGTAACTATTTAATCGACACAGGTGCCGATGTCTCGGTAATACCAGCATCACAAGAAGACAAACACAAAAGTCAGGACAATTTCCCTCTGTTTGCCGCGAATTCTTCTCGGGTTAATACGTATGGCACCCGATTATTGAAGCTAGATTTAGGGCTTAGGCGTAATTTTAATTGGACTTTTATAATAGCGGATGTGTCGAAACCAATAATAGGAGCCGATTTTTTAAAAAATTATGGTATCCTAGTTGATATTAAACAGAACCGGATCATCGACCCGATCACAAGGATTCACACGTCTGGTAAAGCAGTAAATATCGTTTCTTCAGCGTTGACAACTATAGATACCACGGCTATTGATTCGAACGTCACGATCATTTTAAAAAAATTCAAGGAATTGACAAGTCAAAATACGGAAATAAAACCAGTTAAACATGCAGTTACTCATTTTATAGTTACAAAAGGTCATCCAGTAGCAACGAAAGCTCGTAGATTACCACCGGATAAGTTAGCAACAGCAAAACTAGAGTTTGACTATATGCTGGAATCCGGAATATGCAGGCCGTCGAATAGTCCGTGGGCAAGTCCATTACATTTAGTAAAAAAGAAGAACGGCGACTGGCGTCCATGTGGGGATTATCGGGGCCTCAACGGTGTTACTCAGCCTGACCGATACCCGATACCGCATATACAGGATTTCAGTCACCAGTTGCATGGCTGTACTGTATTTTCAACCCTGGATTTGGTAAGAGCATACCACCAGATTCCGGTGGAGCCGGCGGATATTCCAAAGACGGCTATAATTACACCCTTCGGGTTGTTCGAGTTCATCCGTATGGGATTTGGTTTGCGTAATGCTGCGCAGACATTCCAACGATTCGTGCATTCAATATTTCGCGACTTGAATTTCTGCTACACATATATTGACGATTTTTTAATTGCATCGCAAAATATGGCTGAGCATTTGCAGCACCTTGAACAAATTTTCAGAAGACTTCAAGACCAAGGTCTGATTATAAATGTCAGTAAGTGTGTATTCGCGCAGTCAGAAGTGGATTTCCTAGGACATAAATCAACACGGAATTAAACCTATGCCGCAGCGCATACAGGCCATTTCCGAGTTTAAACGTCCGGAGACAGTAAAGGAAATACGTCGTTTTCTCGGTATGATAAATTTTTACCGCAGATTTATTCCCGAGGCAGCCAGTAATCAGGCGCTGTTGAACAATTATTTAAAAGGGAGTAAACGAAACGATCGTCGAAAAATTGATTGGACGGACGACGCAATAAAAGCTTTTGAGCATACCAAACAACAATTGTGTGAGGCCACAACCCTAGTGCATCCGGACATGAAGGCTCATCTAGCTATAATGGTAGACGCATCCGATACAGCGATAGGCGCAGTTATGCAGCAAAAGGTACAGGATATCTGGCAACCTTTAAGCTTTTATTCCTTGAAGCTTACGGAAACCCAGAAACGCTATAGCGCGTACGACCGCGAGCTGCTAGCAGCATATATGGCAGTGAAACATTTCCGTTTTCTGCTGGAAGGAAGAACGTTTACGATTTTTACTGACCATAAGCCATTGGTGTACGCGTTGCAACAAAACCCGCACAAAGCGTCGCCAAGACAATTTCGCCATTTAGATTTTATTAGCCAATTTACTAACGACATTCAGCATATTGCAGGCAAAGATAATGTAGTAGCGGATACGCTATCTAGGGTAGATGAGATACGAGGGTTAGAAACAATTGATTACGAGAAAGTGGCCGAAGCCCAAAGCAGTGATAAGGAGCTGCTGGAGCTTTTAGAATCAAGCAAGTCACTACAGTTTAAGAAGTTTCCTGTGCTCAATTCGGGAAAAGAATTATGGTGTGACATTTCAACAAGTGTCATTAGACCATACATCCCAATGGAGTTCCGAAGAGCCGTATTTAACATAGTGCATGATCTCTCACATCCGGGAATTAAAGCCACAGCCAAGATGTTGAGTGCGAAATATATTTGGACATCCATCAAGAATGATGCCAGAAGATGGGCTAAGTGTTGTGTCAGTTGCCAAAAATCTAAGGTACAACGGCATACAAAGAGCCCAGTGGGCCAGTTCCCACTCGTCAGCAAGCGCTTCGAAGAGATCCACGTTGATATAGTGGGTCCTTTACCAACATCCGAAGGTATGCGCTACTGTGTGACGATAATAGACCGGTATACTCGTTGGCCAGAGGCAATTCCAGTAGAGGATATACGAGCCCAAACGGTGGCAAGAGCAATATATAGTGGATGGATTGCACGGTATGGCATACCGTCATCAATAGTCACGGATCAAGGCGGGCAGTTTGAGTCCGAGCTGTTTCGCGAACTAGCAACATTTTTAGGATTTCAGCGAAAACGGACTACCCCGTACAACCCTCAGGCCAACGGGTTTATTGAACGCTGGCATCGCTCTCTTAAGGTGGCAATAATGTGTCAGAACAACGCTAGTTGGACTATCTCTCTGCCCACAGTACTGTTGGGGCTAAGGACAGTTTTTCGAGAAGATTTTAAAGCAACGTCGGCCGAATTATTGTACGGTGAGACTATACGTGTGCCAGGTCAGTTTTTCGAGAATTCGAGTAACCAAGTGTATCAGTCGGAGTTCGTTTTGCAGCTTAAAAATGTCATCGAGCAGACAAAGCCAACACCTGCATCAAGACATGGAAATAGATCGTCCTTTGTTCACAAAGAATTGAACGCATGCTCTCACGTATTTGTGCGAACAGATGCAATCAAAGCATCGTTGCAGTGCCCATACGAGGGGCCGTTCAAAGTTATCAGTCGTACCGAGAAATATTTCACAATAGTAAGGAAGAATAAAGAGTGTAACATTTCAATTAATAGGTTGAAGCCGTGTTTCAACGAATCGGATGAAGACAACACCAATAAGGAAAATAGCAACGTAAACGAAAGTTGCTCAAACGAGGCGAATAATAATCAAACAACAGTTACGCAGCCCCATCCAACAAGAAAACTAACGGTGAGTTTCCAAAACGAACCGACCAATATAGTAACGCGATCGGGTAGGACAACAAAATTACCGATAAGGTTTCGGTAAGTCCATAAATCGTTCATGTCATTCACTGGCAGGGGAGTATTGTGGTAGCTCTATCTATGATTGTTGTAAAATATTAGAATAGAAAAATTATGAAAATAAATTGCATAAAGCGCGCGTGGCGAGTTGGACAGTGTTTAGCAACTGGTCTGGTATTCTGGATATAAATGTCGAAAAAGAAAAAAACAAAAAGAAACTAAATATACTTTCAGTTTTTTGTGGAAAATCGAATAGCGATATCCTTATACAATATATGTAAGTCCCTATAACGGACATAGTAAATACATATTAGAAAACGTTGGAATACAAAAGATTTATAATTATAAATAAATAAACCTAAAATAAATTAAGTGGTTTAATTTATAACCGCGGTGGTGCGGCAAGTAGATCACCTTACGATAATGCTATGGGTGTCGTACAACATACCAAATAAGCGTGTACGATATACCCCATAAGCCTACTGGTGATCGGTGTCTTAAGAGCATAGGAGGGTATTTCTTAATTAATTTTTAAACCGAATTTAGAAAGGTTCATAAAGGTAACAACATATTCATTTTGCAAAATAAAGCCATGTACAGTAAAAGCCGGTATAGCCGGAATGCTTGGAGATGAAGGTATATCGGAAATTCAAAAATCCCGGTTAATTGTTGTTTCGTTTTAAATTTAGCTTTAAAATTATTATATTTTAAGCAACGCTTTATGGTTTCGCTGCTTACATTATGTTTCAGTGTATTTTTAATGGATCTCCTTGCATTAGGCGACAATTTGTGTGGTCGCCCTGTAACATAGATAAAACTAAACATATAGATTTTCAAAACCATATAACCTTTTGTCCTACAGCATTGTTGGTATACTTATTAGAACCGCACGTTGTTGTGATTTTTTTAAAAACCGATTTGTGCGAATGTTTAAATAAAAATGTTTGATTATCGATTTTTTTTTATACAGGGTGTATTGTACTTGAGTGTACACATTTTCTGGGATGATTCTATGGCGTTGTTAATATATGAATTAAAACGCCACTTATTTAATAATTAGTTAAATACAATTTATTTATAATTGTCAATAATGACGGTATTAATTTGACACGGTTTTATAATATAAAAATCACTGATAATACCACAAAAAACACTAAATAATTATTGATTATTTTTCACCACTGCGAAGACGCATCATCAAAATTTTATGATTTTGGTATAGAGCACGAATCACGATTGATCAGTATATCCAAAAACGTTTTTAGTTTTCATTAGTGCACTCTCACGACATTTGAAAGATACAAACCACCAAATTAGTTTAGATAATATCAAAATTCTCGATAAACAAAACAATTTTAGAAAAAGATCGATTTTGGAAATGTTACACATTAAATCAAGTGCAAATTCAATAAACATTGTAGAAGATTACGCATATATCGGTAACTCATATGATTTGTTCATCTAATTTGGTTTTGTCTCATCAAATTTATTTTTATTCAAATGTACAACCTTTTTTACGTGAAAACGCTTTAGTATACAATTTTTTTCGAAAAATTATATAGCGGTGCGTTTCCATGAAAAGTCGGTTTTCAAAAAGAATTTGTGATTGCCATAATTTTTTATTATATAGAGGAAACAATTTTTTGGAAAAAACAATTCATTTGCTTTTGAGAATGAATCCGAATTGGATTCGAAAGCTAAAGCTATAAAATATTTTGTAAATAAAGAGCTCAAAACCAATAAAAAATTTGTTAAAAAAAAAAAAAATGAACAGAAAGTTAAAATTAGCTACATATTTCTTTCCCTTGTTTATTGGTCTTCGTAATTCACTGAAAAAGTTAAAATGAATTAAAGAAGAGCAGTGATCGATGTTCGAGCGGTTGCGGTTGTATTATGAATGTATACGAGTGAGCCTTGATTATGTGCTTCTGTGGCGGTAATCGGATGTGTGTATTTTATAAGTATATTTGAATGATATATGAGTGAGCCGCTACAGGACTCCGCTGCGAGTGATTTTCCCCTCCCTAGGGAATGATTGAATGGGTAGTAGCAATACGGACGGTTTTATGTGCTCGTGGGCTTGAGGTCTGGTCAGCCGAACAGAGAAATCCATATGCTGGTTTAAGTCGATCGATTGAAACGATATGGTTTTTGCCATTAACCGATACGACGAATTGTTTCCGAAGGCGTCGAATTACTTTGAATGGACCTTCATAGGGAGGAGATAATCCCGTGCGAACCTTGTCTGTTCTTATAAAAATTAAAAATTAAATCGCAGTTCTCGAGCGATTTCGGAACAGAAACGTCATCTTGTTTGCAGTGATACTTTGAAAGCTTATATCAAATTGATTAAATTCAATCATTTTTTTTTTTTTCAATTATATGTCATCCTTTTTATATATCATCCTCAGTAGTTAGAGGATCAAGTCTGGATAAATGAAGCCAAAATTTTGATACAACAGTTTTAAAATGAACATCTGGTAAGATATTTGTACCACAAATATTAAAATTCGATTGCCTCTGTTGCTTAGCGTATACGGCATGCACGATTTTTTATTATCCCATAGAGCACAGAATTACCATGTTGTGCACATAATTGCTATTTAGTTTACAAGCTGAATCTTCGGAGCCTGAACCGAAAGCAATTTTTGAAGACTTCCTTTGCACTTCAATTGTATTTACTGAAAGAGCATTTACATGTACTGGTTTTGCTTTCAGTTTATCAGCAATTGTTGGGCGCAATTCCTTTCGTTTCGAGTGCACTACAACTTCTAATTCACCAGAAGAGCAGTTCTGAACAATTTCACACTCGCAACCGCTTTTTGCAAGCATATCAGCTCTTTCATTCCTTCGATTTGACTGTGGGAATGTCAATATACACATTGGTTTTGTTGAAATATTATTCAACTTTTGTTTTTGTTGAATTACTCAAAGATGGAGTTTTGGGTTATTGATAGTTTGAAATGCGAACAGAGTCCAATTTTCGTGTAAATTTGAATTAGTACTGTAGATAGGGCGAACACAGTTTGGTTTCTTTTCAAAAATGAAATATTAATGTATATAGGGTTTTAACTTGTAAGATGTATGGTTTGTTGGTAGTTATAAACATTTTGTGAAACAAAGCGGATCCTTGAAATAAAAAATAAAAATTATTTTTGTGGCTACATTTT
Source organism: Tipula helvola (assembly GCA_963556165.1). Classification (NCBI taxonomy): domain Eukaryota; kingdom Metazoa; phylum Arthropoda; class Insecta; order Diptera; family Tipulidae; genus Tipula; species Tipula helvola. The sequence goes on from OY744482.1 coordinate 106,621,364, forward strand.
GAGTTTTATTAAAAAACAAATAAATTGGTGTTTTGATTATTTTGAGTATTGGAGTACTTAGTATTGATTTTTATACAGTCCATTTTGGAAAGATAATTGGCAAATTGGTTTTTATTAAAATTATTTCCAACATTCTGTTTGGTCTTTTAAGCCGGATGGATGGCGATATACAATAAAGTGATTTGGAACACGTGGAAAGCAAAAATAATAATCTTCAATCATCCATTGCGGATAGAAGTTTTTATTGGTGGAAATTAGATTAACGTGAGTGGGAAAACAATAAGTTTTTATTTCTACAAAGATATATGTATATTTATTGAAAAATTGAGATTCATCAAAACGACACGCGTATTGTACTCGTGCGTGTATAACCTCATTTTTTATAAAACAACTGGAATAGTGTGTGGTTGAATAAACAAAAATAATAAATTATAGTTTGTTGTTTGTGAAAATAAAATAAAAGCAAAATGGAAAAATTAAAATTATTGCGACGTGGAATGAAAAAATCGTTGACTGCGCTCAAATCATTCATAGAGGCGTATTCATCGGAAGATGATCCATACAGTTTTTTATTGAATGAAAAATATCCAAAGTTTGAGAATTTGGTAATCAATTACAACAACATGTACCAAGAACTATCGGAATTAGCGCTGGAATCAAATGATGAAAAATGTTATGATGCAATCGAGGATGACAATTTAAAATTCAATGAAGAGCTGTTACATGTGAAATATTTATTTCATCAAAAACTGGGAAAATTTGAAAGTGCAAGTTCAGTTAAATCAAGTGAAATTAGCGATGACGAAAATTTAAAAATGGAAGTAATAAAGAGTGGGGATGCAGTAAAAGATAGTATTGTTCATAAAAGAAGTTCTGACGACGATAACAACGTGAATTCAACTGGTGTATTAGCAACAACTGAGGTAGAGCATCGATCTTCATTCAATCACATGCAAGTTCAAAATTTGGGTAATGAAATCGATCAAGAGGGTGAAAATCGGCAGCAATTTTTAAATATGAATAATCAATCGTGTCAAAATAATTATAACCAGGATTCAACTATAAAGGACAATAATTTCGATTTAAAGTTGAAAAATCAGTATTTAAAATCAGTCATACGTGATCAACGGTTTAAGCTGCCTCAAATTCCATTACCGACGTTTAATGGCAATAAAAAGAATTGGCCGTAATTTCGTGATTCGTTTTGTCGAATGATAATAGATGACAGTGGATTATCGAACATTGAAAAATATTATTATCTTCAAGGGTGTATTGATGAAAGAAGCAAGGAACTGATTTCGTATGTTGATTGCTCAGGTGATGGTTTTGAGCTCGCATGGAAAGCATTAATGCGAAGATACAACAATGAAAGAGAAATTATCAACGAACCAATGCAGTTATTTTTCAATTTAAAACCAGTTAAATTTGAATCGGCTGTTGAATTACAAAATTTAGTAGATAAAGCAGAGATTTATATACAATCATTAAATCAATTGGGAGAACAGATATCTGATGCCATCATAGTGCATACAGTCAAACAGAAATTAGATTTAGAAACGAAGAAACTTTGGGAATATGAGAATAGTGTAAACGAACGTCAAACGTGGATACAATTAAATGAATTTCTACAACGTCGAATCAAAGTGTTAGAAATTACAAATGAGCAAGGAAGTGATAATTATAAAATGAAAAAATCAACTCGAAGTACAACATTTTTTATGGAAAAGGCCCGTACTAACTGTGTGATTTGTAACAGGAATAATCATTTTATTTATGCCTGTCCTGAATTTTTAAATATGAACTCCAGGCAACGATATGAACAAGTGAAACAACTTCAATTATGTTTGAAGTGTTTAAAACCCAACCATAGATGGCAGAATTGTAAATCATGGGATTGCAAAGTATGTCAACGAAAACATAACAGTTTGTTACATTTTGGTAAACAAGAAGTGAATAATAACGCAAGAGGTTATAATAAGCAGGGTAAAATAGCAGAATCAAAATTAATTAGTGGTAATGGAAGTAGTCAAACTAGTGAAGTGACAAATATAAAATCAATTGAAACAGTTGGGTCTGATCGAATTAATATTACTGCTGCTGTTTATACACCAACAACCTCAGCTAAATCACAAATAGTATTATCAACAGTACAAATTCGCATTTGTGACAATTTTGGAAAATTTCATACTGCACGAGCATTATTAGATTCCGCTTCTATGAATAATTTTGTTACTTATGAATTTGCGGAAAAGTTGAAACTTAACAAACAGCTAGTAAAAGCATCAGTTGGGGGATTAAACAACATGAAGACGGATGTGAAATTCAAAATCAAAACCGAAGTTAAATCTAGAGTGTCAAATTATTAGGATAAATTCGAATTTATGGTGGTTCCTGTTATTGCCAGTAGATTACCGTTAGAAAATATTGATATGTCACAATGGAGATTTTTAAATGGAATGTCAATGGCAGATCCTGATTTCGCCAAACCTGGTCCAGTTGATTTACTTCTTGGAGCTGAAGTATTTCATAAAATATTATATAGTAATCGACTTGAAGTTAGCGATTGTATGCCCGAATTTCATGATACAGCTTTTGGTTGGATAGTCGGTGGTAAATTGGAACAAGAAACATCATCCAATTGTTTTTTGTCGACATACGATAATGATTCTGAAGAATCAGTCAATCGAATCATTGAACAATTTTGGGAAGCTGAAACATTTAACGATAAACCAAGACAATCAGAAGAAGAAAGGTTATGTGAAACATTATTCGAAAACACGCATAGACGAGACAGTAATGGTTGCTATTGGGTGGACTTGCCGTTTAAAACAAATTTGCTGTTATTAGGAGAATCTAAGCCACAAGCAGTTCGTCGTTTCCACTATTTGGAATATAAATTTACTAAAGATGAAGGATTAAAAACAGTTATGTTGAATTTATGCGGGAATATAAAAGGTTGGGACATATGAAAAAAGTCGAGCCTAACTGTAGTTTGCAACATAGTTATTTTATACCGCATCATGCTGTGGTGAAACCTAGTTCAACGACAACCAAATTACGTGTTGTATTTGATGCGTCTGCAAAGCCAACTTCTGGTCTTTCTTTAAATGAAGTATTATTAGTGGGGCCAAAGGTTCAGCCTGACTTATTTCATACAGTACTTCGTTTCTGAACCTATATCTATGCGTTTACGGCTGATATAGAAAAAATGTACCGTCAAATATTGGTATCTAATCATCATACTCCATATCAACGAATAGTTTGGAGAGAAGATCCATTACGGCCTCTTGAAGAATATGAATTATTGACAGTTACATATGGAACTGCCTCAGCGCCATACTTAGCTATGAAAACTTTAACGCAATTGGCAGCAGACGAATTCAAAAATTATCCGATGACAGCAAAAGCATTGAAAGAAAACTTTTACGTCGATGATGTTTTAGCTGAAAGTAATGACATTGAACGGGCAATTGAACTACAACGTCAATTAATTGCAATATTGTCAGGTGCTGGCATGAACTTACGCAAATGGGTTACAAACGATGATCGTTTAAAACGAGATATTCCTGTAGATGAAGCAATGATGGAATCAATAGAATGCATAAAAACATTGGGCATACATTGGGATGCAAGGGACGATAAATTTCAATTTAATATTAATTTAACTGAAGAGCCATTTAAGATTACGAAACGAAATGTGTTGTCATGTATTGGAAAATTATTTGATCCATTGGGTTTGATTGATCCGGTTATTGTAACAGGAAAACTAATTATGCAGCAATTATGGTTGCTCAAATTACAATGGGACGAAGAGTTAACAGGTACATTAATGAAGAAATGGCAATTATTCTATAATCAATTACTGAATATAAACAATGTTAAAATACCAAGATGTGTTATGCAGATCAACTTAGTAAAAATCGAAATACATGGTTTTGCAGATGCCTCAATGGTGGCATATGGAGCATGCTTATATTTACGGTGCGTCGATAAATCAAATAATAAGACCACTAATTTCGTGTGTAGTAAATCTAGGGTCGCACCATTGGAAGTTCAATCAATTCCACGCTTGGAATTAAATGCTGCTTTACTGTTGGCTAGATTGGTTAAAGAAGTTGCTACAGTATTGGATATTTCAAATCACTCAGTTATTTTGTGGTCAGATTCCACAACTGTTTTACAATGGCTAATGATGGCACCTTACAATATGAAGACGTTTGTGGCACATATATAACTACAAAAATGTTATGGTGTCATGTTGAGGGTAAAAAGAATCCTGCAGACATATTGAGCAGAGGTGCAATGCCGGAAGATTTTTAGCAAATGAGGAGTGGTACAGTGGGCCCAATTTTCTATTGACTGATGAGGATGATTGGTCTAAACATGTGGTGAAATGTATTCGAAAGGTGGATGAAGTACCAGAAACGAAAAGTGCTACGTATATATTTTTAACAGTGAAGTTAGAAGATATTTTGAGAACCAAAACATTTAGTTCCTATACAAAACTGTTACGTTGGACTGCTATCTTCTACAGGTTTATAAGCAATTGTCGCAAATCAGCATGTAGACGATCTCGCGGACTAATCAATTTGGATGATCATGATGGAGCTTTAAAAATGTTGTTTAGAATAATGCAGCATGAATATTTCGAAGAAGATATTGATTGTATACAACGGAAGGGCTACGTGTCAAAAAGAAGCAAGTTGGCTCCATTAAGTCCTTTTTTAGATGAGGAAAATTTGATGCGTGTTGGTGGACGTATTAATAAATCTTCCTTATCATTTGGTGAAAAACATCAATACTTGTTACCACATCACCATGCATCAAGTCTATTGGTTATGCATGTTCATATTTCTAATCAGCATTGTGGAGTTCAGCAGACTTTGACGACGTTGAGACAGAAGTATTGGTTTCTGAAAGGTTTCAGCTACGTGAAAGGAATTCTAAGTAATGTAAAGAATGTTTCAAGGCCAAGGCTAAACCATTGAAACAATTATTGGGGGTATTGCCAAAATTTCGTTTGAAATCTTGTAGACCATTTTATAATACGGGAGTGGATTTTTGTGGACCATTTTCAATCCGATATAAAAATCAACGAAAGGATACATATAATAAGGTATATGTCTGTATGTTCATTTGCATAACAACAAAAGCCGTTCATTCAGAGATGGTAGAAGATGTAAGAGCGGATGCCTTCATAGCATGCTTGAAACGATTTTGTAGTAGAAGAGGCAAACCAGCTACAGTGTGGAGTGACAACTGCACTAATTTTGTTGGTGCGAATAATCGAATCAAAGAAATGGAAATATTGTTAGCCAAATCGAATGAACAAATCATGAAAGCATGTATCGAAAATGGATTCAAGTGGAATTTCATACCTCCAAGAACTCCAAACTTCGGTGGACTGTGGGAGTCTGGAATAAAGATATTCAAGCAGCATTTGAAAAGAATTGTGGGTTCAAGAATCATGACTCTAGAATTCCTGTATACGCTAATAGGCGAAATAGAAGGAGTTATGAATTCCAGACCATTGACATTCGAACCATTGACTCCGGGTTAGACCAGGGTGTACAACAGTCAGAAACAAGTAGTGGAAACATGAAAATTATTTAAATAATAAATTGTTAACGTAGTTATAGAATTTTTAATTATTATTTTTGTTTTTAAAAACTGTATAACAATATTGTACTGGAAGGTGCTCGCATTTTAAAAGGGATCATGTTCAACATTTAAAAGGTGGGAGGATGTTCAAATATTATTCAACTTTTGTTTTTGTTGAATTACTCAAAGATGGAGTTTTGGGTTATTGATAGTTTGAAATGCGAACAGAGTCCAATTTCCGTGTAAATTTGAATTAGTACTGTAGATAGGGCGAACACAGTTTGGTTTCTTTTCAAAAATGAAATATTAATGTATATAGGGTTTTAACTTGTAAGATGTATGGTTTGTTGGTAGTTATAAACATTTTGTGAAACAAAGCGGATCCTTGAAATAAAAAAGAAAAATTATTTTTGTGGCTACATTTTGAGTTTTATTAAAAAAGAAATAAATTGGTGTTTTGGTTATTTTGAGTGTTGGAGTACTTAGTATTGATTTATATACAGTCCATTTTGGAAAGATAATTGGCAACTTGGTTTTTATTAAAATTATTTGCAACAGCTTTCGCTGCAACCACGTGTCTCAATACCTGCATTCCACACTGAAAATCGGAGAAAATTAATATTTTTCGACTTAATACCTTCCAGTATCCCAATCAATTATAAGTTCATTATGTAGACGCATTCATTGACTCAAAATGATTTTTCAACATTTGTTAGTGGCAAAGAAACCTCAACACCTAGTTTCTCTTCGATCACGCTGGCATCCACCCGCATTTGTGATTTTTTCACACATCATTTTCACCATGTTCTCTTTCGCTGCTTTGGTATAATCGTCCAAATTCATTCGCACGACAAGATTGTTAGGTAAGAGGGTCGGCCCCGAGATTCCACCCTTTCCAATAAATTGCAGTTTTCTAATATAAACTCTACAGATCTAAATATAAGTCAATTTGAATACCCTCCCTCTGTATTCTTGTCATCATTTCACACTACAATTCATTCTTTCTAAAACCCATTCGTACTGTTTCTAGCAATGTGATCCACTTTCAGATGAATCACCCATGTCAGACTAAAGGTTGTGTATTGAGATTGGGTTTATCGCCCCCAATACTAAAGGGGCTAAAAACCCATTTCGCTCCATCTCAAACACACTTATCCCATATGTAACCTTGGAGAGTACTAAAGCCTTCCGCCACATGTCAGTCACTCTCGGGTGAGGCTCTCCATTTTGGTAAGCTCACTCGTTTTATCACGTTCAGTCAATTCTTTCCATTTATTGAACATTCGCTTCTCTATTATTCACTCTAAAGCACATCCATGCGTATTTTTCAGTATTTAAAGTTTAACTTTATCGAACATTAAATTGTTTTGTTTACCCCATCTTGTGCATTTTCTTTCGCTTGTTTGATATTGCGACCCTTCCCAATGACAACAAAATCATCTGCTAATTGCAGAGCGACTCTGCCCTCATTCAACGCTGATGATGGATGTAGGAGAAATGTTGCTACATCGCAATCGCCCATTATCAACCAATTCTTCTAATAAATCTATACATTCATTTCCAATTATATTTTGGTTGCATACTTAAAATGCATTTGTGATTTGCTACTGTAATTATAATTAATTTCCCTTTGTTATTGTATAAAATGTTATTCTCTCATTCTCTTAAATCTATCAAGTTAGTTGTCATTTTTATCATTGCCATTCTTTTCCCTATTGAGATTTAATGGCGATCATAATCGTAATTTATTTTTATACTAAAAATAAAGTTAATTATTATATAACGTTACGATTGATGTGTTATTATTTAAATCAGTTACGTTTTACTTAAGACATCAGATCTTACATTTTGGCGACGAGGATTAAAGGAAATAATATCCATTTCCTTCTACAGTTGTTTAACTAAAAAAAAAAATTAAAAAAAAATGGATCAGTCGCAGTTGGAAGCTGTGTTAAAAGTAATGCAAGAACCAAATCAATCCTTCTTGAAAAAAGTGTTAAGGGGACGTACCACCTTCAAATTTTCAAAAAATCGAAATTTTTTTTATGATAGAATAACGTTTAAGAACATGATTTTAACATGAAAATCTCAAAAAAAAATTTATTTATATTTTTATTTTATTTATTGCGAAGTGCGCCAAAGTTCGCCGTATCGCTACACCGACTTTCTCTTAGTAACATCTGCTTATAATATGCATATAATATAATACGTTATTCTCTCACATAAAAGCTGTAAAAGTAGAGGGGAAATTTTTGAGAGGAAGGTATATTGTACGGTGCAGGCATCGCAGATTAAATGTTGGTAAGGTTTATTACAAAAAAAAAAATTTAACTAACGCGATTATCTGGAAATGACGTTTTTCAAGTTGGCGAGCAAGATTGAGAAAAAACTACTTATCCAATCGTTCTAAAATTTTAACACGTTGATCTACATATATTTCTGCTCAGAATGAACTACGGAAGGAATAATCGGCTTTCAATTTTTTGAGTTACAACTAATTGGGGGGGACAAAAAAGCTGCATTTTCGAAAAAATGCCGCCATTTTTTTACTTTTCAACCAATTTTTCTTTTTTTGCACGCCGCGAATTTTCAGTGTTTTTGGAAAACCGTTATATCAGACGACAGTGGGCTAAAAAAAATCTAAAAAAAATTTTTTTTTATACTTTCAGTTAAATAAAATGTCAATGGAAAGTTCCAGATATCTCTTTTTATTCCATTAAAAAAAATCTTTGAAAAACTTTTTGTTTTTCAATTTTGAAGGTGGTACGTCCCCTTAACGGAGCAGCAACAATTTTTTAACCGTTTAAAACCGTTACATTGAAAGTGGAAAATATTAATGTCACACAAGCAGTTCCAGTATTCCATTCATTCGAGAAAGACAAAGTCACATGATCAAACTATCTACTGCAACTCGAACAACATTTTGAAGGTAACAATGTAACGGTAGATAACCAAAAACGGGCGTGTCTTTTAGCGTGAGTAGGCAATGAAGCAATAGAATTATTACAAAAATTGTTTACGGAAAATCTGGTGAGTAAAACGTTTAAAGAATTGACTAAAAAATTGAGTGAGCATTTTTTGTCAAAAAAGCATGTGCTTGCTGCTCGATATCAATTTAATCAAAGTTTGATTAAGCCTAATCAAACATATTCTGATTGGGTAGCTGATTTAAAAGGCGCTGTGCGCGATTGTTTATTTAATTGTCAAAAATCAGATTGTAATACATCATATGCTGATTTTGAAATCCGTAATATGATTGTCAAACATACACCACACGATCAAGTACGTGTTAGTGCACTACAAAAAACAAATCCAACATTAGATAAAGTTTTGGAAATCGCCACCATCTACGAATCTACACAACAATCGTTTAAAGAAGTTAAAAAAGAACCGTTTGCAACAGCGGATGTTAATCAAATTAAATCGACGAAAGACGAGAAAAATCGTAATCATTTCAGCCGAATTCAAACGCGTCAATTCAACCAAAACAGTCGTACGTCATCAAATTCGCAGCGGCGATATACAGGAAATCAATCGTGTCTAGGCTGTGATATTTATCATGTGCGTCGTGATTGTAAGCACATAAAGTCTGTGTGTAATAACTGTGGTAAGTTAGGTCATATTACTACAGTATGTTTGTCTCGTACGTCTTCGAGAACAAATTCGAACGAGGAAAGCTCAAAACACTATAGCAGTGGTTATCGTCAACGTGGCAGAAGTCGTAGTCGGAATTACAGTAACTATGATTCAGTTCAACAAAAAGAGGCAATTAATTCAGTTAGTTTGTTCCATCATATTAATTCAGTTGAAGTCAATGTCAACTCATCAAGCAACAATGAGTCATTCGGTAAAATCGTCATGGATCTACTTATCAATGGCGTCAAAATGACGTTTTAAGTCGACACGGGTGCTTCGTGCTCGTTGGTTGGACTGGACGGATATAAGAAGTTGGGATTTCCTCAGTGCAATCCAACAAATAAAACTTTAACATCATACGGTGGAACTTGCATTAAACTGAAAGGCGCTGTTGATGTCATCATTTCACTAAATAATCATTCATTTGATGGAAGTCTGCTGGTTGTTGACAGCAACAAAGCGACAAACGTTTTGAGACTAGACTGGTTTAAAGCATTAAATTTTGACATTTCGTATCCAAAAAATTCTGTTTTAGATTCTTCAAATCATAATCAACTCATTGATCAAGTGAACAATTTGTGTGCCGAACATATGAATTTATTTTCATCGACTTTAGGTCTCTGCAAATCCTTCAAAGTCGAAATAGTTCTGAAGTCGGATGCACAACCGAAATTTTTCAAACCGTATAACCTACCGTTTGCGTACGTCAAACAAGTTCGAGAGGAAATCGACAGGCTGGTCGAGGAAAATCTTTTAAAACCAGTGAAGTTTAGTTGATGGGCTACACCCAATTGTCGTGGTACCGAAACCGAACGGCAAAATCCGAATATGCGGTGATTTCAAAGTTACCTTAAATCCGTAAATTGAGATCGACCGTTATCCGATTCCGCGAATTGAAGAACTTTTTCATAAATTACAAGGCGGCAGATTTTTTACAAAAGTTGATTTGACTGAGGCATATCTGCAAATCGAGTTATCAGACGAGTCGAAGAAATTAATGGTAATAAATACACCTTTTGGCCTATTTGAATACCAAAGGTTACCTTTTGGCGTGGCCAGCGCACCCGGAATATTCCAACGGTTCATGGAGGAAGTCATCACAGGGGTGCCGAAATGTGCTGTTTATCTCGATGGCGTGATTGTTTCAGGAGAAACAATCGAAGAACACATTTCAAATCTAACCGAAATTTTTACGATGTAAACGGGATAAATGCAATTTAGCTGCCGAGCACATTGAATATGTAGGACATATTATCAATGCAGATGGCATTTTACCGTCTGAAAAGCGACTCGAAGCTCTCAAGCTTATGCCGAGATCAACAAATTTGAAGGAAGTTGAAGCATTCATCGGTAAAATCAATTACTACAACAAATTCATTCCAAAATGTTCAATGATTGCTGAACCATTAAACGAACTTCGTCTCAAAAACGTTAAATTTATCTGGGATCAACGTCAGGAAGAATCGTTTCAAACGTTAAAAAACTCTATCATTAGCGCAACGCGCTTAGTTCACTACAATGAGAAGTATCCTATAATTTTAGCTATACTGACGCTGCAGCAATGGGAATTGGTGCTGTTATTTCTCATCGATATCCAAATGGCTTAGAGAAACCAATTGCATTCGCATCTAAAACACTCGATGCTAATCAACGTTCGTATAGCCCAATAGAGAAGGAGGCATTATCAATTGACTACGGAGTGACCAAATTTCATCAATATTTATCGGGTCGAAGTTTTGAACTTTTTACGGATCATCAACCACTAACGACACTTTTTAATCCGAACAAAAAGTTACCCGTCATGACCTTACATCGCCTCCAGAGATGGGCTATCCTTCTTCAAGGATATACTTATACCATCAAATATAAAAATACTACACAACATGCTAACGCGGACGCACTTTCACGATTGCCTATGGGGCCTGATAAAAATTTTGATGATTACGATTTTACTTCACACAGATTACACCAGAGTTGTCATACCATATACGCTCCAAAAAACCGTATTACATATGTTGCATGATGGACACTGGGGAGTAGCACGAATGAAACAACTTGCTCGACGATACTACTGGTTCCCAAACATCGATAAAAAAATCGAACAACTATAGCTAAAAGTTGTCAAACATGTGAAGTTGCCTCCAGTGATCCGAAGAAGAATTTTTCCAGTTGGCCGGTCGCTGAAAAGCCCTGGGAAAGAATACATATAGATTTTGCTGGGCCATTTTTCAACAAAATGTGGCTAATTTGTGTTGATTCTTTCTCGAAGTACCCGTATACCGTGGAAATGTCTAATATCACATCAACAACAACAATTTTGGCTCTACAAAAAATATTTTCGCTAGAAGGTTTGCCTGAAACCATTATATCGGACAATGGACCACAGCTCGTATCTAACGAGTTCGAGAAATTTTGCAGGCTAAACTCAATTACCCATTTAACGAGCGCACCGTTTCACCCAGCTTCGAACGGTCAAGCTGAGCGTTTTGTTAGAACATTCAAAACCTCATTTTCTAAAATAATGACGGAGGAGAAAAACAGTCAACTGGCTTTGATGAAATTTTTATCAACGTATCGATCAACCCCTGATCCAATATCGCAAAAATCACCAGCTGAACTGCTTCATGGGAGGCAACCTCGAAATTTACTGTCCGTTCTCCTACCAAACGCACAACATCAACTTAGTGAAGATCATGAAAGCCAGTTTCAATCGAATCAATTCGTATTTGCAAAAAACTTCTCAAGAGGTGCCAAATGGATTGAAGGTCGAATCATAAAGAGACTGGGACGCCAAATGTTTCTGCTCGAAACCGAAGCCGGAGTCTGCAGGAGACATCAAAACCAGCTTCGTCGTAGGTAACTTAATCAAAAAATAATTTCTAATTTTAGGCAACCACCCAATTCAAATGAAGTCACATTGCCAAATCAATCGGATGTCTTTCCATATATTGACCAATCATCTTTGCTGGGTAGTCACCAACAATCTACGTCGGGTCCGAAAAGATCTTGTTTGGTTAATAGATCCAAGCAGTTCATCAACGTCAGATGGTGTTAATCATAATCCTATTGTTGGACCTAGTACCAGTTGTTCAATTCCACCACAAAATGATAACCAATCAGGTCAAACAGGTGAAATTTCCTCACCAAGAAGGTCGGAACGGAAAAAAATTACAACCGTTCGATTTCAAGCATCCACTGGACGTTGATCAATTAAGAGGGGAGAAATAATAAATCTATACATTCATTTCCAATTATATTTTGGTTGCATACTTAAAATACATTATTTTGTGATTTGCTACTGTAAATTATAATTAATTTCCCTTTGTTATTGTATAAAATGTTATTCTCTCATTCTCTTAAATCTATCAAGTTAGTTGTCATTTTTACCTTTGCAATTCATTCCCTATTGAGATTTAATGGCGATCATAATCGTAATTTATTTTTATACTAAAAATAAAGTTAATTATTATATAACGTTACGATTGATGTGTTATTATTTAAATCAGTGCCGTTTTACTTAAGACATCAGATCTTACATCCTCCAACCTGTAGTTTCTTCCATTCATAACAATATTCCTTTCACTCATAAACTGTTTCACCCAATCACACGCTTTCCTTGGAAACGCCATATTCAAGAGAATCTGATGCAATTTACAAGTAACTTAACAATTAAGTAGGGCCTAAGTATGACAGAAGGATGCCGCTTCTGCGATCTGGAAGCGAAATCAGCGGAACATGTTCTCAACTGTGCTCTCTTTCCATTCATGTGATATTACCTTCTTAAGTATTTTTGAGCAAATTTAATTTTATTTCACTGCTCAACAACTAGATCATTCCATAGCTTACTCGATTGGTTCCCCCGGTGGTAGATTTGGTACCATCTAAAACCCTCGCAAACTCTTCCCATTTAAATATGTGATTCATCTTATACTCGTTTATTCAATACTCTTCCATACAACCTAATTTCTGTTAGATCATCTTCTTCCTTCTTCCGCTGGCGCTACATCCCATGAAGGGATTTGTCCGCCTCAACGGTGCTCCTCCAAATAATTCGATCTGCCGCAAGAGAACGCCAGTAACGGTGACCGAGCGTGTATAGGTCTCCTACTTTCGTTGGTGCCGACTCCAAGGCCTGTTTTGTGGTTCGATTTTGTAAATGAAGTACGTGCTCAAGCCATCTTAGTCTTGACGATTTTATGAATCCGATTATGTCGACTTTATCGAGATCATTTCTGATCTCGTGATTCATTCGCACTCTGTTCGTGGCTTCCTCTTTAAGGGACGGATAATTCTTCTTCTGGATGTTTTGCGCTGTTAGTGTCCAGGAGTCGCAACCAAAGATGATTACTGGTCTTATCAACGCCTTGTAGATGTCCAATTTTATTTTGCGCGATATATGAGGACACTTGAATATTTTGATATTGGCGTAAAATGCTTGGTAGCCTGCTGCGATCCTCGGTGAAATGTCCACAAGAACGGAGTTTCGCTCATTCCTCTTAATGTCTATGAATAGACTGTGTACAGGGATGTCCTTTTCATAGCATTTCTCCAGCACAAGCCTCAGCGTGAAAGTTTGATCGGTCATTGATCTATTTGGTCGAAAACCACATTGATAATCACCCAAGATCCTCTCGCTATAAGTTGATAACTTTGCAGCAAATATGTTGGCCAAAATCGTGTAGCCCGTGTTCAGCAAAGCTATACCGCAATTGTTGCTCGGAAGGTTGGTGCCTGTTTATTTAAAAGTGAAGAGAAATAATTCCGCCACACTTCGAGGACGGTTTAAGCGTTCATTTCCAACTCACCGAATTTGTTGCGAATGCTGCTACGTGGATGGAAGCCCGTAGCTAATTCTCTTATGCAACGATATCTATCTCCCAGGCTAGAATTTTGGATGTTGCGTGCCTGTTGTTCATGCCATGCCCGTTTCTTCCGTCTACATAGCCGAATGGCGATTCTCCTCGCAGTCATGTAGGCGTCATGGGGTTGTCTTGTTCTTTGCGATAGATTTCGTTGTCATGCGCGATTTTTCTCCCGAATAGTACCAATACAACCATCATCAAACCAGAGATTTTTAGGCCTTGATGGATTTTGGCCTATGGTTGACTTTGAGGTATCAGTTACCGCCGTTTTGATAATGTCCCACTGTTCTTGAACGGAGTCAGGAAGTGGTTTATTTTCCAAGATTTCTGATACAGTCATACCGAAGGTGGTCCTGGTAATTTGGTTGTTCAATGCCGCAGTGTTCCAGATTATATGTGGTTGATAGACGAAATTTTAATTCAGCAACTATCAGGAAATGGTCTGAATCAATGTTAGCTCCACGTTTAGTTTCGATGTTTTTAAGGCTAGAAAAATATCTCTTGGACAAGAGGATGTGGTCGATTTGGTTGACCGTTGTCCTGTCGTTTGATTTCCTTGTGGCTTTGAATAAGCTTATGTGGGAAGTATGTGCTGGTAACCACCAAGTTGTACAGTAAAGCTAGCTCGATAGTGCACGTTTCAGAGAGACAGAGAGTTAGTCCGAAGCGACTATAATCGGTGATGTCATTGCCGATTAGTCTTGTTTCCTGTCATAGGGACCAACGGTTTAAAATAGGAGATACCAGAGTATTCCTTCCCTTTTCCTTATGCATTACAAAAACTATAAATATTTGGCGAGTTCCATAGTTGGGTCCCGCAGTATTGATAAATTGAAAATTCAATGCATTAAGAAAGATGAAATTTTTTGGCTCGTATATGTAGGTATGATTTCAAGTACAATCGAAACTACACTGAATAACATAGGTAAACCAAATGAATTGTATATCATTATCAAAGATTACGTTAGACTTCGACACTGACTATCTGATGAACATTTTAAACCAATCTTTTCAATAAATTATTTATTTATTTAAATTTGTAAATAAACAAATTAGACTATAGTTTGTCTTTGTACAATATTCACTTACATAATTTCCCTCTTTTCAAAATTCAAATAAGTTCATCTCATATTTCATATTGTAAATCAAATTTTACATATTTAGTAATCAAATCAATGTAGGTAACATGAAAAGAGTATTTTAGATTACAATTTGGTCTTGTGCTAGTTTTGGCAACTACAAAACATTATACATAGTTTTAAATGAATGATAAAAATGCAAAATTGCAAAATACAAAACATTTTTACTTTTTTTTTATTCAAAATCAGTTTTGCACAAAACCAGTTTCTAATTCACCTCAGATAAAAGAGCTTCTTTATCTCTATAAATAAATATACATCTTATGTTATCTGGGAAAAAACCTCATAAATTTAAATTGATCAAGTTTATTCGATAAGCTATAAAACTTTAACATTTTAAATTTAAATACATGTCCATTAAGTGTTGTGATATGACGATTACCTAGCGGGAGGTTAACAGTCTATAACCGAACTTTTCATTTTGTATTTAATTCTCAATTTTTGTCTAATTTTTGTGACGAATTCGTAAACTTAATGCATACCTTATGGCAGCGGCTCAAGCTAAGTCCATGATATAGTATTTTGAGATTCCGATTATATGTATGTTTGAAGTTTGATTGATTGATTGATTCTGAATGTACGACCAAGCATTTAGCAGGATCTCCCGGTTGACGCCGGGCCCACCGTACACCCTTTTTTACATTTATTTGGAAGGATAGGATAGGATTGTTAGTATAGGATTGAGATCGACCCGGTTACAAACACCTTGACGGTCAATTGTTAGTATTTACATTTTTCTAATAATTACTTTACTACATTTTTTCTACAGACTGCTTTCCATCCTTGGCATCCTAATTCAATATTAATTACTAATTAGTTATCAATTACTTTTTATATACATTCCACACTCCACTGCCTCCGGCTGCTTTTCATTGATTGATACTCTCAACCAACCATGACAACACATCTCCAATCTACTCCCATGCTTTATTAAAATTAAGATTAAACTGCATACTAATTTCTAAAATTCAGAACGCATTAATTTAATTAACTAATCTCATCCTCTTAATTAATTAATTTTAAATTTAAGTTTAATATAATTTCCATAAATTGAATCCAATTTCTCGTGCTCTCTGAAACAAAATCAATATTAATCTATTATTAGTAAATAATTACTACATGATTAATATGAATTAACTTATGTAAATTTGTTCATTACCCTAGATTTCCATGAACCTGTTATTAAAACATCATTAGTTGCTACGGACAATCTTAATATTAATATTAGTATCTGTTTCTCTGTTCGTATTTTTTGCTTCCCGAATCTGTGGATTTTCCGGTTTTAAAGTAGGTACATTTGATACTACTGTCAAATTCTGCGATCGATAAACTATCATAACCCAAAATATATATAAAAATTGAATTTATGCAAGAAAATAATTTTGCTAATAAATCTCGATTTAACTACAATTTACTTTTGAGCACATTTTAGGAAATAAGCCACCTTCACAATATTTTTAGGAATTAATTCAATGAATAAAGCTTTACCTGTAAACATTATATTAATAATAAATTCAATAATAATTAACAACTTTTGATGTTATGAAATTAAGAAACGACTAATGATTTGCACATTGTCATACTGCTTCACAGTTATTTTAACTGTCCCCTTCTAATTAACTATGGAGGAATCAACCTCCTATTTATGATTCCATTTTCAGCCTTCATATTTTGCAGCTAAAAATTACATCACTTGCTTTGCATGGTAACAATGTGTTTCCGTTTTGTCATTATCCATTGCATGTAAAGCTTATTCAACATTCCTTGTCCTTTATCCATCAATTTATTTACACTCGATTTACACAAATCTATTATTATTAAGCCGTTTTCCCAATTGATAGTTTATCCACTGACATCATCGACTTCACTTCACACACACACACAATTAATTCTAACTACTATCCCTTTATGTGACAACTACACTGTTCAGGCCACTTGCTTGCATGGTAAAATATGTTTACCAAGGGTCCGCCCGATAACCCGCCGGGCGCGGTGCAGCGCAATACTCCTTCCCTATTTCACCACCAGAAATAAATCAAAGTAGACAAATAAAACATTATGCACCGCGCGAACCACCAAACAGGCGCTAAATTGGCAAACATTATCCGTGAACTAAATTAAAAGCTCAGACAGAGACTCTTGTATGTTTATATACAATAACCCACACTCAACTTGCATCTTTTATGTCACTATTGTATCATTCGAAAGTACACAATTTACCTATTTATCGTGATTCATTGCATGTAAACCCTAGTTCGAACATTCCTTGTCCGTTATCTAACCATTGAATTACACTCACTACCCTAATTTGGCCACGTACATCGTCAATTTCACACATATTACCACTCCATGTGAAACCTATTACAAATGTGAATAAAGAAACGAAGAAACGACACCACGTATACTCACCCGTATTCTGGACCCGATCCACAACCCATTCAAAACCATTGGAGATGTTTTCGTTTTTCTTTTTTGATCAAGCTGCCGGTCGAGCTGATACCAGATAATTTATTTTTCCTTAAATTTCTTATCGTACAATTTTCTTATCATCACAAGTGTCTTTGTAAAATTCTACGGCTAAACTTAATATACCGACAATTACAATGGCGGGAGCGCTTCTGACCTGCATTTTATTTATAAACTCCCACCCATCTTCCGCCCCATTTATAGAAATATATTTCGATTGAATCGGTAGCAATATACCTGATCCAATATTTCTAATTTTCCATCACAAATTAAATTTCGATTTAACAAGAAAAATTTTTCATGAGTTTTCTGCTCGAAAAAAACACAACCGTTCACTAAGGCAATTCGATCCGATCCGATTATGTATAGGTTTGAAGTTTGATGAACATTTATAAACTACTGAACATCTTCTGAGATAGGTGTCATGCCGATTGTGCAAGCTTTAACCCCCTTGCAAGGTTTAGGGGCGCAGACTTAAAAATCATGCTCGCTGTTGTTATTCGCTCAATTCAAGCTGGCTACATTTAATGATGACCTATATCAACTAACATAGATTTCGGAACTATATTAGGATTGTTAAACGACATAATTAAACCAAAAATCAGCACTTAGCGTAAACACGATGTGGGCGTGATTGATATGAAATACTTGCAAATAAACGTAAGCAACGCTTCATCCAGCTCCAGAAAGAACTTCGATTACTGGAAATCTAGGGGAGAAGAAAAAAAACGATCTAAAGTAATAAATGCCAAGAAAAAGTAGACAAAGAAACAATACTTAACCGTAGGGACCCAATTTATGCACCAAAAAACGAATATTTAAAAAAAAACGTATTTAACATGGCACCAATAAGCAGTACAAACACATCTTTTGTGTTGTGAATGGGTTCTTAAAATTTGTGTGGTTATACCCGTCGAAATGGAGCTACAGAAATCGGTGTTCGGAAACCCTAGGTATATTATCTAAGATCAAGGTACTGCATTTACGTCGTCAGAATTCCAGGAATACTGCAGAAACTAGTCGATTAAACATAGGGCCATTACGACTGGCATACCAACCGGTAATGGGCAAGTTGAACGTGTTAATAGAATTATAATACCGGTGTTAACGAAGATAAATTTGGAGAAACCTGATGAATGGTACAAGCATACCGATACTTTGCAACGATTTTTAAATAACACTTACCAAAGAAGTATTGGGATGACACCGTTTGAGTTGCTGATGGGGGTAAAGATGCGCTGTCCCGAGGATCATAAATTGAAGGTGATAATAGAGAAAGAGGAAGCAAAGAGTTTCAGCGAAAGTCGTAGCAATCTAAAAGAAGAGGCGAGAGAACAAATTTTAAAAGTTCAAGAGGAAAATCGCAGGACCTCTGATAAAAGGAGAAAACATGCTTCAATATATAGAGTCGGCGAAATAGGCTCCGGGAATTTCAGTCAAAAACAGAAAGGAATTTCAGTCAAAAATTAAAAGGCAACTCAGTCAAAATAGTTTTAGACTGAAATGCCTTTTCAGAAGGAAGTTCAATCAAAAAACTAAAAAGCCATTCAAGTCAAAACTTTTTTGACTGCAATTCCTTTTGCATTTGTGACTGAAATACCTTTTGAAAAGGTAATTTAGTCAAACAAATTAAAAGGAATTCCAGGCAAAATTGTTCTTGGGAAATTCAGTCAAAAATAATTCAGTCAAAAAACAAAAGGCATTTCAGTCATAAAATTTCTCATACAAATATTATAACTAAAACTTCTTTTTAAGAGGAACTTCAATCGAAAAAAGGTATATCGGTCAGAAAATAGTTTGTTTGACTGAAATGCCCTTTGTGCATTTGGACTGAATAACCTTCTTGAAAGGTGTTTTAGTCACAAATTTTTGGACTGGAATTCCTTTTGTTTGGTTTATTTTATTAGTCGCATCGTAAACAATTGATCGTGTTACAATTGAGCGTGAATAGTTGATCGTAGATACAATTGATCGTAGAAACAATTGATCGTGGATACAATTGCTCGTATGAATTATTGATCGTGGATACAATTGATCGTACGGACAATTGATCATATGGACAATTGATCGTATGGACAATTGATCATGGAGACAATTGATCGTATCAACTATTGATCGTGGATCAATTGATCGTGTGGACAATTGATCGTGGATCGGTGGATCCATGGCCAATTCCACGTATTTATTTGCAACAACAAAATCTTGCTTAATAAAATAGTGCAATTATTTTTCTTTTTAGTAGGTGTCGTTAATAGATTCTATATAATCCGCTCCTAAGTGCGGCACGCAGTACGACATGTTTGCTGATCCCGGCTCCTACGTCCCCCGAAGTTCAAATCTAAAGCCCCTCGGAGCGCTAATCGGGGAAACGCGCAGCGACCTCCCACGTGCCCATGAGAGTTAACGAAGCCGGTATATAGCCTATACAATTCTAAGTTAAATTAGTCGGAATAGGGTCGAAAGACCAAATGTGTCGAAAGGCCGAATGTGTCGAAAGGCCGAATGGGTCGACAAACCGAATAGGTCGAAAGGCCGAATGTCGAAAGTTCGATTGTGTCGAAAGGCTGAATGTTAAAAGGTTGTTTGTATCGAAATTGATTTTAATATTTCATCTTTTTATGAACGAAAATTTTTAAAATTTATATTTTTATCAAAATTTGTATATAAAAATGTTTAATAGTAAATCACCTTAAATATTAAAATCTTCTTGCGTTTTATTATCATATAATTAAAAATTAATTAAGGGTTGGCTACCTTATCTAGAAAAAAAATACGGAAACTGAAAATCCAGAAAAAAAAATCCAGAAACAAAAAACTCAGAAAAACACCAGAATACTAAAATCCAGAAACATAATTATCAAAGTGCGGACCAAATTATAATTAAAATTTATGAAATGTCTATCAAATTTGAGTTTTCCGTAAAGTTCTTAATATTTATGATAATAGAAATTGCTTCGTCAACTTTTTAGACACAGATCAAAGTAATCGTATCGCTCATATCGCTCCTAATAATAGTCTAAAAATGGAGTTAATTTCTGGATTTTCTTCCAGGCAAATGTAGTGATCCCATTAATTAATTACTTATACATATATAATAAAAAAAATAAATAAATAAATTTGTTTTTTCGACAAAATTTGATCACATTAATTATGCTACATGCACAGGACTTATTAGCACGTATTTTCAATTTATTTAAATTATTTTACATTAAGAAATAAATTAAATGGTTTTAAATATTCATTTCAATCAATTAAGTGAAGGAGATTTAATGAAAATTCGGCCTTTTGACTTTCGGCATTTCACATATTCGGCCTTTCGGTTTCGACACATTCGGTCTTTCGACCCATTCGGTTTTTCAACATTCGGCCTTTCGACACACTCGGCCATTCGACATTCGGCCTTTCGGCATTCGGCCTTCGGACCCATTAGGCCTTTCAACATCGAACGATCAGTCACTAAATCAAAAGAAATTCCAATAAAAAATGTTTTGACTTGAATGCTTTTTTTGTTTTTTGATTGAACTTCCTTCTGAAAAGGCATAAATGTCGGCTTAAGTCCACTTTCATACCGAATCCGTTCAACATGGCATATTTCAAAACGGAATATTTCAAAATGGAATATGAAAATATGGCATATGGTACACTATGGCATATTTCAAAATGGCATGTTTTAAAACGGCATATGGTACACTATGGCATATGATACACTATGGCATATTTCAAAACGACATATGGTACATTATGGCATATGGTACACTATGGCATATTTTAAAACGGCATATAGATGCTTATGGCATAGGGTACACTATGGTATATTTCCATATGGCATATGGTATAATATGGCATTTTCTAAAACTGGGTTTTTCCTTAGCCGAGTATGATGAAATTTGGCAAGTGCAATGAAAATGGAATACATAACCGGATTTTAGACGAAGTTCTGTAATATGTCCAATTAGGGTGAAACTTAGATACTAATTAACCGAATATGATGAAATTTAACATATACTTTAGAAATGGTATTCTAAAAAGAGTTTGGGATGAATTTCTAGAACATGGCCAATCATGATGAAACTTAGGTATTTCTTAAACGATTATGATGAAATTCGACAAGTGTGATGGAAATGGGATCCTAAAATGAGTTTTAATAGAAGTTCTGAAATATGGTTAATTTTGATAGAATTTGTTTATTTATTGGCGGATTATGATGAAATTCGGAAGGAGTGATAGAAATGGGATTGTTAAATGGTTTCTAGATAAAATTTTGAGATATGGCAATTTTTATGCAACTTGGATATTTCATAACTGATTATGATGAAACTTGACAAATGTGATGGAATTAGCATTCTAAAATGAGTTTTAGATAAAGTTCTGGAATATGACCAAAAAGAATGAAAATTAGCTATTTCTTAACCGATTATGATGAAACTCAACAGTGCGATGGAAATGGGATTCTAAAATGGTTTTAATCATCAACTTATAAAGTTACCCTATACTTACTAAAATATCCTTTACGTATTGGAATTTTATTTCGCTTAATATAATTTTCCTTCACTTAATCCAATTAAATTTATTCTCCCAACGCAAATAAAAATATTGGTAATAAAGATATAATCGGGAAGTGCTTATTAATATCTACAATTTTTAATTTTTTTTTACATCTAATTTTAAAAGTAAAAATATGTATATTGGCCCTTCAGGTTTATTCTTATTCATTGAAATTATTTTTAAAGAAGGAACTAATTTTATACCAACATCAAAATTTAGCAAATTAATTGGATAATAGCGTATTTATTCAAGGATTTTTATTATTTTAGTAATGATTTTTTTTTTCGAATTACTAGTATGAACTCGTTTATAAGATGAAAATGGTTTTAGATAAAACAACAGAGAATTTTCTTCTTAATTCTTTGTGATAAAACTCTAGAATGTTGTTAATTTGGATGAAACTTGGGTATTTCTTAACCGATTATGATCAAATTCGACAAATGCGATGGAAATGGGATCTTAAAATAATTTGTAGATGAAGTTCTGGAATAAGATAAATTAATCTGGAATGTAGCTATTTCTTAACTGATTATTTCGAAATTTGTTCTTTTAAAAGAAGTTTCCTTCACTTAACGCATTTTCCTTTAAACCTTCACTTAACAGAATTTTCCTCCAATTAGTAGAATTATCCTTTATTTCCTTAAATTTTGCTTCATATATTAGAATTTTTCTTCAATTATCAAAATTTTCTGTCGCTTAATAGAATTTCTCCTCAATTAATAACTCTTAAGGGAAATTCTGAGTTTAATTCTGATTTTTATTCAATTGTAAAATTACTTAAATATTAAATAGAGATATTTGGGCCATAATAATTTAGTAAACGTAAAAAACAATAAAACTGAAATAAAAAACATTCTTAATAAAATTTCAAAAAGTCACATTTATTTTTTTGTAATTTAAATAAAAAACTCATCTATAGTAACGTTGGGCGCCAACGTTATAGGCAAGCCAATTGCCCGGTTTGTCCGGTTCGCGAAAACAATCCGACCAGAGCTTGTGAATTTTACTCCGATCTCTTATTGAAAAATCAGTCGATTTGATTAATTTCAGTAAGCCTTCGTAGTTTATACCATTCACAAAATACAATGTAACAAGTGTTAAACGTTTTTTATAGGTACACTTTTCAAAGAACGCATTTACAACGTAATTAGGTGCATTGTCGAAAGCGAATTGATCTTCTGCATTTTACGTGTGTGCGTTCGTTGTAATTCAAATGTTGTTTTTTAAATTCTTACCGTATAAAAAATAGTTTACCAAAATTTTGTTGGACAAAATCTTTAAAATTTTGTTTCCGAAATTATTGTAACGTTACCGCTACAGAAATTCTGAACAATCAGAGGCTGTCAGGCGGTCATCTTGGCCGGCTAGAGCTCAGGAGAAATGGGTGTGGGATTTCTGACAGCTTGATTGCTCCGTGCAAGACCGCTAAAGGACAGAAAAGGAAACAAAAATAAAAATGAAAATTGAACCGACAATGACAATGCAACTTACCCCAATGACATGACTTACCCTAGTTCCATCCCACTATTCGACTGCGTCTATCTCACACACAACATTTTAACAGACAGAAATTTAACTATTGAATTACAATCGCCTCTATAATTCATAATTTATTTAAATGGAAATTAATCAAATATAGCAAATAAAATAAAATAAATTTGGTTTACAAATTACAAACTAGATTACCTAACCTAAACCCTACTACCCTAATCCTAGTTATCGAAATATTTGGAATAGTTTTTAAATTTGATCAAAAAATTAAACAATATAGTAGAATATAATTATAATACATAAAAACTTATCTTAAATTAGAACCAAAAAAAAAACAAATGTTGGTTTCCCCTGGTGTAAACATCCAATATTCTCCAGATTATGACGTACTTGTGTATACGTTAATTTTATGGAATGTTTTAAGCACGGTAATTTCATTTGAGAATGTCACCGTTTTTTTTTTAATTATTTGGTGTTGTTGGGTTCATTGCTATAAATTCAATACCAACATTTTAACTATTTTTTTGGTTGATTTGGTATAACGGCAAAACGGCAATATTTTACACCCAAAACTTAACCCACGAACACTAAACTAAAACTAGTCTTGGCTCAAGCTACGAATCATTCATTAGCATTAATGATTTTCGTATTGAATTAGCTTAGCACTAATATTAATAAACTATTAATTATTATTTATGTTATGTTTTATTAATTATGTATTAGAAACTGTATTATCATCATTATCATATTATTATCAGTTTATTTTATTAATTTAGCCCTAAGCACAATTTCATAAGCACGAGCATGCGGATTCACTGTATTCCTCCATTTACAGTTCGAGGAAACGCTATCATCTCGTGTGCGTTTTCTTTATTCTTAAAGATAATTTTATTTTTAATTTTGTTCTAATTTTTCTTTATTAATTAACATTAGATTTTATTTATCAATAGTTTTTGATCACTTAAATATTTACAAGACACTTAACAACTAAACCCAATTTTATTTTATTTATTTTTTTTGTCTTAAAAGTTCAAAATTTAACAAGTTGTTTTTTTTTTCCACAACTTAACTAATTAAATTTTCTGTTTCTCATTTTTTATTACTTAATTTTTAATAATTTTGTTGGTTCCGACCATATTTAATTTATCTTCATCACTGACTAGCTTATCATTTTTTTTTTCCCAACATCCAAACCCAAAAACATTTCGTTCAATCATTTTTCTTGTCTTCCCCATGCAGGGATGTTACAACGTTATACGCGATTTAAAAAAAACAACTTAACCCTGCGGCGGTCAGGATTTGTTGTGACTTTCGGCACATAATTATTTTGATTATTTTATAGTGAACTAATGAATATTTAGTGAAAAGTTTTTCTGGGATCGATATAAAATATTGCAACTACAAAATGTTGCAATTACAAAATGTTGCAACTACAAATTCTTGCATAACAAAATAGTGCAATTATTTTGCTTTTTAGTAGGTGCCATTAATAGATTCTTTATAATCCGCTCCTGCATGCGGCACGCAGTGCGACATGTTTGCTGATCCCGGCTCCTACGTCCCCCGAAGTTCAAATCTAAAGCCCCTCGGAGGGCTAAGCGGGGGGGAGCGCAGCGACCTCCCGCGTGCCCGTGAGAGTTACTGAAGCCGTTAGCCTCTACAATTCTAAGTTAAATTAGTCGATGTCATTTTTCTTCAATTTATTTTCCTCAGAATAGAGAAAAAAAATGTACGGGAAATTGTTATGCAAGATTTTGTATTGCAATATTGTATAAATGCAAAATTTTGTATGCGAAATTTTGTAATGCAATATTTTGTAATGCCAGATTGCTTACCCAATTCAGTTTTTCTATGTCCCTTATTTTAAGTTAATTTTTCACATGAGCAGGCATTTATGTACATTAAGATGATTCAGATTCAATTAATAAAAAAACAAATTTTAATAATTAATTTGCATACACACATTTTATTTAAAATTATAATTTCAAAAGTTAGTTTCTCTTCTTGAGATATGTTTGAAAAAATATTATAAAAATTAAACTAAATTTAATGGATTAGTGATATTATAAATCAATAAAGGCATCTTTAGGCCGTCAATTTATCATGATATATTTCAGCTTTTCTTCTTTTTCTAGATATTTTATTTGGAAATAATTGTTCACCAGATCTCATTTTGTCGGTACGGTTTTTAATAAATATTTGTTCTTTGCCTAATTTATCTTGTCAGCTTATAAAGTACAACATGAAATTTTCCAACAACAACTTGCAGCCTCCTATGCCAAGCCTTTAAATTGTTTTTAGTTCGTGGAAAGTTATTCTCAAAAGAGTCAGCAATAGACCAAAAATTGGGACCATATCGTGGCGGTTTATTGTTTTTAACAGCACGGTCCGAAATATAACTTGTATTTATCCATGATACAATAATTTTTCCATCTTCATCCAAAACATCATCTAATTTAGATAAATCATAACAAATTTCATCAGGTGGAACGAAGGCTAGGGCAGCCAGCATTCGAATCTTAATTCTAAAATCTACGTCGTTACCATATCTGGAAGCCAATTTTTCTTTCTGCACTTTTCGCCAAATAATTTGGGTAAAATGAAATAAACAATCCTTAAAAATTACATCCGGCAGGAAATTTTTTAGTGCAAAAACTGAAGCTAGTTCGAAATCTGAAATAATTCTTGTAGGAAGTAAATTAATGGAATGAGAAAAAGCAATTTGGAATAGCTCATAAAAAACTCATAATATGAATTTTTACTCGGCTATCGCCTCGTGGGACAAACTTATCCCTTGTGAATAACATCTCGCTTTGCTCACTAGTACCATAAATAACTTTTTAATTATCCATATATAGAAGTAAACATAAAAGTAAATAAGATTTTGGTGACAAGATTTTGTAAAACAAGATTTTGGAGAAAAGATTTTAGAAACAGTCTTTTGTAAACAGTCTTTTGAAAAACAGTAATACGTGGCCAACCCTACGCCGTTACGTACCGTATGTCGTTTTAAAATATGCCGTTTTTAAATATGCGATAGTGTACCATATGCCGTAGTGTACCATATGCCGTTTTGAAATATGCCATTTTGAAATATGCCATAGTGTACCATATGCCGTAGTGTACCATATGCCGTTTTGAAATATGCCGTTTTTTCATATTCCGTAATGAAATATGCCGTATCGACCGGGACCCCTTTCATACACAACCTCGGATTTTTATGAAAATTGGCACAATGAAACTAGATTTATTCGTGATAATTTTGGTATAATTTTTTTTTCAGGACGCCATTGGTTCACGAGATTTAGATTTTAAAAATCCAAATTTACCATATAAAATTGGTGCCTTCGCTAACTTTGTCGATGGTTAACGAACGCAATTATAGGCCTATTTTATTTGCCAAATTCAACATTGGTATTCATTTCGGAATTGCGTCCATGCTAAAAAATACTATTGAATTTTGAAAACCAAGTACACAGTGGGTATTCACGAATATCAAAATGGTACCAATACGTATTGGATACAAGGAATATTTTTTGCAAATGGTCAAATAAAATGTGCCTTATATTGTTTTTGTGAGTCTTTCATATTTACAACTTTTTATTTGCGTTAGTGACATCTATTGTTGTACAGCAGAAAAACAAAAAATAAAATTTAACAAATTTTATTTAACAGTTAAATTTAATAAATATTTATAATTAAACAAGTTTGTATTGTTTGTTTGATTTATTTTATTATTTTTGTTTTGTCATCTTTGTGGAAAGGGGCCAATGCTAAGCGGCTTTGGGGAGTTCGTTATTTTAGTATGTGAAATGGAAAAAGTAGACCCAAAAAAGATTTTGATAAATTCTGGTTGTTTAAACTAAATGGATAAATCCCATGTCTTGTCGCGCAATATAAACAACATAATACCCGGCCGTCAACAGGTTGATAATCGTCATCGTATTATTATTATTATATAACCTTTATGTATTATTATAATTTGATCATTACCCAAATTATTGTATATAACGCGCATAGAAGATTCTAGACTATAGCTATTAATTTATTTATGTATTATATAACTTTATTATTATCTATTTATTATTCTATGTATAATTCCCCTACCCATTAATTGTATGTACTGTTCCATTATTGCATTACCCTTACCATTTTTCCCCTTATAAACCTATTACATACCATCAAGAAGAATTTTGCTTCGTGATGGTCAATTGTAAAAATATTCTGTATTCTGTATCCAAACGCCAAACAAACAACTCTAATAAATGCAATTGTGTATTGTTATACCGTGTAAAATTAAATTCAATATTTTTCTAATGTTGTTAAAATAAAATAATTAATTAAATTAAATAATTGGAATTTTTGGATACTTGTGGAATGTATAAATCACCTTATATTTATACACTGGTATTTATTTGTCTTCTTTATGCAAAGGGACCTGTAACATTTTCAATAATCCAGAAATTTTGAAATTTGCATAAATTATGGGAAAGCGGGGGTTTGGGGGCGGCAGCCCCCATGCTCTAAGGTATCAAACGAATTAACCCCTTAACACATATTATTTTTGACAGAAAACCTGCAAAAAAAAATATTTTTTTTTATTATTGAAAATGTTTATTTGCACCTATTTTAACACAATAGGTACATTTATATAAACAAAAAATAACGATTTTGTTTTTTTTCCTTCTTTTAAATTGAAATTGTTTGCAACAGAAAATAAAAATAACTAAAGAACAACAACAACGACTTTTTTCCTTTGTTCTTCTTATACCGTTACTACCTCGGTGCATTGCATCATTTGCATGTTTTACTGTATAAAATGTTACAAGAAAATGTGCAATCGACATTATAATGCGCTAAAAGATAATGTCGTTCACAAATACTACACGTATAACACTAGTTGTAGAGTGGTGCAGTAAAACAATAAAAATTAATTGAAATTTTATTTTGCCTAAAGAAAAAACAAAATCTGCGAGAATTCTCTTTTGACTACATTGAGAATTTTCGAAGGTTTTGGAAAAAACCAAATTCATTGTTGAGATGCCTGTAATGAAATTAAATCCTGCAGTCACTTTTCTTCTTTTTCATATTATCGTTTATGATGAAACATGTACCCATAAATCGATATCACACACCACCGAACAACTGGTGTCACAAATCATAAAAATCGAAATTGATGAGATAAAAAGCCATAAACTACAGCCATAAAGTACAATTGATCACAATATTTTAATTACAAAAAACAAACGAAATTTAAACTATTTTTAGTTTAAAATTTAATTGGACGAGTTAACTCGTTCCTATGCATTTCTGCAAGTAACATCCGAACGAGTTAACTCGTTCCTATGCGTTAAGTGGTTAAAATAATCTTAAAAACACTTCTATATTTATTACACTTGCTGTGATTCTATTAAAATGTTTTTAAACTGATAATGTATTGAAATATTGATACGAGTAACTCTATATTTACAAATGAAATCATAATTTTCATATTTGTGTAATAACAATTGCCATCCATACCTTTATTTCTCTTGAAAAATATTATAAAACCAATATTTTCCAGTGTTTAAATTCATTTTTTCGTTTCCTTCTTTTATCATTTTTTTCTCTCTTTGTGAGAGAA
Source organism: Tipula helvola (assembly GCA_963556165.1). Taxonomy (NCBI): domain Eukaryota; kingdom Metazoa; phylum Arthropoda; class Insecta; order Diptera; family Tipulidae; genus Tipula; species Tipula helvola. The sequence continues at coordinate 106,650,727 of OY744482.1, forward strand.
AACATATTTAAATATTTTTTGTTTCTTTCTCCGAGAACGAAATCAAAAAAATTAAAATATCTCTTTTCAGCAGTATTTAAATTCATTTTTCGTTTCCTACTTTAATCTCTCTTTGTGGAAGCTAGAATAGCTATTTATATTTTTTTTGTTTCTATCCCCAGGAACGAAATACAAAAAAATAAAATATCTCTCTTCTGTAATTTTTTTTTTAGTTTTTCGCCTACCCATTGCCAATATGGACTTGATTGTTTCTCGTTTTATTCGTTTGATTGTTTCTCGTTTACATTGGAATACAGAGATATGTCGCCGTGTACAAACGCGATACAAATAAAATATTTCATATATAAAACTTACTAACAACACTGACAGAAGCCAATGTACATTTGTTTTATGATATCTGTCTTATGAAAAAAAGCAAGGCCTGTATAAGTAAAGTATGTACATATATGTGTTAGTTTTGTGAGTTAACATATTAAATTTCACATCACACAACCAAAATGTACAACCGTCAGTCTTTACTAAGTTATAAAACGACTGAAAATTACTTTGAAAGAATTGTTATATTTTAACGAAAATATTTTAACATTTAAAAAGCGATAATAACCAGTGTTTATATTTAAATTTCGTTCCCTTGTTTTATCTCTTTTTGCGAGAGGAAACATATTTTTTTTTTTTTTTTTGTTTCTTTCTCCGGGAACGAAATCAAAAAAATTGAAATATCTCTTCTCGGCAGTGTTTAAATTCAATTTTCGTTTCCTACTTTAATCTCTCTTTGTGGAAGGTAGAATATTTATATTTTTTTTGTTTCTTTCCCCCAGAAACGAAATGCAAAAAAAATTAAATATCTCTCTTCGGATTTTTTTTTTTTTTTTTTAGTTTTTCGCGTACCCATTACCAATATGGACTTGATTGTTTCTCGTTTTGTTTGTATTTCGCTTTCGCTAAGATCATCGCATTGATCTTATAGTGAAACCATAAACATTTATACTAGATTTCTCATTTCATTATAACTAAAGGGAAAAAACAAAACTTCTGATAATTCCAATGTATCGTTGTGTTGTGTATTTTATAAGGCAATGATTTTAGAATGCGTTGCAAATATAATACGTATATGCAATACACTGATAACATTTGAATGGAAAATTTTTATTTTTATTTTGTGTTTTTAGTCAAATGAGAAATCTATTATGATTGTCTATGGTGAAACGGTGTTCTATACTGTTCACAGTATGACTTATTAGATTTTTAGCAAAATTCAAATAGGATTATGTTAATAAAATCTCCTGGACTATGTTACTTTCTGATCGGCATTTAGAATGATTTAAAAATTTTAAATTATTTGTTAGAGTAGTACAGATAGTACAATTCTACATAACGTTATGTACAAATAACCTTATAATGTTCAAATGAGAAGGTAATTTCGGTGACATGAAATTATAAGATTTTAACTACACATACATTATGACAAAATAAAACAAAATAAAAAATGCAAGATTTTAAAATTACAACTACCTACTTTATCACATTATTTTTTTATGTATTTTCGTTTTGTTAACAAATTAGAAAACCCGAAAAGTTAAAACCATTTAATTTTAATTTTGGGTATTTGTATCGTTATTATTGCTTTTTAAATGTTAAAATATTTTCGTTAAAATATAGCAATTCTTTCAAAGTAATTTTCAGTCGTTTTATGACTTAGTAAAGAATGACGGTTGTACATTTTGGTTGTGTGATGTGAAATTTAATATGTTAACTCACAAAACCAACACATATACATACTTTACTTATACAGGCCTTGCTTTTCTTTCATATGACAGATATCATAAAACAATGGGTAGGCAAAAAACTAAAAAAAAATTTACCGAAGAGAGATATTTTATTTTTTTGTATTTCGTTCCTGGGGATAGAAACGAAAAAAATATAAATAGCTATTCTAGCTTCCACAAAGAGAGATTAAAGTAGGAAACGAAAAATGAATTTAAACACTGCTGAAAAGAGATATTTTAAGTTTTTTGATTTCGTTCTCGGAGAAAGAAGCAAAAAAAATATAAATATGTTTTCTCTCCCAAAGAGAGAAAAAATGATAAAAGAAGGGAACGAAAAAATGAATTTAAACCAGTGTTTAAATTCAAATTTCGTTCCTTTATCTATTCTCTTTTTGCGAAAGAAGAAAAAAAATATTTTGTTTTGTTTCTTTCCTCCGGAACGAAATCCAACAAAATAAAATATCTCTCCTCTCTTATCTTTTGTGTTTTATATGAGGAGAGATATTTTACTTTTGTCGATTTTGTTTCCGGGGAAAGAAATAAACAAAAATATTTTTTGTTTTCTTTCACAAAGGGAGAAAACAAAGCCAAAAGAAGGGAACGAAAAAATTAATTTAAACACTGATTTAAACACTGATAATAACGAACAAATACCCAAATTTAAAATTAAATGGTTTAACTTTTCGGGTTTTCTAATTTGTTAACAAAACGAAAATACATAAAAAATAATGTGATAAAGTAGGTAGTTGTAATTTTAAAATCTTGCATTTTTTATTTTGTTTTATTTTGTCATAATGTATGTGTAGTTAAAATCTTATAATTTCATGTCACCGAAATTACCTTCTCATTTGAACATTATAAGGTTATTTGTACATAACGTTATGTAGAATTGTACTATCTGTACTACTCTAAAAAATAATTTAAAATGTTTAAATCATTCTAAATGCCGATCAGAAAAGTAACATAGTCCAGGAGATTTTATTAACATAATCCTATTTGAATTTTGCTAAAAATCTAATAGGAATCGAGCAAGCTATGTCTAGCGAGTAAGTTGTGAAAATTTTTGTAGAGGAAAAATATAATTTAAATGTTAAATGAATGCCGTAAAAATTGAAACTGGTGCGTTGGTAATAACAGTTAAGATAAGTGGATAGTTTTCGAAAAGGAAAACTTAGAAAAAAAAAGTAAAATCAGACTTTTGTTGGATAATTTATATAATTGGTAAACGGAGAATTTTTTCTTTTATTTTTTGTGTTTGGTTGTTCTATGTGTCAAGAATCCAAATTATTTTATTTGTGGATACATATTAATAATTTTGTGTACTTTTAAGTGAACATTTGTTGGTATAGTTTATAAGTAAAATGTCACAGCGATTACGTAAAATTTAAATTGACAAATTATTTAAAAAGAACGAACCAACCAACGCAGATCTAATGCAGGTTATACAAGAATTATTTATTGAAATGTCTTCGAATAATAAGGCAATAGATTCATTAACCAAGAATTTTGAAATGATGGAAAGGAAGCAACAGCACCATACTAATCGTTTACAAACCCTGGAAACTGGCATAGAAAGCATCAAAACAGAAATTAAATGTTTGGAGGATTCTGCAAATCGTCAAGACGAGTTAAATACACAGCTAACTGATTTTACAACTGAAATACATGTTTTGACAGAAGCAGTTGAAAAATTTGATTCTGAGCTTGCTGATATTAAAATTAAAGGAACAGCAAGTAAATCTTTTGCTGAAGCAGCCAACTTAAATATTGCAAATATAAATACATTGCAAGGTGAGGTCAACGTTATGAAGCAAATTCCTAATAATAGTATGCAGTGTTGTGAACTTCTGCAGAAACTGAATGAATTATACAATTTTGGGACTAATAATGTGTCACATTGTTATAAAATCATCCAAAAACGAGACCAAACAAAGGCAAATCTAATTATTAAATTTGTATCTCATGAGACCAAAATGAATTTAATGAAGAAGTACCAAATGGGTCCTCTGTTTAATGACCAGCTAATAAGAAATGCTGTTATAATGAAAATTTTGGTTTGTGATAGGCTGACAAGCGAAAATATTAAAATATTGAACTATTTGAAGCAACAACAAAGCTTGAAAAAAATTAGCAAAAGTGGGTACAAAAACGGTAGAATTTATATTACCAAAAACAACGGCGATATTCAAGGGATAACTACGCTTTTTGAAGCGCAGCAAACAGATCCAAATTAAATTTTTCCTGTGCAATCCATTTCATTAAATACACAGCAACTTGTCATCTATCAAATAGCAAGCAGTCATCCTTGTTATTATAATTATTATTAATTCTTTTTTATTTTATTATTATTAACGTTTTTTTCTTTTCTTTGATAGTTGTTATTATTTCTACTATTATTATTAATATTTATTGTGTTGAGCATGGATATTGAATTTCACCCGAATCATGAATATTTCCTAGATATAAACCACTTTAATAGAGCTCTGGGTTCGATAGAAGGCATTGACGTATTGTATATAAATATTAATCGGCTCAAGAACAAAATTGAATATATAGAAGAATTTATTTACTCAAGTAAAATAAAGGTAGATATAATTATTCTAACTGAAACATTTCTAAGCAAATCAGAAACCAAATTTTTAAATCTTTCGGGAAACAGGGGATTTCACTTAACTAGAGATAACAGGCCCGGTGGGTGTGTTTCAATTTATTGTAAAAGCGAATTGTCATTTGAGTTGTTATACTCTGAATCTTATTTAGAAAATGATGTTATTGTTTTAAAATCTAAGCTTCTTAAAGTTTCAATAATAGGTGTTTACAGGCCGGGTCATACTGACCTAGACAATTTCTTAAATTATTTTAATACAATCCTAGAAAAATATCACAAAGCAATACTTATTGGAGATCTTAATGTTAACTTATTTGAAAAAGAGAAAATTGGCGTTGGAAAGTATAATCGCGTCCTCGCTATAAATGGTTTTCATATTGTAAATAATATTAGCTCAGAACATTACACGAGAAAATCAACCACAATTTCACTATTAGATCACGTGATTTCTGATTTGAATAATAAAATGTATATGCTGTTGGATGATATTTTAATAAGTGATCACAGATTCATTTTGATAAAAATTTTAAAAAATAAACCACCTAACAACAAGACTAGAATAGAAATTATTGATGAAGGGGCTGTTGTAGATAGTATAAGGGAACTGAATACTGATAATATTGATTTTGATACTTTTTTTAGCGTATTTCAGGAATTGATTTTGACTAATACAAAAATAAAAATTGTGTCACCGAAAAATTCCAGCTTTGAAAAACCTTGGTTTAATAACTATACTAGAATAATTATAAAAGAGCGAAATAAATTCTACAAACTTCATAAAAGTTACTTAGACAATATTTATTTTAAGGAGATATTTTATTTCTATAAAAGACTAGTTCGGAAAAAGATTTATGAATTAAAAAAGGAATACTATTCAAATCAATTTTTAGTTAGCCAAACAAATCAAAAAATAATGTGGTCCCTTATAAAAGAAATCCTAACAAATACACTCCGCACAGATAATCATGCAGTTCCAGAAATTGAAATTTTTAAAGATAATACCATAATTACTGACCCCATAATTGTAGTGCAGGAACTAAATACATATTTCACTACGATCAATGATTTATTAGTTAAAAATATAGTCACAAACCGCCCAAATTACATTTCTGTAAAAGTATTGCCTTCACATTGTTTGATGAATTTTGATCCTACTGTTGAAAGTGAAATTTCGAAGCTTATTAACGGCTTAGATAGTACATGTGCTAAGGGGTATGATAAAATGTCGGTTACTATGCTGAAATTATTGCAAAATAAGATATCTATCTCTCTGTCGACCTGGATAAACTTGTCTTTTTTTAATACGTTATTCCCTGACTCGCTAAAGATAGCTCGGGTTACTCCGATTTTTAAATCAGGAGAAAGAACAAGTCCATCGAACTACAGGCCTATCTCAGTCTTGCCGGTAATCTCCAAAATTTTTGAAAGAGTTATTCACAATCGTCTGTTGGAGCATTTAATTGAAAATAATTTGTTAAATAAAGACCAATATGGATTCCTGCCAAAAAGTAGTACGTTGTCGGCATCACTGAATTTAACAGAGAAAATATACAATAGTCTTGAAAGCAAAAAATGCACAGCAGTGTTATTCATTGATTTACAAAAAGCGTTTGACTGTGTTAATTTCATCATTTTAATAGAAAAACTAATCAGTGTCGGTATCGGCGGGAACTGCTTAAAATTGATCAACAGTTACTTAGAGAATCGTAAACAATATGTTAGACATAAATCGAGCTCCTCACCTTTTCGTGATGTAACATCGGGTGTTCCGCAAGGTTCCATTTTAGGGCCTTTGTTTTTCTTAATATATGTTAACGATTTATTCGAAGTAAATTTCAATGGAGCTTTGCAAATGTTTGCCGATGATGCTGCACTAGTTTATAGTTGCCGGTCTTACGATGAATTACAAGTTCAAATGGAAGATGATTTGGAACTTTTAAAATTTTATTTGGATCAAAATAAGCTTCTACTGAATGCGCAGAAAACCACTTTCATTATTTTTCAAAATAAACAAATTGATAATACATTTAGAGAAATAAAATATAGTGGTCAAATTATAAAACGAGTAGAATGTGTTTCTTATTTAGGTCTTCATTTGGACCCAAAATTAAATTTTGTTAATCATATTAATGCCATTCAACACAAAGTAGCTCCTTACATTGCAGTCTTAAAAAAAATTGGCAAATATTTAAATGAGCAAGCTGCCCATTCTATATATTTTAGTCACATTTTGTCGCATATTCTTTATTTAAATACCATTTGGGGTTCTGCTCCTGAGTCATATATCATGCCACTGCAGTTTTTACAAAACAATGCAATTAAAAGTATTAAGCATTTAAATAGATTCACACCGTCATATTTACTTTACAATGAACATATGTTACCGATAAAACAACTTATTGAATATTCATACTTATTGACCATTTTTAAAATTAATGCAGATTTGATAAAAACGAATTATGCTACATTACAAAATGTCAATGTCACTAATCGAAATACTAGAAATGCTCTGAACTTTAGATTACCTAATTATAAATTAAAAAATTCACAAAACAGTTTATTCTATAGAGGACAACAATTATTTAATGACCTACCTAATTTAATTAAAGAAGGTTCAATAGCTTCATTTAAAATGTACTTAAAGAAAAACTTTTTAGTGAATACTTAACCGAGTACAGTTTAAGCCATGTACTGTGAACTTCGTTTAACTCACTGATTTAACAGTACAATGCAATTTTGTTAATTTTGCTACATACATATATACATTCTCAATACTTTATCTTTATTTTTATTATTATAATTATCATTATTATTATTATTAAATATTATTATGCTTTTTTGCTTTAAATATTTTTTAATTTATTTAAAAAAAAAAAAATAAGTCATACTGTGAACAGTATAGACCACCGTTTCACTATAAGATCAATGCGATGATCTTAGCGAAAGCGAAATACAAATAACAATTTTGAGGAAACAAATAAAACGAGAAATAATCAAGTCCATATTGGCAATGGGTACGCGAAAAACTTAAAAAAAAAAAAATTTCCAAAGAGAGATATTTAATTTTTTTGTATTTCGTTCCTGGGAAAAGAAACAAAAAAAATATAAATATTCTACCTTCAACAAAGAGAGATTAAAGTAGGAAACGAAAATTGAATTTAAACACTGCCGAGAAGAGATATTTCAATTTTTTTGATTTTGTTCCCTGAGAAAGAAACAAAAAAAAATATAAATATGTTTCCTCTCGCAAAAAGAGATAAAACAAGAGAACGAAATATAAATATAAACACTGATATTTTCTAATTTTGCTATTCGGCCATGTAATAAATTGAGATTTTTAAAATCTAAATATCTCGTGAACCAATCACGTCCTGAAAAAAAAATTATACCACAATTATCAGGAATAAATCTAGTTTCATTGTGCCAATTTTCAAAAAAATCCGAAGTTGTGTATGAAAGTGGACTTGTTCCTAAATGTCTTCTATTTTGACTGAGTTGCCTTTTAATTTTTGACTGAAACTCCTTTCTGTTTTTGACTGAAATGCTTTTGACTGGGGTGCCAAAGCCAATATATAGGTCTACGAAGGCATTTCAGTCAAAAAAACTAACCAAACAAAAGGTATTCGAGTCCAAAAATGTGTGACAAAAATACTTTTCAAGAAGGTCGTTCAGTCCAAAAACACAAAGGGCATTTCAGTCAAACTGTTTTCTGACCGAAATACCTTTTTTTTGGTTTTTTTGGACTGAAGTTCCTTTTTAAAAGGAATTTTAGTCATAATATTTGTATGGGAAATTTTATGACTGAAATGCCTTTTGTTTTTTGACTGAAATGTTTTTGACTAGAATTCCCGGAGCCGGCGAAATAGTGGCAATCAAAAAGACCCAGTTTAGTAGGGAAAATAAAATTGGTCCGAAATATCTTGGGCCATATGAGGAAGTACGATGTTAAAATAATGACCGGTACAATGTGAAAAAGGTTGGTGGAACAGAAGGTCCGAAGACAACATCGACAATCGCAGGATTCATGAAACGTTACTACAGATGAAGAAGAGGAATGCATTGAAGAAGAAGCAGAGGAAGTCGATAGAGTGGACCGTGATGTGGCAGCTACGGAAAATAGTCATCCGGATCGAATGACTCACAGGATGGCCGTGTAGAATGATTTGTGTGTCATCCTATTGTGAAAATGTACAGTAGTAAAGGCGGACGGAAAACATATCTCGAGAAGGCAAGTCAAAACACATTTGGTTTTTTGTTTTAATTTTTTTTGTTAATTTTCATTCGATAAATAAAAAGGAAGGATTTTCTAGTTTGGTTTAGTCGATTAATGTTTATTTTTCTTGATGAACCAAAGGTTTTTCTACATATAGCTATTTCTTGGGGATCAAAACGTCAACTGACACCTTTCTTTACTTATGTATTCCGGGGAAAGTGTTGTTATGAAAAGACCTTTACGTGTTAATTTAACTTGTTGGTGTCAATAGTGTAATATAATTAGATGATTAGATCGTATAACTACCTTTATAAAACACTTGTAAACTTACTTTTAAATTATAATAGAAAATCTCATGTAAACCTAGCATTAATTGCAATAGAAGTACTTATAACGGGGATGTACAAGCAAAAAGAAGGGTCAGCTATTCCACGTGTACATTATAACAAGTAGAAGTGAAATAGTAAAATAAATATAAATATAAAACTATCAAACATCTTTTATTAATACATACTAAGTGACTTAATAATATTACATGGTGTCAGGTGGAAAATAAAATAAAGAAAAATGTCAGCCGGAATTGGGATAAACGAAAATTTTCCAATAATGTGTTTTGAGAAAAACGTGGCTGAAACTTGGAAAAAATGGAAACAACGCCTGGACATATATCTTACTGCAACGGGAAAGGTTGCATCAACCGAAAAAGTTAAATTTGCTATTCTTTTGGATAAAATTGGTGAAGAAGGGATCGACATTTATAATACGTTCATATTTCAAATCGAAGAAATTAAATTTAAGGACGTAATAGAACAATTTGACACGTACTGTTTCCCTCTTAAAAATATTACAATGGAAACATATAAATTTCACACCATCAAACAAAAAGATGGACAATCATTCGCAAATTTTGTGACAGAACTGCGAAACCAGGCCAAGAGCTGTGAGTTTGTGTGTTCTAAGGATACCTGTAAAACGTCATTTATGGATAGGATGATGAAAGATAGGTTAGTACTTGCTATTGGTGATAAAGGTTGCCAGGAAAAGTTATTGAGAGAACCTGAATTGTCGTTGGAGAAAGCGATGGAGTTCTGCAGAGTAGTAGAGGCTAGCAAAACACATGCAAAGTTGCTTGAAAGCAAATGGAAAATGGAAAATGGAAACAGAGAATGAACAAGTTGATGTTGCAGTAATTAAAAAAAAAATTGGTAATTGTCAACGTCAAGCAAATGTTGTTTGAAATGTGGTAAAGGACATCTTAGTGGGAAGTGTCCTGCCTATGGAAAGAGTTGTTTCAACTGTGGTGTAAAAGGTCATTTTGCGAGTTGTTGCTTTAGAGGGAAATCTATTTCCAATAAGTCAATTAATCAGATTATTCAATTAGACGAAACACCTGGAGGTGGTCAGGAAGAACGTGATCAACTGTTAAATTTATTTGTGCTAAAGGCTTTTCAATTTGGAAGGCAGAATTGTATTTGGGGGAGAACTTGGTCCAATTTAAACTTGATACTGGAGCCGACATCAACGTTTTGCCTGCTAAATATCTAAAAAATGGGGGTAAGTTACAAACCACAGCGATAACTTTAAAATCATAATGGAAATTATTGTATAAAACCAATAGGTATTTGTAATGTGAAAGTTAAAACAAAGCAGAGTGTAGAGAAAAATGTAGAATTTGTTATAATTGATCAAGACTTGGAGCCATTGTTGTCGGGACAAACATGCATCGATCTTAATTTTGTTAGACGAATTGCATCTGTTGACACTCAGTTGTTGCCAAGAGAGAAACTAGTTTTCATTGAAATGTTTAAGACACGGTTTGAGGGGTTAGGTTGTATACCTGGGGAGTATTCTATAAAATTGAAGTATGATTATATTGGTGTAGTCAATGCTAATCATAGGGTAGCTTTCGGATTATACGGGAAATTGGAGGAAACGTTAGTTGATTTGGAAAAGCGAAACGTAATTTCAAAAGTTGAGTACCCCACCGAGTTTGTTAGTTCTATGACTATAGTTGAAAAACCAAATGGGTCCCTAAGAATTTGTATAGATCCAAAACATTTGAATGGGCAGATTATGCGAGAGCATTATAAAATTCCAGCTTCGGATGAGATTTTGTCTCGTTTGACTAACAAAAGATATTTTACGGTTATTGATATGAAGGAAGGGTTTTGGCAGATTTGTTTAGATAAAAAAAGTTCAGATTTGTGTTGTTTTAATACACCATTTTGAAGTTACAAATTTAATCGTTTACTTTTTGGGATATAGGTTAGGTTAGGTTAGGTTGAAGTGGCTGCTATCGCACACTTAGGCCAGCAATGGCCCGTTGTGATACCGCAGGATCCCATCTCCCTATTACTCCCGTTGAAACCAACCAGAGCTATTTATATAGCGTAATAAATCTCGCACTCCACAGTCCGCGAGTTCCGAAAGGCTGTCCATACCGTACACACCCAAATACTTATGCCTTCTGTATGATAGCGCCGGACATGAGCATAGGAAGTGTTCCAAAGTGTCCTCCTCCTCTTCGTCCATGCAACTTCTACAAAAGTCATTCGTCTGTATTCCCAGCCTTCTCGCATGCTCCCCAAAAAGGCAGTTATCTGTCATTATCCCTACGACCCATCCTATTTCTTCTCTTCCCAGGAATATTAGTACCTTGGAGCGCCGCAAGTCCAGTTTTGGCCAAACCTGCTTTGCTACACTGCACGTGAGAGTGTTGATCCACCTCTCATTTGTCAAGGCGATTGCCTTTTTACTGAGCGCCCATTTTAGCACTGCCATAGGCCTCCCCAGACCTACCATTTCCGGCTGCATCTGGAGAGTCGTACCGTACCTAGCTAGTTCGTCCGCCCTGCAGTTCCCCGTGACGTCCGAGTGACCCGGGACCCAGATTATCTGGATGCTGAAATACTCGCTCATCTCGTTAAGAGATGATCGGCAATCCAGCGCCACCCGCGACTTCAGACAAACTGCCCCAAGTGACTTGATCGCTGCCTGACTGTCCACATAAATTGCGATATCCCTCCCGGATACCACATTATGCTTCAACCATGTCATGACTTGCCCGATCGGCACCACTTCAGCCTGGTACACGCTGCAGTAGTCAGGGAGACGAACAGAAATATTAACATTAAGTTTATCACAGAAGACTCCGGCTCCTACCTGATCGTCTAGCCTCGAGCCGTCCGTGAAAAATTGCACTGCCTCGTTTTCCAAGATTGATCCGTTTCTCCAGGATTCCCTTGAGGGAAAGATGGTACGGAAACCCTTATCGAAGCACAACGTTGGTGTAATATAATCCAGATTCGCCAGTTCTTCGCCAGCGAATCTACCTATCGTCGAGTGTCCCACCTGAAGACACTTCCACTGAGAGACAGCCAAGAGTCTCGTAGCCACGTTGGCTGCCATCTGTTTACCATAAAGGTCGATTGGAAAAAGGTGGAACATAACCTCTAAAGCGCGTGTAGGTGTTGTCCTAAGCGCCCCGCTTATAAGCATACAGGCCGTTCTTTGCACCTTCTCCATCATACCTCTATATGTTACCTTATCTAGAGCTGGCCACCAAGCGCCCACCCCGTACATTAGCACAGGTCTTACCACGGCGGTATAGAGCCAGTATACCAGCTCCGGTTTCAAGCCCCATCTCTTACCTATGGCGTTCCTATACGATTATAAGGCTACAATAGCCTTATTTACCCTTTCCAAAGTGTTAGGCTTCCAGCTGAGCTTACTATCAAAGATTATGCCCAGAAATCTCGCTCGGTCAGCAGAAACTAGTCCGCTGCCGTTTATGATAGGAGGGCTAACCACCGGAATTTTATATTTCCTAGTAAATAGTACCAGCTCTGTTTTGGAAGGGTTAATCCCTAATCCACACTTGCTGGCCCATTTCGTAACAATCAGGAGTGCATTCTGCATAACATCCCTAATCGTATCTAGATATTTGCCTGAGACAGCTATCGCTACATCATCAGCATATGCTACAACCCCTATCCCCTCTCTCTCTAGTTCCAGCAGCAATTCATTAATCACTGCACTCCAGAGAATGGGGGACATTACACCTCCTTGTGGGGTTCCTCTAACCACCCGTCTTCTAATCTTGGACTCTCCCAGCTCCGAGGTAATAATCCTGCTTACCAGCATCTGATTTATTAACCTACTTATAGAGCATCCACCTTCAAAAAAGACAATCCTTCCATGATCGCCTCCGTTTTTACATTATTAAAAGCACCCTCAATATCGAGAAATGCTACCATGCAAAACTCTTGCAAGTAAATTGATTTCTCAATTGTGCGTACTAGATCGTGCAGAGCTGTGTCCACCGACTTTCCCTTACAGTACGCATGCTGCGACATTTCCCAATTCCTGGGTTCAATTCTTGATCGAATAAACACATCTATCAACCTTTCCAGGGTTTTCAGCAGAACGGATGATAGAGTTATAGGCCTCAAGTGCTTTGGACGAGCATGTGAGCTCTTTCCCGATTTCGAGATAAAGACTACTTTGACCTCTGTCCAATTCCTAGGAATATAGACTAGTTTCAAACATCCTCTGAAGATAACCTCTAGCCAGGGGATGATGGCTGCCGAGTTCTTTTGAATCTCTGCTGGTATAATCCGATCCGGGCCCGCCGACTTATAAGGCTTAAAACCCTGCAGCCCCACCTGATCCGCTCTCTATCCAATATGCCCTCCATAACTATTGGAGGTGTTCCTCGATGAGCTCCAGGCCCCATCGAGTCATCAAAGCTTCCCGCAAAGTGTGTATCGATGAGAAGCTCCAACGATTTCGCACTTGAAGCTGTCCATGACCCGTCTGGTCTAATTAAGTAACTAGGACTAGTTGGGTTAGTAGATAGAATCTTCCTAAGGCGGGAAGTCTCAGAGACTTCTTCCATTCTACCACAGAAGAGTCTCCAAGATCCCCTCTGTGCCTTCCTCAATTCTTTTTTGTACTTTCTTAGGTCCTCCTTATAGGAGTCCCAGTCCCGTACATGCCTCGTGTTCTTTGCCTTATTAAAGGCTGTCCTACACGCCTTCCGAAAGGTCTCCAACTCCATGGACCACCATGTCGGTTTCTGCCTGCCCCTTGGCTTTATCAGGGGGCAAGAAGCATTAAAGGAAAGATTGCATGCTTTTGTGACAACATCCACAATGCAATTCAATTCTTCCACTGTCTCCGGAAGTCCGGGGACCTCCGGCAATAGTTCCTCCAACACCTCCCCATATTTCTCCCAGTTTGTCCTTCTAGGATTCCTGAACGGCTTCTGGGTACCCGAGTGTATGTTAAGGTTTTATAAGTTATATATTGATGATCAGAGAATGAGTTCTTCTTCGCCACTCTCCATCTCCTAATCAACTGAAAAATAGTATCCGAGGCGAGGGTCACATCTAGAACCTCCTGCCGATTACTAACGATAAATGTCGGTTCCTGCCCAACATTGCAGACTGAAAGGTTAGTATTTAATAAGTAATCAAAAATTAACTCACCCCTCTCATTAATATCAGTGCTCCCCCAAATTGTGTGATGCGCGTTTGCATCACATCCGAGTATCACACCAATCCTATTTCTCCTTGCTTCTCGGATCAGGTCCCCCAGGTTATCCGGCGGGATCTCCTTCTCCCGATCCATATAAGCAGAGACCAGCCAAAACTTGTCTCTGCCAACCTCCATACTGATCGCAGTAACGTCACCACTACTGTATTGAGAAAGTAGAAAAATTTTTAAAGTATTTTTCACTAAAATGCAAGATCTTATCTTCTCAGAGTTACTTGAGTACAAAGTTGTATACCCTTTCACCTTAAGGCCACAGATCCTGTTTTTGTTAATCCAAGGTTCCTGGATTAACGCTAGCTCCTTCCTGATCTAGTCAGTCTGAGAACGAGAGCCGCCGAAGCAGCCTTCGTATGGTGAAGATTAATCTGCACAATATTAATCATCATGCATTATCTCACTTACCTCATCATGCATTGAGAATCCCCAGCCTCTCTTCGTTCAGATTCCGACAGGGTGTCCCCATCGGATCCAAGCGAGAGAAGGCCGCCTCTCTCCAATAGCAGCTCCACGTCATCGTCTATCATAACCCCATGCGCTTGCTCGACTGTCTGCCGCTGGGTCCGTCCGACGTCCACCTCCGGCCCGTCCTCCGAGCGCATGCCTACCTCATCTCTTTTAAAAACGTTGAGAGTGATAGACCCGAAACCGTAGCTGATCACCCCCTTTGTCTCTGCCAGGGGAGTAAGGGACTCCTTATTGAGCAGCATGATTGCCATTCTGAAGCCCCCTTTAGCCTCCTCCTGTTTGACAATCTTCCAATCTCTCGTTGGAAGATTCGGACTAATTGCCTGAATAATCTCAAGGATCTCTTCTGGCTTTTCTGGTTTGGTTGGTAACCAGACGCGGGCCCTTGGTCTACTCGGAATTTCTTCCTTTCGAACTGCCTCAAGCCTCGCGCCTTCCCATACCTCACCTACTTCGGATATTGCCTTTTTATAAAGATCCACCGATCTTTGATCCGAGCACGCAGTTAACTTTACGCGCCCTTGATGCCATCCCGCATCTCTACAGAACGGACCTGGATTTTCTCTCAGGACCTTGATGAAAATGGAGTTTAGTGCATTATACACTTCCCTCCACTTTCCTGCCGTGATGCTCCCATCTTCTTGACTTCTGTCAATTACCGCTAGCACCAGTACGTTCTCCTTTACTATTTCATTGAACAATTTCGGTTTTTCCTTTGGATCTCCCGATATCACTCCAGTGACGGTCTTGGCTCGTTTGCTGTCGCCCACTTCGAGCTCATCCTGGGGCCTCTGCCTTTTAGGTACAAGGACCCTATCCGAGCTGTCGCGGCCGACAATCTCCCTCCCCCAAGCCACAGATTGCTTCTGTTCTACTGTAAGCTGCCCCTCAGGGGTTGCAGCCAGTTTATCCAGAATTTTATGCGCCGACCGTTTCTCCCTGTATCGTCGCTTTGCAGGAGGGATCCTTCCCGATCCCCCGCTCTCTTGCCTGGCATTGGTATCGCTGACTCCTGGCTTTGGTGCCATGGTGCTACTTACCCCTGCCACTGATGAGGTAGCTCCACCTTTAAGGAAAGAGCCACTTTCTTCCTTCATTGTTTTCGGTTTTTCAAGGGTACCGGCTCCCTTATTTTTATTTTTCAAATCATTCATAGTATTCCCACGAGTGTCGGAGAAATACTGGTCCACCTGCGCAGAGATCCGTATACGCAGGTAAGGCTAAATACAACTGGAGGTAGCCAGGTATCCAGGTATTTTGGGATATACGTCACACCAGAAGTATTCCAAAAAACTGTTAGCAAAATATTTGGAGTGTTAGCCAATGTTGAGACATATTTTGATGATTTAATTATAGCGGGTGAGACCGAACAAGAACATGATGCAGCATTAAATAATGTTATGGAATTAGCAAAAAAATATAATGTTAAATTCAATAGTAATAAACTGCAATATAAAACAAATAGTGTTCATTTTATGGGGCAAGTAATTTTTGAAGGAGGGATCAAGCCTGATAAAAAACATATCAGAGCTATAAAAGAACTGGAAACTCCAAAAGATAAGAAAGAATTAATGAGAGTTTTGGGAATATTCAAGTTTTTGGCTAAATTTATGAAAAATATGTCAGAGACAACAGCTTCATTGCGAGAACTGACTAAAGATAATGTACCATTCATATGGGAGAGTAAGCATGACTTAGCTTTAGAAAACTTAAAAAACGAAATTAGTAGGGAACCGGTTTTGGTTTTTTTATTGATATGAATAAACCAATAACTGTTCAGACTGATGCATCAAAGGATGGTCTTGGATGTTGTTTGATGCAAAACGAGCATCCCGTAGCGTACGCTTCTCGTGCATTGACATGTGCAGAACAAAAATACGCACAAATAGAGAAGGAACTTTTAGCCGTAGTATTTGCGACTGATAAATTCTATCAGTTTTTGTACGGTCACCAGTTTGTTGTTCAATCAGACCACAAACCTTTAGTTTCAATTTCTAAAAAGGATCTCAATAAAGTATCTGTAAGATTACAGCGAATGTTACTTAAGTTAATGAAGTTTGAATTCGATATTATATATGTACCAGGTAGGGAGATGTTTATTGCCGATTATTAAAGATAAAGTGGAAGATGATCCGGAATTACAATTTTTGGTGCATACTCTTTCAACAGATATATCAATATCGCCCAGTAAGAGAAAGAGATTTCAGCAAGAAACTCAAAATGATTTAATTTTATCAAAGGTATACAGGGTTTAAACTAAATAATTCTTGGCCTTATTGGAATAAACTGAGCCCCGAGTTAAGACATTATTATAAAAATAGGGATAATATATTTATTTCTGATTCAATCTTTTTCTAAACAGAAAGATAATTGTTCCAAATTCAATGAAGAATGAAATGCTTAAGTGCATTCACACGGGTCATTTGGGTATAGAAAAGACTATATTAAAAGCTCGAGAACTTATATACTGGCCGAATATGTCCAAGGATATATGTACATGATTTTATAATTAAATGTACTACATGCCAAAAGTTCAGAGAGCAAAATTGTAAAGAACCGTTAAGTCCTTACAGAATTTCAGAAAGGTCTTGGGAAAGAATTAGTACTGATATATTTGAATTATATAACAAATATTATTTGGTGATTGTAGACTACTACTCAAATTGGATTGAACTAGCACACGGTGTGCGGGAAGCCGAAAAAAGTTGGTCTAAAATTCCGAAAAAACTAGCGTCATATATAAATACAGCGTGCTCTACAGTGTCATAATCCATTAAACAGAAAATCGTACCTGATCATTTAACAAAGAAATCGCGAACAAACGCGATTTTTTAAATTTTAATTGAAAATATCATTTCGGCGGCGAATTTAAAAAGGAAGAAATTAAAGATGATGGAAGTTTAAAACTTTTTTCTTAATCTGTATTCTTTTATCTACAAAATGAACCGTATATCAATATTTTGCGATAACTAGTTTTTGTTTTACAACCAAAACTACACTAACATGCAATGCCGAAAATCAAAATACTCCGCCTAGTTTGCTTGAAACAATACTAACTCAAGGTCACTGTGTACGGTAAGGTGACAAAAATTTGCCTAACAATTTTTGAGTTAGTAACGTGGAAGGGAACTGCCTTCAAAAGGTTTTTGGAGGAATCAATAGACAATCGCCAATCTTCGGAATTATATGCATGGTACGGAAAGTTGAAAGAAATTTGTCAAATAGGTATACTGAATTCAATAAAAATTTAACCATTTTACCCAGAATCAAAAAGGACCGAAATTAGATAGGTTAGAAAAGCTGGAAATATACAAAAACAACAACAATGTAGTTAACGATAAAATCAACACCAAACCCAATAAAAATTACGACTTAATTTTATCCATAACTTAAAAACAAAGGATGTGCCAAACAACAACATACAGCAATAGTAGATAAACAGCTTCAACATAAATTATGTGTCTAAAACCTAATATGTAGTAGTAAAAAATAAACCGAAGAAGAAATTATCCTCGAAATCGATATTTCTAAAAAAAGTAAAAAATTGTCACAATAAGGAAGAAATAAGAACTACAATATAAAATTAAAAATAAAAAGCCTTTCATTTAGGTAAATAATGAAGTGAAAATCGGTTTGTGAAATCTCATGAAGTATGAAGATGTTTTAAACTCAAATGATGTTGTTACATGTGTAAAAAATTTAAAATTATGACCAGTCGCCGCAAAATAATTGATGAAACCGCTGATTTATATCGACAATACTTTTCACATAATGTTACTAATGGTGTAAATTGGACGCCGTCTATTGTTTAT
The DNA here is from genome assembly GCA_963556165.1 of Tipula helvola. Classification (NCBI taxonomy): domain Eukaryota; kingdom Metazoa; phylum Arthropoda; class Insecta; order Diptera; family Tipulidae; genus Tipula; species Tipula helvola. Next base: position 106,669,147 of record OY744482.1, read on the forward strand.
ACGGCAAGCATCTTCCATCTGCATAAATGGCAAAACCTGAAGCAGCAATGTCATTTGGTGTCCCGATCATATGGATAGATCCACAAGTACATGATCCAATTCAATGTTATGGGTGCGTGAATTATATTCTCGGTACAAACAAGAAAAAAATTTGGTACTTTGACATACACTGCAACGACATATGCTCATATACCGCTGCCGCATTCAGATGAAATTCCTGTTCCGGAAAGATTAAAAATAAAAGATAAAAATTAAATTAAACAAAAAAAAGAATAAAAATTGACATAAAAATATTTTTAGGTTGGAGCAAAATGTTGCTTCAAACGTAGGTTGAAGCAACATTTTGCTCCAACCTAAAAATATTTTTATGTCAATTTTTATTCTTTTTTTTGTTTAATTTAATTTTTATTCTACCATGTTCAATATGTTATAAATTCAAGTCATATTTGTAGACTTTTCTCAATATAAATAAATAAATAAATAAATAGATTAAACCCAACTGAAGAATATTTACCACTAACATTTGAATCTGATGAGTAGCACCTGTTTCAATGTATCAACCATCAAATGTCACTGCGCCTTTCAATCACATTGAAATCTCTCAAAATCGTTTGGATATTATGGTACGACACCTGAAACTATCGCAGCGGCAATCCATTCTTTTGTCAAAAGAGTTAAAACAATTGAACATTTTGGCTCCAAATGTTCGGATCTATGAAGCAATAAATCGTAATCGTCATTTAACGAATTTTTTCAAATCAATTGAGAATAATTCACTCGCTGTTTGCATTGATATACGTGGTTTGGTTTCCATAATGCACCATGCATATAATTCCGAAGATTGACGATTGTCTATTGATTCCTCCAAAAACCTTTTGAAGGCAGTTCTCCTCCACGTTACCAACTCAAAAATTTTTAGGCAAATTTTTGTCACCTTTCCGTACACAGTGACCTTGAGTTAGTATTGTTTCAAGCAAACTAGGCGGAGTATTTTGATTTTCGGCATTGCATGTTAGTGTAGTTTTGGTTGTAAAACAAAAACTAGTTATCGCAAAATATTGATATACGGTTCATTTTGTAGATAAAAGAATACAGATTAAGAAAAAAGTTTTAAACTTCCATCATCTTTAATTTCTTCCTTTTTAAATTCGCCGCCGAAATGATATTTTCAATTAAAATTTAAAAAATCGCGTTTGTTCGCGATTTCTTTGTTAAATGATCAGGTACGATTTTCTGTTTAATGGATTATGACACTGTAGAGCACGCTGTATTTAAATATGACGCTAGTTTTTTTCGGCATTTTAGACCAACTTTTTTCGGCTTCCCGCACACCGTGAGCACAAATAAAAACTAAAATGGCTCAGGAAATTATAGAAGTTTTTAAAGCAATATTTTCTAGATTGGGAATTCCGGATACAATTACCTCTGATAATAATCCATTTAGTAGTTTTATATTCAAAAAGTTCTGCAATGAATATGGAAATGAATATAGACCTTCGAGTCCGTTATATGCAAAAAGCAATGGATTAGCTGAAAAAGCTGTGGGAATTTGCAAACAAATTATTAAAAAAGCTAGGGAGTCGGGCGAAGAAGTAACCATGGGTTTAATGGAATATAGAAATACACCTTTGAAATTTTTGGGATTCTCCCCATCGCAATTGTTAATGTCTAGAAATTTGAGAACAAAAATTCCATGTCTTACTGAGAAGTTACAACCAAAAGTAATTAATCAAGATATTATTATGTCGAAGAAGCTCAAAAGTTCTGCCAACGCTAGTTGGAAATGAAAATATATTGTTAAGGAACGGGAAAATTTGGGTTCCGGCTAGGGTACTTAGGTGTTTCAATGATAATTCATTTCTTGTAAAAGACGAGAAAGGAGGTATATATAGAAGAAATAGAATATTTTTAAGGAAAACATTGTTAAATTTTAAGAAAAATATAGAATTAATTGATCATTATGATAAAGTTTGTAATAAGGGTACTTCTATCGGTAGTAATAATGTTAATGATCAAATCGGAGCATCAGATGACTCTTATGAATATAATAATTTTAATAACATTCATGCTCCTAAAGCACCAAAAAATCATAATCTTGTTGTAAATAAAGCAAATAATATTATCGGACAGATTAATAAAAAGTCACGTAGAGAAACTAGAAAACCATCTTATCTCGAAGATTATGAATTAGAAAATGATTAAAAAAAAATAAAAATAAAAAAATGGAAGCGTGTAAACAACACTTGTAAACTTACTTTTAAATTTTTAAATTATAATAGAAAATCTCATGTAAACCTAGCAAATATTGTAATAGAGATATAACGGTGATGTACAAGCAAAATGGAGGGTCAGCTATTACACGTGTACATTATATTAAATTATTAACAAGTAGAAGTGAAATAGTAAAATAAATATAAATATAAAACAATCAAACATCTTTTATTAATACATACTAAGTGACTTAATAATACATATTACAAATAGTACGTAATGTATAATAGAAAAATAAAATGTGTTACTTCCGGTCTCGTTTATTTCAAAAGCACACGCGTTTTACTATAAGTACTTATTTAATTATCGAAAGACATTAACCAACTTTATACTTACCTTTAGATGCAATTTAATTTGACCATACAATAAATCGAATACGACCAACCAGATAATTGTAGGCAAGTTCTATAAACTCACAAAATAAATCGGTATTTGGCAATAACTCATCCGGACAGGAGATTTTAACAAATAAAAATTTGAACTTAACATTTTTGTTGTTTCCACAAACAACACCAATGATCAAAAAAAATTTCTCTTTTATTTTGTAGTTCTCGTTTTTATGTATATATGTAAAAGAAGGGCGGTACCACCCTCTTTTCTTATATTTCTTTCTTATTGAAAGCACGATTCACAAGTCACGTAGGCATAAAAAATTAGGGTATAAAAGGAGTTTTTTAATATAATTTTATGTTAGTGCTTGCTAGAAATTTGATAACGGAATAACATTCGAAACGATCGTAATTTCACATTAAAGTAACTTTCATACCAGGCGCCTCGGCTTTGAGCTTCAAAAATAAAAATTCTTTATTTCATTTTTGAATTATGCAAATTAGTTTTATTTGGTTGATATCGCTTAATTTTATAGAAATAAATGCAATTTGTTGAGAAATAATTTATTTTTAAGTGATAATTTAAAAAAATCAAAATATATTGCAATGAAGTTATCTACAAGGCCAAGGCAATGCGTTCCACACTCGACTGCGACATTTTAAAGTATGTAGCACAAAGCGAAGCGCTTTGTCAACATAACCTACAAATCACATTTTTGGTACAACTGTTTTATATTTACAGAAAAATCTAGCACATATCGTCATGCCAGTGCTTACTTGGTTTAAGCGACAACTTTTGCATATTGAGAAAAAGCAAAATGAAGTTAATTCTGCGATTTTAGCTGAACCTATAAGTATTTTTTATAGAATTATTTGATTTAACTTTAAGCACAATATTTAGCGACCAAGTAAAAATTATTCGCTGACTTACACCTAAATATAGGACTTACCCCAAAAACTAATTTTCCTTTTAGCATGGAAAATTGTTCAATATCCTTCTTCGAGGATGGTTAACTTAAGTTTTCGAGAAGTTCTTTATCTCTAAAACAATGATTTCTAAAATAAATTAAACAAGTAATTATTAATTTTACTTAAAATATTCCATTTATTAAATTTAAATTCATTCTGTAATAAAAATTAATTCAGTACATAAAAAACAATTAAATTAAATTTCAGTTAACTAATTTCATGAAAGTTTACTTAAAAATAATTGAATAAAACTGTGCATCAACTTCTGGCATTAATCTGTACATCGATTTAATATCATTTGCTTTTTCAACGGAAACTTTATAAACAAACCTCGGATTAATTATGTCGGGCAGAACCAACACATTGTTGGTACTAATTTTTTTACGTGTTTTCGTCGTTTTCATTATGTTACAGTCTTCGAACTCGCCAGTGAACTCCCTACGAAATTTCAAGAAAAATGATTCTGTGTACACAATATGTTTAATGGAAGCGAATGGAGGAAAATTTAACGAAGTAGAGGCCACTTTATAGTTAAAAAAATCAGTCGGCTTCAATTGGATTAGTTTTAATTTAACTTTACTAAAATCCATTACATTTAAAAGTTATATTAACGTAACCGGACTGTAAATTTCGATTCCTTTTAAATACTTTTCGATAGTACTATACACTGCATCGATTACCTGGATCTGGGAATGCCCAGGTTCAGAAAATTTTTGGTCTATTCGATGAATTTGAGGAAACTTGTGTAAGAAGTGAAGAATGGCTAGTGTTGTCAATCGATTTTTATTTTGTGGTACGCAAGAATCAGACCAAAGACCAACTTAGCCACTGTAGGATTGTTTTTAACGACATTTTCTAATATTTTGATTAAAGCTGAGGCAATGTCATTACCTGATCTACCACTTAGTCCCTCGTGCCAAATACTGCAATATGTCACGTTATTTTTATTACAATGTCCAGTTAGATTATAAACGCTAAATTTCCGTTTATAAAAAAAACTGGATACGTTGGCTTTTGGAACGGAAAAAACGTTTTGCAGGTCGTAGCAAATAACCGCAGTGGTATCTTCTCGCATATTTCTATCACCATCGCGCTCTGATTTAGCTAGGCTATGTGAAAGCCGATGTGAATCGAACAATTTTTTCTCGACATCGGTTGAACTATTTAAAAGTTGAAATTGTACACATCGATCACATTGATCTTTTTTAGGTTTGTAGAATGAGTAATTAAATTCCTCATTAAAAATTTTTGAGTACATGTGCAATTTTACTGGATTTTCCGTCGAATTAATGTAAAACTTATACATTTTGTTCAAATTAAGCCCGGTTTCGAGGTACTGTTTGGATGAGTTGGCACAACAATAATGCGAATCAATTACCTAAATAAATGAATAAACACATAAATTATAAAATAACAAAAATTACTAAAAAAAATTACCGGAATTTTTTTTATATGTTCGCGAACGCCATTTAGCTGATCTTCTGGGATTTTATATTTTGTATGAATGCCCTGGTTTCTTGGTTTAGATAAGCCAACGTTATGTAAATGCTTACTTCGATAATAGTAGTAAATCCGGTTTTGCGAAACATCGAGCGTGTTTAAAAAAAAAAGTTTGCAGACTCTGAACAAGACACTATTTTTTTCGAAAAAATATTCATACGTATCATTTCGTCGTGATATCTTACTTTTGGTCCGCGTCCTTGCTTTAGCAGTTTGTTTCGTAAATTTTCCGTAGAAGTTTAATTTGGCATTTGAATCTAGAGACCAAAATGCCTTATGTATAATTTCACGGTCTGATTCAGAAAATGTTTTATTACACATGTATGCACATCCATCTCCACAAGAAGCATGCACTATTCTGGCTCGATGAATACCTCGTTGATTACAATAGGATTCGCCTTGATTTCTACATCGTTTTAAAATATTCCGTTTCATACCGTCGACATTTCGTTTACGCTTTCGCGATTTTGTGGGTTTATTAGTTACATCCGACAATGGAGAGCTTGGTAGTTCCCTTGATTGTTCTACATTAATATACAATCAAAAATAAAATTTATAATTTAAATAGTATATACAGTGAAAATGAAGTTTTCATACTTTCCATAAAAAGATTGATCTGGTTGCGGGTAGGAAGTGTAATATCACGTTCGACATCCAAGTCGTCAAAAGGACTATCAATGTCCTCTTCAAAATTAATCTCATTTATAATACTGGCATGAAATGAAATTTATTGTTTATTTTCATTTCAAATATTATATAATATTATATTATTAACGACTTACCGAGATACATCTTCTGGCATATCGCGTGCAGGCGAACTATTTTTATCAATATTTGAGACACTCATAACGGATTAATTTATATTACCTTTAATGAACAAATAAACATTTAATATTATTGTGTTGTGTTACGGTTGAATGTACGCAGCAGAATGAAATAATTTTGTTTTGTTTTCTCCTTTATACATATAGTTTTTTACCACGTGACGAAAATCCTTTAATTAGATTGGTCAAAATAACGAGATACACCGAAAACAGCTTATTCCCAGTTGTACAAAGACTGAGAGCAGAATGAAACAGCAAAAATACATACTATGAGCGAAAGTGAGAAAAAACACATTTTACTTCGGTTTTCGTTTTATATTAAGCGTACCAATTGGGAATAGCGTAACTACATGCATTTTGTCAAATTTCATTCCAATTAGATTTTGTTTATTGTATTATTTCATTCATCACAAATGATTTATTTTGAAATTCCCTTTAAATTTTAAATACTTTGGTAATATGTATACGATTTTAATTATATATTTTTAATAATTAAATAGAATTTGTTGAAGGAGAGTTATTTGATTTTTTGCAATTTTGATGTTTTTACTTCAATTCGTTGATAATTATGTAAGTGTGTAATACACACAAAGTCAAAATTGTATAAATTATGTGCGAGTTTTTAAACTGAATTTATTTTTATAATTAACAGCTGTGATTTTTGAATTATTTACATTTTTTAGCTGTTGATTAAAGTGTAAATCTTTATTTATAATATTTGTTTTACAGTTTCTCAAAAATTAAAATATGTACTTAATAATACTTAAAAATGTTATAATAAAATTTGGACATGGTCAACTATCAAAATAAAAACAATTAAGAAAATAAAATTAAATATTAGCTAATTATAATGTATTAACAAATAACTAAATAAAATAATTTATTATAACATAAAATGCAAAAATTATTTTTATTTATTATTGGTGGCATCTACAATCAAACATCTAAACAATATTAAATGAATAAATGAACACCTATCGGTCAATAGCAGAGAAATTGATCGTTGTGTCGTTTAAACCCGAATAATAAGTCCGATTAAAGTGGCATTAGGTGCATCGATTTGAATGCAAAATTGAGCGCTCAAATTGATTGGTGTTTATGCGCTCATTGAGCGTTGCATTGTACAACTGGGTTACAAATTTTATCATAATATTATAGGAATTAAACTAAAAAAAAAGTTGACATTGAACAAACAAACTCCGTAATTATTGGAGCACATTTTGTTCAATTGCATACAAAAACGAATACTAGTGGTAGTTACACTAAAACTGATTTGTAAGATGTAAAGATAATGGTAGTTACACTAAATTAACCTCTGAATATCTATGAAACTAAAGGAGGTACAATAAAATGAATTGGATAAATGAAAAGAGCGCATATTCGGTTTAGTAAGAATCAATATTTAACTCAAAAAATACGATTTTGGAGATACACCAAGTAAGCACTGGCATGACGATATGTAGCTTACAAATTCAAAATTTCTCATTTCTTGCTATAATTCACGTGTAAAATGGACCTATATAAAATATTTGATAGCAACTAAATGTGCAAAGCCGACGCCACCGGTATGAAAGGGTCGCAGCTTCTCATTTGTGGTAACTAAAAATTTCGAGGCGAGGCGCCTGGTATGAAAAGTACTTAAAGCACTTTTCATACCAGGCGCCTTGGCTTTGAGCTTCAAAAATAAAAATTCTTTATTTCATTTTTGAATTATGCAAATTAGTTTTATTTGATTGATAACGTTTAATTTTATAGAAATAAATGCAATTTGTTGAGAAATAATTTATTTTTAAGTGATAATTTAAAAATATCAAAATATATTGCAATGAAGTTATCTACAAGGCCAAGGCAATGCGTTCCACACTCGACTGCGACATTTCAAAGTACATAGTACAAAGCGAAGAGATTTGTCAACAAAACCTACACAAATCACATTTTTGTCACAACTGTTTTTTATTTACCGAAAAATTTAGCTCATATGTAGGTTACAAATTCATAATATCTCATTTCTTGCTAAAATTCACGTATAAAATGGACCTAAATAAAATATTTGATAGCAACCGAATGTTCAAAGCCGACGCCACCGGTATGAAAGGATCTCAGCTTCACATGTGTGGTAACTAAAAATTTCGAGGCGAGGCGCCTGGTATGAAAAGTACTTAAAAGTGACAAAACCAAAAAAAATTGCGTTTTATTATACCATATACGAGTAAAAATTTGAAGTTTAAAACTGAATTTTTGTTTCAGAAAACTTCAGGCAAGTTTTGCGATCGGTACATACTTTCATCATTTGATGCATGCAATTAAACTAAAAATTCTTTAATTTCATCGTCTGGGATTTTTGACACGTTTAAGCGTTTGAGAGAGGCCATATCTCGATAAAAATGTGTGTTTAGAATAAAATTCCACAAAACACAATCTCAAAAAGACACGTACAAACAGACAACACAAAATATCTCATTTATTCACTTTGAATTCCACTAGAAATCTAAAAAACTTAAGATTAAACAATAACGAACATTATATTCTAGTCTACAGTGTAATGTATATAGGTGCGCTTAAAGGTGAGTGGTATAAAATGACACAATGTTCCAAATAATTTTGTTATTTATTAGTGGTGAGTGATGTATGCATCACAGTAGAAATAAATGTACCGTTATATAGGGAGAGAAGCAGTAGCGGCTATATGAAGAAAACAAAATTGCGCGTGCGCAGAATCATAGTTGAAATAAAATCCGCCTTTAGGTGGACGCTTGCTTTAAATTTTGAGGATTAATTTAATTTTTTAATTTACATAGCAACTTTTGTGGACTTATTTCCATTTATAGATGGGGAAGGGGGATATATAATTTGCGAGTGGAGAAGATAATTCAGCTTTATTTGTTTAGGGCGATTATGGCCCTTTATGAGTTAATGTTAAAATAAAATTAGTATTCCGCTTTTTTTGTATTTAAAATGTCGATAATATACAAAAGTTATACTAAAGCTTTAGTTTTTACCTTTATATTCATTTTGCATTTTGTCATTTAAAAAAAAAAAAAAATTGGAGACAAAAAAACATCGAACATAACAAACTCGGGGTTTTATTATTATTCAATTTCTTAGTTTTACGCGCGTAGTTTGGATGTCTGCTTGTGTGTAATAGTTTTCTTTTTGCGTTTTCATCTCTGTTCCTATAACACATAATATATGTAGCAGTAGCGCCTATAATATTTTTTACTGAGAAAATATATGGGGGGTTGGTATATCAAACACAATTAAGAATTTGTTAATACTATTCAGAAATTTATGTTGGGCTTCTAATGAATCTATTCAAGAGAATGAGTTTGGGCCAAAATTTCCCCTACCCTATTTTGTATTCTTCAAATCGATCGATTTCGGTTGAAGTTATAGGGGCATCACTGGTCTGTACGTTATGTTATTTCGTTATAACAGAAACAGAGATCGCAGTGATTTCTAATCAACTTAAAATGTGTGTTTTATTTTAATTTAAAACGTTGGCAAGTGCGCACACATAACGAAGTGGTCTTTAATAAAAATATAAAAAAAATAAAAACATTAAATCTTGCGTCATCTGATTATAAGAAAATATATTGTAAACCGGTTAAAAATGGGCTGCTGTAAATATTTTTGTTTTTGTTTTGGACATTCCAAATAAATATAAGATAACGATTAGTTCATTAAAAATTCTGAAAATTTTGCACCTTTAAAAGAAGTCGCTCGAAAAGTTAAATTTTTTTTTTATGTTTCAGTGATATTTTAGACTTAGAGTGATGAGATCGTGTTTAACATTTAAGTGAAAATAGATAGTTGTTTATTTTTGTGAACATATTTATACAAGTGAAATAAATAAAAATGAAAGTGCCTAGAATATTTGATGGGGTTGTGCTTAGTGTATCAAAATTGAAATTTAATTCAATTTCAAATGTTATAAGACGAAAAAAATCAAGTGTTAGTATCCTTAATACATACATAGTTTGTTGTGTTTAAATTAAGATAATTCAGTTAATATCAGTTCAATCGAAATGGCCAGTATAGCATAAAATATTTTTTGTAGTTTCAGATGATTTTGAAATGCGCAATTTTATAATTTCTAATTTCTATATTCACTAATCAATTAATTCCAACTTTGCGATAACTATAAAACTCTAATGAGATACTCTAATGAGAACTTAAATTTTAACCTTGAAATAAATCGTTTACATCAAAGGATACATCTAATTCGCGTAAAATTAGTTAGTTCTTGAATTTCTAATTTTCAAGTTCATATCACTTGATTAGGTCGACATCGAATAAGCTTTTGAAGATTTTACTGTAAGTAAATAACGTTAAGTCATTAGCATTTTTTGAAAGTCGACATGGGTCACACGCAGTTATGTTTACGCGCATGTTACAAACGAATAATTTAGATATCGTTTTGATCGTTTTGTATGATTAATGGGCGATTCCATTATTAATTTCCGTTTCGAAACATTACCAAAGCAAATCAGAAATGTAAGTAAAAAAAAAAAATATTTTGATCGTTTCCCATCATCATCTTTCAAAATGTTTAAATTAAAATGCTGCGTCATTCAACTTATGTGGAGCGCACACGTGCCAACAAAATTTGGCGATTTTCTCGACGAGACGTTTGTTATTTGATATATACATGCATATATCAAGATAAAACATGATTCAAAAAATTAAAAAGTTTAACAATCTGCAAAATGGTATATAAAGCCGCAGCAAGATATTTAAAGTAACATAGATTTTGTGCAAGATCTGTAGATGATTTTGTGAACTTGACAAAAAAAAATTAATAAGACGCTTGAAATGTCAACGATAAATGGACGGCATTGAACTGCATTTTGTTACAAAAATTATAGTGACAATCTTAGAAGAAAGTTAACAAATGTTAAATTTCAGTCAGGGTTATTTCAAATTCGTCTGTTGCTTATTGGAGATTGTTATTGAATATATTTGGGAGTCTAAATAGTTCGGACTTGCTTCAAAGTTCGACCTCTTAAATATTTTTGTGTTTGTTTGATCTCCGATTGTCCGTTATTCGATTTTTTAGTGTTGACACTTTTCGCATTCAGATTGTTTTGCTCCTACGAAAAATGTGGACTACCTAGGGGTAATTAACCTGTCCTAAGACGGAATTTGCACACTGACACCTCTTGGTGCTATTTCACATATCATTAAATTTCGCAATATTTTGAATTTTCATACAATGTTGCAATAATATTTATTTATGAATTATTTCGGTATAAACTATATTGCGAGTAAATTGTCTTACATCATTAAGTAATGGCCCTTACTGCGGATTTGCTTTAATGTAAACCTTGACTTGGTTCGCAATTTGTGATCTTGATAGAGCAACGTAAAGTTTTCCATGTGCGAACACGGCTTTCTTTAAATAAATTCCAACGCGATCAAAGGACTGGCCTTGCTACTTGTTGATGGTGATCGCATAGAAATTTCGGGCAGGTTCTCCGATGATTAATTGGGTGCTACGACACAATCCCTCCTTCGGGTTTAGGTTTCCCAGAAGCATGATAATTACACCTTTTTTCAGAAGAAGTATCTGGTGGTATACCAGATGAAGTTTGATCGTTAAGAAATTCAATAGAGAAATTAAGAGTGTCATTGGGATTTTCAGTCACGATGGAATAAGCGCTGTGTTATATGTGCGCTTTACCGGCTATCATGTCAATGATTTTTCGATTCATTTCGAGCATCTGAGCATTTGTTGGTGCAACGATGACTCTTTTTGATAAATCCGCAACGGATATTTGCTGAATATTGCCAAAAATGCTGATTATTAAATTTTGAGTTGTGATCATTCCACTTGGAATTTAAATGACGTCTTCTTCAAAAATTCCTGGTATTTGAGACATACTTCCTGATCCCATATGCAATAGCCATTGGTTGTGCTCAGCGTGTCCTTCGCTACGCATATTGATGATAAGAGTCAATTGATACAACACTCAATGATTTGAGTCAATTGGCGCTACTGTCACGGGTAATTACAATCCGCTATGGACAGTACGTCCTTCTTTCAGTAATGTGGCAGCAATTCAAATTGTTGGGAATGGTAAAACGATTTTTCCTTTGCCTCTGAAGTAAACAATCACTGTTTTGTAAAGGAACGTCTTTCTTGAGCCACCGGAACTGTCAAGATAAAATAGTTTCTGCGTTTCATGCATTTTCACTACTGCTACCGTTATCTTGATAAATGCGTTGGTTTGGGCCTCATTGAGCTTCTCGATGTGTTCATTTGCTTGTCGAGCTTCTTCAGCTTGATCATAAACCTCTCAAAAAGTTGAACATGACATTCCATGTTGATTGTGAATGAAATATATGTCATGAAGCGCCTTGTTGATTGATGTAGCTTTATCGTATGAATGCATATAGTCAAGTGTTAAATTGTTTAAATGATCTTGCCAAAGTTTGAGAGGCTGAGCAGGTTGACAAAATATGCATATCGATGGCTTAATGAATATCGGCCCTAACCCACACTTTTTTCAAAAATGACATTTTGCAACTGGTTTAACCTAAAAACCAATAAAACACGTTCCACATTCAATTTTATTCGGCCCTACAGCATATGGTATTATCTGTCAAAAATCTCGTTTTTTGCATTTCTTGAAAAATGTTAGAAATGTGGGTTAGGGCCGATATTCACTAAGCCATCGATATGTATGTGAGCATTTCACGTAATTGTTTAGGCATCAAGTAAGTACCATCATCAGTTAAACAATGCTTCCACTTTCGTCTGATTCAAGCAGTAATCGCGATATTGCTGCTGCCTTGAAATATTGATAAACAACTTCATTTACTGTTCGTAGCGATTCGAAGTTGATTAGGTACACCAGGCACATGAAGAAGTAGAATTCGTAAATAGAAACGCTCTCCGTCTTTGACACTCATCGTATACATGCGGACAACAATTTTTCTGGAGCCTCTTTTCCGCTTATACCATTTACCAAGCACATAAACATAATTATATGGAATTTCCGTTTATAGAGATACTGTCGAGCATCTTCATCGGTTATGTTCAATTCAAACCAAGATTCCAATTAAGTTTTGTTCGTTTGAGCTGCGAGCAATGCATCTTCTTCATGACCTGCCTCGAAGATAGTTTGTTGCTGATTTGGCAGGTGAACTGGAAGCCTCATGACGACATGTGAGCGATCCGGAGCGATCACATAACGGCAATCAAATAAATCCGGCTGACCGTTTGAAGTGATGGTAATATTCGCGCAAGCGACTCTCTACTTCAGTAACAAGTAGGGGTTGTATGGAACGATGAATCGATTGTCTATGCGTTCACATCTGACCGAAGCCTGCACATCAGCGCAACTTTCATCAACGATTATACGATGGATAACCATTGACGTTTAAAAGGGTGACATCATTGAAGCATTTTGAAAATTGTTTTAAGCATTGACCGTCCTTCATGCAAGGAGCGTTTTTTACACCTAAGACCACTGTCATATATTTCAGCACAATTTTTAGAAACTTCAGCCTCGTTTCTTATGGAATTTCAGCACTGATAAATTGATCGATTCTTTGGACTGTTGTGAATTAGTCTTCAGCTCTTAAGGTCACCAGAATGTGTGCATGAGGAAAGCCTTGCTTTTGGGATTCAATGGTGTAGACATGTGCAATGGATATTCCGAAAATTCCGAGCTTCGTAATATGATCAATCAGGGAGTTGAGTTTGATTTTAAAAACTCGCGCCAATAAATCTGGTCGATCTGATGATATCTCGCCAGGTCTCAAATTTTCAGCAATTTGACGCCAACCTGGATTTGCAGTGAACGTTATAAAATAATCTGGAGCGCCAAACTTTGCAAATATTGACATTGCATCGCAGCACCTTTCTCGCATGTTACGTAGCAATCCTTCGAAGCTTGATGGCAGAATAACCGAAACACCGGCGGCCAAGTTCTCGTGTTGACCCATGTTTTCCATGTGATCAGCGAGATCTTTAAATTGCTCAGCTCTCAAATGTTGCTGATTTTGGTGGATGTAATTGAGATTGTTAGCTTCAACTTGTAGATATGAGTCAACATTGTTGTGTCAGCTGTTAGTGCAGTTTTAAATTGAAGCATGGTGATGATGTTTTGCACTCGATTAAATACAGCTCCTGCATAACTTTCACATTGCCAATTCGGCCGCCAGCCGGGTTCACCATAGGGTCCAAATTAGGACTCAAAGCACTAAGGTTTATAAACTGTTTATTAGGATCTTTTGAATTTCTCGGATAAACGTGGATGGCTCGATGGAAAGGAGGCTCGCCGTCTTCATTAACAAATATCATAGCCACTTCATTTGAGGTCGGAGCATTATATCGGCGTTGATCAGAATGTTTATCGCGTTTAAATGCCATACTCACAATCTCACATTATTTTATAGCTTTGAGCAAGTCGGTTGTTCACACGAAGCGGTCCAGTTCGTCAAGAATGCCACCTCGGCAATTACGATTTGCAGCGCATTGTTGGCGAATTTCTGTCGCTTGTGTGCTATCAATCACTTATAATTGTGCATATTAAAGTGCCTGATTATCAATTGGTTCCATATGCGAACTGCGATGAAACGTTTGTCCGTGTATTTTTCATACATTTGAATGTTCGCAGCCATAGAAGCAAATGAAACAGCACTGTTATATGATCTAATTTGATCGCAAAAGTGTGTACAGTGAGGATGGTTCACATCTGAGAGTAGCTTCTCAAGGAATTCTGGATAACTAAGTTCGTTGTCATCTATATCCTTCGGCTTAGGCAGCATAAGCTTACTTTTTCTGCAGCAGTCTGTGAATTTCTGATCTGTTGGAAGTTCAGCGCGATAATGTTTTGCTCTACAAAATTGGCAGATGACAACATTAAATGGACTACAATAATGCTCTTCAACTTTGGTGTCATCGAAATTTACTGCGTCAATTCCTCTTCGTCATCACCTCATACATCGTTGTTGCGAATCCAACCTTGATACACGATGGGCTGACGCACAATGGCATGTTTGGTTATCGACATACTTCGAACGAGAAGAAGCATGTGCAGTGGGACGCACTCGCTGTTCGACGGTTTCTTGTCGAATACGCAGACTATGAGATTCTGCATTCTTTTCACGAGTTCTCGCTGAAGACCTTTGACTTTGCTTTGCCAACCATCTCGCCTTTCGTTCGTTAGCCTTTCGTCGTCTTCTCGCAATCGGATCTTCGTCTTGGTCCATTATATGGTTGTACATAGTTGTAGTTGTTGCAATGATACTTTTCCAAGTCTCTACGGCGTCTGGAAATTATTAAACACATTTAACGTTCCCAGCAGTGAATTTAACGTTTTGCGTGGTGACTTTTATTTTGACTATTAAATTTCTCGAATTAAATTGTTACGTTCTTCAAAACCTTAAAAAGAAAAACTTTTTTCCCTTTGGTGAAATTTTATATTCGTGATGAACATTGCTAGACTTTTCTAAGACCGTTCCAGCGGTACCTCACGCAAGCCTGTGCGCGGAAAGCGACCAAACATTCAAACATTAACCTCTATAAGTGGTCAAAATCTAACGTATTTAGGTTGAACAAATGTTCTGGTTTCTCCGGACATTTTGAAAATTTTGACATTTTTAAATAGTTTTAAAATTTTGTAGAAAAACAATAATTTCAACATAAATAAATATTTTATTTAAGAAATCGAATTCCAGCCAAAATAATATGGCCCAAGAAATTCTTCAAGACGTGATTTTATCTGTTTTAGATTAGGAACTATGTGTAGAATCGGCTTAACATGTCAGATGGAAAATTTTACTAAAATACATCGACAAATGTGTGTGTTCCGTTTGTTGGTGAAAGTGGAGAAAATTGTTTGGGTTTTTTGGGCCCCTAAAAAAGCTTATCGTACCTATGAACAAGTAAAGCTTTGAAAAACTGTGAAAAACTTATTTCTTCCTATTGTCTAGTCCCGCATTAATTAAAAGTATCTGATTTCGAGAGTAGATGACTCATTTGATCTTAAAGTTAATCATCATCATCATCAATAATCAAAAGCTTTCATTTTTAAAAGGTTTTCAAACCAAACCAGTTTACTACGAGACTTGATATTATAAAGGAAAGTGGTTTTTTCAGATAAATTTAGAATATTTGTTTTCAATGAGCTTTAAACTTGATAATTAATTTATACTTTTGGGTTTGAACTTAACATTTTGGAGAATTTTCGTAATTTGAGGATTTTGTTGAAATGTTTTATTTTGTATTTGCAAAAAATGTTGAACTTTTAGTTTTAGGAGCTTTCACGTATCGAAGCTTTTAACCCAAATCATTTATATTTTACTCTGAAATTCGATAGCTTAAAAGCAGGTGGGATTTCAGAATATTTGGTTTCAATAAGCTTTAATTCATACTTTTTGGGTTTGAACTTATGTAACATTTTTGAGCTTTTTAATAATTTCTGGTTTTTAATAAAATGTTTTATGAGCATAATGTATTTGAAAAAATTGTCAAGAGCTTTAGTTTAAAGAGCTTTCACTTATTGAATCGTTTTAAGCAAACCATTTTACTTCGAAATTTCATAAAACAAGGGATGACGGAATTTTGGGTAGGATTTTGTGTATTTGTGCTCAATGTCAATTATTAAGACCTTTTCAAACCAAACCATTTGACTTTTATAAATTTGATATTATAAAGGAAGGTTGTATTTTGGGATTAATTTAGAGTTTTTGTTTTCAATGAGCTTTAAGCTTGCTAATTTATTTATATTTTCTCGGTAATTTTTGTACCTTTCCATAAATTATGTCTTTCGTTAAAATGTTTTAAGAGCTTTCACTTATCGAAGTTTTTCAACTCAAATCGTTTTACCCAGAATTATAATATTACAAAGGGTATTTATTGGAAAAAATTCAGAATATTTGCTCTCAATGTAAATATCGAACAATTTCAATAATACAGAAAAATCTGGATATTAATGAATAGTATTGGAAAGACTGTAAAAATCTAGAAAACCTACGAAAATTTTGAGAAATTCCGAAAATTCGTGTAAATTTGGAATTAATGTTACTATATACTAAGCAGGTTAAGGCTAAGCTAAAAAAAAACGATATGCAATAAGAATAGAACCCTCGGATCTTAACGGGTAATTTTTTAAATATCGAACAATCGTATTCTTCGAATAGGCCAACATTTTCTAATCAAAACCTGTTTGTAAAAGGTTGAATTGGTATGACTGAAGGCTCAATTTGGTTTGTAAAAGTTTGAATTTTAAATGCAAAAGGGTTAAACATGGAGCTACGCAAAACGTATACTACAAATAAATCAACGCGGAAAACACTAACATTGTTGTCGTTTGATGTAAAAACCTTTGATTTCAAACCAGTTTTGCTAATTTTCTTCTAAATCTAAATATCGGTCAGAACCTAGAAGAAATTGTTGAACCGGTCTTAAGAAAATATTTAATAGCAACAGGAACAATTTCTTCTTTTTCTAAAAATTAGAACACCGCCTTTTCCTAGAAATGTACCGTTCTGCAAATTTGAAAAGGTGCTTATTCTGAGCTATTTAATCTTAAATTTGAACTAATAAAGGAAATCTCGTGGGCCCCAACAACCGATCGTGGGCCACCCCACCCCCTCCTCCGCGGCTGCGAGTGCTGCGTGTACCTAGTTTAATTTACCCGTTCAATAGTATTGACAATAGTGAGATATGGCAATAAATATTTATCACCTGATATCTGAGGGCCACAATATACGACAATGGGCCTTAAATAAAGATGGGAAAAAAACTGCAGTTAAACATTTCACTGATATAGACCCCAAACATGGATAACGACCTTTATAGCCTAAAGTCTAATGTCAGGCATTACTAAGCATCTCTTACACAAATTTCTTTGTCAGGTGTCTGGTCTGAATCATATGCTGAACACATACATAAATTATTACTTAATTACGCTGCTGAAGTGAAATTCAATTTTTTGTCAATTTGCGGTACGCAGTTTAGCTAGCGAAATGGGAGTTTTCGTATTAGAGTACAGATGTCTCTTTTTTATCTCTACACATGTTTCACTTCATTTTTATTTTCTCGGACGATAAATGTGAAGATAAATTTTGACAATTTCCTATGTTTTTGGGTTTTGAGGATAATCAACTATCGAAGTAAATTTTATTGGATAACATATTTTGTCAGAGACAAGATGAATTTATACGCACTAAAATATTTACGAAACTCGTCAAACTAAATTTTTACGTCAGATTTATCTTCCTATTTTTGGAGACCAATGAAAATTTAATTTCACTTGAACAGCGTACTAGGCTCTAAACACAAAACAAACATTTCACCCTTCACTTGAGATATTCTAAAATGTAAAATATTTCACTCAAACGAAAATGTATTGTTACGGTGACACCTAGAGGAGAATAGAATAATTTATTAATGGAATTTTCCATGATAAAACTTCTCTAAAATGTTCCTAGACTATTCTTACTGGAAAAGTCATGAAATTTCTAGAAGGTTTGGTTTGAGTATATAAAAAGCGAACGAGATCGTATTAGACTATTAGTATTTGGTAAGCGACAGTGTAAAGATAAAAAGTGAATTAAAAATTGTTTAAAAAAGTGTTTATGTGCGATATAAAAATTATAAGTGATCAGTAAAATTGTGCGAAAATTATAAAAAGTGATTTTGTGAATTTTTGTTAATAAATTGTTTGTAAAATTTTTGGTATTCAATAAATAAATTCATTCGTGATAAATATTAAATTGTTTTGTTTTATTCACAATCCAGTGACAAGGCAAAAACGTAACAATATCTACAAAAATGTATACCTATGTACTAGAATTAAGAACTTTTTATACCAGGCGCCTCGCCTCGAAATTTTTAGTTACCGTACATATGAAGCTGAGACCCTTTCATATCGGTGGCGTCGGCAAGAAATGAGATATTATGAATTTGTAACCTACATTTGAGCTAGATTTTTCGCCTTTTCGGTAATATAAAACAGTTGTGACAAAAATGTGATTTGTGTAGGTTATGTTGACAAATCTCTTCGCTTTGTACTACTTTAACCTTAAACTCGTGTAAATGTTTTACAACTTAATTCCGTGTTACGGGAAATAGAATTCTCCAATATTAATTTTCATTAAATGTAGGAGTAATGCCACTTTTTAAATGATTTTGAGTTATGTGTACTTAGCTTATTTATAAAATGATGCAATGAGTAACAAAGTTAACCTTAAAATTGTGTTTGGAGAACTGTATTCCCCAAAACACGGTTTTAAGGTTAAAATGTCGCAGTCGAGTGTGGAACGCATTGCCTTGGCTTTGTAGATAACTTAATTGTAATATATTTTAATTTTTTTTAAATTATCACTTAAAAATAAATTATTTCTCAACAAATTGAATTTATTTCTATAAAATTAAACGTTATCAATCAAATAAAACTAATTTGCATAATTCAAAAATGAAATAAACAATTTTTATTTTTAAATATCAAAGCCGAGGCGAGGCGCCTGGTATGAAAAGTACTTTAGTCTCACGTATAGACTCTACATTTTTCTTTTTACTGAGAAATGTTGCGTGCATTGCTTTAAGACATGTAGATTCTACATATTTTCGATAGACTCTACATAAGTACGCTGGGTAAGTCAAATACCACTTTGATAAGAAATAAGTACTGTTCTCTTTTGGAAAACGTGATATATACAAACGGCACGTTTGAAAAAATATTTGTTTATTGAATTTTGCATAGTATCCAGTATGCTTATTATTAGTGATGACGATTTGTTTTCCACAAATATTTTTCTTATAGACAGCTACCGGTCTGAAGTAAGATATTTTACGAAAAAGCACCTGGCGAATGGATTCTCATCAAAATTAACGTTTCATCCTGATGCAAAATATCCAAAATTAAACAATTATTGTTACATGTCTAACTCATCCTGTTGCCCTTAAGAACAGGATGAAGTTCTTCATCTGTTTCTTTTTGAAGAAGCACTCCGGCTAATCCCTTGGAGCTGGTGTCCGTTTGTATTTCGTGATTTTTATCGTTATCAATATCATAGAGAACTAGAATGTCACGGTGATACCATTTATTTTTCAAGGTTTGAAATGCTAGTTCTTGTTCACTTAGCCAATGAAAACTAGAATTTTTTCTGGTTAATCGCGTAAGGGGTTCGGCGATTAGAGAAAAGTTAGAAACAAATTTCCGAAAATAACTGGCCAGTCCTATGAAGTTATGAACTACCGCACTTCGTGTACATTCCTTGGAATCGGAGATTTTTTTACGCAAATAATCTTGTCTTTTCCTGGTTTCACGTATAAAACCTTGTTTGGAAATCTCATGGCCTAAGTATTTCACCATGAATCAACTCAAACTTAAATTGGGACCAAGACTTAATCCACCAGCCACAGACTTGTACTACAACAAAGCTTATCCGCTAGGGTAAACGTTTATTTGGATGTTACACACACAATTATATTGCGCAATTTAATTGAACGTGAAAATTGAGCATAATTCAATACATAACCTAAAAATGTGAATATATCCTGAATGTGACGTCTACTTCAACCAATCAGCGCGCTGAATATTAATTCCTTAAATGTAAAAATTGTACATGTATTGACGATTGGGCCATCATGGATTCCACCTAGTGGAACATTTTTAAACTGAGCTACCTGATATTTTGACGTTCGAAATTGTTGTAAATAATTCCAATTTTGATCTGTAAACACGATTTTTACTTATCGGACATTATATTGTAAATAATTGTAAATAATTCCAATTTTGGACTATAAAAACAATTTTTAATTACCGCATTGCTAAATTTTCTTTCGTCGCATTTGTGACAAATGTCATTTTATGAGGTGCATCATTTTAACTATTGTCCTCGAGAGGCGCTTTCTTTACTTTTACAATCGTCAATAGCTGCTGCCTTCACAAAAATACAGAAATTATTTTGTGCCAAAATTGAAGGGTCCTGCTAAATTGTGGAAAACACTATTTGTTTACGTTTTCGCTTGTGAATTCGACAAATTTTGTATTATAAAATAGAGCGTGGAAGGTGGAACTAAAAATAAATGATGATTAAAACAATAAAACGAAAAGCTACCTCTCCCGAGAAACGTAAGACCTATCATGGTCAATAAGATAAATTTAACCGTAAAATGAAAGGTCAAATGATTGCCAAAGGCAATTTACCACATCCATCTATTGTTTCTAAAGTAGCCGATGGACAGATGTTGAGGAAACTAAATCCATCGATTTTCCGCAAAATTTTGATGTTTTTTCATTACTGCCACCTTTCACTACATAAATGTCATTAAGACCAGTTTACACTTCCAACACTCCGCCTCAATTCCTATCGATAATAATCCAGGTTCGATCGGCAATTGTAAATATCAAGTCGAGTTCACATAAATCAAAAAATACAAATTAAATCAATACAAAGAAAATTATTCCATCCGAATTAAGTTTAGTCGATTTCGCAAATATTCAAATGTCGCCTTTGGTAGTCCTTTATAGTCCTGACGTCAGCGAGATGAGATCACATTCGCATCTTGATTGTCTTCGTGCAATATTATTGGTTCTTCGGGAGGTTCTCCAATTCCCACGAATAATCCACGCAGCCACATAATTTCACATGTAGCCAAGTACTCGTCTACGTATAACAGCAGGTATACCATTTCGTCTCCATTGTCACGAGAATATAAGCAATGATCATATTCTGAGCAACAAAACCGTTTTCGAGCATGAAACTATACGTAATCGTTCATTCCACACAAGTGACGCTTGCTTCAATCCGTAGAGTGACTTATCCAATTTACAAACAAAATCACTTTGCACGAATCCATCCGGCTGTTCCATATAAATGTCCTCTTAAGTTTTCCGTTGAGGAATTCACATCCATTTGATGTATTTCCATGTCACGCTTGAAAGCAAGAGCCAGCATAACTCTTATTGTAATAATCCTTGCCAACGGAAAGTAGGTTTCGTGAAAGTCAAGTCCCTCACGCTGGGTAAATCCATGGGTTACCAGTCGCGTTTTGTACGACGCCAACTTGCCCACATCGTTTCGCTTTCGGGAAAACACCCACTTGCAGGTAACAACTGATCAATTCGGCGGACGTTCGACCAAAGTTCAAGTTTTATTTCGCTTGAGTGAATCCATTTCACAATGAACTGCTTCCATCCATTGAGCTGCATCATCTCGTTTTGCTATTTCACCAAATGATTTAGGAACATTGTCAACATACGCCACGGCACCAAGTGCGAAGTCCAATGTGCTAGAATTCCATGCAAACGCCGAAAAGTACTCCTCCCCGTTGTCCTCATGCATTTTGAGCTTTGTCGGATCGACAAAATCTTCATACCGCTTCGGTTGTTGACGCTTTCGCTGCTGTCGCGATGCCACGTTGAATAGTTGATCGTTGATTGCATCTGCACTAGCAAATCGAGCATCATCTCGTTCGACATTCGTCGCATCGCTGTCCGCTGAACTCTCCGCCTCGTCAATACCGTCCAAGAATGACTCTGTCTCGAAGAAAACTGCAGAAGAATTCGGTTGCGACTCATTAAACACAACATCTCATCGTGTAACAATCCCGTTGTTCGATGAGTCCCACAGGCGGTAACCATTCACAGCACAGCCAATCATTACCATTTTCGATGATTTCATATCCAATTTCTTGCGTATAATTTGTCTGGTACATGCGCATACGCAGGCGATCCAAAAACACGCCTGCCAACGGCCATATCCAAATTATTTTTTGTAATACGGACCAAACCATCGTCAAAAATTACTTGGCATCCAGCGCTCTCCAAACGACTCACAGATAGCAAATTGTATTTTCGATTTTCGATAAACAAAACATTCGTGAGCGTGTACTGACGCTCTGTGTCATTGACCATGATAGTTCCCAGAATTGTACCACATTTTGTTGCTGTGATCGACGCGCCATTCTTCGCAATACTAATGACGACCGGCTCGGTCAAATTCCTCAGCTCACTGAACATTGACTTATCATTCGCCATGTGCTCTGAAGCACCCGAGTCAACAATGAAACGTATTGTCGTCTGCATTCCACACTGTAGGGCAAAATCACCAGCATTAGCCACAAATACCATTCCATTCGCATCTGGATTCGACGCGCAATTCGCATTTTGCTTTTGATAACGCTGCTGATTGGGTTTCCCATTAGAATTGCTGTTCGATGATCCACTATTAGAGTTCCGTTGATTCAATTTCCGACTAGCGTCCCTTCGATGGCCAGGCTTTTTGCAGAAATAGCACTTACGTTGCTTCGAAGCACCACTGCCATACATGGCGACGTTGTCTGAATCACCATTCGAACGACAACTCGAAGTTTTGCTTTCCTCGTCCAACAGGCGCAAACGCACCAATTCCATCGTCAAGTTAGATGGTTTGATCGTCTCCAATGCTGTCACGACCATGTCATATCGCTTCGGTAACGTAATCATGAGCGAAACAACCAGCATTCGATCATTTGTCTCAGCGCTACACGCCTTTAATTCACATATCAGTTTGTCGAATGCAAGAAAATGTGAGGTTAGGTTGTCAGAGTCTGAGCATCGCATCGTCAACATACGCTTTCTGACACAAATTTCGGTCGCCACACTTGCACGTTCGAAAATTGCTTTTAATGAATTTATCATCGCAAGCGCTGTCGGCCAGTCCTTCAGATATTTCAAATGTGAATCCGCAACACGTCGAGTTAGTTATATGCACCTTGCACATGTGGTCCTCCTTGTTGATTTTTTAACATCGGGACCGACTACAATTTTCGCTGCGGCGGCATCTTCTTCTAGCCATTTGCCGACACCCTTTTCCTCCATAGTAATTTTCAGGCGACGAACTCACGTCCTACGAATTGTTTGAATACAATTTTTTCTTTAACAGCCATCTCGATATACTTATACAAAAAAAAAAACAATCTTGCTCAAATCAGCCCAACTAGACGTTTGTTTCTCACCAACTTATACTTCTGGGCCTCATGACCTCTTAAATACTTCGCAGCAACAGCAAACGGAATAAGTTAAAATACAGATGTGTATTCGATTAATGATAGAACAGAACTTTCAATAATATAACAGAGCTGCCACCTCTCACTACATAAATGTCATTAAGACTAGTTTACACTTCCAACAGTAACTCGTAATACGAGAGATACATAATCGCACGACGATGCAATGTACGATGCAACAGTAAAAAAATTAACTTGTCAAAAAATGTGTCCTCTTAGTAGTGACGCCACTGTAAACACATCCTAGAAGCTAATTCCAATTTTTTTTTTCATTTTTTCGATTTTAAGAGCGTGTTATAATTAGATGCTTTGGTTGGTATTTACTGAATTTAGTACCGACATCTGTTACAACTAATTTTAACAAAGTATTGCAAAGTATAGTTATCGGATTGGTTAGCTTGCTACTTTGTGCTACAAATTTTGGAGACGGTCAAAAGACTTTGTTGGCGGCTATCCATTTTATTACATTTTCTAAACGTAACTTCATCAATTCAATTCAAAATTTGTTTCGGCATCTTCGTTCCGAAATTTCCGATTCCTCTTTTGGCTCATGAGCATACTTGGGAGCTTGCAAATTGAATATTTATTCCTTTCTTATATTTGAAATATCAAACTATTTGGCCCATTCCGATGAGTGATGTTTCCAGGATGAATAGGCCAAGTATAGGTTAGGCACTCCTCTAAATTGTAATTTAATTGGTATAAGAGTAGAATAACAAAAACCACCCACAAGTTATAAAGTATTTTGAAATATTAACAATTAACATTTATTTTTTTGCAGCCATTAAATCGTTTGGAATCGATGAGTTCACTGGGTCACCGGTCAATAGTTCGTTTTATGGACTTAAATGATTTACCTGGGCTTAAAAGGTTTCTTGATATGCGACTTGTTCAAGTGGATGATCGTGATGAAAATGGGTGTACAGCTCTTATGGTTGCTGCTACAAAGGGACTTACAGCTTTTATGCGGGAGCTAATAGTACGCGGTGCTAATGTGAATGCGGCAGATTTTGATAATTGGTCAGCACTCTTGTGTGCAGCTAAAGGTGGACATTTAAATGCAGTTGACATTTTATTAGGCCATGGTGCAGATATTGAACATCGTGATATGGGCGGCTGGACTGCCCTTATATGGGCATCTTATCACGGACATACGGCCATCGTATCGCTCCTATTAGAAAAAAATGCGAATGTGCATGTGCAAGGGAATTTACATGTAGGACCTTTATTATGGGCTGCTGGTCGAGGACATGTCGAAATTGTACAACTGTTGGTGCAGCGTGGTGCTAAAGTAAATGTAGGTGATAAATATGGAACAACGGCTCTGGTGTGGGCATGTCGAAAAGGATATCCTGATATTGTTGCAGTACTACTGAAAGCAAAAGCTGATGTTGACGCCGTAGGCATGTATTCATGGACTCCTTTGCTGGTCGCAGTCGAAGGTGGTCATTTGGAGTGTGTATCATTGCTGTTAGAACA
The DNA here is from genome assembly GCA_963556165.1 of Tipula helvola. Lineage (NCBI taxonomy): Eukaryota > Metazoa > Arthropoda > Insecta > Diptera > Tipulidae > Tipula > Tipula helvola. The sequence continues at coordinate 106,694,529 of OY744482.1, forward strand.
TAAACCGAATGTTAATACGTCCGACCAAGAAGGTATGACAGCATTAGGTATTGCCTGTCGGGCGGGGTATCATGAAATTGCAACAGCTCTACTCGTAGCTGGTGCCTATATTAACGCTAAAGATCGAAATTCCGACACTCCATTAATTCACGCCGTCAAAAATGGACACCGAATCGTAACCGACATACTTTTAAAACGACATGCTGACGTCAACGCAAGAGGCAAAGATCGGAAAACTGCTTTGTGCGTTGCGGTTGAAAAGGGACACATATCCATTGTAAAACTAATACTGCTTACTAATCCAGATCTAGAAGCTGTGACAAAGGACGGTAATACTGCATTGTTACGAGCTGTACGCAACCGAAATCTAGATATTGTACGAATACTACTTGAAAGACATGCTAAAGTTAGTGTAGCTGATCAAAAAGGTGATACATGTTTACATATAGCGATGCGAGCAAGATCAAAAGCCATAGTCGAAGTGATTTTACGGAACCCAAAAAATAGTCAACTATTGTATAGAGCCAATAAACAGGGTGAAACACCTTATGGCATAGACGCAAATCATCAAAAAACAATTTTGGGTCAAATATTTGGCGATCGTCGCATAAATACCAATAAGGATTCAGAAGGCACGTTAGGTTATGAATTATATTCTTCGGCATTAGCAGACGTACTTAGTGAACCGGCGCTCACGACACCAATCAATGTGGGGCTATTTGCTAAATGGGGAAGTGGTAAAAGTTTTTTGTTAGCCAATTTACGTGAAGAAATGAAAAATGTTGCGCATCAATTTGCGGAACCAAAAATTAAAGCATCTTGGATTCTTTTATGTGTATGTCTACATTTAGCATTAATCATTGGTGTTGCCATTTGGTTGGCAACATGGTCATTTGTTATAGGAATAATAGCGTCAATTATGGTCATTGTAATTGTCTACCTAAGTGAGTTCCTAATGAAATTAGCAAACGAAAATAATAGTTTCCATTGGGCGTATTCGACACGGCTCCGTATTTATGAATGGTTGAGTAAATTGAGGCTAATCATGCAGGTTGCGTTCTGCCATCCGCCCGGAAGACAATACGGATTACCAACAATGCCAGTTCGATTTCATTTTGCTGAGACAAGTACCGCGCCCCCAACCGGGGAAGAAGCATTAGGCTTTATGTTGGCCGGTTTATTCGAATCTATTGAAGACCACTACGGATTACTGCCAACCAGATTATATCGTGCCTTTCGGCCAAATCCCGGTAAGTTCAAAATGCTAGAATAATTATAAAGGTTTGTTCAAACTTTTAATTTTTATTTCAGTAAAATCTTCGTCGAACTGGAGATTTCGTAAGGTGTGCGCCGTCCCTCTAGCCATACTCTTTGAATTAGCAGTAATTGCCCTAATTACAGGAATTTCCTTGTTAACTATAATCTCTATAAAACTCGATGAATCAGAAGATGTAGATACAGATGATACCCTGATTCCTCTTTATGTTGTAGGCGGATTTTTATTAGCCGGCATTCTGGCAAATTTAAATTCATGGGCTCGACTATTAAGTTCGTTGTTATTCTCGCAGGCCACACATTTAAAACGTTCAATCAAACGAAATGATGGTATTACATTAATCGCTCTCCGAGCCGAAGTTGAACTTATGACTGATATGGTTAGATGTTTAGATGGATTTACAAAACAACAAAGTCGATTAGTCGGAATTGTTGATGCGTTAGACTCTTGTGATACGGAGCGAACGCTGGTGCTATTGAAAGGATTACATGCGTTATTGTCAACTCCAGATCAACCATTTGTGATTTTGCTAGCAGTTGATCCAAATTTAGTAGCTAAGACTGTTGAAGCAAACAATCGGCGAATATTTACCGAAGGAGGAATAAGTGGGCATGATTTTTTACGAAATTTTGTCCATTTGCCATTGTATTTAGATAACTCGGGACTAAGCAAAGTTCAACAGGCTCAAAAAACAGCACTCGCACGTCAACCACCCAGATTAGAGGAACAGCCTCAACCCGTTTTAGACCAAACAAGAATATTATCGACTAACGATTACATTAGTGAAGCGAGTCCAAAGAGTCACAGACGCCTTACATATATTATATATATTACAGGTAATTCTAATAATTTCAGATAATTGTAACATCTTTTGTTGACGAAATACTTCTCTTTCTAGTTCGTTTATTAAAATTTTTTCATATCGAATTCAGTTGGCGTCGATTAAGTATATGGATCAATTTAATCGAACAGTGGCCTTTACGAGCGAGTATGATAGTTTTGGAGCACGATCGACTGAGCGACAATATCGATGATGCTACACCACTACAAACAGTTTACGATAAGTAAGAGACCTAAGATCCATATTTACACAGGATTTCGCTAATTCTTATTTGGTTTTGTAGAATACGCCCTAAAATCGCATGTTTGCGTGAAGCCGCCTCACTCGTCGACCTAGATCGGGACGAGTGCCACTTAGATGCATTTTTTCAGTTGCATAAATCTGAATTGCTTGTAGCAGATTTACGTATTTTCTTTCCATTTACAATCAATTTAGATCCGAACTTCAGAAAAGTGTTAAAAGAAGAACAACGGATCATAGTAGAGGATAAAGAAAATGTATTACCCACGCGAAATCAGGACACGGTTCATCCACTTAAAGTGATATCACAAAATTCGTCCAATATTCAAACGCAAATTAACCCCGAAAATGAAAAACACCAAACGTCATCGAATAAAATAACATACGGATTTTCGAATTTATTCCCCAAAGATATTTTGCACATAAACTTATCGACCCTATCTGTGGATGGGGTTATAAATCTGTTGTCTAAAATCGATGGTTTAAAATTGTCCACCGAAAAAATTACCCCGATTTTACAACAAAATTCCATCTCAGGGCCTGTATTAAGATACTGTGACCTCAACGAGCTGAAACCAGTAGTCAACTTGTCTTTCGGTCATTGGGAACTTTTTAAACTGCTCATTAAAACTCTGCGTAAAATAGAGACACAAAACTATTTAGCTAATTCACTCACCGAGACAGCTATAGTCGATATTAATTCAGCTACATCACAACAACACATCAGCACAAATCCTACGGTGACGCAGAGTAAATCACAAAGTCTGATTGCGAAACAGGTTTGTTCAACTGAACATTTTATTAAATTTTTATTGTTTTTAAATGTTTTGTATAATCCTCAGGTGTTAGAAGAACAAATGAAATATACCACATTAGAAACGTTGAACAGAGAAGCATTTGAAGATGTTATCCGAAGTGATCGTCCAAGTTTTACGGGGTTGACATTAAGTGAGGTATCTGCAATACAGGTGGCTCCAATTTGTAATGGATCACAAAGTAGTTTCCCATTTGATGAAGCAATATTAATCCCAAAAATCATCAATAATCTTAGTGGTCATCACAATGCATTGCATACCGTAATTACAATGCCGACGAAAAGTATTGATGACATACTTACTTATAAAAAATAATTTTAAACAGAATCCTAATTTTAGGAAACAAAGGTTTAACAATTAATTTATTTAATTTATTAAGAGGAGCGATTTTGCGGGAAATATGTATAAGGAAGGAGCGATAATCCGAAATTTATTTTTTGACGAGTTATCACTCTGTCGTTAAGTTAAGTTAGAATATTTTTAAAATTGGCTGTGTTTTTAAAATGAATTAAATTTTATGCCACGTTTGTATAATGAATGTTTTATTTTGAGGCGGTTTTTGGAAGGGAATTGGATTTGTATTATTTAATAATCGATTTCACACTTTTTTAGTTAATATACCAACTGCAAGTTGTTCGGATGTTATTTTTATTTGTATGCATAAGCAAAGTGTTTCACCCATTTTTCTTAATTAATATAATAAATTAGGTTAGGTTAGGTTAAGGTAGCAATTCACTAGGATCGCATAGACACAAAACTGGTTCATAGCGTCATTCGTGTTTCATTTAAACTATTTTAAACTATAAACAAAGAGCTGGACACCCCTGACATCCATCCTACTGAGGTCCGTCAGGCCACCCAAAAGGGTGCCCCTAGAAACTTTAGTCTGTTTCGAGCCAAACAAGGACAGATGCAAAGAAGATGAAGTACTGTATCTTCCTCCTCTTCTAAGAGGTCTACTCGCATGCCTACCTATGAAGACAGTGCCCTGTAATCACTCCAGCAACCATACTGACACCTGATTCCGCTGAAGTGAGATCAGTTGTTTGAATCTCGCCAAATGTAAATTTGGCCAAACCTGCTGAATTATTACACGTGAGATACTTTGACCATTTGACACAATTTGACCATTTGTCGTTCGTCAACTTGTCCAATTGTTCCATTTGTCATTCGTCAGTAGTTTGCATAAAGCAAGAGGCATTTCAATATCCCTTCTGCTTCTTGTAATATGGCCCGTGGTGCCACGCCGAGCCAACTCCTCGGCTTTTATATTCCCTGTACTATTGAAATGTATATAATATGGATGTTGAGTTGATCTGCCAACTCGTTAAGAGATGAGAGACAGTTCTGAACTACTTTCGACGTGAGGAGGTGTGATTGAAGCGCTTTAATAACCAGACTGTGCACCACTAATCCACATGGAGACTGTTCCCTGAATTTTCCTCAACAGCTTTTGGTTGCCAGTTTTGTCTAGAGCAGGCAACCAGACTGTTACCCCATACAAAAGAATTTTTGCGGTGTATTTTTGTCCTTTCAAAAATATTAGGTTTCCAATTTAATTTGCTATCCAAAACGAAACCTAAAAACTTCGCTTCATCAATGAAAGTCAAGCTGAACCCATTTAAAGTGGAAGGATCGATATGAGGAAGTTATAGTTCTCGGAGAAGAGAATTAATTCTGTTTTGTGTGGGTTCATATTCAAACTACAACCATTGGCCCATATAGAAAGAATGCCCAGTATATTTTGCATGAGTTCGCTAATTATGCCGGGATATTTGCCACGGGCACCAATAGCAACATCATCCGTATAGGGTACCACTTTGAAGCCACTATACCCCAGTTTTAGCAATAGGTCATTTATGACAAAATTCCAAAGTAAGGGGAACAGTACGAAGCCCCTGCGGTGTATCTCTGCATACAAATCTTCTGGTGGAGGATTCCCCCCAAACTGGCATTTATGATCCTGCCTTTTAGCATCTGATCTATTCAGTCCCTGAGTGATTCATCCACTCCCAGATTCGAAAGTGCCCTAGTTGTAGCCCTTGAAAGCACGTTAGTAAAGGCTCCCTCAATATCCAAAAAGGTTACCATTGCGTAGTGTCTATACTCGAATGATTTTTAAATGAAATTTATTAGAGAATGAAGAGCAGTCTTCACAGATATCTTTTGAAATAAGCATGTTGAGATTTTGGCAATCGTGCCTCTAATATGAGCTTCTATTTGTCTTTCCAGTGTTTTAAAGAGGAAGGAATATAAGCTGATCAGTTTAAGGTCTTTGGAACTGCAATGTGAGCATTTTTCCACCTTAGGTATGAATCCAACCTTCACTTCCGTCTATTTGCTAGGAATGTGACATAGTTCTGGGCTTCTGGGCAGCCTTTAAAAATTGCCACTATAATCAGGATATGGTTAGGTCCACAGTCTGTTGAATATCCGCAGGGATAACACCATCAGGTTGTGGCGACTTATACGGTTTCAAACTATTTATCGCCTTTTAATTTGACCTACGAGGCTAATTGCCCTTTTACCTACTGACACAGTAGGCACAGATTCGGCACAACCCGGAAAGTGAGTCTCCACCAGAAGTTCCAACAATTCCGCACTACTAGTAGTTCGTATCCCATCCGGCCGTTGAAGCTAACATGGGATTGGAGGGCCAGTGGATAGTATGTACTTTGCGTAGCCTTAAGATCTCCGAAGATTCCTGGATTTTGCCGCAGTATAGCCTTCAAGATCTGTTCTTGGCACTTCTTAATTCATATTTGTAAGTTTTGAGGACTTCCTTATAGGAGTCCCAGTCTACAGCGGCTCTTCTTTTCCTTGTTTTTTTAAAGAGTCTCTTGCATTTTTGACGTGTTTGTTGAATCTCCTTGAACCACCAAGGTGGCCGAGATTAACCCTTAGGCCTGCTAAGAGGACTAGAGCCCAGTATCGCATCATTAAAAGCGTTGGCAACTCGTCCACTAAGCCATCAAGTTCTTTAAGTCAATCAAGTCATCAAGTTTTTCAAGTATTTTGGAGGTTTTATCATATTTATATACAACGATTGAACACCGTTGCAATTGTAGCTGGTATTCTGCGTATCCCACATAAAAAAACTGTACAAGTAAGCCGCAGTTCCAGTTTGAAACCACCAAAAAGTGACCTGAATTCACTCATGCTTTCATAATTGTTGAGATTAAACGTCCAATTTTAGGATCCGATTTCCTCATCAAGTATGGCATTTTAATTGATCTAAAGAATAAACGTCTTTTCAACACGAATACTTCACTTACGGTCTCAGCTGTAGAAATCTCAGATGATTTTTCAGGGCCAAAATTATTCGCTGTTGATGGAAAATACGGTGAACTTCTTAGCCAATTCCCACAACTTACGCTGGAACCCAACTATATTGTTACTGAAGGACACCTTCCTTTTTCCTGACCAAGAAGACTTTGTCCAGAAAAACACAAAAATTACGACAGATCTATTTGATCATATGGTAAGATTAGGCCTCTGCCGTCCCTCATCTTCATTCGATGTGTCACCGTTACATCTTGTTCCAAAGCATTCGATTTTATTTTTGTGTATGTCGACGACATATTGATGGACAGTCGAAGCGAAAGTGAGCATTTTGACATCTTGAAATTCTTTTTCAGCGACTTGGCGAGTTCGATCTTAGGATAAAACCATCAAAATGTGAATTTGATGTATCCAGATTGAACTTTCACAATCATGAGATTACTAAAGATGGTATTAAGCCATCTGAATCTATTTCCCCACCCAACATATATCAAGCAGATGCAACGATTTGTCGGTATGGTGAATTATTACCACAGATTTATCGGGCACCTAGCTGAAATGCTTGCTCCAATTCACCAAAATCTCGCCATTTGTCGTATAAACAAGAAAGCCCCATTTAATTGAGATACGGAGTGCTCTTCCACTTTTGAAATGATCAAATCAGCACTAGTTAACGCCACCCTCTTAGTTCATCCAATAGAGAATGCTATTTGTTTTGGAACAATATTTTCAAGGACGTTGGTATCCCCTATCATTTTTTTCTCGTAAGCTCTCACCAACCGAACAAAGATATATAGTATACATTCGATAGGGAGCTCTACATAATTTATTGTGCAATCAAGCATTTCAAACACTCCGTTGAAAGAAGGTCTTTGCCTGTTTTTACGGACCATAAATCGTTGACGTGTCTGCAAGTCAGGAGCATCAAAACATTTCTTACAAGTTCGTCGATTATCCTGCATTTCCCGCTTTACAAATGATATACAACTTATAAAAGATCAGAATTTAGCCCAAGGTATCGACAAACTGGGGCAACTGGGAAGACTCTTACTCAATTTGCTGCTGGCTCAAGTTCGTAAGCTGCACAGCTGCCACGCTACTTCACGGTGGACGCATTGCGCGATCCAAGAACCGATCAAATTGTTGGCTTCTTCATAAGCAGTGAAGTACTGCTCGACCAGGCCAAGAGTCATCGACCGGAACAAGTGGTAGTCGAAAGGAGCAATATCTGGTGTATACAGCGGGTGGGATTGGACATCCCATTGAAGCCCTTCCAAAGTTTCCTTGACGACTTTTGCAACATGTGGCCGAGATTGTCGTGCTGAAACATCACTTTGTAATGTTTTTGACATATTGTGGACGTTTGAGCTTCAATGCTTGGCTTAATTGCATCAATTGTTGTTGATAACATTCTCCAGTAATGGTTTCGTTAGGCTGCAGTAGCTCACAGCTGATCACTCCAAACTGATCCCACCAGATGAACAGCATTAGCTTCTTACCATGAATATTCGGTTTGGCCGTTGAAGTTAATGCATGACCGGGATTACCCCACAATTTTCTACACTTTCGGTTGTCGTAATGGATCCATTTTTCGTCCTCCGTCACGATTCGGTGCAAAATACCATTTCGATTTTGTCTTTGGAGCAGTTGTTCGCACGTGAAAAAATGGCGTTCGACGTCTCTTGGCTTGAGTTCATACGGAACCTAATATCCTTGTTTTTGCACCATACCCATGGCCTTGAGACGGTTTGCACTCGCTTGTTGAGTCACTCCCAAAGTTTCTGCGAGCTCCTCTTGAGTTTGGCATGAATCTTGGTCCAATAACTCCTTCAACTCAGAGTTTTCAAACTTTACTAGCCCCCTGCGCGTTCTTTGTCACTGTAGTCAAAATCGTCACTTTTAAAACGCAGAAACCAGTACTCACATGTTTCTATTGACGGAACATATTCCCCATATGCTTCACACAGCAATCGATGTCCATCAGCTACACTTGTTTTCAAATTAAAACAAAAAAGCAGCGCATCCCGCAAATTGGGTTTTGTTGGCACAAAGGTTGACATGGTTAGAGCACAAAAAAATATCTTGTTTACACTTCAGCGAAATAACATGTACTGATTATTAGAGGGGAATGATGACCCTTTTACATGAATATGTAGTTACCAGATGGTCCGAGTCCGATGCGATTTAATACTAGTTACGCTTACGCCATCTTTTGTAAATCCAACAAAACTTAGAAATATAGGTTCACTTACCCGTATAAATAAATATATATAGGTTATAAAAGGTTCACTCAATAAATATAGGTTCACTTACCCGTTGGGTCCGGCAGAGTTCTTCCGTCGCAAATTGTGAAGAAATTTAGTGAATTTTTGTTTTTTGAGTTTAATTGTGTCAACTACAGAAAAACCACAATCGTAAATTCGGTATATTGCACCAATCCGGAACGATAATGTTATTTTTACTACAATCTTTAGTGAAATAGAAGTCGAATTGAACTCAGATGTTAACCCTTTGAACTTTAAACATACAGATTGACAAATTTGTAGATTGAAAACACAAATCTAACAAGAACGTATTTCCACTTGAAGCAGTATTTCATTTGAATATTCACTAGTAATTAGATTATTCCATTATGCGTTCAATTGAGTATTCACACAAAACATGCCGACTTCGAAACGTTTCACGGCGAACTCTGTTTGTACATGACATTACGAAAAACAAAAGAAATTTTTAAAACTAAGCCGGTTTTACGCGTACAATATTTTATATCAAGGGATATTTCTTGTAGAAGATGTAGATTTTAAATAGAAAAGTTAGTACTTTTTCTCCCATTAATTAATTAATTTGACGATAGGTACATAAAGGGCTAGATACTCGATACTCAGATAAGCAGATAAGCAGTTATTTTTTGCGAATTTGCTAGAAATGTTATACACTATAATTTAGCAACCCAATTTGTTTCTGAATTTCAGAAAATGAGATACTTTAACGCACTTTATCGTTTGTGCTGAATACAAAAATATATTTTACTTTGCTAAAATAATCGAGTAGCTTATGCAAGCAAATTTTCGATTAGCAAATCCGCCATATTTATCGATTTGCGAATTGCTAGAGTATCGTGTATCTGGCCCAATATACGTTAAAATCGTACCAAATGGAGAATTGCAAATCTGCCGTTAACAGGAAAACCTAGAAATTTGATTTTTCGCAAAACGAAGGATAAGCAAGCTAAAGTATAAAGGTAAATGGAGTGCGTAAGAAAATCACTATTGATAGGCTTAAACCATGTTACATTGAAAGTCCTGAGCTCTCTGGGGCAAGGGAGGTTTCGCCTGTTAATAATGAAACAGCTCTGGGGAAGAACACTACAACTTGTCCGCCAACACAAAGGGTTACAAATAAAATGAGCTTTAATCTCGATCCTTCGCGTCATTCTCAACCAAGTACATTGACTACCACTAAATAAGGTAGAGTTACGAAATTACTCTTGTTTTTGTGACAATATCGTCAAATCAGTCTAATTTTACTGGAGGGGCAGTGTGTAGCGCGGGTGACTACTTTAGAAACACCACAGACACATTAAATTAATAAGAGAGTTACTTAAACTGCAGCATTGATAATGAAATTATTTTCGGGCAATCTCTGCTCCCAAGTAATTTCCAGTGTACCTATATTTTGTTAATATTTATTTTTTATTAGAATAACCAACTAGGTAAATACATAACTCTTGTTTATTAAATTTTATGTTTTCCCAAAAAAAAAACAAATTATTTAGCATTTTTGTGTATAAAAAACTATAATAGAAAAAGTTTATAACAAAAACTGAAAAAAAAATTATAAAAAATACTTGGAACTAATAATTTATTAAACATAACCAAAATAATAATTTAAATTAAATTCTTTATGTATCTTCTCATTTTTATAGATTTGTTTATATTTAATTCATCAACAAACAACTAATAAAAAACTAATAAACTAAATTGTTGGTACGCGCGAAAAATAAAATAAATAACAAAAATATTTAGTTTATTCAACAACAGTTATTTCCACCGGGGGTATAAACCTCCATGTATGAGTCTCTGTATTTAATAGCCGATGCTGATGCGTATTAATGGCGGGTGCTGCTTGTTCCAACGATGGCTTCACATTTGTATTTGCATTAGGATTAACTGAACTTAGAGAGCTACATTGAATATCGGCCTTAAAGCGACCTGCCGTAAAAAATAATACCGAACACTCGTGAAACATTTTCTCATTTTTATTTAAAATCGGTACAAGAACCCTGAGAGCGGAAAAAATTATTTAGGAAAATATATAAATCGTTTACAACAATAATAACTTACTCATTTGGTCCAGACATCGCAACTCGTGTCTCCAGTCTATAGTTGAGTGTCCCATTTTGATAGTCTTGATAAAATTGAATAGTCAGCGTAAGCTGCTCTAATGGTGAGGCAGATAAATTACAAATTCCTACCCCCAGTTTTACGCATTGTCCCGCAGAACAAGTCACTTCCGATTGCGGTGGCACTGATACGTCATCAATAAACACCTCTGCAAATTAAAATCGTTTGAGATATTTATACGTGTTCTTTCTAAATGGTAAAACTTACCCCATTGTACCGGCGCCACTGTAACCAAATCTAACATTGTTGGTGATAAGGAAATTCCTTTTAATGTTGCGATACCGCATGTATCGGTCCCCGTTAAAATCCACTTTAAATTCACCTGGTCTGCTATATGTTCGGAACATGCTCGCTCTGTCAAGTCAACCTCTGGTGTTGGTCCACTTATCAAACTCATTTGAGCATCGGCCGCCTGATAGATTGCCGTTTCACTTAGAATTTTTTCTAATGGACATCGTTCCACCGGGACCGGAACCCGACAACTCTCTTTCGCTTCAATCAGAATATTTTTATTCGACGTATAATTGAATGACATCTCTTGAGCAGTCAAATTTACAACATCTAAAACCAGGTAAAATTGGGACGGGCTGTAAAAATAAACGTGGTTGCAATGTATTTTTAAACAATAATCTGGATTGACTTACGTTTCGGCCGGGAGCACATCCCAATTCGTCACTTGAGCACTTGGCAATAATTCTAGACTAAATGAAATTCCACATTGTCGACAAAACCCTTTTTTCATACCATCAGCACCTGAATATCTTAATCTTAATTGAGCATCAATTTGACGTGGGGCATGACTGGTTGGTGCACCCAAACTAAATGTAGCTAATGACGATTGGCCAGAATGTGATGAACGAAAACTTGATGTCAACTCATTCCGACGAGTTGTCGTATTTGTTGGTGAACTCTTTCGACTCTGCATACTTGCTTGTCCTGAATTTGATAGGGTTAAACTTGTTGGCCCATCGTTTGGATGCAGATGCTGATTGCCTATGGAATTGGGCTGGTGGGCATTTCCCAAATGTAAATTGGACGTAATTGGGCCAAGAAAATCGGCGTCTCCAAATATGCGAATCGTAAAATCTAGCGTTTCTCCTGCTTTTAATGGTAATTTTGATTTTAACTCATCACTCGACCACTGAAATATTTTACTTTGGACACTTGACTCGAGTTGCGATTGCCATATTCCCTCGATATATTCAATCGGTATATTGCTTGTATTTGTCACAGTTATTGTGCAATCCGTTGCCTCGCCATTGAATAGCGTCAAACTCGCCGATGTTATAATAGCATCTTGATTTGAAATTCCACTAAACGTTGCAGTTTGTGGCAATGAAGTCTTAAGTGTTAGTTTCGGGAGTGCCGGAATAACATCGATGGTATACGATGGCGGAAAATGACGATCAAACATATCACTTATTCGGCAATTTGATTTAACCCCCAATGTATGAGTACTATACCCCTCAATTTCGAGTTCACCCACCTCAAGCGGTGTACCGTGCAGCGTAACAAAAGTTGGTATTGATGGTGAGAGTACGACCGTTTGTGGTAACGACTCAAAAACTATCCCTTTAGTCAGCAGTCTCATTTCTCCGACTCGCAACTCAAACGGCAACGGATTATTCAATTTCAACGTTATTTCGCACAAATCATTTTGAATCCACTGAAAACTAAGCTTCCCGTCATTCGTTTTACTCGTCTTTCGGTCAAGCGAACTAAAATGAATTGGCGTAAATAAAAATGGGCCACTATCAATTTTATCAATCACAATTTTGTGTGGTTTTAAATGTGATACCAAATCTTTAATTTGCATCATGGAACAATATGGCAGATCGATTAGATTGGCGGGTGGAATTTCTGTACCATTTTCGAGCACCAATAGAACCGGTGACCCCTCACATTGTGCGCTAAAACTTTGAAGTTGCAGTGCCATCTCCTTTTGTTCTGATTGCGATAAATGTTTCCACATAGTCTGAATCAAAAATGTCATGTGCCGTGCAGCCAATGCCGAATTATTTAGTCGTCGTGCAGCTACGACCAACTGTTGGAGCAAATCGATTTGAAGACAAGGCCAACCAGCACCACTGCGTATCACATCCATCGGATCCAAAGATAAACGATGCCCCGGGAAACTTTGCAACATTAATCGATAACTTTGATTCCAATCCGGATTTGGATTTGTCTGGGCGACGTGACGCCAAGAAGCCAATCGCTGGCAAAATGCCGCCTTTCGATTGTACCCAATTTTTTGATATAAAGACGTAAGCGTCTCAAATCGATGCACCTTTTCGTGATCATTCATATTCAGATTGATATACAATACATTCTGGAGAAACATGGCAACATCTAAATTTTGATTTTGTTCGATACAAATTCGGGCCGCCTTTAGTGCCGCTTCCGTTTCGATTATACCAGCATGGCGATATTTACTATAGTTGATTATTGCGTCCCGATATCGTGTTGTGATTTCATCGGGGGAGAGTATATTGTGTGGCAGATTAATTAATTTCGTCGGAACATTCGTTGGATTTAATTCGTTTGGGGTTGAAGTTGTCGATGTGGATGATGAGAGTACTGACGACATGGACGATGTTGAAGAGGCGGTGGATGATGAGGAGAACGATGAATTTAAATTAGTGCTATCGGCGGGTATCGTATTTTCAAAATGAATGATTAAATTTGGTTTCTCATTTGTGGGAGTTGTGCGACCGTCCTCATTTATCGTTTGACTAGTTAGGCTGTCGCCCCCGTCACTTACACCCTTTTTAATTCCATTCACTGTACTGTTAATAAAATTTACACTTACTTCTTTACTATTACTATGATGGCTACTAGTGTTCAACTTTAGCGGATGCGTAGCCCTATTTACAACAGTTTGCCTTAAACTTGGATATAGTAATATAGCTGAGGCCGCGCATAGCCCTTCGTTTGCAGCACCCAACCATAAAGAATCACTTATGGCACGTAATGTTTCGCTCGCTGCATGGAATAAATTTAAACTTTCGCTTATTAGACCGGCCTGTAGAGTTAAATCAGCCAAATGTTTTGTTGCCCTTCCCATGCAGCGTTTACGATTATTTCGAGACTCCATATCCAAGCCGACAAAATCTTTTTTCTCGAACGGTGCCAACAATAAACTAACCCGATCGATTTTTTCTTTCGAGCGTTCGAGCCGTTTCGATTCAAGGATCCAAAATAAGGAGCTTATAAACTCTAAAACATTATTCTCTAGATTCAAGCAAGCATCACTTTCTGGATAAAAAAAAGCTCGACTTTTAAAATTGGACGGTGTTTGAAAATGATCTTCGATTTTAATGTAATTTGTGGATGTTTCATCGTCCGGAATTATCTCTTCACCATTGCCGTTTGGCTTGTTGTTCTCATGATTGGTTTCAATTTTATTCGGTCCAAATAGTATACATCGCGAATCAAACAGCGTATTTGTGTACTTCACTTTAAGCGATTCGTGCACACGGCACAACTCATTCAGTTCAATTTGATTATCGAATTTACCGACAGTGATCAATCCTAGTAAACGGCGGTGGGTTTGAAAATCACCCCAATCATTATTTTCGACCGGATGATCACGAATATATCGTACACATACGTCACGAAGTGTACCAGACGAATCTGTAACGAGACCACGGAACAAAAACGGTTTCAAAAAGTCAAGGTCATACCACATTACTGATAACTGGCGTCGCTATGTAAAAGGGGTGGATTATAAATAGGCGGCGTTTAGCTTACCTTTAATCTTCACATTTTCAACAGTTTGTATGCGTTCGAATATGTTTTGTAGAGATCGTGGCTTGGAAGGTCCAATACCACGTATCAACACCAACAGACAGCTATGATGATAAGCTTGCTGTTCATAATCCGGGTGAGACATTATGGGCTCTCCGGGTCCATGAGATAACATGTAACTTACGGAAGATCTCATTTACAAATTAAACTTAAAACTAATACAATTATTCTTTTCTTAGTTTTGATTAACCCCAATTAAGAGATTTTGTTGATCTTCTCGAAGGAAAGTCACGGATAAACAAAACAAAAAAAATGGTTTAAACTAAATCCGATTGTCCCTCAACTTCATTTTTGATTATTTTACACATTTTTTATAATAGAATATAAGTAGAGTTGATTAATTACATTGCAATTATGCAATTTATTCTTAGAACTTCGATTTGTTACAATTTCTTTCCTTTTTTACGTTCAACTTACAAAAAATGTCTTTTCTATTGTTTGACATATGTCAAAAACGTGTACTAAATCCTAAGTGAAATGGTGAGTTTTGACGACAGCAAAATATTTTATTCACCACCGTATAAAATCAAAATACGAAATGAGTACTAAAAGTTAATATAATTTTATTCATAATCTACAGGGTTTCAATTTCGCCGAGGTAAAGGGTTTTATCACTCGATGCGGACAATATTATTGGTTCTTTTGGATGGAAATCAACATCATTTACGCTACCATTGTGCCCCGGTAGCTTGTACATAATACGCCGGGAGGTTGTGTCCCAAATGTAAACAAAACGATCGGCTGATCCTCCACTTACTTTCGTGCCGTCCGGTGACCAAGCACAGCGAAGAAAATTCTTCTCGAAGTTGTGCTGATGGCCCGAAAAAATTTTAACGCACCGTTCCGGTGGTGCATACGGCCGAATATCCCATATTCTGAGCGTATTATCCATCGAATTCGATAAAACGTAAGATCCATCAGGTGATAACGAAACACCCGTCACTGTATCAGTGTGACCTTTCATACGGTAGAGAACTTCATTTTTACGTATATCCCAAATCTTGATATCATTATCAATTCCACTGGATATAACTTGTTCGGCTGTGTCATTAAAACAAACTGTTGTCACTTGATACGAATTGTCGAATGTGTGCACGGCATATTTTTTGCGTGAATCCCATATTTTAATTGTATTATCATCAGAGCCCGATACTAGCATTTGTGGTCCTCTTCGGGCCCCATTAACAGAATTAACAAAAGTTTGATGACCTTTGAGCTTTCGAATTCGGGTGCATGTACCAAAATCCCATATACCAACAGTCTGATCAGTAGAGCATGTATACAAATTTGATCCATCTGGTGAAAAATGTATCTCAAGCACAGCACCGGCATGGCCACTCATAAATCCAATATTTTCACATTCACCATAAACCGTCCACACAAATATTTGACGATCAAATCCCGTCGAAACTAAGTGTTCCCCCTCTGGATGAAATTCACATGAAAATATATCGCCTTGATGTCCTTCCAGCAACATAATCGGTGACAATAGACCCGAAGTTCTTTGCACCCCCTTTAATAATAAATAAAATTAACGTCAAATTTTGAGGTTATGTTTACATAGGAATACAACTTACCGACAATGCTAGAGCTTTATCCTTATTTGTGTAAGCGACAATATCATTTTTGGTTCGTTTTGTATCTGGGATAGCCACAATACTATCGGCTGGGCGTTTTTGAGCCATTTTGTATAATTTATTTGAATTAAATCGTCCTATCTATATGTATTGTTGATATTTTTTGCTTACCAATCCACTACACAAAACACAACACAGCACGGCTTTGTTTGACGTTTGAAGAAGGGGAATTGATTTGATTGAAATGGAGTGAAGTTAGTTGGAATTTTAAAGAATATTTTCTTGAATTAAAGAAAGTACTAGATTTTAATTTGTGGCCCAACGACGAAATGTGACGTTTGAATTTATGATAATTTGTCGGTTTATTATTTTTGTTTTTTACGAACAATTAAGCACAATATTCATCCAAAAATCAGGTAATATTTTTAATTACCAATAAATTTTAAAAATGAAAATGTTCCAAAAATTTCTTAAGTTGAGACAGACATTTTATAAAGAACGCAAAAACCGTAAAAATAACAGTCACAATTGAATATCAATTCACGATTTATTTCTCAATTCCTGTTTGATTATTATTTATTTACTATAAGCGTATTTTGTTGGCCAAAATTTAATTCGAATTATTTTGGTTTTAATTTTTTCCCAAGAAAATAGCTAATTTGATATTGGCAAAACCCAACCTGTCGAAATAAAATATAAATTTAACATGTATTATGACATCTGGTGACATCTACCGCGAAGTACGAATACTAAAAAATGGGATAAGATTTAAATAATCCCAAACAAAATTTGGGATTATTTAATCCCTCTCGGGGAATATTTAGTGCAATTGTTGTTGTAAATGTTTCAAGTAAATACGCTATATCGATAGAATTAGAAATGTCAAAAAACTGCGTTGGCCCAGTTAAAAGAAAATCCACTAGATAGAATCCGAGACCACAGAATACTCAGAAGCGACATAACGCGGTTTTTATATGTACCATGTTTCCATGATAGAGTTAACCTAGGTTCAACTCGGTTTATGTGCATGGAAACGCATATTAGGGTAGAGTTTCGTTAAATCCAAATAAACTCGACGAATCTTGTTCGTTTGAGTTAGATTCTATCTGTCAAAGATTTTTTAAAATTAAACATGGCGCTTGGCATATTATTAATTATATTTCCTCAAAATAATTTATAAAATACACAAAAATGTCGTTGTCAACGTAATGACGATATACCACAGCGAAATAAAAAATTTGGTTTTGTTCAACATGCAATTTTATTTTTGTATTCTATCGAAATATTTTTTTTATCTGTAAACCCTAACTCTGTTCATGGAAACGGTACAGGTTAGCGCCGCCATGTTTTCAACTCAACGAAACCTAAACCTATTTGAACTCGGTACATGGAAACATGGTAATGGAGAAAAGTGGACTCATTTTTTTGACCTTGTTTTATCGAAGGTAAGATTTTCGGTGTTAAATTATCGTTCAGTGGCTGAAAATTCATAATTTACATGTAAAATATAAGGTAAGAGCAAAAATGTCTTGGTCCACGTAATGTCGGTTCTGATTGTTTATTATTCTGTGCCGAGACGCTCCAATCGTCAATAGAACATTAAAGTTAAAATATTAATTTTGGTAAGCATAATTCCGTAATAACTGTGTAATATAAAAAGTAAGTATTTTGAGATTTTTTTTGTCGCACTTAAAAGATGTGAAAATATTACACAGGTTTCAGAACAACTGGGAACTGGTTAACAATTTCTTTATTTGTTTCCATAGAGTTCACCCTAGGTTGAATAACGTTCATGGAAACGGGGTTGAGTTGGATTTTCGTTGAGTTAATTCGAACTCAACGAAACTACCAGAGTTGAGTTAAGAAGAAATTCGAAATGGCGAGGCACGAATATACATATTAAGGATTTTTATTATTACCGCCATAAAAAATATTACAATAATTAAATACAACAAAAAAATATTGACAAAAAATTAAGAACGCTATATAAAAGTTCTAGGTGTATTTATAATATAACTGGCTGTAAAAGTTTCAACTCAACCCAACTCACTTCCATCCCAAGTATAACAAAAATTGAACTCATTCATAAGTTCCAAGTTTTTTTCCATTTATCAAAATTATCGATGGAACTTAAGTAACCCACATATATCAAGTTCCATCGGTTTAGTATTTTTGTTTCACTTTTCATAAGAAATCTTATAATATAATGGAACTCAAATTTGTACTCAGTTCCATAAAAATGAATCATTTATTTGAAGTAGTGATACTTAGGATATGGAAACGATCGACGCCATTTTGAGATTTAATGATAACCTAATTTCAATCCAACCTAACACGGTAAATAATTGATCAAGTTAGGGAGCACTGCTTCTGCTTTTATTTTGAAAAGAAAAAACAGTATACATACATAAAAACTATATAAAAAACTATCTAAAGAAGAATTTCAACAGGTTATGGGCCCAGATATAACTCCGACCGCGTGGTATAAAAAGGTTTTAAGTGTTTTTGAAAAGTTTTGCGTATTCATTGAATTTTGGTTAGAGCCGTTCACATATTACGTAACGTTTTTTGCGTTTTTAATCCCTTCCTCCTTCTCGTAACAGATCGTAAGATCGTAGCATATTCCAGAACCCCTCCCTGCCCAGACGTAACGTAACATACATGTAAAACCATTTCTAAATTTTTTTAATCGCATAAAAGTGAATTTTTCAATCGGGATATCAAAGATATGATCTATTCCCTGTATACCATTTATTGCGTGAATCTTCAGAAATGCTCAAATAACGATGAACTTGGATAAATTTGGAGTAAAAACGATAGTTTGAACTTGTTTCGCTTTTCATAATAAATTTCGATAGAATCTACTTAAATGCGCATAGTTTAAGTAAATGAAACTAGAATTGTATTGAAAATTTTCTCTTACATAACATTTTTATGTTAGGTACCCTCTCACTATCCGTAACAAATCATGAAACATCCGCCACCCCCATGAAGCGTTATGTAACGTAATATATGAACGGCCCCTGATTATATACACCCAGCCTTTCTGCGAAGTGGAAATAACATTCTACCAAGAAGATAAATAAAACATGGAAACCGAGCACGCGCGTATCACAAAATTAAAAAATAGCTAGAATTGGTCTTTGTGGAAATTCCAAGTCCAAATTGCGCCAGTGATGCTTGGAAGGTGGTGACCTAAGATTCACCCAAACCAGAACCGCCGACAGAAAACGATGCTGCAGAATTGCAATTTTACAAGAAGAACTTGCAGAATGGACGAAGCGGACAACTTCGCACAGAAAATAATCGCAATGACAACTATGGATTAACAAGTCGTAGTACACAATATAAATTGTGCTTCAGCCAAAGAAGTATGGGACAAACTTTTGTCTGTTCACGAACAAAAATTTGATGCAAGTGCCCATATGCTATAACAGCAATGGTAGGTATACAATGGCGAAAAATCCAACAGACGATATTGCTATACGCACATCTCAAAATTAGAAGATCTAGTTCATCGGCTTAGGAATCTTGGGGAACAAATACCAAATTCGTTAATATTAACATTGCCTATACACAGTACAATCATTATATAAGTGCGTGGGTTTCAATTAATGTAGCGGAAAGAACCCTGCCTAATCTAATTTAGAGAATCTGAATAGATGAAATGTGAATCAATTTAAAACCAGATAAGAAGGGAATACATACAATTACCGCTCAGAAACACAATCCACAAACAATCTGTTACAGAAATTGGAACAAAGGTAATCAACACCATGATAACAAAGGAAGATGCTACAACTGTAATAAACCCGGTTATGGGGCAAGGGACTGCAGAAACAAGAAAAAATACGAAATAACCTGCTAGTGACCATTTGTCAAATAATTTTGAGTGGCAAAGGTGATATAAATATCGCAGCATTTGATGGACACAAATGGATGAGAAGACATATAACAGACGTTTTATTTATACGAGAAATACAACCTCTTTTCAGTAGAAGCCGCTCTCAGAACTCGGAAGAAGCAGAAAACCTTGAAGAGTTTCTAACAAAGGAAAATAAATATTTACAGAAAGGCGTAAAAATGTTACCTTCAGACGATGGATTAGAGTTATTAACCAACAAATCAAGGATTTAACAAGCCGTTATGAATTTATACATTAAAAGTCGGTTGTCTATAGCTCACGGCAAAATGGAGCAGCAGAGCGCGAAAATCGAACAATAGTCGAACCTACAAGAACTCGTTTGCATGTACAAGGACTTCTAATAAAGTTATGGGCAGAAAATATACACACCGTGGTTCACCTACTTAATAAAACTGGAAATAGTAAGATATTCGGTCAAGAAGCATTCACTCATGTACCGAGGGACAAAAGGCGCAAATAGGACCCTAAAGTAGAAAAAGATTTCTTTGTGGGATATGATGATCACACAAAGGACTACAGAATATGGTATACACAAGAAGATCGAAGCAGGATATGTCGAGATGTGAAGTTTACAGAAAAATTGTACGCTTCTAATGACACTGTAACAGAGAAGAGGATTCTTGAACCCCACGTGGATATATTCGATAGTCGTGAAGAACCGAATAGTCTTGAAGAACCGAGGTTCGAAGAAGATAATAATAAAGCGGACCAAGTCGAAAATAGTAAAATAGTGAATTTATCAGATTAATCTGAAGTTTAAAATATTATTAAAGAAACAATCTCCACTCAAGAGAATTCAATAGAAGTTTACAATTTGCAAGGAATAGGGTTAAAGCAGCCAGCAAGGTTTTAGCTGAATGCTCACTGCTCAGCATTCTTAATGGAACATTATGAACCTGTTACATACGAAGAGGCCCTCAACTGTGAAAATTCGAACGAATGGAAAAGAGAGCCAGTTATTGACAATAAATGGGCTTTCAAAATCAAACAACATCCTAATGGAAGTATCGATCGTTTCAAGGCTCGATTGGTAGCTCGAGGTTTCAAACAATCAACAGCATGGTACAAATTATTAAGAAACATTCAGTCCTATAGTTAGGCTTGACTCTTTATGAATGATACTTTCGATCTCTGCTTCAAAAAGAATGAAGCTTCATCAGTTTGATGTTAAAATTGCGCTCTTATATGGAGAGTTACAAGAGAACATCTATATGCAGCAACTTATTGGTTACGAGGATGGAATGGATAGAGTTTGTAAACTAGATCGAAGTCTTAACGGTCTAATCTAAAACAAGCATCAAGATGTTGAAACCAGCCGTTTAAGGATGTTCTATCAACGCTTTATTCGCATACATACTTAATGAAGCATACTTCACCCTTTACATTATTAAGGTATGTTTAAAATTTTCATTAAAGTTAAGTTCACATGTGTATGTTACAATGGCGAAGTCTATTAAGTCAACTATAGAATCATTTTTACCAAATTACTGCTATTGCAAAATAAAATACCAAAATTTACAATTCACGCAATAATTAATATTAAGCAAATTTCGAATTTATGGTTCAAATTTTGCAATTCAAGATAGTAGATCCAAAATGGCCGCCGTAACCTTTAGTTACCGTAACCTGTTTTATCAAAACCATATAGAAAAGTATTTTTGGAATCGCTAATTACGAATCTGAGGTAAAGCAAATGGCTGAATTGGTGATTCATTACAATTTTGAGGTTATTTGTATTCAAAAAAGCATTTCATTCAAAAACTGCTGCCCATGAAATTCGGAGCAACAATTCAACTAAGGTTTGGAAATATGATCGCAGTGAAATCCATGAAAGTGGATATTTCTTGAGGTATTTCAAAATTTAGCACCATAAACAGAGCTTTTTTGAGACTCCAATTATGAATATATGGTCCACATTTTTTAATTTTCAATAATTAAAAAAATTGGGTTTATTCGACTTCTCGGACGACACTTTTCCCAGAAAGCATCCGTTAAAGATCAACAAACCAATCATTTACATATATTTTACAATAATTTTCCGTTGTTTTGGGCACTCAACGTCATTAAAATATGTCACGGTTTTTCTTTTGGGAACCTTTTCCCCAATATCACAATTGGTCACGACAATATAATTTTCTACTCTCATACCGCCAAATCACAGACTCACAAATAATGTTAGATTATTCAGAACTTATACGTGTTGAACAGCAATCAAAGTCGCATTCGCCATTTTTCATCTTTAACCTTTAACAATTAGATCCAGTTATATGTACATCTCTAGTATATCGTTGAAAGTCCTTAAGAATTTAATTTACTCCATTCAGAGCGCCACAATGCTCAAAAATTTATTTTCTGAAAATTTGTGCCATTTGTTCAGATTGAGAAAATTTGTTTGGCAGTTTTCTCTTCCACTGCAACCTCCTCTATTCTATACTCGAATCGACCTAAAAGTTAACACAAACTGTTTATTACTAAACTCTATATTTGTACAAATTTCGACCAAAACAGAAAGAACCGAAAGAGCAAGCACGATCAAGGAAAAAGTACAGAGCGTTTGCCACTAGATGTCACTACACAATCAAACAATATTACTGTTTTTCAAAAGAAGACAGCCAAAATCAATTTAATTTTCACGTATTAATAATAATCACTTTTGTAACACGCAAATATTTTTGTTTATGTTTGCAAAATGCACACATAAAAAGTTCATACAATTTTTGACAGCAAATATTTAGTGACACCTAGTGGCATTATGTGAAAGTTGCTTATACTTTCGGAGTTTTCTGGAAGATGGTAGCTCTGGCGGTTAAAGAAAATTTGACATTTGAATATGATCTATTGACGATTGGAGCATCACGGAATCCGACGTAGCGGAATTTTTCTGTACTAAAACTATCTATCCATTGACGTTTAAAATTTTATTTCATTTCTGAAACAACCGCAATTCCTTCTTTCAATTTTTCCTATATTGTTTATCTATGCAACACAAACTTCAAATGGATGGTTCTTTTAAATAAAGAATTTTTCCATGAGAGGCGTTCAGCCAACTTTTACAATCATCAATAGTCAAAATGCTTTTTTGACTAAAATTACAAAAATAATGCTTAAATTATTTATTAATTTTAATGCTTAAAATTACAAAAATTGTGATAAATCAGATATTTTTCACTTTAAAGAGGCCATATTGGATCCACTATTCCGAATTAGAAAAGTATTTTTATGGTCGTTGATTACAAAACTGAGGTCAACATTTTTGACCTCAGTTTTGAAATCAACGCCCCCAAATATACTTTTCTATATGGTTTTGTAGAAGTTTTCAATAATTATAAAACAGTTTTAACTCAAGATTACAGCATAGTTTAGTATTAAATCAATGATAAACATAAAGCACAAACTAATGTGATTTACGTCGGAATAGAATTAACAATAGTTGAATCATGGTCTTTGTTAACAATTTGAAGCTCAATTACTTAAACAACGGAGATTCCTAAAGTTGGTATACGAACTGCCCCACAAGGAGTAATGAGTATTTGCATATAGACTACCTTTTTCTGAAGGAAAAGAAACATGGACATATGAGTTGCTTTATCGAAAATTCAATATAGAACTCACATAATGTTGTGAACATAACAAGTGGAATATTACGGTTCCCCGCAATGAAAACCTGTTTCGTGAATTCTTTAGAATTATGTTAATACATAGAAGTTTGGTTGAAGCAAGAGATTCTGATTACTTTAAAATAACATCTAGAATGTGATAGCGTGAGTTCGTGCCTATGTTTTGCCAAACTGACGCTCATACAGGTGACGAGGAAAAGGTATTTGAGACACCAAACTACTCTTTAACAAATTCAAAGGTTTGAAAATTATAAATAGCAAAACAAATTGTATGACAACTTGCTGGATTACTTCCAGAGATGCGTTTCCCAATTTATGACCATGACGCATTTTCTGCTGAAATATATCTTGAGTTAACATAACTAGTAGCTCAAGTCTGCTGCTGGCAGCCCTTGAAATCTGGCAACACCTGAGAAAGATCTGAGTCAAATAGATGTCAAAACTGGAAATACAAACGTATCTCGCTAAAAGTAAGAAATTAGTAAATTAGACTAATTACGTAAAGTGTTACATTTTGATAATTTTTAATTGAAATTGGCAACCAACAAATTTAAATAAATTTGATAATTTTTAATTTAAATCAATTTGTCATGCATCTCGCATTTGTGCAAATAAGTATATTTCATATCGCAAATTTGTTTGTTTTAATCATTTCTTGTAATTAAGATCGTTCAGCTAATTTTTCCGCGAATTTAATTGTTACAAATTAATGTTCAAATATTTCTGGAGGCTATATATTGTAATTGGTTATGTATAGTCGCGCGTTTTAATAAAAATTGTATGTGCACCGTACACCCGGTGGATAGTTGGATACCTCTGTGCATTTCAAGTGCATGCTATTGACCTAAAAATTGTATTCATACTATACGTAAATTGCGATGATCAAACTTGAGAATTGAGCAGAATATTATCTAAAGTTAGTTACTTTAGCGTAGTTATAATCTGTAAGGTAAACATAATATGAATCATTATGATAGTGTGATATACCAACGGTATGACGTTAATCATTTATAGTTATTCACTTTGCAAACAGTTTTCTTTTTATTAATCTTTTGAATACAGCAGACTTACATTACATAGACTGACATATTTTTTGTTATCAGACACAACCTTTGTATATTATTTGATTAATGCATCTACTCGTAAGAATATTATTTATAATTGCAAACACGTAATCTGCGCTCTTTAAGTATATAAATGTATTGCAATTTCAAATTCAACAAACGTAGCTATTCTAGAGAAAAAACGCGCAACACACATCGCAGCCATATGTCGTTCCGCAAAAAAAAAAAAACGGTATGATTATTGAATTGCATGTGATTTGCCAAACGATTTGCGCACAAACTAAAATAGAATTTGTACAACAATATTATTATTATTTTCGTGACTCGTGATTTATTAACGGCGTACATAATGTGACTTGTTTTAAATCATAATGTCGTGCGCGTGCTAATCTGATTGAGCACCCTTCGTAACTAAACTTTTTTGTATGTAGCTCGTCAATATTCCATTGCTAATCAAATTGATATCATTTTAATGTATGTATCTATGTATTGGAGGAATGCTTTTATGTATAAAAACTTCGCGATTCTCATACTCGTACATTTATTTACAATTCGTTAGTTGCGCGTATTCTTATGTATATGTATAAAAAAAAACTTAACGGTTTATGTTGGTGTGGTGCAAGAGGCTTGGCAAATAGTCGAATGTATTTGTGCACGGCTTTATTTTTGTCTTCGTTATTACAGCTTTTTGTTTCGCGATCGCAAAATTAAAAATGGTTATATGTATGCACGTGTATACGCAAAAACGAGCATACCATCGCAAATTGACTTTTCCATTTTTTGTCGGTGTCATACAAAAACTCTATTTATAGCATGGCGACAGTTAAAAATTATATACATACACTAAACGACGTAAGGTGCTTGGTTTAATGATATATTTGGCACACTGTTGCAATACTATACAAAGAAAACATCTTTAAGATATGCGTGCGTGTAACAAATCTAATCTATGCGCCTTTATAGCGCAGTCAAATGACCTAGAACATGTGAATGAAAGTTAATAGTGGATGAATTCAAAATTCGGAGAAAAAATTTTGCTGTTGAAAGTTTTTTATTTCATTTCGATTTATAATGGTCCATCAGCTTATATAAATTATAAAATCGGTGGTTTCTAAAAAAAAGAATGTTTGCTTCGTATGCACGTTTCATTGCCAAACTATTTCGTTTTGTTTATTCATAAAAGATCATCATCATCACGTGAGGAATGATATTTAATATACATTTTTATTTTTACATATTTATTTATACACATAGTGATGAAGAGAAGCCGGTTTTGGTTGAAGCAAACAGCTTAAATACGTATGTATATTGAACTTTTAAGTAATAGGCATGCTAGGTATTTTATCTGTCGATAGTTTCGATAAATTTATTAGAATAACTATAAATAAAAGGTATGTACAAGCTATAAAAATAGTAAAACAGAAATGGAATTCAGTTACATAGATATATTTCCGTTCAGAGATGTGAACCGATATGATGAGTCCAATTGGTTTTGGAGATGGTTTGGAAAATACATTACTACATCCTCACCGTAAGCTTTTTGTTAGCTACATGAAGCCAAGGTAGGCATAAACCCAGCAGTTTGTAGACAAAAGTCAATATTTTTGTGCTTCAAAAAGTTTCTACTATAATAGTCCTTCCAATAAAAAGAATGATACTGCGTGTAAGTAGTGCAATTTAACTTCAAACTAGGCTCTGAGAATTGCAGGGTTACGTGATGGACGATTGCGATAGATTTTAAATGGCATAAAAAGGGTGGAAATATGATTTCTCAAAGCTCATCAAAACTAAACAACAGAATTTATTTTATGTGTGAAATTTCTATACCAAATTTTCTTTTCAAAAATTGTGATCCACTTTCATTCTTTTGATTCATATTCCAATTCAGTGATATTCTTACTCCAAATTTAGGATTGGTTAAGTCGTTCGGTGTCGAAAGGCCGAATGTCGAAAGGCCGAATGTCGAAAGGCCGATTATCGAATAGCCGAACGTGTCAAGGCCGAATGTCGAAAGGCCGATTGTCGGAAGGCCGAATGTCGAAAGGCCGAATGTCGAAAGGACGAATGGGTCGGAAGGCCGATTGTCGAATAGCCGAATGTGTCGAAAGTCCGAATGTCGAAAAGCCGAATGGATCAAAAGGCCGACACACATTTGTGGTACATCTATCAGTAGAAGCGATACAATTCCTTTGATCTGTGTCTGCAAAGTTGGCGAAGCATTTTCGAAGCATTAAATCCGCAATTCGCTCCAATACATTCGTCGATGCCATACTGACCCAACGAATTAAGCCAACCACAAAATAACTTGAAACATTTGTGGTAAAACTATCAGTAGAAGCGATGTCTGCAAGATTGACGAAGCAATTTCTATTATTATAAATATTAAGAATTTTACGGAAAAAGTAAAATTCGATAGATATTTTAGCCAAATCAAAACAAAAATTATTTATTTTTCTTTTTTTATTATACTTAATTAATTTTTAATTATATGACAAAAAAACATAAGAAGATTTTAATATTTAAGGCGATTTCCTATTAAACATTTCTATACAAAAATCTTGATAAAAATATAAATTTTGGTTTTCATAAAAATACAATTTTTTAAAAATTTCAACATAAATGGCCTTCCGACATTCGACCTTTCGACACATTCGGCCTTTCGACATTCGGCCTTTCGACATTCGGCCGTTCGACATTCGGCCTTATTCCTTTAAATTAAACAAAAACTGATCTCTACTTGCCATCGGTTGTGTTTATATACCAGTTTGATACTGCTCTCGAAATTTCCTTTATTGCATGTCATAAATCATCTTCATTCTTGGGTATTCTGTTTATGACCCATAATCATCTGGTAATATCGTTTTATGGCTTGTCATAATCATCATCATTCATCATCGTCGATGGGCGGTGTGTATGTATTTCTGTCGTTGTTAATTTGATTATTCAATCACTAAATCACGCCTTTCTTTGTCACTCACGTCTCGGAAGTTCTTGTTTTTACTGGATCATTATGAATTTGTACGTCAGTGTATAAACATGTTTCAATGTCCACAATAAATAATTGTAATAAAAACATTGGCTACGAGGAGCATCGAACCATTGACTTTTTTGTTTATTCTACGCCCCAACCGTCTGAACTATCGCTGAACTAGTTGTATGATGGCCAAAATCGTTACAGTATTATAAAAAGGCGAATGAGATCGAATTGGATTATTCGTATTTGGAACGCGATAGTATGAAGAATAAACCTGCGTCCCAAAAATTGAAAAATTCAATTTATTAGACGGTTCTACATCACGACAGCAATCGATCAAATACAGACAATTAGACAGAATAAATATAAATGTTTTATACATTGAAAAGGATATCACTTAGAGCTAAAGGATTTGTCGTTTCTAAAATATTTGTTAAACATAAAAGATAGATTTATCCAAGATAATTCACAAATTTGACTTGGGCCTAACCAAGTTTGGTTTGTATTTCTTTCTTGTGTTCGTGGGCGTTAATTTAAAATTTTCATGTTATTTTATTATGTATTTTAAGGACTCGGTACCGGGTAATTATTGGAATGGCCAATTTCTGGTTTTAACTGAGTATTAAAAGAAGAGAATTTAAAATTCGTTGTCTCAAGATTTATGTGACGACGAGAGCTTCCTTGACACGACCAGACCGCAGGTGGATCGAAGCCATGGAAAAAGAAAGAAGCTAACAGTAATTTACGCATTTATAAATTTTCTCTTTTGCTACCTAGAGCGATACCACTATACCAGTATGACTAAATAGGTTCAATAAATCGGCTGTAAATATGTATCGCCTTTTTACAACTGTTTACCTTTCTTTTGAATTGTGTATGAATGTTAATTTGTTCTCAGTTATTTACAATAAAAATGTAAACAACTAGTAGTTAACACTAAAAATACCGTTGCGTTCAGCGTTACGGATTTATTTGATTTAAAAATGTGTGATCTCATATTAACAAAATTGCAGTTGTAATTAGCGAAAATTAAACTCTTATTCGAGATTTTTTTGGATATATGTAGATTTCAGTTGCGGACATAAACCCGAGTATTAGAGTGTATCTTAAGTAAAGGTTTTCTAGATTTTTCTTGCAGATACAGATAATTCGATATTTTCCAAATTTTTCGACACGAGTATACAGTAGATCGGCCTTCTATTCGTAAATCAACAAATTTTAAAAAAAATTGATTTTATAGAAAAACATTAAATCATTTCTGAAGTTAATCTCAACTCTTCATGACAGCATGAACAACTAAATTTGATAACGGTACTCCTCAGACAAAAAAATGTAGCCTCTACACACGATAGAAGTGCAACGTTTTAAGCTGTAAATTTATAGTTATTATCATTTATCATCCATTGGAGCATGGTGGCATATACACAGTAAAATATAACGACTGAAATCCACCTTAATGTGGGCCTGCAACAATACAGGGCATTTATCTATTCTATACTGTGTAATAAAGGATTTCTCAAGACCACCGACTATATTGTGATTGTCCCGTCACTATCTTTTGATACAAAATTCCGAACTAGAATCCCATCCAGAGAGGACTGCATGATGGATGCTGTTTTGGAGCCAGGAGTTTTAAACTTCTTCACTGATGGTTCAAACCGGGATGGAAAAGTCGAGGCTGGGATCTTCTGGGAGGAACTTATGATAAACCTTCCCTTCTGTCTCCCCGACTATAGTAGCATTTTTCAAGCTGAAGTAACTGTGATATAGGAAGTCGTAGATATAATGAGGTATAATGTAATATCGACTTATGATAAAAGTAGTCCAGAACTGTCTCTCATCTCTTAACGAGATGACAGATCAGTTCAACATCCATATTATATGGGGGCCAGGACATTTCATTAGTACAGGGAATATAAATGCCGATGAACCGGCTCGACGTGGTACAACGGACCACATTTCAAAAAGCAGAAAGGATATTGAAATGCCTCTTGCTTTATGTAAACTGCTGCTTCAGGAAGAAGCTAGTAAGTTGACGAATGACAGATGGTCAAGTAGCACCTCATGCGTAATAACTCGGCAGGTCTGGCCAAAGTTGGACTTTGCGAAATCCAAACAGCTAATCTCACTCCAGCGTAGTCAGATCAGTGTGGTTGTTGGAGTGATTACGGGGCACTGTCCTATAGGCAGGCATGCGAGTAGACTTGGTTTCTTTTTACATAACTCGTAGTTGCGAGGATGAAGAGGAAGAAGAGACAGTACATCATCTTCTTTGCACCTGCCTTCGTCTGGCACGAAACAGATTAAAGTTTCTAGAGGCACCCCTCTTTAATGACCTGACGGACCTCAGCAGGATGGACTTCAGGAGTATCTAGCGTTTCGTGAACAGATCAAAATGGTTTCAATGAGTTGGAAGATAAACAATAAATCGTGGTATGGCTACGGACCATTTTGTGTCTATGCCTGGTCCTAATGGACCGCCACCTATACCTAACCTAACCTAACGATTTGTAGTTGTTAAAATGTAGTTTGTTAAAATTATGGAGATAAAAATCATGAATCTATTGCTCAGTAAATTTAATCAGAATCGCCATACTGGTCAAATTATGTGCTAAGGAGGTATTAGAAAATCTATTGTTAAATACTATCTGGTGGTACCTTTGGGGGTCTCGGTCGTTAGTTTTTAAAAATTGATTGTTTTTATTATCTTCCGCGCTCAAGAACAAATTGTGTTGCATTATGACATTATCTCTACTATAAGGGCGGTTTAATTGTTACAATGCTTATTTATGTTCCATTCGTATTAGCTCAGGGTTTGTTTATTTTTGGGTCGCGGTTTAGGTTTTTTAGCACTGTAACAATAAAATTTTAGGAGTTCGCCATACTCGTGATTTGCAACACAAATTTCAAAAATTTACTCCCTAGAAATAATCGATGTACATCTAGAATGTTCTTTTCCATACTGGTCACTCACGTGCTAAATTTGAACAATCTAGCTCTGCCTCTGGTGGTAGGCGATCATTTGTTGCCATTTTTTCACAAAACTTTGATAAATTCACGAAATTATTTGTTGTATTGTGTTTATTACACGTTTAATTTCACTAATAATAATATTTTTCGTCCGATGGCGTTTAATTTGGCTGATGATCACAAATTTCAATAATTTACACGGAATGATATCAAAGGGCCGAATGTCGAAGGGCCGAATGTCGAAGGGCCGAATTTCAAAGGGCCGAATGGGTCGAAGGGCCGAATGGGTGGAAGGGCCGAATAGGTCGAAGGGCTGAATTTTTTTGTTTGTTTTGTGTTTATAAATATAATTTTTTAAATTTCTTGTTTTAAGGAATATTTTTATTTTTTTATTTTTTATTATTACATATTATTATTACATATCTAAATACATTATTTTAGAGAGATCAACTTGTTTGTCTTACTTGTCTTTGGTAAATATACAAATTTATACATTAAAAAATTTTACTTTATCATTTGTTTGTTAAATTCAAAGGAAAATTTTCAAAAAACCTTATTGGAACATTACCTAACCTTAACTAAATCTTTAACATTTGTACTAAATAAATAACTAAATAATTAGTAAAACAAATTTACAAAAACTATTTTAAAACAATGAAAAAGAAGAAACTACGTATTGCATAAAAATGATCAAAGTGCTGAAATCAACAGGTTCGAAGCATTTTCCAAGCTGTTTCGGAACTTAATATATTATATTTTATTTATAAAATCTTTAATGTAGTCTATTTTAGAAATGCTATGCAACTCAGATGTTCTAAAGAAGAGCGGTAAATCATGTATCATTTTCAGAATTTTATTTTGCGTTATCTGTAGTTTAGAGATGTGAGATTTTGCACAATTCTTCCAAATTGGAGCTCCAAATGTTAGTAACTGTCTAAATATGGTTTTGTATATAATAATTTTGTTCGTTTTAGACAACCGAGATTTTCTGTTAATAAAAGGATATAAAATCCGAATGTTTCTGTTGCATTTTTGAATAAGATAGTTAATATGTGACGAGAAGGTAACATTTTTATCTAGAACTATTCCCAAGTATTTTAGAGTATTTTCCCACGGTATGTTTTGTCCTTCGATAGAAATTTGTCGATTTGGCGAAAAACAGGATTTCCTTCTCCTGGTGAAAAAGGCGGCCTGAGATTTTTGAATGTTTAATTTTATTTTCCATTTATCAAAATATTTTCCCAACATAATATTGGGATTCAAAGATTGAGTCATAATAGCTGAATCATCAGCATACATGTATAAAGAACAATTTATAGGATGAGGTATATCATACATAAAAATATTGTACAATGTGGGACTCAATACTGCGCCCTGGGGAACACCCGCTGGTATTGAGAATATTTTAGATAAGGACTTATTAATTTTGACTTTGAATGTCCTATTTGTAAGGTATGACATTAAAATTTTGGTAAGGTAAGCTGGTAGGTTAATTTTATGTAATTTGTAGAGTAGACCTTCGTGCCACACACTGTCAAACGCTTTTTCGATATCCAGAAGTATAATTCCAGAAGACACCCTTCAATTATGATTTTCACGAATATCCTTGACTAGACGTAATACTTGGTGATTCGTGGAATGCCCACTTCTAAATCCAAACTGCTGACAAGGCAGTATATCACCATGAATCAAATATTCGTTTATTCGATCAAAGGACGCGCATTCGAAAATTTTGCCAAAACTATTCAATAAACATATTGGACGATAGTTTTGTGGTAATGAACAATCCTTATTGGGTTTTGGAATTGGCACAACTATTGCAGTCTTCCAAATCAAAGGGAAATAACTAAGTTTTAGGCACATATTTAAAATATAAGTTAAAAGAATGAATACTGTATTCGGACATTTTTTAAACACTCTATTGCTGATGCCGTCAATTCCTGGAGATTTTTTGTTTTTTAAATTCTTAACTATGCGTTTAATTTCGACAGGTTTTATAATTCTTATTCCAGAGAGATCTATAGTAGTTGAGACGGAGATACAATTAATCGTTGATTTAACTTCTTCTGTAGTTGTTGCATCGCTAAGGTTGTTTGAATTCATATGTGAATTGTAGAATTGCTGCGCAATACAGTCACTCTTTTCAGAGTCAGTAATAACTAACTTGTTATTTGATCGTAATGGAGGTAAAAAACGCTGTCGATTTTTGATCAGTTTCGTAATTTTCCAGAATTGAGGTGATGAATCTTGGAAGTTAGAAAGTAGCGTATTCCACCTTTGATTACCAAGTTCAATTATTTTTCCCTCTATATTTGATTTTAGAATTCTGTAATATGTTTTAAATGCTGAGTTTCCATGACGTTGAAAGGTTCTTCTGACTGAGTTTTTTATTTTTATTAGAGTTTTTATTTCATCAATCAGTTGTAAATCATTATACAATTGATTAATGCCTTGTTTAGGGGTTGCTTCACGTTCAGCCGTTTGAATTACTGTAGTAAGCAAATTAATTTTTTGCTCAATAATATCTGATGAAGTTATTTCAGCCATAGTTGATGAATTAAGATTCAGCTGGTCACAGATAACCTTTCTAAATTTTTGCCAATCAGCTTTACTATAGTCATATTTTAGCTTTATTTCAAAATTTAAAGATACTTCAGAATCAATATGACAAATTACAGATAGGTGATCTGAGGCTAAATCATCAGAAGTAGCAATAGACGTGACAGAATGGGGCTTGTTTGTAATTAGTAAATCTAGAGTAGATAGATTACCATTACGAGAAGATGGAAAAAACGTATGTGTTGGTGGAAAAACTAAAGAGAAATAATTTTTGTTAGTTCTTCATACAGTACATTCCCAATTTTATTTGCTTTTGAGCAACCCCAGAATCTATGTCTTGCATTGAGATCACCACAAATAAAATAATCTGAATTATTATAGTGCGTGAGCAATCTAATATCTCTTCTAAACAACATTAATATATTCGAATTAATTTTCTGCCGTGAAAAATAACATCCAATGAGATTAAAGGAGCTGGAGTTATTCTGAACATTATTCCAATAGCTTCTATAACATCAGTATTCAACCATGGAAGTAATGTATGTTTAATGTTTTTTTTTTATAAAGATACAAACACCACCACCGCTCTTCTCAAGTCTGTCAAGCCTATAACACTTATAATTAGAGTTTTTTAATACAGAATCCGTTGATTTCAGCCACGTTTCATTAACTAGAAGAACATCCATATTTTCGTATATGTAGTAAGAAATTATAAGTTTCCGTGAGTTTATTTTTTAGAGCTCTAGCGTTCCAAAAACATATTTTTAAACTATTTTGTTGTATTATCATAGCAATATTTGAAAGAGAATTCAAAAATAAGCTGCATTTCTGCACTTTATTTTTACATTGCATTATTCTAGATAACAATTCACCTACAATTTCAATAATTTTATTAGGGGTAAAATGATTATTTATATTCACCGTTGACCGAGGCGGGTTCCACACGCTGTTAAAGTTGATAGCATCAACAGTTTTGTTAAATAAACTGTTCACATTCATCTTCGATGCAGGTAAACCAGGATAGTTGTTGTTGTTGTATACGGGTGGTTGCTTTAACCTTCGTTGTGTCTTTAAACTGACGGTTTTTAGCGATTATCTCGTTCTATTTTAATTTATTTGGACATAGTGGATGATTGGATGAATGTGGTCCATTGCAATTTGCACATTTATAATTTTTCTCCTGCTCAGCAATCTCCATTTTTGGAATAGGGCAATCAATTGTTTTATGTGAGGATCCATACATCATAAGGCCTTTTAATTTATCGAAATCTACTAAAATATATGAAATCCCGCATACTCAACACTCTCTGTACAAATTCGAAACTACTAAACCTACTCCAATATGACGTTGCATAGACTATTGCAGTACACAGCTATTCTTCCCCATTTTTTGAAGACGCTCGTGCATTTTCAAAATAAGGAATTCCTCGGAAATTCAATGGATTTCTTGTTGAACTATCGTAAATCTACCAAATTTCCATTTCATATTTGTCAAGTTTAGATGAAATGTATAGTGCTGGAAAGAAATTTTTCTTGAAATTGTTACGCAAATATTGGCATCTTCGGATTTTGTTTTCTAATGGCTGAAAACATTTCCGCAGAAATGATTTGATTGTTTATTTGGCGGTCTTTTATTTGGCATCTAATTCGAAATAATTCGAACCACAGATAGGGAACTCACAAACGGTTAAGGTTAATAATACAATTTAAAACAATTTTTAAAAATTTTTAAATAATTTAAAATCTATTTTAAAAGAACAAAAACTTTATTGTTCAGTTACAAAATGTTTTTTCTTTCTATATCGTGATATGTGATATTTTTAAAAATTGTTTTTAATTGTATTATTATCGCGTGATAAAGACACAGCAAAACCAAAATAATAATGGATCACCACCATTATTATAATACTTACGGTTAAGGTTAACCAATTAATCTAAACTTTTCATTTAATCGATCCGATAATAACCGATCTGAGTGCCGATTATGTATCTCTCATTGTTTACATAGCGACGAGTTTCGAGAACTCAATTTATAAAGACGCTATTGTAGGGAAACATAATTATTTATGTACGCGTTACGAGAGCTGGAAATATATTGCATAATCACGTTTTGTCGCAATTTTGAAAAAAAAATCTGTAAACTCGTTTAGTACTTATGTATGTATATAATAATAAACACACCATCAGACGTCCAATTTTCGGATAAACATTTTTTTCAATAAAATTTAATTTACCTACCTACCCTTATAATAATTGCCTTAATAGGAATTACTCGAAATGTTGCTGACTTACAGGTCCATCGATAATTCTAATTTTATTCGAGATTTTCGGAATATTAGAAATTTCTTGAGAATATTGCGATTATTTTAGCTTAATCGAGTTTGTTCGATTTATGTCGAGATTTTTGATAAATTATAGGAAGATTTTAGATTATTTGAGGTTTGTTTGGCACGGAGTGTAATGTAGTAGATATTATTTAAAATTTTAAAGATATTTCGATAGCGAATAGCGTTGAGTGGCGTTTGAAAGCAAAATTATAACCAATATATATTCAATACTTTCGAGAATATTCTAGGTTTTGCAAAATCTGCTTGATATTTTTCAGATTAATCGAGATCCTTAGTGGTTTCTCGTTTTTCAAGATTATTATAAGATTCCAAATTTATTCGAGTTTTTTGGGAATATTCGAAATTTTTTGTGAATATTTGAGCTATAGTTTTTTAGAAATGTAAGACGATTCAACCATTTCGAGATTATTTGATCATTTCGAAATTTTTCGGGTTTCTCAATATTCCTCGAAATTTACAAGGGTTTGCACTGCACCATGTTACAGGATTAGTGATTTTTCCCGAAATTTCCATAGCATGGTGCTATAGACTGATTAACTTGGAGGATGTTGAGTTAATATTTTTGGGGAAGTATTTCAAATTTTCCAGGGTTGCTTATTATCGAGATTATTTTTGAAGATTTGTGAGATTTTGAGATTAGACGTTTTTTCGAAATTGTTGCAGATTTTCCAAATTATTCGAGAGATTTTGTTTTTACTGAAAATTTTTCCAAAGTTCCCAAAATAAATAATTCAGAGAAGTAAAGTTGTTATTGGAACAAAAATTTTGAAAACAAATTGTTTTTGACCATTTGAGGTCGTTTAAATCAATAAACTCAATAAAGGCTTGGTCGAGGTGTCGTTTTGGTCGAGGTGTCCCAAACAAGGTCATTTCCTTCTATATTATAATTTCACTTGCGCATGCTCAATTAAAATCCTTTTTCTGCATTTAAACAGCGGCTACATAGGTACCACTTTTGCTTGTGACGAGGTAGTTGATGAATGAAAATAAAACGAAATCTTAAGTTGCCTAAAAATTGGTAGTTGTGTTAGAACTTTGTAGGACCCGTAAAGAAACAGATAAAAAGAAGAGTTATGGTTCGCACCAAAAATTTGATGATGAAATTGAAAAATTATCTTTGCGCGTTTATTTTATATTGAAAAATTTGAAGTTCTTTTTGTGCATGCAGTGAATGCGTTGCGTTGCATTCACAGACCACCCGATTCTGATTGGAATATATAATCAAAATACATAAAATGATAGATATGTTGAGATACACCCTTGAATTAAAACAAAAATTGTTCTAACAAATTTATTTTATTTTTCACAGTACAAAGACTCAAAACTCAATGTAAAGAAAGGAGAAGCCATATTTGTTTTATGATTTAAGAAATTAGTGTTGACATATTGACATTTTAATTTATACCATTCAACACTCGCACTTAAATTAAATTCTAACTCCCATTCCAAGTCGATGAGCATGATGCTTACTCTGAGGTAACCCCTTAGTCAAAACATCTGCTGTCATCTCATCCGAAGATAAATATGATATTTTTACATCTGATGCCTCCATCCTCTCACTCACGTACAAAGTGATGTTTCACATCTATGTGCTTGGTCCGAGCATGGTATACATCATTTTTGGCTAAAATGTTCGCATTCACATTATCACAAAAAATTTCAATCGTGTTGTTTATTCCAAACTCTCCATTTAATTTTCTAATCCACATAGCTTCTTGGGTTGTTGCTGCCACAGCCATATATTCAGCCTCTGTCGTCGACAATGCAACAGTTTGTTGCTTTCTTGTTGACCATGTAATTGCGCCACCACATTTAATGAACACATAGCCAGTTATTGATTTACGTCCATCAATATCACTATCCCAATCAGAATCACTATAACCTATAACTTCAGCGTGATCTGATTTACAATATTCCAGCTTCGCAGACATTGTTCCTTTCAGATATCTAAAAATGCGTTTAACCGCGTTCCAATGCTGTTTCCCCGGTTCATTTGAATATCGACTAATCAAATTCACCGCATAAAAAATGGCTGGTCTAGTGCCTTGTGCCGCATACAACAAACATCCGACAGCCTCTTTATATGGAATATTTCTCATCTCTTCGATTTCACCTGTTGATTTAGGTGACATTGCATTATCTAATTTCACATTGATATCAACTGATTCTCTTGATCTAACCATAAAACACCTTTGTCGCGATCTCTAGTTATTCGAAAACCCAATATTGATCTGACATCTCCAATGTCTTTCATGTTGAACCGGCTTGAAAGCTTATTTTTCAATGTTTTGATTACAATCTTATCTTGGCTGAAGATAAGTATGTCATCCACGTAGACCGCCACAATTAATTTCGTCTTTTTGTCCCATTTAAAATCGATACACTGATCTGCCTTTGATCGTGTTAACCCGAAATCTTTTAATGCCTTATCCAACTTTTGATTCCTGGGCCATCCGGCTTGCTTAAGTCCATAAATTGCTTTATTTAATTTACACACTTTACCAGCGTGATCATCATACTGCTGTGGTTGATACATCAAGACATTTTCCTCCAACTCTCCTTGAATAAATGCCGTCACAGCATCCATCTGTTCGATGTGCATATTATGCTCTACCGCCATTGCTAACAAATAACGAATGGAGTTATATTTAAGCTTAAGTTTCCTGATAATCAACCCCATAACATTGAGCACAACCTTTTATCACTAATCGCGCTTTGTAGTGAACACTACCATCCAGGTTATGTTTTGTTTTAAACACCCACTTGCCCACTTGGAGCATCTATTAATGTCCATGTTTTGTTTTCGTTGGTTGAAGTTATTTCTTCATCCATTGCCTTTTTTCAAAAACCCGAGTCTCCTCGACTTAACGCATCCTCCACAGTGATCGGATCACCTGATTGAAGCATTTCGACCGAATAGATAAAATCATTCATTACATTAGGTTTGGGTTTATGGCCTGAACATCTTAACAATTCAGATGATATAATCGCTTCATCAGGTATGTAATCCTCATCATCGTTTTCTAATCTCGGGTTCGACTGTTCAGAAGACAAATCATCCTGCGATTCACACAATTCTCGGACACCATCGACACTTTCATTAACATTGTTGCTCGTTAATAACTGTTCGATTTCTTCCACTGGAACACTTATTCCCTCCATTTTTGTATCGCCAATTTCATCGATGTCATTTACCATTGGCATAAAAACGGTATCGTTCCATTGCTTATCGAACAATGAAGAATTGAACATTCGATTTGATTCATCAAACACTGCATCTCTAGTGACACTTACTTCACCAGTGTGCAGATTATAAACACGATAACCCTTTTAGGTTTTACTGTACCCAACCATTATGTGTTGCTCAGCCGAAACCAAATACTTTGAGAAAATTTAAATTCACATCTTTCCCAGTCCATAGCTGCTCTGGTATTTTACCATTTAATGATGACGTTGGACTACGATTTATTAAGAAGACAGCAGTATTTACCGCTTCAGCCCAAAAACTCTATGGCAATTCCATATCAAATAACATGCAACGAGCTTTTTCTATGATTGTTCGGTTCATTCGTTCTACCAATCCATTTTGTTGTGGGTTGTATGGTATACTGGTTTCATGTTTGATGCCACTTGCACTAAACAAGTTTTCAAATTCTTTACTGCAGAATTCACCACCATTATCCGAACGAAAAACTTTGATTTTGTTGCCAGTTTCGTTTTCCACAAGAGTCTTCAATTTTTCAAATACAGAATAAGTTTCACTCGTTCTTTTAAGAAAATAAATGAATGTTTTATGTGTGTAGTCATCTACTAATACGAATATATACCTCGAACCGCCTAATGATTCACATTCGATTGGACCACACAAATCACCATGCACTAATTCCAATTTCTTACTCGATACTGTTGTCGAAGACGGGAAAGAATTCTTATGTTATTTACCTCGTAAACAAATTTCACATTTGTTATATCACTCATGGTACACTTGAAAATTTGTTGAAGATATTTGTAGTTTGTATGCCCCATTCGTCGATGCCACAAATCAAGATCAACACCTCGAAAAACGGTATCAATTTTTTGAGTTTTTGACATATCTAATTTATACAAATCTCCCACTAGTGTCGCTGTAGCGATCAACTGATTTGTTTGGTTATCAAAAATTTTACAACCACTGTTATCAAAAACCACGTTTTTTCCATTTTTTGCAATTTGACTGACAGATAACAGATTTATACTTAATTCAGGAACATGAATCACATTTACGTCTACAAGTTTATTCCGTTTGTTAACATTAATTTCCAATTCACATTTTCCGACTCCATCGACCGATAATGTTTGATTATTGGCTACACGAACAACTCTATCCAACGATTCCGACAAGGAAGATAAATATTTCCTGTTATTTGTCATATGAGCCGATGCACCAGAATCAATAATCCACTCATCACTTGTCCCAAA
This sequence comes from Tipula helvola, assembly GCA_963556165.1. NCBI lineage: Eukaryota > Metazoa > Arthropoda > Insecta > Diptera > Tipulidae > Tipula > Tipula helvola. Next base: position 106,734,685 of record OY744482.1, read on the forward strand.
ATCACTCGCACAACGTACTCTTATCACCAAACGATTGTTTTTTGCTTGTGCATTTATTTGCAAAATGACCCAATTCGTTACATTTGTAACAATGAATTTTCTTTTTCTTTTTGTTATTTTGCTGCACCGTCAATGACTTAGCTCATCCTACACTTTCTGTCCCTTCCTGTAACAGTTTTGATTTCACATGCTCACCAGTTATACGCGTACCGGAAATTTCCATAGCCATAATCATTGGCTTAAATCTGTCCGGTAAACCAGCTAACAAGAATGTACCAGTCCATTCCTCAGAAATATCAAATTTAATATCATTCAACATTTGCGTTGTGTAGTTTCAATTGTTCCGACATATTCTTCCATGGATTTACACTCAACCAACTTTGTTGTGATTAATTTTCTCATTAGTGTTACCCGTCGAGATAATCCATCATCTTGAAAAACTGATTTCAGTTTATCCCATACTTGTTTAGATGTATCAAGATTACGAATATGAACAAATATATTTGATTGAACACACATGATTAATTTCGCCTTTGCTTTGACATCTGCTTCAATAAGTTTTTTCTTTTCAGGTTCAGTAATTCCAGCCGCCTGTGCCGCCTCGGGATTTTCAATGCATGACCACAATCCTTCATGCTGTAAGTACGCTTTTACTGCAAATTCCCAATTGTTGTAATTTTCTCGTCCAACCAATTTTTCTATTGGTACCATGGATGATGACGCCATATTACCTCGTGTTTTATTATTTTTTTGTTTGTTTAATTTGCACAAAAAAAAAATTCAACAATTTATTTTAAGCACTGAAGTTACTAATTTGTACACAATTTATGTTTCTTCGTGATCTGGGCCCATAACCTGTTGAGATACACCCTTGAATTAAAACAAAAATTGTTCTAACAAATTTATTTTATTTTTCACAGTACAAAGACTCAAAACTCAATGTAAAGAAAGGAGAAGCCAATATGTTTTTTTATGATTTAAGAAATTAGTGTTGACATATTGACATTTTAATTTATACCATTCAACAAGATACACCTTGGCATTGAATTTTTATTCTACCAGTAATCTGTAAAAAGTCTAAAATGCTGAACTTTTCTTACACCAAATTAATTTCTTTCATCACCTATTGAGTCTAAGAAACTCATCGCATGCTTTTATGTTTGTTTTTTGAAAATGGGCAAGTTAGGCCTATAATCGGTATAAGTAAAAAATTGTTAGCAGGTAATTCTAGATCTTAAATAATAATTATTAGAATACATAAAGCTCAATTTTCGTAAAAATTATGTTTCGGTTAATTTTTAGCTAATAAAATTAAAATGAGTCAATTAAATACGAATGTTTTACTTTCCAATTCGTATCGTATTCAGAAATGGTCCCCCAGAAAAACCCCCCAGTTGACGTATATTTGCGTATATACTGAGAACGACTGATAGGAGTGATTATACAGACCACCGAAACTATCAAGTAAAAAAGAAGAGTAAACATACCGGTTAAGATATATGCAGATGAAAAACGTGTTCCAACCGTATATTTTGAACGACATCGGTGTGCGCCGCTCAGTTTTGTTTTGTAATTAATTTGTATAAATTTAAATAAATTAAAACCACTACGTCACATGAATTAATTTTACAAATAAAAAATGAAATTGGTGATTTCTAAAAACTTAATCAAATGTAGTTGTGCCACCGGTAAAATTTGACTTTTATTAGTGTAAGACAGAGAGATAGTAAAAGATGGTGAATGTGTGGCCCCAGACGAAACAATAAAATATACCAATTAATAAATAAATAATTAATGAATATTAACGATGTATACATTTTGATTTATACAACATACATGAGTAACGAGTGCATACTGTTATATTTAACGTACACAGACATAATATCGCTATATAAACACAAAGCCGGCACATTTTTTTTTATTATATTGTATTTGTATTTATTTTAGCAAAAACATTTTTTTTTTTCATTTGTAGAAATATTTTTTGTAGCGAGTTGCTTTGCTGCTAGTAACAAAAACACAAAGTAAAGCCACGAGAGCATGTTAGTTGAAAATTTACTTTGCAAGTGAGAGGTTGGAAAAAAAATTTTGTCACAAAATTTTTCCTTTTCCTTTCGTTTCGTTTTTTTATTTTAATTTATTATAATTTTAATAAATTTTTGTTTTTATTTTCTGTGTTAATTTTAAAAATAGATTTTGTTAAATTTTAAATTTTTGTTTGTGTATTAAAAAAAAAAAAAATAAAAATATTTAAAGTACGGGGTGATTATAAAATATTTTTTTTTTAATTTATTTAAATTTAGTTTTAAATTAGTATAGTTTGCTATAGAAAACCGCAAATTAATTTAATTGTACATAATTATATGAATTGTATGTGAATAGAATTCGTCGTCGTTTTGTATCCATACGTTTTTGAATGTGTTGAATGTGAATAAAATAATTTTTTATCTTATCAAATTCTGATTTAATGTTTGAAATTTTGTTTTGTTAAAAAAAATCGTTATTATATTGCACGTGCTAAAAAGCTCTAGTTATTTATTTAAAAGAAAATTACAAGAATCATAATTTAGTTTGTGAACTATGTAGTTTACCAGTACACAACGAGTGTTGTGCAAGAGTTGTGTGCTCGAGATAAACGAATTTAAATAATTTGTTGATATACTTACATATGTGCGATGAATTATAGAGTTCATGAACCATAGCTTTACTATATATTCATTATTGGGCTAATTACATTTATATAGTCCTATAGTTAATTTTTTTTTGTATATATTAAAAAATTGTAAAAATAAAATTAAAACCAGTTCGTTTTTGTCTAAAATCGTTGGCTTGGAAACAGTATTGCATCCGGTAATTTTGATCAATTTTGTATATTTTGTGTATGTACAGTGATTTCTTAGATGTTGAAGGTTCTGCCCTTCAAAAGTGTAATTTTTTAAAAGTGCGATGAATGAAAGTGCATATGTTATGTATAAAAAAAAAATGTGAGTAATATTCCACTTCTCTAAAAGGGTGTACATAATTATGTTAACAAAAAAACTTGTCCCCTTTCTATTTTTGGTAAATAAGATGCAGCATGTTATTTTAAAGCGGAAAATTCGAAGAAGCTTAAATTATTGCATTTTAATAAAAACACAATAAAAATTGGTTTAAACTGGTTATTTATTTACAACACTCACGATCACATCATAAATGATATTGTTTTTTTAAAACGAAATATCACTTTTAATCCGAATCCGATTAATACTAGAATTATTTAGATGTTTATACTTTTTATTGACTAAATCTTAACATGTAGCTATAAACAACAATAATCATTAAGAATAATTAAAATTAGTTAAAACCAATTAAGCTCAGTTAACTGTTTACATAGTGTTTTTATAACACTACTTAAAATTGATTAACTTGAAATTTGTTCCCATAATAAATCATAAAGTTCATTAGGCAAGTTCATTTGGTTACTAGCCGCCGAGTATAAAAAAAGATTTTTTGTTAGCCGGTTTTGTTAAAACATTTTATAAACCAGAAAAAATTAGCGCGATTTATTAAGTATTCAGATTTCTTGAGAATTTCTTTCTCTTTCATATTTGAACATTTGTGTTACCATCTGCTCTGATATATGTACATACTTATCTTCTAAAAGTACAATCACGTTTGCCCTCTTTTATTTGCGATTAAAGACAATCTCCTCTAGTTGTTGTTAATCTTACAGCTTGCTTATGACATGTAATCAAAGTTAAATAAATTCAGAAAATTCGCCAACATTTAATAATTTTGGAATTTCAAATATTTTAAGTTTAATTAATTTGTTGTTCTATTGTCGCACAATTAACCTAAATCAAAAAATATGATCTAGGCCTATTTTTATATTTTTTTATATTCAATTGACGCAAAAAAATTAATTTTGAGAAATCTTCCCTCTCGATTATTTTTGCCAAGTAGTATCATCAACAAAAAATTTTTAAATATCAGCCAAAACAAATCATCGATCGACAAAGCAAACAAAACAATAGCATGTGTTTAGTATCATAAACGCAACTACAAAAGATCTTGTTTCAGAAATATCAATTCGGAATTTTCATAAAATGCCATAACAAATTTCTTGTTTATAAAAAATTTATCAATTTTTTAAAATATGCAAAATTTTAAACTTTTAACATTATTTGACGGAGAGGCACTACATTGGGTAAAGATTTACTTTGCAACATCCCGAGCTCGATGGTAGCAAGAAAAAATTTGTCACAAGTCTTATTAGCTTTTCCTATACAGGGAAAACAAAAATTTGATTTGGACCAAGCAGATCCTCTAACACATTTTCTTCTGAATCAGCAAGAAGATCTGGGACAATTAACTCGTATTTACAAAATCATCCGGTAATTTAACTGTTATATAATTACCTACCATGTAATGCACCTCACTGTTTTCTTGTTCCTGAAGACGTAATGCGTGTTTTAAGGCATGCTTGTTTGGAACGTCTGAATTGTTCTGACGTTCCTCTAATTAGTATAGCCCCCAGAGCTGGACACCTTATAAATCCATATAGGCTTCAGAATTTGCTGATAAATTAAGTTCGTTCGTTTTCTCTTTTCTCGTGTTCTTTAGACTTTAACTTAGCATCACTTAGCATCTCTTTAGACTTTAACTTAACTGTAAGAGTCATACCGAGAAATTGATTTGAACGAATTTCGTTTCGTTGAGGTGTATATGCCATCGTTTTGTCAAGTTACAAACCACATTAGTGATACTCTTTATTTTACTGGTTACCTCTTCAATATTCTCTCCAAATGCCATGATCGCTATTTCTTCAGCAAATATTGCAATGGTTGCTTCTTCTGGTGTTGGTATAGGTCTCTTGTATATACATAGTTGATACAAAATTGGTCCCAAAACGCTACCTTACGGTATTCTCGCTGAGATTTTTTCTAGGCGCAGTATTCCTCATCATACTTTACTCGAAAGTGTCTATCAATTATATACATGACTGGGGTGTTGTGAAAATATTTTGGTGTAGTCCCTCTACATTTTGTAGTTCAACCCCTTGTGCCTTCTTACTCTATCAAATGCTCTAAAAAAAATACTTCAACATACTTTTTCCACTTTCCAGCGCGACTTTGTATAACCATTTTAGTTTGTGATTCTGGGTACTTGTCGCTTTTTGTATTCAGTTGCTTCATTTGATCAAATATTAATTTGTTCATGTCGCTTTGTTATAGCGTTGATGTTTTTAAGGATATTTTCAATTTTAACATCATTAGTTACAATTGGCTTTCCACCTTCTTTCCCTTAAAATATTTGTGCGAGTGTTTTATTTGCTGTGTTTATTGGCATTGAGCTTCGTATCTCAGCTTTCGCTGTTTTGCAATTTTGTGGCTGGCCCTGGTCTTGCGGTGGCTTTCTATAGTGCAGTTTCGAATTTTTTGGAGTTGGTTTGCTTCTTCATACCCTTGATAATTATCGGAATGTTGTCCTTTGTAGTTTATACATTTGGCTGGAATTTTTTTGTTTAGTGTTCAGACTTCTGTCTTGTGCTTACCAGTACATTTTACTCATCGTGGGTCCCACTTGCAGCGTTTCTGTATGGTTACGACCTTGACACTTCTTGCACTGCGTAATTTTTGTATAATTTTTGGTTATAGGTTCAAATTTTAACGCTCATATTTAGAATTATTTTTATATTATATATATTTTGGACATTTTCTTCTTTGTTATGTAACGGTTTCATTACATAAAAAGCGGTAGGCCTCTTTTCCTAATGGTAGAACTCCTATTTCATCTTATTTAAGGCCGTTACCTTATATTCACTCTCCGTTACCGACTCAACAAATATTGAACCGATGAAGTCATTAGCAGATTCCTTCATAATTTAAATCTTAACTGCTTTAACCGTTCGAAAATCCAACAAGTGTTGAAAGTGACCAATAGATAATTTGAGAAACACCATTAAATTAAATACCATAAGCCTCCTTCCGTTATTTTTTGACAATAACACCGGTACACAAAAAAAAAATTCTGAACCCGAGGTCTGACATGTCAATTCTTATGTATTTTGATGCGCTGAATACGAATCCGACGTCCGTTTTACTACTCCATCACCCACCAGTTTTCGACAAAAGCTCAATTTTGGGTCAAAATCGTTTCCGGAGTATTTTTAACCGCAAAAATGAATTCCGCAGTTCAAATTTTTTGTGATACTTCAGTAACCCAAAAAAAACCAACTTTAGGTCAAAGTGGCCAAAAAAATTCCAAAGTAATTTACCTTTCTATTTTGGTTACTAATGGCTTTTGATTAAACCATTGTTAGAAAGTCAGATAAAGAAACTCATACTAAAACCCAGACGCATAACTTACACTGAAACTCAGACAATCAAAGTGTTACTCAAACCGAGACGTAAAACTCGCAGTTGAACTATGACAAGCAAACTGAAATTCAGAGAGTATAAGTTAGAAATAGAAGACAAATAAGACAAATTCGCGGCTTGTGTGACTTAAACAAAGTTACTGGCAATAGGAAAGTGAAACTTAACTAAGAAAGTTTAGCTGAAACGAGTTCCGCTGATCTTGCTGCAGTTTGGGTTTGTCTGCTCAAGATTGAGTTATAGTTTGTTGCTTTTCATCAACTTTTTGTTCATTGGCCTATCACGAGCGTTCAAGTAAAGTTTTATTGATGTCATTTCTTGCGTTATGAAGTGAATTTCTACGTGTTTTTCTCAGATTTTTTCTTCATCTCTCTTGAGTATCCAACAATAGTCCGCTAACATATCAACCTCCCACCTTCCCTGATATCTCCTTTCCATTTCCCTTACGTCCTGGTGGAAGCGCTCCCCTTGCTCTTCACTATAGTCGCCTAAATAGTCAGGAATCTAATCAAGATGGGAATCCAAAAAATGGAACTTAAAGTTCATAAGACATCCCAATTGCCTGAAATTTTGATTTTCTATCAACTTTGTCACAATGTCTTTGTAATGCTCACTTCTGGTGTTTCCTAAGAAGTTTTCACAAACTTCTCTAAAACTGAGCCAGGCAGCTTTCTCCTGTCAGTTTTGGAAATTATTGTGCTATATATTAGAAACATTGACATTCTTGCTTAAACAGCCCAAGTTGTTTGTGTAGTGGAGAGAATTTTTGGGAGATCTAATAAAGTTTCTTCAACTACATTAGGTTTTCCTGGCTGAAGACAGTCTCTTAGCGGTCTCTGTTTTTTAACGTAATGGTTTTCTCGGTCTCTACTATTCCAGAGACATTTAAAACAAGGGTACTTCACAAAACCAGGCTGCTACCCTAGCAGTTTTGTTATAATTTTTAAATCCCTACAAACTAGCCAATTGTGCTCCGAGTACTTGATTTTTTGCAATTTTGATCCAAAATTGGGGTTTGTGGAAAACTGGTGGGTGATGGAGCAAAACGGACATCGGATTCGTATTCAGCGCATCAAAATACATAAGAATTGACATGTCAGACCTTGGATTCAGAATTTTTTTTTTGTGTGCTGGTGTAATTAGTGCCACGTCACCAACACATACACAACTCCTTGCAATAATAACACTCTTTACCGACAAGGTTGGTCATCTCATTCACTCAAATATCGATTCAACAGTTTCCATATCATAATTTTGTTGACAAGCATTCTTCCAATGGAGTAGCCTTTTTAAGTAAGAACCGTAGTTGGAATAAGAAAAACAACGTGAGAGAGCGGAAAAGGAGATTTGTGCTTATTCGGCCATACTCAATATTAGAATTTTACAATTTTTGGCATGAGCTCGTTAAATTTTAGCTATTTCACTTTAAAATTTAAAAAAAAAACAAAATTTTTGAGTAAAAAACATTGTACAAAATTATAACATTTTGATTGATTTAATTCAAACAAAACTCAAACATAATCTGAAAAAATGGAAAATTAAATTCAAATGTGAAATTTTTTAAACATAAATTCTGTACTACTGAACTGCTAATATGTATACAAATTATAAAAACAAATTGGTTTTCTTAAGTTCTTGCGATTGAGAAAAAGACCAATCATATACATACTTTTGTTATATATCCGTCCCTCTCCAATTAACCACCCTTGAAGATTTTATACGGGGAAAAAATTGTTTTCGGCCTGAGCAATTGCCTTTTATAAAAAAACATGCTTGCACAACAACACACGAAATTTTAGTACAACACATAAAACAACTGAATATTAGCGACATTTCATTTGCCAATTTACAACAACAATGCTATATAATGAATTCAAATTTGGAATTCATCGAATTCCTGCTGAGTTGATGGTATTGCAATTCCAATTCCATTTTGTAGTTACTGTGTTTGTTACCAGAATTTTCGTGTTTCATTTTTTCTGTTTTAAATGTTGTCCTTTTTTTGCACTTTTACCAATAAACTAATTTTGAAGAGGGGAAATTTGTGATGCACATGTTCGACAAAATTAATTTTTGTCTATCGTGTTGTTACACACTAACACATACAAATATATTCTCATTTCACTCTACACTACTCTTCACTCTACAGGAAAATAAAAATTATTTTACACATACATCGACAAATAATGTAATGCAAAAATACACGTGAAAATCAGCACTGTTGTTGTGACAACACATCTAGGTGCTGAAAAAATACACGTGAAAATAGGCCCAATGAAATTATTTAATGCGCACCGGCGCGGCCGTCTATGTTTTTGATTTTCAAAAAACAATGAAAGTATGTATTAATATCAAATACTACCAACTTTTGAAAATAAATCACGAGAATTGGTTGATTATTTCTTTTGACCAAATTTGAATTCCAATTCCAATTAATTGGTCAAATGAAATGTCACTAAAATCTTTTGCTAGTGCTTTGAACATTTCTAAAACAGCTAAAACTTGTTTTACCAAAGCAATATGCAAAATATATCAATGTCCCCAGTCCCCACATATACATTCATAATGCACATATATAAATAAACACAAATTTTATTTTGAGAAAGAGGAACTTTAGGTGTAGCCAGCGGGCTAAAATCACACTACAAAATGTAGACCTAATCTGTCAAAGTAGAATAATCTTATTTGTAGGCTTTAAACACGCTTAATATAAACATATTTGTATATGAATAGCGGAGGCTCAAACCAAAATGTAGAGTACATTATCTATTTAGATAAATAGACTATGTATATTTTTTTATTGAGACAATGCATCCAGCGAGTAAGGTCTGAATTTTTTAATTCGCCCATATTCCGCCGGATACGCCATTTCAATTCAACCAAAAAAACTACCTCTACATATAATAAGGAATTTGTAACCGTGTATACAATTTTACAATACGTTAGTAATTAGATTTATCTGAATTTTATATTCATCCAAGTACAAGCAATTATATAATCCATGCATTATTTAAACAAAAAGCATATAATTGAGGGAAATTTGCTTTCCCTTGGCATAAAACCATATTCCGGATGAGGATAATTTCAATTTGAAACTTTTAAAACATTTAAAACAAAACAAATTGACTAAACACATAATAGAACAAATTTTAAATTTAAAAAATAAATATTCCACTTACGGAGGGGACCAAAAATTCGTCCATATCCATTGAGCGTTCATCGTGCACCCTCTTAACACAGGTGATTTTGTCAATGAGAAAAAATGTAACGTTGATAACCCAGTTCGTATTCAACATTATTGGACGAATCTTCGAAAGGATCCAAATCCATCCTACCATGTTGATGGTAGTAATCTAATATATGTATGTGGGCTTTCAGGAGTATGTACATTGACTGTTATCATTTCTAAAGCTTCTTCGAGTTGAAAGCTAGGTTTTCGGAGAGTGAATTAAAGCTTGGTTTGTACAAAATGTATATGTATACTTGATTGGCTCACTGGAACCCAAAGAAAATCAAAAGGAAATGTCAGTTAGAAAACGTAACCCTTAGTACCCAACAATTCGAGATGGTTAAGTGTTCCAGTTTTCAAAATACTTCAAAACAGCTTAGACTTGGGATTCCCCATAATTTATTTCTATAAAATTATCATTTAACAGCAGATTATAATTTTTAATTAGGTGTGAAACATTAAGAATACAATACATAGGTATATCTACATAGATATGCAAATCAACCGATGTAGTCAGTTGTCTGAAATAAATGAACTTGAAATAATTAACAGTTTGATCAATGCTGATAATTGAATAAAAGTTTTAACTTTTGCAATAATTAAGTATCTGACATTGACCGAATTTGGATGAAATATTGGAAAATTTTCACATTGCCTGCAAAATGCACATGATCGGTGTTTCACTACCACCAGACACTTGTAAAAACATCCGAGGCCAAATTTTGTATAAAAGGCGAGAAGTGACTTTATGTCTGTTTTTTTTCGCTCATTTGATAAACCAATGTTGATTGATGAACGTTTGATGTCGTTCGATCAAATGATCTCAATCAACACTCTCTCTTTATGTCTCCATTTCATCCACGTGCCTTGGTTGGTAAGAGACAAATGACACTTGAAATGGAAAGTCGGTTTATTCTATTTAACTTGGATTGTGAAAGGAGTACTGTATTCTTAGAAAAAAACAAAATTAAAATCGCTTCTCACTGCACTTTCGAGCTTATTTTGGCTATCTCTCGAACTCATTCTCCAGATAACTTTCAAACCCATACAATACAATGTGGCATTTTACAGATTTTTAGTATTTAGTAGTTGACGTTAATTATGAATTTTATTTCTATTATGATTATTTTGGCTTAGATGCCCCTAATTAAACATTTTAGAAAGAAAAGTTGTTTAACAAGAGTTTTGCCCCAGTCTGGATAATGTGTCCATTCAATTTTAACAAAATTACAACTTTGTTGTTGAATTTGATGTCAAATTGTTATAACTGGATAACGATAACGACACGGACCTATTGAATGTACTGTTCAACTTCAGTTTATCGGCATTTGTAAGGTTTTTGGTGAAAGTGGAGGATTATTACACGGCTCTCTTTTATTTAAAAAATATTTAAAGCTTTAACTTTCGATTTTTTCGAAATCATTCTCAAAAGCGTTATAAAAATATTAAATCAAAAATTGTTTACAAAGCAGACATAAAAACCGATTCATGTTCCTTGACTAACGGCTTGATTTAGCAAGGCTAATTTAAATCGGAGATTGCCTAGTATCAAAGCAACCTTGATTATACAAGCCATAATCTAAAAAACGAAGCTTTTATAAGGGAATTAGAAACGAGGAAAAAACCAAAATTTCCATAGTAAAACACATAAAACATATGGGAAATCACTTTTTTTGCTAAGACAAACTTGTAAATGAAAACGTTACAAATTCTTAATTATGATTTCTGAAATATTTTCTTAAATGTTTGAATTTCAACATATATAAATCTCGTTTAAGTAAATCGTTTTCATTTTCTTGTAATAACTGATTTATTTAAACCAAAATATAAAAAAAGTTCATAACAACAGCTTTCTGGTCAAATTAAAATAGAAAAGCTTACTACAAAACGTGTGCATTAAGTCAATATACATAGATGGCAGTGGGTAGCAAACATTTTGAAAAATCGTAACAAAAATTGCGACCTGGGGAAATTTGAGTTCAAAAATTGCAGGAAAAGCAAAACAAATTCAGAAAATATTAAGAACGTGTCATAATTGTGTGATTAAATAATTTTTTTTCGTATTTCTCTGCTAACAATTATAGACATCTAACGTACACTAGTAAAACTAAAGATAATTTAGCAAGTATTATTTTAATTTGTCAGAGCCAACTTTGATGTATTTTTCAAAATGAAATTTCGAAAAATATATTTTAGAAATAATTTTATTTTAATATTTCTGCAATTAATATTTACTTAATACTAATATACCCTTCTTGTATATTGCTGCTAAAGATATGTAGAATACTTTTGTATAAAAATTTTGTAACATTTTTGCTTTTTTCATTGCAAAACTTGAAGCTAAAAAACACCATTTTTACTATGAATTCCTAAGGAAATCAGTGAAAAGTTATACCACTAAAAAAGCTCCAAAAAAATACGTCATAATGATTATGGCTCTATACTCTAGAAGGCTCTGATTTAATCCACTAGAAACGCTTTTCACATCCGATTAAAATAGATCGTGAAAAGTTGAACTATAAATCTTTCCATTCTATTAGAACCATTCTAATTAGAACTATAAATCTTTCCATTCTATTTAACCAAAATTAAAACTGCTATTGAAATTCATATCAAATTCTGATAATTGGTTAAAAATGAAAACCTAAATTAGTTTTTATCGAAAATTTAAATTTTTTGATGTTTCAAAGTTTAGTTAAAATGAAAATATTTTATTTGAATTTTCTCTTAATTCTGAAACTTAATAAATTTCCGACTTTTAACAAGAATTTTAAGATTTCTAGAAGCATAATACTTAAAGGATCAGTATCTGTAATGCTTGATTTTCCATGATATTTTCAACATTAGTTTCTGGGGCATCTTTATTTAGCCTGAGCCGATAATAGGTTCCAAGCTTATAAGATTATGTTTCATTAGAAATCTAGTTTCCAAGGATTCTTGTAATGGTAAACACCCTTCGTGGAGCGGAAACCAAAAGCTTGAGATTATTTTAGGACCCAACAGTTTTATATACTTAAGATGGTGACTCATAAACATTTCTCTTGAAGAGCGATAGGAATTCATGAACCAAACCTCTTCTAACTGAAACATCTTATAAATTATAATTTTCCAGTCTTTTAAATACCTTCCGTTTGATAGTCGCTCCGTGCTCATTCTAAATAGAGCATCTTATATTGGGAATCTCTGTAAATAGCGATGACACTTGTTTGGCGGTTTTCTTATTGATAATGAAAAAAGTATTTATTATTTTCACAAATATATATTGAATTATCTTAAAAGTGCATGTAGGGTCATTGATTTGCACTTACAAGCTAATTTCAAAGGAAAATATCGTCCCTCTAGTAATGAAACAGCGTATAAGAAAAATAGTAGTTTTAAAATAATTCGTATTTAAATTTTTTTTGAGAAAACTTTTTAAAATAAAATCTTTTATTTCATAGACAATTAAATGTTCTACAAAATAAAAGATTTTATTTCAAAAAAAATTTTCAATAAACAATTAAATGCGAATTATTTTAAAACTACTATTTTTCTTATACACTGTTTCATTACTAGAGGGACGATATGTTTGTGTGTTATTAGAGATTTATACTAATAATAGACTATGAGTCATCCTTTGAAAATAGGTTAAAATGAAATAAAATCTCACAAAATTCTGAAATATTATTAGCTCTGAAAATGTATGAACTTTTTTTAACCGTTATAATTAAGATGTCTCTATTTTATCTCCACATTTTCCACGGCGATTTCATCTTGATTTATTATACTATAAAAGTGAAGAATAAAAGCATCGAATATATATTTAAGTTAAAATGGGCACCTGTCAAACTTGGATTTTTCCATCTTTCAAAAATCCCACATGACAAATTTGTGTGAGTTGGTACTTATTCGATATTCTTTGAGGTGTATACACAATATGCACCTACATTAACACATTAAGATCACACACTCAGTGACGTCAGTGTTAGCTTGTATGACGTAATTTCGTTCTTTTAAAGGAAAAGATTCAATAAGCTTTTAACGTAAAGCTTTCAGTTCCTTGGGAAATTTGGGAAAATTCGATTTTCTAAAAATCATTTGAACGTTTTATAGAATCAGCCTCTAGATTGTTGTTGGGAAACTTGAACTGAATATTTTTCTACGATAGCTATTGACAATTCACAACAATGTACACTAGAGTCTCGAGTTGCGTCGCTAATACGTTCCACAGAAAATGCGACGCAACTCAAAACAACGCAACTCGGAAACCAAAAAAAAATTGTTTTGAAATTATTAAAGGTAAACAGTTTTAATGCGATAACAAAATGCGACGCAAATAGATTTACAGTTTTACAATATTTTGTGACGCAAGTCGAAACGACGCAAGTCGCATGATGCAACTCGAGACTCGAGTGTAATCCATCTCCAGACATAACACTCTAAAGAGGCTGATTTTATAAAAACTTTCTAATAATTTTTCAAAAATCGATTTTTTCAGATTGCCCACGGGAAACTTAAACTGAAATTCTTTCCTGCAATAGCTATTGACAAATCACATAAAAACGATTCATCTTCAGATATATACTCTAGAGCAGGGGCGTCCAAGCCAAATGAGTATTTTTGGCAAATTTTCAAAATAACTAGAGCAATAAAACTGCGACTAGAAAAAAAGCCAAATGAACAACGCGGTAACTACACTGCGCCAATTAAAAAACGGAACAGAAATTTTCTTCTAAAAAATTTTCAGATTTGAACGCTTGTATCTTGGTGAAATAACACCTTTCAAAAAAAAAATTTTATTTTTAGTTGAAGGAAATTTTGTTTTCTTTTGGATACTGGAAACCGTTTTATTTTATTTTGTTTTTTTATGACTTTTCTGAGTAAAACAAAAAGTGTCTAAAAAAAAAAATTTCCTGCTGTTTGAAACTGTAAACGAACTTGCTCGATATTTCATTCAAAAATCCAAATCGGCCATTTTATAGAGAATTAAGAAACCTTGCAAAATGATACTAGGAAAATTTCTGTGAGTCCACTTCTTGTCAAGTTATTGAAGTTTTAGAGAAAACGTATCAAAAAGCGTAGAAGTAAATTTTTTTTCTTGTAAACTTAGCACTCTACGATAAAATGTTAAGTCACTTTAACACTAAAACTTCAATAAGTCGACAAGGAGTGGCCGCACAGAAATTTTCCTACCTAGTATCATTTTGCAAGGTTTCTTAATTCTCTATAAAATGGCCGATTGGGATTTCGGAATGAAATATCGAGCAAGTTCGTTTACAGTTTCAAACGGCAGCAATTTTTTTTTTTAGACACCTTTTGTTTTACTCAGAAAAGTCATAAAAAAACAAAATAAAATAAAACGGTTTCCAGTATCCCAAAGAAAACAAAATTTCCTTCAACTAGAAACAAATTTTTTTTTTGAAAGGTGTTATTTCACCAAGATACAAGCGTTCAAATCTGGGTATTTTTTCGAAGAAAATTTCTGTTCCGTTTTTTAATTGGCGCAGTGTATTTATGTTTCCATAGCCACAGAATTTATTACTCTGGGGTGAGTGTGAACACCCACCGCAATTTTTATTCTATTTTGAGGCATGCGGCCCGCGGGCCGCATGCTGCAATATGTAACAACTATTGCGGTGTTCTTCACATCTATTCCGGAGTGATAAATGTTTTGGCCCTGGATACATAAATAATTACCGCGTTATCCAGTTGGCTTCTATTCTAATCGCAGTTTTAATGCTCTAATTATTTTGAAAATTTGTCAAAAATACTCATTTGGCTTGGACGCCCCTGCTCTAGAGGCTAATTTTATTTCAATTTTTTGGATTCTTCCGATTTTCCGATATTATCCATGAGTAGGTCAATCAAAGTTTTCCACGTATATTTGCAAAAAATTTTATTGCAATCCATGTATCCTGTTTACTTTCGGCTGATAACCACTAAACTTTAAATTTTCGGCTAAAATGTTGGTAACATAATCTGCATTATCGACCTTTTGTTTTTTAATAATAGCTGTTATATTGCCATTTAGTGTTTCAATCGTTGCTGGTGCATTGGTGCTGGTGCACTTCTAGCAAATTTCATAATTTCGATTTTGATGGGGTATAGACCAGGTCTTTGTGGATGTTGCTATTTCTGACAAATCATGGTGCGTTGACGATGTTTCTTAGCACTTTATTTTGGAATCGTTGGAAAATATCCATGTTGCTCTGCTTGGTACATCCCCACAGGCTTCAATATTTGCTTACAAAGCAGAAGCTTATTAGTGATTGATAGATGAGAGTTTCTTCCTAGGTACTAATATATTTTATTGTATTTTAATCCCAACTCGTCTGTTATCTTTTTAACACGAACTTTCTCTTCTTCCTTCTAATAGTGGTATTTCTTGATTATTTAGATATACTGATTAGTGTACTCTCTTGTTCGTAAAGTCAACATGTACAGATTTAGCCTCATTTAATTTTACGCGCCATTTTTTTGTCCAGTTGTATACTTGCTCTATGGCGGTTTGTAATTTCACTGTTGTATCTGAGTTATTGTTACCTACTGCCAAAATAGCTGTGTCATCGGCGAAAGTGGCTATCGTGTTGTTTTGTGGGATTGGAACATCTCGGGTGTATAGTAAATACAGCAGGAAGTGGCCCAAGTATACTTCCTTGTGGAACTTCTGCTCTTATTTCCTTAAGCTCAGAATATTCATCTTCTTGCTTAAGCCTGAAATATCTTTCCATTATATATGATTCCAGTATTATGCTGTAGTGTTCAGATAGGATTAATTTGAGTTTGTAGATTAAACCTTTGTGCCAAACCTTGTCAAAAGCCTGCGCTACATCAAGGAATACTGCGGAACAAACTTTTTTCTTTTCTAATGTCTTCTCGAGGTTATTTTTTTCAATTATTAGTTTGGGTCTTTTTAATAGTAACTTTTCAAAGAGTTTAGACATTATCGGCAGCAACGATATAGATCTAAATGATGTTATTGGATGTGGCGGTTTTCCTGGTTTGGGAATCATGATAACCTCAGCCACTTTCCAAAGTTTTGGCACATATTTTAACTTGAATGCTGCTGCTGTAGCTGCTTTATTATTCTCCGGTAATCAGGTTAAACCCTGGTGCTTTCTTTAATTTTAAATTGTTTTTAATTTCGTTTGCTGATGTAGGTGTGACATCTTCGAGAACTTGTATTATGTTTTCATCCGATGTTTCTCGTAATTGATATTCATGAGGTTGAAATATTTTTTCAAGATGATTAGCAAATCTATCAGCTTTCATGATGAATCGGCATTATTGTCATTGAGTTTTAGTTGCTTTCCAGAGCGAATAATCCGTATTACTGTCATTCGTCCGTCAACTTACTTAAGTAGAAATTAACTGACTCATTTTTTACTTGCTTATTCTCTTGTTAATTGTTGAATTTTTTTTTTTGTCTTGTGAAGCTCTAGTTAGGTATCACTTTTTTCTGAATTTGCGTTTATCCCTAAGGAGATTTCTAATTTCTATTGGATAGTTATTTCCTTTGGGCCTTGATTTGATTTCTGGAGTACTTGCTCATGCTGATTGTTGAATATCCGTAATGAACTTTTCTACTTCTATGTTCAGTTGATCCATAGTTTTTAAAGAAACTTTCAAAAGTATTCTTTGTTAAAGGTGTACTTTGAAACTTTCCCAATCCGTATATTCGTTGGTTAATACTAGATTATTCACTTAGATTTAGGACTATTGGAGAATGGCTTTCCTCAACTTTCACAAAATTATTAGAAATATTTTTGGTTATAAAAAAATCGATCAGGTCAGGTATTTTTCCTGGGTCAGTTGGCCAATATTTGGTTTTCCTGTTGAAATGGATTCGCATCCATGTTCTTTAATGGCAATCAGTAATTATTTTCCTTTAGTTGTAGTTAATCTAGAACCCCAGTGAGTATTCTTCGCATTGAAGTCACCACCTATTATGAACCTTTTTCCCAGACGCTTGAAGAACTCTGAGTATTGTTTGTTTTTAATAGAATGTCTTGGTGGACAGTACAATCCTGCCACAACAATAGGAAAGTTGTTGGCTTTTATATAAACCAATGTGGCCTGAATTTCTTCTTTTTCATACATACTTTGCTTCTTCAAAATGTTGGATATTTTTTTTATGATGACTGCACTTCCTCCTCTGGCTGAATTATCTGCGGATGAATGGTGTGATATATGCAATAGCCTTTAAATGTTATGTAGAATTGCTTAGTAAAATTTGTTTCCGGAATAAGACACACATCTATATTCTTAATATCGAGGACTGCTTCTAGTTCTTGCTGATACCGGAGCAAACCATTAGCATTCCATGACAAGATTTTTATTGCGCTGTTCATTTCTGGTGGATTTGGGTTTAGCTCCCAATGCTCTATCTTCCAATTTTTGTAGCCTCTCATCAAATTTTGTTAATTTCATGAGAATATCTTGTAATGTTTGGCTGATGTCTACATCTATCGATTTTTATTTTAGCTGGGGTATATTGACTATGCCTCTTGTTGCTTCGGCATATGTAATACCTTCAGTTCTTAGTTGGCGGCCAAATGGTTGCCTATTGTCTTGTTTTGTCTGCCTCTCGTATCGATTTGCCTGACTATACATCTGAGTTTTATTCATCCTTTGGATTTTAATTTTCTGAATTTCCTTTGCAACAATACATCCTCCATCCATGCTGCTTGTAAATTAAGAATAATAATGCTTTGCTGATTTATCTTATCAGTTACTTTATGCCATTGTTTGTATAAAATTCGCTCTTTTTCTGGAGCACAACTTTCAAGGTCAAATCCTTCACTATATAATTATATGAGGTTGTTATACCTGCTTGTTGGAGTGCCGCTTTTGCGCCCATATTATTTTCGAATTGCCCCATGTTAAGATTTTCAGATGAGAAATTAAAAATTTTCTCAGGAGATCTAGCAATTTTTTCTCGCCTTTGGAATGGGCTGCTTATTATTTCCATATTCTTGTTATTTTGTGTATGCAAGGATCGGCCCTCCCTAGAATCCCAAGATCCAGTCTCATCAAAGAGTGAATTGCACAATATTTCCATTAGTGTACCACCTGGGCCTGGGGTATTTCTTCCTTCTGTTTTGTTCATTACTTATTGAATATTTATCTTGTAATCAACTCGCCTTTAGTATTTAGCCGATTTTTAAAAAAACGTTGCCCGGGTGTTACCACGTGGAGGTATACTAGATACATTTGATGGTCACTACATAGTCGCAAGGTTGGAATACAGTCCACAAAAGTCATGGATATAGACCAGTGATCGCAAATATGTGGTACGCGTGCCAAACTTGGAACATTTAGAAATTAGTCCGGCACGCCAGAAAAAATTTAAATTTGGAAAATCGACCTATTTTACAGTTATTCTTGCAAAAAAATGGATAAGACGTTTTTAAAGTTTTGATAAAGTCCAAAGGTGATAATTATGGTTTAATAAAAAAACGAGGGATTTTTGAACTACGCGGGCTTGATGTCCAGTTGTTACAAGTTTTTTTGTTGTATTGATTCACTTGTCCCTGATGTATCATGACATTTGTAGCTATATTGGATGCTTAGTTAATTGTTGCTGTCGAAGAGGTTCTCGGCAATTAAGTTTTTGGAAAAGGAAGAAGTCGCATGCCATGGCCGGCAAATACGGAGGCTGAGACGGGTTAGCCCCTTAATCTTGCATTACAAAATGTTCCACTACAAAATGTTGCATTACAAAATCTTGCATTTCAAAATCTTGCATTACAAAATCTTGCATTACAAAATCTTGCATAACAATTTCCCGTACATTTATAGAATCGCGCGCGCGATTCTATAAATGTACGGGAAATTGTTATGTAAGATAACAAATCGCATTGACAAAATTAACAGTAGAATTTTGCTTGAGATATCAAAAATCAAATGTCCAGGATTAAATATTCTTAACCAGAATATTATGTTGAGATATTCTGGAAAATGGTGATTTCCATTTTAATTTTAATATTAAATCTTCATTAATCAGAAACGAAAATTTAAATTCTGGAAAATGAAGATAATAGTCGTATTTTATTTGACAATTTACAACAACAATTGCACTATTGAATTCCTCAGTAGGAATTCATCGAATTCCTGCTAAATTGACGGAATTCAAAATTCAATTTCTCGTGTAGTTTGGCTACTTCGCGCTCAGTGTGCTAGACCACATTTTTTTAGTTC
This sequence comes from Tipula helvola, assembly GCA_963556165.1. NCBI lineage: Eukaryota > Metazoa > Arthropoda > Insecta > Diptera > Tipulidae > Tipula > Tipula helvola. Next base: position 106,754,449 of record OY744482.1, read on the forward strand.
TAAAGGTTGGCTGTGGGAAATTGTTTGTTATTTTGACTATTTATTTGGTAATTAAGAGGAAAAAAATATTTAATAAATACGCTAAATGTAAACAAATCCACATACCAATATTTTATTTGCGAAAAAATGTATTTCGCCACAAAAAATTCCAAAATGCTACCAACCTTTGGAAACCAATCGAATTCCAAACAATGAATTCCACGGTCATATTGTTTGACCAAAATTGAATTCCAATTTCAATTCCATTCCTTGGTCAAATAAAATACGACTTAAATCTTCTTTATCCAGAATATTTTGTTGAAATATTTTGAAAAATGGAGATTTCCATTCTAATTCTAATATTAGCCGTATTTCTTGACGCATAGTTATCCGGATCACTATCTGCACAATTTTTTTTATTTTTTATTTTTTAATTATATTGAACTTTTATGAATACGCAATAAATATTATGTTAGATACTAAAGACAGCTACAGATACTAAAACTGCAAAGATTTTGTATTTGCAAGATTTGTACTTGCAAGATTTTGTACTTGCAAGATTTTATAACTGCAAGATTTTGATTTGCATGATTTTTAAAAAATGCAAGATTTTGTACTTGCAAGGTAATGTAATGCAAGATTTCAGGGCGCTCCCGGCGGACCTGAGACATCATAAAGTTGTCGATTTAGGCCAACAATTTACGAACCAGCAGCGAAGTGTAACTTTCAGGTAGTACTACCTACTTATTATGACTGCCATTGAAATCGAAGCTCACTGTTGAGCATAACTTTCATATTCTTTCGAATATAACGAGCTTTTGTCGGTATTGCCTCTACAGGAAGCTTATGTTAGGGCCATTAGGCTTCAGTTTCGACCGTACACTGCTGTTCTACCACCAGTTAAGACCCGTTCGACCAGTTCTGGATCGTCATTCCACGACTTCTCAGCAATTTCCTTTCGGTACTGCTTTTGGTCGAAATACAACAAACCGCGTTGTACACTTCTTTCAGATTCTTTATTCCAGTTTTTTTCACAAGTAAAAAATCGCCGAGCACTCCAAACTACATATAACTTATCGACAGCTAAAAATTCCGCGTGTTTTGATCAAACATTCAAATCTCTCGCAAAAACCTCTTGATAAATCATCGCAAATTTTACGAGTTTAGCGATATTTTATTCATTGGCTTAAATAGTTTTAGTTCTGCGTTTGGATTAATTACAAGAAACCGATAGCCAATGATAGTTGTCACTAGGGTGATCAGGTCAAAAGCAACTTAATCGGAAGGGAGTCTGAAAATTTTTGAAAAAGTAGAACATTTTGACTTAAAAACCCAAGACAGCTTTTAAGTCTCGAAATTTGTTGTCTTTATAAAAAAATCTTTATAAAATTGGTTTGGTGTTGACGACCATCCATTGATTATAAAACAAATTTCTAGTGAAATTTCTTCTAGGAAAGTTTCAAAACCCGCCGCCTCGATTCATCATTTGAGTATGCCGCAACTAATTCATTTATAATAAAATATGTTGGTAGGTCAGATAATAAATTCCAATGGAATTGGTGCTTAATCGCAGAAGTTCCGTTTGGAGCAGGGGTTGAGTTTCTTACATAAAACATGGCCAGTATTCAACAAATATTCCAAGACACTGCTAATTGTATTTTGGTACATAAATTTAAACCTATTTATTTTAATAAAAAATTACTACTGAGATTCGAGACGTAAAATCGATTCTTTAAATAGTTTCTCCGGCCATATCATCTGGGGTCGGATTTCTCATTTTAACCAAAGCTGAAGTTTAAGAAATATTGCGGAACACCCCTAATGAAGTCAAATGATAAATTATATTCGCCAAATTTATTTTTACATACTGGCCAATCTAGACTTTCTTCTCAGTCTCCAGCATCAAATGTAACAAGCATGTTTGTTGACGGATTTTAATGAAATTTTATATCTGAAATATTTTGTAGATATTACAAATAGTTCCTAATATAAAACCTATTATTTCGTGGCCTGAAGAATTTTTTCGGCCTTACGGTTGAGCTGGGATCAGATTTTGTATATTGAAACATGGCCCAATGGTATGATTGTATTTTGCAACACTACTCCTACTAATGATATTATGGTCGATATCATAAATCAAAAAGTAGATTTGCCAATTTTGGTTTTTCATACACCAATCTAATCAATTTTTTCATCCTCCAGCACCAAATGGAACACACATATTTTTCGATATATTTTTATTTGTATGACTGTAGAGTTTAATTTCGTATGCAAATTTTTATTTTTCTGCTCCTTTGAGTTTTTGAAGAGTTAATCAAAATAGCAGAGAAATGCGATTAGGAGAAAGGTTAATTCACGCGAAGAGATTTGGAACTGGAAGTTCGAATGAAGATCTTATGTATATTCAAAATCTCGGTATACATCATCTACGGCAACCTACTTGCAACGCAAAAATTTGCGTTGAAAAACAAAAGTAAAAATCTGGCGTATTATGGCCCGATTCTGATTGATAATGTAATTCTGACTGAAATCAAAAAAATTAACAAAATTTTAAACATGGCTGTTTGAAAGATGGCTCTTTAAGGTGATGCTCTATTCGATTTTGCACGTACGTTTCAGATTGCCTTCGTAATCAGACACACTCGTGATGAATTTTATTCCAATTAGGTCCTTTATAATTTCCACTTAACTTACATATTTTGCATCCCATTACGTCTAGATTATTATGACCATTTGGTATTTAGTTTAGTACTTGTTATCATCGTACAACATCATATATGTACAATAATATTTTCTATCATTAATCATTATAAACATGACACAATTTAGTTTCAGATTAAAACTTTATTATTACGAAACATTCTAATCCATCAGATTGAATCATACACACATATTTTGGGCATAGTTGAGGTGAATGAGCGTAGGATTAACATGTTCTTAAAAGTATTTTTATTTTCGTCTAGCCAAAACTCAAAATCACTTATATTTTGTCGTTCCATACGATTACAGATGGTCTCATTATTATTATCATTTCGTCTATATACGCGCGCTTAGTCATTAAACCTTTGACATTACTAATCATTATGTATCCGCCGTACATTAAAAATTCCCCATATATAGTTACCCACATACATAAACCACGCCGATATAGATTCAACTGGTAATTAGTGAACAATATCATGTGTTTTTTATGTTTTTTATTATGTCTTATTGATTTATATTTTTAGATAATTTATTGCAATGTGTGTTAGTGTTTTCGTATAGGAATGAATTCTAATTGTTAGAGCTATTTTTAGCCAACGTCACCATGTGCGGTGTGAGGGTGTATACATATTTTTATAAAAAAAAATCGTTTTGATGTTACAAATTACTTAAAGTCGGATAGCATCACATACTCGTGTACGTTATGTAAATATCACAAAATATAAAAGAAATTCTTAAACTGTGCCTCGATCACGGACTTTAAGTATGATGCACATTTATTTCAAATTTTAATCAAAGTTCATTCAACACGTAAAAAAATGTTCAAAGCTTTTTGATTCGTTAGCAACACATTGTATACTGAATCATTCGCGGACTTTAGACTAAGAACTGCTGCACAGAATAAAGTGAGAAATAATTTTTTGGCATACATAAGATGAATTTATGTATTCGTCATTTCAAGGTTAAGCGAATCGTGCTTTATACGTTTTATAATAATAAGATGAGTTCTATTAAATACTATAAGGTTTCCAATTTACATACATACATACCATTATACAATATTATTTTAAGTGTTTCGTGAAGAACCACATTCGAAAAATGCTAATTTAAAACAATTAAAATTATGTTTAACGAGTTTCTTTCAACGCTTAAATATTATGCTAATGTATTCTGCAAAGTATAAACAATTTTTTTATTTTATTTATTTACAGATATTATTTATAGTATATAGTAATTGAATAACAAAAATGTCGTTGCGAGGCTTAACAGGTAAGAAATAATTTTGATTTTTTAAAGTAAATAAAACTATAAAAATAACACTTCCGAGAATCATGTATACGTAGATAGTTATGATGAAAGTGATTAAAAATATGATTTTTATGATTTCGGAAGAAATACCGACCGGTCGGTAACTACATATTTTACATACTCTTCAATTGAATAACTTTTTGTAACTTTCTATTTTTGTGCGTCAAGCGGTTATTTCATTTTAAGTGGGTTACAATGTAAAATTAAATTTATTTACAAACACTCGTAAGGTTACTAATTTATTGACATAGATAAATTTAAGAAGTATAAGTTGTTAGAAGCACGTGTGGGCGCACTTGTAGCTGCCGCGCCCCTCTGCCGAATACATAAAGTAAATTATATATCTTTATGGCGTGTTTATTGATGTTTTATTTAGACAACATTAAAAAAACGCTTCGTAAACACCGGCATGAGGCCAAGTGACACAATATAATAGATTAACACTTTTATGTGATAATATTTACGCTAAACAATTATTAATGGTAATGTAATCTGAACTAATCTCTTGGAAATTTCTAACGTAAATCGTGTTGAATAATTTATTAATAAAATTGTAGAAACTTTTGTATATTTAGCTTCAGTAAACATAAACATAAAAACGTATTTTATATCAATTGCACAGAGTAGTAGTTATTTGATTTTTCTGAAAAATTATATTTGAAACGTGATTTGAATTTAGATTCAGGGGCATGGTGTTTCAATTTGAAGAATTACGTCATTATATTGTGTGATTTTAGGGAGTTTTTCGAAATGCAGGCTAGTTCGGCTAATTAATAGGTTCAAAGTAATCAAATTGGTTGGAACGCACCAAAATTCCGTAATCAATGCCACAAAAGGTCCAGGTTGCAAACAGGAGATAATATCAAAATTCAGAAATGCATCCTGCCGCCTTATTAAACTTAATGAGCTAGAACTAAGGGATCGAGAATAACTGTTCTAAATTAATAGATTTCGAGTTAAGCGATTGGGACCTAACTATGTCCAAAGCTGAACAACTGCATACGAACTGAATGGGTAAATTTTAAAACGGCCATGACCTAAAAGAGTAGCGGCAAGGCTTTAAAGACAAAACAAAATTAGACAGGGTTAAATTGGGTCTACGAACCAAATATTTAGCCAGACGACAGGTGAAGGTAGCAAACTATCTCTGGCTTAACTCACACAGAGCTTAATCGCTTTTTAACCTTAATTTCTTCCTAGTTCTAGCTTTAGCTAACGAATCGGCACTCTCATTGCCCTCGATGTCACAATAAGCAGGAACCCACATTATCGAAACACTGTTGTTCGGTAAGTTTTTACAATCCCTGACAACTTTGGAAATGGTCAATCTAACGAATTAAGAACGTATTTACTATCTGTACTACTAATTCAAAGCCTCAATTAGAGCATGTGTTAGTGCAATTGTTTCCGCTTGAAAAACCATGCAATACTTACCAAGATTACCGAAGGGGAAAAGAAAGGCTGTTAATTTCCTCACAGAAGTTTTTCCAAGATATTCTTAAGTGGATCTTAAGCTCTTCTTATAATTTTTTTTGGATTTTAGGAATCTATCCCAATTAAATTGCAGATTTGTTGTTTTAGCTTTATTCTTCAACTTTCTAGTTTAATCCCTTATCCTTTTAAGGTCAGAAAGGTTTGTTCCAAGTATTTTGCTTACTAACAAGTATATCAAGCATATCAATCACTTCGCGTCGGGCAAAAGTTGTTTTGTTTAGTGATCATGATGGGATTTATTGTAGCACATGAAAAACGATCCGATTATTATAGAGAGCCATAAACCGGTTCTGAACTTTTCAAAATGTGCTAATAAGTTTTTACCCTTTGGGACATATGTATGTCGAACGTAGGGTGAGCGTTTTGATTTTTTGAGTATTTCTAACGTAAACATTTTATTTAAAAAATCTAACTCCAGCCCAAGAAATTCTTCATTACGTGATTTATTCTATTTTGGATTAGGAACTCTTTATAGAATCGACTTCACATCTCAGATATAAAATTTCACTAAAATCCATCGACAAATGTATGTGTTCCATTGAGTGCTGGTGAAGGAGAAAATTGTCTGGATTGGCTTAGTAAAGAAAACTAAAATTGGTAAATCTAATTTTTAATTTATGATATCAACCATAATTTACTAAACCTTGTAAAATATTCCTTGCCGTGGCCCTGTTTTATTTTAAAAATACTGATCACAACCAAACATTATGGCCGAAAAATTATTCAGGCCATGAAATAATAAATATTATATTTAGAACTATTTATAGGATTTCCAAAATATTTTAGATGCAAAATTTCACCTAATTCCATCAACAAACGTGCTTATTCCATTTGATGCTGGAGACCGAGAGTCTGATTTAATGTATCGACCAAATATCACTGGCTGTGCTCTGCAATATTTTTAGAATTTGAGCCATGGTTTAATTAAGAAGGGACTTGCATTACGGAATCGTATTTAATGCTTAAAGAATCGGCTTTGTAAACGAAATCTCAGACATTCATTGACAAACGTGCTTATTTCTCTCATATAAAACACAAAAGTTTCTTTGGCAAATCAAATTTTTGCCAACTTCCGCGATTATGCACCAATTCCCCAGAAATTTTGTATATGACTTAACCGACATATTTGATTATCAATGAATTAGTTGCAGCACATCCAATTAATGGTGAATCAAGGTTGCGAATTTGAAACTTTTCTAGAAGAGATTTCACCACAAATCTATTTTTATAGCCCGTTGTAGTGGGTGGTTGTCCCCACCAAACCAATTATTTCGAAACTTAATAACTGTTCTGATATTTTAGTTGAAATGTTCTGGTTTTTCAAACTTTTACAGTCTTCGCCCAGGTTTAGTCATTTATTTGAACCGATCAATTAATGTATGCTAAAAAATGGAGCTTCGTCTTTGACGTGATTCTCTCTAAAACTATCGACCTGAAACTTAATTTAAAAAATTCACAAATACGAATCAAATAACCAATGACTTAATTTTTGAAATTTCAAAATAACGAAAACTCAAATAACTACAAAAAATGCGTATTGAAATTTTATCAGTACGCAGTTCTTATACTTACATACTTCACTTTTAGTAATTTCGTAATCAAGAAATAAAATAAAATAAAATTCATATTTTATTATTTTATTTCCCCGATACGCCGCCAAAAGAGATTTTGAAGGTTGATTTACCGCAAACATATCCAAGGCGCCGGTAATTTTTTATCAAATGTAAAATAATGCTTAAGCGTTCTTTTTAGGCGAGGTGTATTATTAGGAGAAGATTTCTCTGCGGTTAACTCGATATTTCAGACCTTCTTTTCTAAGGCAATACGAACAAACCTGTGAAACAATTGAATTTGACAATTCTCATCCCCTTTACATACATAGAAACCACCTACAGTTGATGGAAATCGCTTATAAAACTATGTTATACGAGATATGAAAACGCTTGCTTTGAACACAACCACTTCAAATTCAACCAATGGGGATTAGAGAGTGCCCATAATAGCTGTATTTTCAAGAGAGAAAGAATAGAAAAATACAGAGGCCAATCTCTCATAATATATCTACTGCCAAAAAGTAGAAATATCATTACCACCTCTTTTCTTTACCCCATAGTTATACAAATCTACCGACTCTCAGAAATGAGAACCCTCCTTGAGTTCAATTATGTTGGTAGTTCGGCTTTCGTACTGAAAAGTTAGGTCTATTCATCAGAATCAAACTACATAAATACAATTCTCGCTTAATATATTAAGTATCAAGCAGAACATACTGACTTAGCGAATTATATTCACTAAAATCAAAGAAACCGAAGGAGAAACATCATTTGTGTATGTATTTATGCCCACACGAATGAATAAGAAGTTAAAAAATTGTCTGATAATCAAATTGATTTTTCGGCTTTATAATAGACAAAATGTTTTATTTAAGTATGTCATTAACATTCATAAAAACACTAAAAATTGGTTTTTTTATTTCAGTGAATATAATTCGCTAAGTTAGTACGTTCTGCTTGATGTTTAATGTATTAAGCGAGAATTGTTGTTTTCTAGTTTGGTCGTAGCTACCTAATGAGTAGATCTTACTTTTCAGGGTAATGATATTTCTACTTTTTGCCAGTAGATATATTATGAGTGATTGGCCTCTGTATTTTGCTGATTTGCCGAAAATACTGTGAATGCCTTACTACAGTACTAATATATTGTCAGCAGTAATATCCCAAGGGCATTGATAATTTCCCGAAATAATTTTATTATATTTTTCGAAAGCACGTTGCTTGGTAACAGCCCGAAGCCGTAGGCTGAGGGCTGTTACCTAAAAGCAACGTGCTTGAGGAAAATATAATAAAATTATGAGGTATTTATCAATGCTCGAGGGGTATTCGACGAGAAAATTTTTTGCATTTTATTTTATTCTAGTAGTAAGGCTGCTGGATTGAAAATTGTACTATGAAAGTGTCATTTTGAAACAGTATTTATTGTAAAATAAAACTATAAATTCTTTTCATCTAGTAGCCAGAGTATTTTTTTCTAAAATAGCAAGCCTATTAAATCGGTCAATTTCGAGTCACGTGTACAAAATGAACCAATCAAAATAACATTACACTGATAACATCCCTAGGGAAATTATCAGTGTAATGTTATTTTGATTGGTTTATTTCGGACACGTGACTCAAAATAGACTGATTTAACAGGCTTGCTATTTTAGCAAAAAATTTTCTATAATAAAGCCGAAAAATCAATTTGAGAAACATTTCACAAGCAAGTCGCAAATTATTTTTTCGAGTTGAAATAAAACAACAACTAAAATTAGGAATGAATTAAATAATTGCGAGCAATTGTTGTTGTAAAAGTCTCATGGAAATATGACTATTGTTGTTGTAGTAATTTAGAAAATAAAATAAGACTTTATTGCGATTTGATAGGATAATCAAAGTTTTATTTGCCAAAAATTAATTTATTTTACACGTAGAATAGTTCGCTATGGCGCCATATCAAATGGACGCCTTTTTCTGTATCTCGCGGTCATTTTAGAATAACAACTTCGTAAGATCTCAACCGATGCGGACGTTTCAATTGTTACTCAATCGAGCTTGTCGAACTCGACAAATTTGATGTCAAATTGAAAAGAAAATATGAACATTTGTAAACTTTTCCAAATGCATTGAAATTTAAGATTAAATTGTCTTTTGAACTATTGTTTCACACACCTTCAGTTATTATTAGCATTTGACGGCAACAAGCTCCGAAAAAAACACAAAATCGTCTGGTTGTATTTGAACAGACTGGTAGAAACGAAGCACTATCGTGTAATAGAAAAACGAGTAAATTACAAGGATTACAAAACATTGATGTTGACTTTAGCCGAAACCTATTCCGAAAAATTAATAGTCAATTATTAGACTATCCTATCTACTGTTTAAATAAAACAAATCTATATTTGATAACCGTATCTATGTGTTCCAATTATTTTATCTTTTATAACTTCAAATAAAAGTACCTAAATGATTAAAATTCTGTGTGTTGTCGGGTTTAATTTTACCTACGACTGTAGGTTGCCAAAATTTTAACCAATTCACTCAGCAAAACAAATTTTGGTATTTAGAAATATTTCACCACGGTAAGAAGTTTCACTAAAATTTTTCAACATATTAGATCTATTCGCCAAACGCAACACGACTCACCAAACTTAAAACTTCACTTAAAAAACCAATGCCAATTTTCTTTAATTTGTCACAATACTTTTTGTAACATTTTGAAAAATTCACTTGATCCCAGAAATGATTTTTAGTACTAATAGTTATGGTCACTATTGCTGTTTCTTATTTCCAATCTAATCCATCTGAGTACAGTAAAGCTTTGTTAAAATTAAAACACAAAGCCAAAAAAAAAAAATAATTTGTCGTTTGTTACTTGATCCTGCGGTAGATTCTGATCAGATTCTGAGCAAGCAAGTGAAAATGTAATTTAGAAGGAAATGACGTTATTTGGGTCTCCTCGACCAAATTTTTGTAGTAGGATTGTTTAGGGCACATACACATGCTCGTATAAGCTTTTTTCAGTCTATTGGTTTAAACGACAGCAAATGTTCAAAAGCAATTTCTTTTCAAAAATTTTGTTCCAATAACAGCTTTGCTTTTCTGAATCATTTCCTTTTGGGAACTTTGCATTTTTAAACTGTAAAATCTGCAAATATCGCGAAAATTTAACGTCTAATCTCAAAATCTCCCTATTCTCGAATAGTCTTTAACAATAATCTCGATACCAAGTAACCCTTGAAAATTTGAAATTTACTCAAAAATAACATCTACATTATGTAACTCTCCAAACTTATGTAAATGTAGATCAATCCTACGCCAATTTTCGAAAAGCAGCTCAAACCCTTATAAATTTCGAGGAATATCGAGAAACCCGAATCATCTCGAAATGGTTGAATAATCTAACAAATCTACTTGTAGAATACTCTATAGCTCGATATAAAAATATCGAATATTCCCAGAACACTCGAATAAATCTAGACTCCTACAATAATTTTGAAAAATCGAAAAACCACTAAGAATCTCGATTAATCAAGATTACCCTCAATATCAAGCAAACATCACGAAACCTCGATTAATCTCGAAAATATTGAATAATCTGGATATATAAAAAAACCTGAATTTAAAACCTCATCTGTTTAAGATGAAAAACAGGATGTTTATCTTAATAATCTAAACTCCTCTAAAAGCTCTCTTACTAAATATCAAAAATCGAATAAGCTCAAATAATCTCGAAAATATTGATAATCTCGAATAACTGTGATGCCAAGCAACTCTAAGTTAATCAAACCCGGAAATCTGTAGGTTAATTCAAAAATCCTAAAATTTCTAATTTCAAGGATCTAACCCAATTTTACGCTTAATTCAATCCAAACTAAACTCAACAATTTTAAAAATACGTAAAATGTTTCTTAATATCTAAGTATATACAACTAAGTACACTTCAAACAAATGTCGAATAAGCTTTAAACCTCAAAAAATTATCTGATAAAAGTTTACATTGAAAACAACAACAAAATTTGAACCAGCTCTTGTGCAAAATTTTGATCCGAGTAGTTGTTTAAATTGCTTACAAAGCAATTTGTTGTTTCTTGTAACATGAACTGATCCGCATCACACCAATCGTTAAGAAATACAGCTAATACTGTATGTAAATACAATGTAAACTTCATCGTATGTCTCTAAATTAAAAACATCACAATTAACTTCACATGTAGCTATTTCATAATACAATGGTTCAAGATAAAAATCAGTAAAATAGTAAAATATATCAATTTCAGCACATCATGTAATTTTTGACACATGATTTCCTTCAGCAACGAGCAACGATAAAAGCAAAACTATAGTGATTAGCAAAATATGACTAATTGAGTTAAAAAATACACAGCCTGCTGTTTTTAGTGTCGTAAAACGGAAAAAATGTCACGTGACAGTGGAAAATTATCGCACAATAAGAAAATATTTTATTTTTGTTTTGCGGTGGGAGTTTATGTCCCTGTTTGAAAGAATAAAATTCTATACTACATATTTCGATATTTCAATTGCTCTTCTTCTATTGCAATATAGGGACATAAACTACCCTATGTAATAGGGTAACTCGGCAAACCTTTGTCCAGACAAAAACATTAGATTTATTTATTTTACTCAAATTACAGTTTACTTCAAATTTTGGTTTGAACCAATTCATGCCACATATAATTTTTAAAGAATTTTGAATCTTGAAAATTTAATATTATATTAGTCCGATTCAAACCAAATAGTTCTCGAGCAATATATAGAGTTGAAGGAATTAATCAAATTTATGCAATTTAAATGTAAGCACGAAATATGCGTTCGAAAATGTGCGTATTTAAATTTTGTCAAATGAATATTTTTGGAGTAAATTAAATTTCATTAGAACCATTAAATTAGTTAAATTTGGACAACACCAAATAATTAAATCGATAAACATAAATTGACATAAAAAACGTGTGTTAAAAATGCTCATAACAACTACATCGCATGAATAAATGCCATTTGCTTTTTAAACGGGGAAGAATTGGCTGACCAATAATTAAATAACGTTCACACAAAAATGCGATTCTAACCCAACGAAATTCGAATAATTCTGAATAACCAGATATATGGTAGGCAAGTACAGCTTTTTTGAATGTAAGATGTGTTGACAGTGCCTGAAACTCTGTTAAATTTTAAAATTCGTTATCTAACCCTTACAATTAAGGTATACAATAGATCGATAATTTGACAGACAAAATATGTCAGATTTTTTTGAGTGTTAAGGAAAACAAACAGCAGTTTATATGAAGCTAACTTAAAATGTTTGAAAATTACTTAATTTTAATAAAAATAGCCATAGAAAAAACTCAAACGGCACAAGATTAAACCTAAAGAATACGAATTTGCCTTCTTTTTATGTTTTAATTTTTCACACGCTTTTCACAAAAAAATTTACTTGCTTAGCTTAAAATGACATAAAATGAATATATTTCAATTAAATTTTTATTAAAAAGTATTTAATATATTATGTCTGTAATTATAGAAATAAAATTTCATCTGCGCCACTTCATACAAAAAGATATGAACAATATTTTGACGTTTATTTGTTTCCCTTAACACAAAAAATCACAATGAAGTTATGTAGCATTCAATCTATTGACACTAGGTAAAGTGATTTCAGTGCCATCTCTGATTATATTTTCGAAAGTGTTTTGTAAGACAAAATGTGACAGCATTTTGCCCCGCCTAGACCAATGGAGAATTTGCCATTTTCCCCTTATTTGGTTTTTATTACAAATAAGCATACACCTTCATTCACCATTCACCGTATACTAGCAAAAATTAAAATTAAAATAAAACGAGGCGTATGAAGGTGAAGTGAAAAATTAGTTACGTTTTAAATAAAAAAGTGAATTATTTTTCAAAATAGACTTCTTTTAGGTCTTAGCACAGACATCTAAAAAATTCGATTTGTTAAACTCTGGAAAATAGTCCTCCTTCGGTGAGAATTGCTTTCCACCGAGCCATTTATTCATGTTTTGAAACACGAATAAGTCACGAGGAACCAGATTTGTGCGTTATTGTTTTGAAAGAGCACTTTTCGTGTGGGATTTTGTTCACCATTTCGTCAGTGGTAACCTCAACGTGGCGTCCTGAGCGCGGAATGTTACTCGTACTTTTTTCGATCCCATCGAAATTCAGTAAACCACTTATGAACTGTGAAATTCTAAAAATTTTTGACGCCGGGCCCACCGTACACTCATTTTTTACATTTACTTGGAAGGATTGGATAGGATTGTTACTATAGGATTGTGATCGACCCGGTTACAAACACCTTGACTAATTACTTTTCCATTGACTTCTTCCCATTCTTAGCGTCCTAAAATCAATATTAATTGGTATTTCATTCCCCTTATATATTTCTTGCCTCCCCACTTCCTCCGGCCCCTTTTAATTGATTGATTGTTTTTTTTTTAAATCTCGTGTCGCCCTCTTAACCCACTAAGTCTAAACCCAAGATTAAATTAAATAAATTTCCATAAACCTGGTATTAAAGAATCATTAGATGCTACGAACAATCTTAATATTAGTATTAGTGTCCGTTTCCCTTGTCTGTTTTAGCTTCCAGGACCCGCCTTCCGACCTTTGTTTTTTCAATTTGGTTTAAAGCTGCCTAAATCTAATTCTTAACTAATTATCTAATTCCAGTTTTGTATTATTATGTTAATAACTGCATTCTGCAATAAATTTATTAGTTTGCTGGGTCCGATTTCTGGTCACTTCTGAAACTCGTAATTATTATTAATTTAAATTCCACTTGTGCGTTAAGGATTGCGGGAAAGAATTTTAAAATTCTATGATTGTATTTTGGTATATGTTTTGTATTTTCTTTCATTTTGTGTTTGTTTTGGCGCTGTTCTCCAATGTATCAATTGTGTTAGGAGTTTAGGGCCTTTGCATCTGAGAGATGCGAACTAAACCGAAAGGCATGGTGTTTCATTTTTGGAACGCTCATTGAGTGAAACTATTGTTGCGTAATTTGGTTGGAAGTTCAATTGATTTAAATTCAGATAATTGAATATGCTTATTCACTTAAGTTGTCTTCTTTAATATCTAATATAGTATTATTTGATTTAATTTTATATTTTATTCAAAACTTGAAATAGTTTTTAATTTTCTTTATTGTGATATTTTTTGTATTTTATTTTATTTTAAAAATACTAGTTTCGAGCTTCGCTCTTTGTCAATTTTTTGCAAACTACTGAGTAGTTTGCAAAAAATTGACAAAGAGCGAAGCTCGAAACTAGTATTTTTAAAATAAAATAAAATACAAAAAATATCACAATAAAGAAAATTAAAAACTATTTCAAGTTTTGAATAAAATATAAAATTAAATCAAATAATTTAAGTGTGATATAAGCCACGGCCACCACAAATAATAATTTATTTACATTATTACGGAATTTATCTAATATAGTGTTCTGATATAGAGGAAGACACTAGTTTTCTTGCTCTACACAAAGGCCTGCTTCTTCAGCGGTCTCATCTTCAAGAAGATCGCTGGAGTCCGACTCTTCGCAGAGATAAATCTCTTCAGCAGCCTTCCGTAACTCAGTACAGGATGATAAGAGAGGCGTCCAATCGTTGGGGGATTTGTCAACATATCTCAAATCATGGTGTAATGAGTCATGTCAAGTAAATCATGGTCTCCCGAGCTTTTTCGGACCAGCACTGTAAATGTAGGCAGCTTTGAGTATATGGGCGTCACTACGACGGTGTATATGACCCCAATAATTTATACGTTGTACCTTGATGCGCTTGGTTATGGTTTTGCCTCTTAACATTTTTTTGACCTCCTGTTCTGGGGGGCTGGGTTTATCAACGCTAAACTCAACAAGCTTCCTCAAGAAGAACAACTCACACTTCCTTAATCGCCGTCTATTTGCGAAGGTAAGAGCGGCGGTCTTTAATCCATAGGTTATTATGGGAATTACAGTTGTATTATACATCAGTACAATCGTCTTAAAAAGCACCTTATTCTGTTTGATAAACACTTGCATCATTTTAATGATACCAAGTGCTTGGCGATATCGGGTGCGAATGGTGAGTGGTCGACTCAGCTTGGCGCCTAAATGTGTGCCCAGATATCGTAAGGTGTCCTTGGCGATGAAAGATACTCCAGCAATATGAATGTTGGCTGGTATAAAGATTGAGGAATCTGGTGTTCTGATGAGTACGGTGCTCTTGTGCGGATTTATCTTGAGTCCCGTGGTCTCTAGTCCAGTTATCACTTCACCCAAGATGGGTTCCAGGCTTGTAGAATCACGCATTATAACTAAAATGTTGTCAGCATAAGCCAAGATAAGAGGAAGCTGCAATGTCCTCCAAATAAGAATACAAATGTAATGACAGAAAACCCATTAAACAAAATAAGCAAATAATATCAAATTTACTTGCATTCTCAGTGCCAATAAACCGAAAAGAAAATCAATTCTGATCGGAAACAATAAATTGTTGATCGAAATACAAATGTACCATATATGACTCAAATACCCGCTAAGGGTTTTAATAACTTTAGATGAACATTTGCATCCGATTATTTTATTGCCGGTTTCTATTTAAACCTTATCACGAATGTATTTGACTGTACCACAATTTACATTCTTTATATGTAGATCTCAAATTGTTCCAATACCGTCCTCACAGTAAGAAACCTTCCCATTCTTGAGTTTCTTTTTATTATTATTTTTTTAATGACCTCTGGATTTTCGAATATTGAAGCATGCCATAATCTGTCAATACGACCCATTGGGGGAGGGGGGGGGGGGGGGTCAATGTGAGGAGCTTTTATATATTGCAGCTTTAGTTTTTATTTAAAAAAAAATCTTTTAGCGTTGCTTAAAGGATAATATCTTTGTACTGTTCTATATTATGTATTGAAAGTTCATTATTAATAATTTATATGTATCTTTATTTAATGCAAGAGAAAATTCATTATTGCGTGATGCACAACCATTAAGAACAAAACAACGAACGGGAAAAACTAAAATACAAAAACGATGACTACTTGGTTTTCGTATTACCGTACAGTGCGGGTGAATATACGCAAAACAAATATTCAAATTAAAATATAATTGAACCACAAAATCAATTCAATTATGCAACACTTCCCCTCAATTATATTTCTCTTAAGCCGGTGAGGGGAACCGTTCATAATGCCGCGTTTTAAAATGTCGCGTTTTAAAATACCGCGTTTCAAAATGCCGCGTGGTACAAAATGTCGCGTTTTAAAATGTCGCGTTTCAAAATGCCGCGTGGTACATAATGTCGCGTGGTACAAAATGTCGCGTTTCATAAAACCGCGTGGTTCAAAAAACCGCGTGGTACAAAATGACGCGTTTTAAAATGATGCGTTTTAAAATGACGCGTTTTGAAAATAATGCCTTATAAATCAACACAATATGATGTGAAATAATAAATAATTTAATAAAAATTATTTGAAACAACCAAATTGTGTTTAAACATTATAGTAAAATTTTCCTTCACTGAATGGAAATTATTTATACATATATGTAATTTAGGTAACTATAAAGTGGGTCTAAGAAAAAGAACGCAAATGTTGAAATTTATTAGAATATTCCTTCACTAAAATGTTAAAGTTAAGTCCTTATATATCGGAAGTGAAATCATTTATATTGTTTAATAATACACATTTATTTTATTCCTTCTTTACAAACGCGACATTTTGTACCACGCGACATTTTGTACGTCGCGGCATTGTGAAACGCGACATTTTAAAACGCGTCTTTTTGTACCACGCGAAATTTTGTACCTCGCGGCATTTTGAAACGCAACATTTTAAGACGCGACATTTTGTACCACGCGAAATTTTGTACCACGCGAAATTTTGTACCTCGCGGCATTTTGAAACGCGACATTTTGTACCACGCGACATTTTGTACCTCGCGGCATTTTGAAACGCGACATTTTGAGACGCGATATTTTAAAACGCGACATTTTAAAACGCGGCATTTTGACCCGGACCCGCCGGTGAGCTCTCGAAGGCATCGTTGATGTCAGCGGCTTAGTCATCATATCTGCAAGCATTGTTTCTGTGGGACAGTACTGACAATCTATTTCTCCTTTATCAATATGATCTTTAACGAAATAATATTTTATATCTATATGTTTGGAGCGATTTGATAATTTTTCCTTTAATTAACTTCAGACAACTTTGATTGTCCTCATGGATAATAGTTGGTCCCATTTTGTTTACGTTAAAGTCATTCAATATCCTCCTCAACCAGATACCTTCTTTGCATGCTTCGGACAGTGACACAAACTCCGCCTCTGTTGATGATAATGGCACGCATGTCTGTTTTCTGCACGACACACCGACCAACTCACCAGCATACCATACACAAAGAATGTAAAACTACAATCATCATTTACTGCATTCGCTTTAAACAGTTTCAATGTTGATGTTCGCTATAAATATCTCAACACACGTTTTAATTCAATCCAGTCTGCTTGATCTGGCTTGCTTGTTTTCTGTGCCAGAATAGATACCCTGGCCAAAATATCCGGTCGGGTCTTTACAGTAATGTAGAGCAAACACCTAATAAGCCGTTGGTATTCATCATTTCTCTGCAGCAATTCGTGATTTATTTTATCTTTTCCATATGCTGTACTTAATGGAACATCTGATTGCTTGGCATTATGCATTTTAAAATTCAGTATCAGCTTCTTTATATATGATTCTTGGCCTAAATAAAAATGTCCATTTTTATCTTTTCCTATTTCGAGTCCCAGATAATTCTTCACTTTTATATACAGGCATGGATCAGCTGGACTTTGATTATACTTCCCTCCAATCAGCACTTTATGTAAAGCCATATTCCATACCCTTGCTGCTTGCTTCAAACCGTAAATACTTTTGTACAAGCGACATACTTTGTTCGGATGCTCGTCGTTGATGAAACCGGTTGGTTGACTCATGTTATGTAGATAATTTCATCCAGGGTACCATTTAAAAATGCTGTTTTTGCATCCAAATGCTTAAAATACATATTAAACCTTGATGCCATTGATAATAATACTCGGAATGTTGCCTGTCTTACCACTGGAGCGAACACTTCATCGTAGTCATTACCATATCTTTGTCCAAACCCCTGTGCGACTAACCGTGCTTTGTATTTGCTAATACTTCCATCAACATTGTATTTTGTCTTGAATATCCATTTTGATCCAATCGCTTTGCGGTTCTTTGGCATTTCTTCCAGTATCCATACATTGTTCTCTTTCAGTGAATTTATTTCCTCTTTCATTGCCGTTATCCATTCTTCCCTTTGACAGGAACTTATTGATTCATTATATGTCTTGGGTTCTCTTATGTTCACCTCAGCTAAATTAGCTTCTTCTATATAACGTTTAGATGGAACACCTTTATTTGATTGACTAGAGCTTCTTATTTTAATGTCTTCTGATTACTGTTTATGATACTCGTATCACTATGTTCACCTTCGTTTACTTCTTCTTTAGTATATTCTTTATGAACAATTTTATCATTATCGATACTGTCTGGAAGTTTTGCTGTTATTATAGAATCACCTGTACTATCGAATTTTACATCTCAACTTATAATCACCTTTTGTGTATTTGGGTTAAAACATCTATATCCTTTGATTGTTCGTCATATCCTATAAAAACTGCTTTAAATGCTTTTGGATCCAGTTTTTGCCGATTTCCAGATACATCGCAAACAAAACATTTCGAACCAAACTTTCTAAATTCACTAATATTCACCCCAAAATGTATACGGCAAACCCGTTTCTAAAATCATACAGCGTCCCATCTCAATTAATGTACGATTTTTTCTTTCTGCTATTCCGTTTTGCTGCGGACTGTGAGCAACCGTATACTCCATCTCTATTCCATTTTGTTTTAAATAATCTGTAAGAGTCTTTCCTGTATATTCACCACCTCTATCTGATCTGAAAGCTTTTGGTTTTCTTCCGAATTTATTATAGCAAACCTATACATACTCCTTTAATTTAAGTAGCGTTTCAGATTTATGTCTAAGCAAATATATAACTGTATACCTGGAGTGATCGTCGATGAATGTCAACAAATATCTTTTCTTGGATGGGGTCTCTGTCTGCATAGGTCCACATACATCACTATGCGGAGAGGAATTTACGAGGAATTTATTTTTTAATAATAATATTTTTATATCATATTTTTTGAGGAATTTAAGAGATCATGAGTTCCTTCATCTAAATAAACACAGAACAAACTATGGTGACAATGAACCGGTAAACATGATGTCGAAGAGTTTTAATAAAATCGACCATCTGTTCGACTTTTACTTAAGTAAAAACAGCTTTAAACGTAGGTTGAAGCAACATTTTGCTCCAACCTAAAAATATTTTTATGTCAATTTTTATTCTTTTTTGTTTAATTTAATTTTTATTCTACCATGTTCAGTATGTTATAAATTCAAGTCATATTTGTAGACTTTTCTCAGTATAAATAAATAAAATAAATAAATAAATAAATAAATGCACCAGATCCAAAACATCTCCGAAATGTTTATTTGATTCTTTTGGAAAACTATTTCTGACTATTTCTAGCGATCTGACACACATCACATGTTTCTTTAATTCCGCAATCAATTATGTTCGCGCCTTCAACGAGTCCTCCAGCACTCAAAACTTTGATCACTTCTATATCTCTATGCCCACATTTTTTGCGCCATTCGTGAATACAATTTTCGCGGTGACCATAAATGATGCATGTTTCATTCGGTTGCTTTAAAACATACAAATTATTTTTCAATATGTATACCATTTGCAATACACTTATTATTTAACCTTATTTCAAATTTTTCTTTAGTGAATACAATATTCAAGCCTTTTGAAACTAATTTGTTTACACTTATTAAGTTAGTATTGATTGTTGGAACCCACAACACATCATTTAATGTCACTTTACTCACTTTAGATGATTCGCCAACCACTTTAATTTTAACTGTACCTTTACCGTAAACATCTAATTTGTAACCGTTAGCAGCAGTAATTTTGTCATTATACATTACGCCAATTTTATCGAACATTTCTTTATTGGCGACTATGTGCGACGTAGCACCCGACTCAATTATCCATTCGCTTTCTAAACTATGACTTGATCTTGATGCAATAAACATGAATTCCTCTTCGTCAGCCATGTTTGCCTTTTGCTCATATTTATTCGAACCGTCCTTTCCTTTTAACCACTCTTTATATTTTTCACAATCCCTTTTAAAATGACCCTTTCTGTGGCAGAAAAAACATTCAAACCCTTTACTAGCACTTTTATTGTCTTTATGGCATTTTATACTTAAAAGCGCTATTTGTATTTGCAACTGCCCCGCCTTCTTTAAATTGTCGTCGTTTGAACTCATCAATTAATCTTGATTGCACCATACCTACAGTTAATTCTCCTTCTGGTCTTGATTCTAATGCTGTTACCAAGGAGTCGTATGATTCTGGCAAGCTACCCAAAATTACTGCCACTTTCCAATCATCTGCTGTCATATCTTTATTTAAATCTGTTAGTTGATTAAACGCCTGATTTATACGTGTTATGTGATTTTCCATATCTTCATCATCATTGATTTTCATTGCCATTAACCTTTTAAACAATCGGACTTTCGTGTTGGCGGTACTCTTTTCATGATACCATAAAGAAAATACTATTAGTAGTTCCTTAGTTTATGATGATACTTTTGCAATGATTCCCATGCCGCGCGCGCTGTTGTTGCTGTTCTAATATGAATCAATTGATCGTCCTCAATATTTAAACCAATCGTGGCGAATGCTTGTTGATTTTTATTTGTCCATAATTCAGTCACTGCATGTATAATAATTTTCATTATTTATTTTAGTAAATGAAAATTTTAGTGCTTCCGACATTTTGATGAAACTTTTACAATGTGCGCACGCAAAACTTAATTTCTGAAATTTCTCTGCAATCACTTGATTCTCCTAACAAAACTTTAGCTATTACGGGTCTGGGCCCATAACCTATTGAAAGTTCGTTATTAATAATTTATATGTATCTTTATTTAATGCAAGAGAAAATTCATTATTGCGTGATGCACAACCATTAAGAACAAAACAACGAACGGAAAAAACTAAAATACAAAAACGATGACTACTTGATTTTCGTATTACCGTACAGTAGTGAATATACGCAAAACAAATATTCAAATTAAAATATAATTGAACCACAAAATCAATTCAATTATGCAACACTATACATATGTATCTGGATTGCTTTATTTTTGAATTGCTTCAGCTCCGCTTTCGTGAATGAGTTGGACAACGAGTTGAAGGCTTAAATTTGATGTGCTAAATTGTCTTTTAGAACGTTTAGATCGAACCCTCATAATGTTTTGTTTCATTTTTGTCTTTTAGTGTTAGTGTACTTTAGTAAAACCAAAAGTATGAATTTCCCAATTACAAAACAAGTATTTAGTCCGTGTCACTGTAAAACAATAGTCAATCGATCAGTCAGCAGCAATAACTACATGCCTTCCTGAGTTTATGACAAATCAGTAAGTCGCGACCAGTTTACAATCTCGTATAAATTGATTACAATTTAAAATTTAACAGGAATAATTTTTGTTTTTATCTCTCTACAGAATTCAATTAAAATTTATCGCAAATTTACTATATGATTTATTGGTTTGATATAATTTTGTAGTTTCAATCAATTATTTTGTTTTGTAATGACAAAACACACGTAATAAATTTACACGAAAAATAATGTCCGATAATATAAATTTACGTCAAACAAAATTAGAAAATAGATATTTTTAACGGTTAAGGTCACACTATATACAGCAACAGTCAATAACATTATTTTCGATAATGTAATAAACCATAAAACGCGTCACGTTTATGTAATTTAGTGGGTGAAGATAAACACTAAATTAAACGTGACAATATGTCATACAATTTTTAGTGGGCGCGAATTCTGTGTAAAAAAAATGTTCATCATCATCATCTATCTAAGCGCGGTCGGTATACTCGTACTATGTAAACAATCATCACCGTGTAGACTCGGTATAGAGTAATAAAATTTTTATTGAATTATTTATACAACAAACTATTTAACGTTTATTAAAATGTTTTTAATTAAACGTTTAACTTAAAGAAAAACGCAAAAGCATTTTAATAAATAACTATGTATGTACAAACATTGTACTCGTACAAATAAGAATTTATTAGTGTCTTATACACAAAGTCAAATCTTACATACAAACATTGTACAATACATGCAAAAGCAAATCGTGTGGTTGGAACAAGATGAATATTTTTTTTTGTTGCTGACGCACAGTTGTTTAGTTAGACGGTTTTAGAACTCATACTATACATAATAGTAGATTATTTTAAAAAAAATGTCTTTCAAATCTTGATCCAATTCCTCGACCGCAAACATAAAAATATCGCGTAAACAAAATACATGTAAAATACTAACTCGTGGTGATTAAACATTTTTTTTATGCGAAAACGTGTTTATCATACTGTGGCCTTAGTATACTTAATTCCAACGATTACTACTACTGATATACTACTTAGGAAATGTTGATTGATAAAATATTTTTATTTTTTTACTTGTATGAATTGGTCGGAAATACCTTTCAGTAATTTGTTTACGATAATTTATATTAAACAGGTATACCTGGTTGACCGCCTAATTATTTGTATGCCCCTTTTATGGTTGTCATATTTGAATCACTCGGTGACTTTAACTCGCCTCATTCAAATTTTGTGTATTATGGTTGTTGCGGTGAGTGAGTGACTTCAAAGTAAAAAATAATGTTTATATGACTGAGTTAATGAGTTTTCTCAGAAAGTAAAAGGGATACATAGTGTAATTGGGTTTTTTGTTTGGTTGGTGGCGATAAGAGTTCTTTGTTATTTTTATCAATTCAAAAAGGGCAAAAGAAAAATTATCAAATGGATTCTATAGGACTACAAACGAGAGACGAACAATAAAACAAACAAATCAACGGGTGATTTCACCTGTTATCAAGACAAATATTTGGAATTATCTCATTATTATGATTAGGTTGTTTGAATAATTTAACCGAAATTGATCCAGATGTAAAAAGAACCTTTGGCGAAGAATAATCAGATACTTCCAACAAGATGCCTCGCTTGACGAGAATTGGTTTTTTCAAGTTTTTGTGCTAAAGCAAAGACGAGCGGCTTATGAGGCCGCATCTTCTTCCTTGCAGCATGAATTTGAAATGTTTGACGGATAAATAAGTTGCTGTGAAAAAGCGAACAAACCGTAAGCGGTTATAGCGCGTTATTGACGATTCGATGTAGAACTGCGCTAGCACCGATGTCAGAAGCGTTGATATAAAGGAAAAGTTTTGCCAAAAACTTAGTCAAAACGAGTAAGTACTTTTCAGTCACTTCGTTCATCCAGTAGCATTCGATCCAGTGGCGTAACTAGGTACTCGCAGCACCCGCAGCCGCGGCGGGCCCGCGGTTAATGGGGCCCACGAAAGTTATCAAGGATTCGAATATTAGTTCAAAATCAATATCAGATAGGTTGTAGCTCAGATTAAGCTTAAAGAAGATCACCCTTTCAAATTTGTAAAACAGGACATTTCTAAAAATTTTTAAGAAAAGGAATGCCCAACAATTTCTTCTTGGTTGATGGAGGTGAATTTCAGAGTAATTACACGTAAATAATCTGACTCCAAAAAATAAAAATGGTTTTAGGTTCTGAAATCAAAGCATTTGACATAAAGATTTTAGTGTTTGCAACCTCTTACAAATCTAGTTTTGATTAGAAAAGGTTGAATTTGATTTCCCCAAAAGATTGAATGCGTGATTGTAGTTTCTCGTTTCCGAATCTTTTTTATTACCGCTAAACGGTAAATAAAAACTTAATTTACCGGTAAACCCGGTTTATTTTGAAACACTATTTTAAATAAGGAAATTTCAAATCTTCCTGTTTCATATCCCCTTGTCTCGGGTTTCATCTTTTGAACTTTAGCTTTTGTTTTCTCGAGATTATTGGAGGATAGCATGTTATGTGTGATTGGTGCGACACAAAATTACACGAATTTTGGGAATTTTTCGAAATTTTCGTGGGTTTTCTAAATTTTTAGAGGCTTTTCGAAATTATTCGAGATCAATCGAGATTCACATAATATAGAGATTATTCGATTTTTTCTGGGGTAATCGAGATTGTTTCATGATTTATTCTAGATTTCTTAAGTTTTTCGACATTTCTAGGATCATTCAAGATTTTTAAAGATTTTCAAATTTATTTGAATTTTGTATGGCTATGTTCTGAGCATATAGGTTTGAGTTGTGCGAACTTGCATAGTTACACCGCATCCCCAATGAAATACTTTTTACTTTGCCTCACTGTATTGTATGAATTTCCAACGTAACGAACAAAAATTTCTGTTCGGTATGTTATGTAGGCATTACGCCACCTCTCGGTTACTCCTTACACAATAGTACCCATCACGCAGCTGCCTAATACATTACGGAGCTGACAGATCAATCTACTTCACTTTGCCCCCCCCCCCCCTCCAATAGATGCCAAACCACCTGGAAATGCATACAATCCTTTAAGGCAAAAGTATAAAGTTTGTCATTGGAGATGCCGTGTTACACATATATGTAAATCTGAACCATGATATTTAGATGATTTTTCGATATTTTGATATTTCTCCAATTTCTGAGGTTATTCGAAATTATTCCAGATTGTCCAGGTTATTTACATTTTACATGGCGGTGATTAGCGCGTATAGGATTTCCTTTGGTGTTTCATACTTACGGTTTACGGATGACTGGATATTTGAGAACTTTCTAGAATATTGAAGATATTTTGAAAATTTGACATTTTTCAGATTATAGTCGAAATTTGTGATGCTTTATCGATATATTTAAAAACCGTCATAGTATTGAGTTGATTGCAAGAAATTTCGTTTTGTTTGAGACCATTGAACAGTATCAGGTGATGTTTCGTACTCTCGAAATTAGACACTTTTAATTAATGCGAGGCTGGACAATAGGAAAAAATAAGTGTTGAACTAAAAGCTTGTTCATAGGTACAAGAAGCAGTTTTAGGGGCTGGTTTTACGCCGCTGGTTCGATCGTTCTTCTTGGCTTTGTTGGCTTCAATTTTTTTGTGCCGCAGTGGCAAAAGTTGTCGAGGTGATACGTAATGTCCAAATAGCACTTCGTAATATTTATTGCCAAATTATAACGTTTAAGTCGTTTAAAAAGAATTTACACGATGTTCGTGATGTTCTTCGGGCGTCGTTAAGGCGATACTCAAATCATCTACGTACGCAAATACAAAACGTGAAGAATTTGAATTAAAAAAAATCCGAATGGCGTCATAATAGCCGTCTTTTTAATGTCTCATAGGATAGCGAATTCCCCACCATGTTCAGCATGGTTGCCAAATCAAAAATCTGATTTGTGTAGATTTGTCGTGTATTTTTAGTCAGATGATGTATTTAGATTTAGACTGTTTGCAACCCGAATCCGTATCAGGCCGCTGGCGTGTTTGTGATTTTTATTTTGCACGGCTTTCGGCAATATTTTGCTTCAGCGTCAAACTTCCAATGGTACCAGCATTTTCGGTGCTCTGCACAAGATTGTAAACGTTCTTGAAATCTGCTGCCGTAGAATGATTTGCTGCTGTTGCGGTTCATGTTGAGTCTACATTCGAGTTTCGCTCTAATTTGGTTGCTTAGCTTCCCGAGCAAACTGATTTCGGCTGACGCAGTCGGAGTAGTTTTTGTTTCTTCTTGCACCTGAGTGTGCGCTATTTCCGGTAGTCGTAATGAATCGAAGGTTAAGTTCTTTAACTTATCGGGTATAATTTGCTCAATTTTGAGTCGCCGAGCAGCACTTCGTTTATTGCTTTGCGGGATCGTTTCTGTTGTGAATCGGAGTTGAACGCGATTATAATTGACTTAATACCAATTGTATTTACCATCCACTGGAATTCTTCCGAATTCGGTTTGTATTGCACATAGGTCGTTAAGTGAAGTTTGCGCCATCATCGCCAAATCTAAATCACATAAGTTTTGATTGTCCAACATTGTTTAGCTTGTTAATATTATCTGAGGCACGATTACGATTGAAGAAGGTTTTCGTGTACCAAAGACACTGCGATGTAGTGGCTGCAGCTTATGAAAGCTTAGGAGGGAATGTCAACACCATAATGCCGTTTTCTTTACAATAATTAACCACTGGAAGTGAAATATAGGACTGATAGTTGTCTAGAACAACTAATTTTTATTGCTCTGAGTTGCATTTGTGTGCAAATGAATTTTAAAAATTCCGTCTGCATCCATCCAGACTTATTTTTCAAAAAGTGATCACCTGTTTCTTTCCTCTTTTGAGTCAAAATCTTTCCCAGCTTATGAACAGTAGTTAAGGCAGTTTCGTCGATGTTGAATACATCTTTAGGTTGAAATTTATATTGAGCCATGACATCTAATAATTTTTTTTAAAAATTTCCAAACTTGTTGATTCTGGCTTTCTAATGGTCAAAGTGTTGTGTCTTCATTTGTGTAACTGCATTTACAGATAGATAGATGACTTACAGCATTTTACGCATTTTCCAATCAACTGGCATCCAAACAGTTATTACTAAGAAGAGCAAGCTCAAATTGTTAAACATCTGTTGGACACGTTATATGTATACAAAACATACAAATACGTGCGCATTGAGGTTATTTAAATATAACTTTAATAATAGGAAAAAAATGTGAATTAAATGTAATTTATGTATAGCGGTAATGTCGTAAATATAAACAAAACATTTCTCTGTAATTCTTGTCTATATGTGAACACAAACTTTTTCTTTGAGGTAACATTATTTGCCAAATGACATAGATTAAGTGATATTTACGACGTGCTTATGACATATTTTATTTGATTTTTAATTTTTTATTTATATAATCGAATAAAAATGTCAAAATGTCAATGCGATGTGTAGACAAAGAAGCAATGGAGTTCAATAGTTTACAATGTGATTCTATAGTGAGAAACTGTAAAGGCAGACATGTTAGCCGGATAGAGAATACCTGCACGGACATATTCTCGTCGCAAATTTTTAAATGAAAATGTATTTCTGCTTGATATTTTGCATTTCCTGCAAGTAGCATAAAAAGTAAGCATTTTTCGCTAGTTCCGCTAGTAGTACAGAGAGTCTATTTTCTCCTTTCTATAACAGTTCATTTTCGGTGACGAATGCAAATGAAATAATAAAAATGGAACATAATTTGGTATAGTAAAAAAAAAAATTCTGATTTATTTCATCTTTCCCTGACGTAACATAACTATCAGCCAATCATAATATGAATAAAGTTGTTATCGGTAAAGCATTTTGATTTTTCTAATGTAATCCTTTCCGATTGGTCGCACGTCTTATTACTAAACTCAAAATTAAGGCAGTGAGACATGCAACATTTTTTGCCATTAAGACATTCAATGTCACATACAAAATTAAACTATTGACGATTATTGGACTGTCATAATTTGGTATGCAGAGCTTAAGGGTTTAATTTAATTCCGATAGTTTCACTCTCCATATGTTTTATATGGAGACTGTTATGGCTTGCCAGTTGCCACAATTTAAAAAGTTTAGTGGAGGACATCCAAAAAAAATTATTTTGAATAATTTTAAATTCATTGTATCTTACAAATTATTAGAAATTGAAATACAGAGAAATTTCTTTATAATGAAAATCACTTTAACGAAATTTTTTATTCGCTGAAATGCAAATTTTGAGGCGGAACAGTACTAAGACCAACCAAATGATTTATAAGGAAGTAAACTAAGAAAATTTAGCGAATTAATCGATACGGCAGGGCTGCGGAATCGGTAAAATAATTCTTCGACGCCGACTCCGCTGTATTAAAAATTGACTCCCCGACTCCTACTCGAGGGCCGTTCTTATATATTTAGGCGCCCTGGGCTAAAAATATTAGGCGCCTTTGTAGAAGCTAAAAAAAAATTCCCAGTGCAGAATCATCTTCTGTTTTAAAACCAGTACATTCAACACCATGAAATTCTAGAGAAAATACAAGACACGAAGTTCAAACAGCATTTAGAAAGAGAGGCAATTAATTCCAGAAACGAGAAAAAGTTAGTGATTTCGACGATCGGAGACGATACAATGAATAAAATGAGAAAACCGGATGATTGTAAAAATGCGTACTAGCATTGATACCTCTATCAATAGGCGTTAAGACCTGCAATTGTCATACAAACGGCCATTTGGATCGGTCGAATATTTCTACACGTTTCGTGAAAAATTCAATTTTTTTCAAAATCAACTGAACTATAGCCCACAAATTCAGCGCCACAAAAATCAAAAATCTGCAAATGTGCTCCGATTTCGATGATTGATGCCTCTATCAATAGGCGTTGAGACCTGTAATTGTCATACAAACGGCCATTTGGATCGGTCGAATATTTCTGCACGTTTCGTGAAAAATTCAATTTTTTCAAAATCAACTGAACTATAGCCCACAAATTCAGCGCCACAAAATTGGAAAATCTGCAAATGTGATCCGATTTCAATGATTGATACCTCTATCAATAGGCGTTGAAACCTGTAATTGTCATACAAACGGCCATTTGGATCGGTCGAACATTTCTACACGTTTCGTGAAAAATTCAATTTTTTTCAAAATCAACTGAACTATAGCCCGCAAATTCTGCGCCACAAAATTCGAAAATCTGCAAATGTGATCCGATTTCGATGATTGATACCTCTATCAATAGGCGTTGAGACCTGTAATTGTCATACAATCGGCCATTTGGATCGGTCGAATATTTCTACACGTTTAGTGAAAAATTCAATTTTTTTCAAAATCAACTGAACTATAGCCCGCAAATTCTGCGCCACAAAATTCGAAAATCTGCAAATGTGATCCGATTTCGATGATTGATACCTCTATCAATAGGCGTTGAGACCTGTAATTGTCATACAATCGGCCATTTGGATCGGTCGAATATTTCTACACGTTTAGTGAAAAATTCAATTTTTTTCAAAATCAACTGAACTATAGCCCACAAATTCAGCGCCACAAAATTCGAAAATCTGCAAATGTGCTCCGAATTCGATGATTGATGCCTCTATCAATAGGCGTTGAGACTTGTAATTGTCATACAAACGGCCATTTGGATCGGTCGAATATTTCTGCACGTTTCGTGGAAAATTCAATTTTTTTCAAAATCAACTGAACTATAGCCCACAAATTCAGCGCCACAAAATTCGAAAATCTGCAAATGTGATCCGATTTCGATTATTGATACCTCTATCAATAGGCGTTGAGACCTGTAATTGTCATACAATCGGCCATTTGGATCGGTCGAATATTTCTACACGTTTCGTGAAAAATTCAATTTTTTTCAAAATCAACTGAACTATAGCCCACAAATTCAGCGCCACAAAATTCGAAAATCTGCAAATGTGCTCCGATTTCGATGATTGATGCCTCTATCAATAGGCGTTGAGACCTGTAATTGTCATACAATCGGCCATTTGGATCGGTCGAATATTTCTACACGTTTAGTGAAAAATTCAATTTTTTTCAAAATCAACTGAACTATAGCCCACAAATTCAGCGCCACAAAATTCGAAAATCTGCAAATGTGATCCGATTTCGATGATTGATACCTCTATCAATAGGCGTTGAGACCTGTAATTGTCATACAAACGGCCATTTGGATCGGTCGAATATTTCTACACGTTTCGTGAAAAATTCAATTTTTTTCAAAATCAACTGAACTATAGCCCACAAATTCTGCGCCACAAAATTCGAAAATCTGCAAATGTGATCCGATTTCGATGATTGATGCCTCTAGCAATAGGCGTTGAGACCTGTAATTGTCATACAATCGGCCATTTGGATCGGTCGAACATTTCTACACGTTTCGTGAAAAATTCAATTTTTTTCAAAATCAACTGAACTATAGCCCACAAATTCAGCGCCAAAAAATTCGAAAATCTGCAAATGTGCTCCGATTTCGATGATTGATGCCTCTATCAATAGGCGTTGAGACCTGTAATTGTCATACAAACGGCCATTTGGATCGGTCGAATAATTCTGCACGTTTCGTGGAAAATTCAATTTTTTTCAAAATCAACTAAAATATAGCCCACAAATTCAGAGCCACAAAATTCGAAAATCTACGGTTTGCATTTCCCTTGAAGTGAAAAATGAAATTCAAATAAAAAGATGTTCTCTAAAATTGACTAGATCTTGGACATTTGGTGGCGCCCTAATAATGCGGCGCCCTAGGGCTGCAGCCCTTATAGTTCCATGGTAAAGATTGCCTTGCCGGCTACTCCAACTTCTACATGTAATCAAAATATTATAAAATTCATAATACTACTCGTATTTAAATTCCTTCATCATTAGAACATAATTTAAACATAACAAAAATTTCGGTTGATTTTTACCACTTACTTTCTCTAAGCCATTAAAAAATTAAATCCATAATTTTTGTAATTCGAAGTCGTTTCGATTTCTTATGGACATCTAGAAATTTTTCGAATTCATATTTTTTTTTCTAGTTCTTCAATAAGATTTTCTTGGTGGTTAATAGATGAAGATTACGGCTCGTCACTATGACTGTGAGCTTTTCGGTAATATCTAAAAATAATTTTAAACCATTGCCAAATTACATAGCGCCGGTTTGCCTCTAATTTGTTGATCATCACTTAATAATAGTCTAACATTGGAGTCGACATAATTTATAGCCAATAACATCTCGTTATCAAGCAGAAACATTTTTCTATGTGTTAACGATGATTTTATTTCTGTTACGAAGATATTTGAGTTGTTTCCTATAAGTGAAACGGTACGCATAGTCATTCTTTATAAAATTGGCCGGGGGTCAAATATACTGATTGGAGTCTTTTTGTAACTAAGGTAAGGTATACTTTAGGAGAGAAAGAAAAATAAATATAAAATGCAGAGTCGGAGTCGGTCAGTATTTTTCTAACTCCGACTCCGCTAAAATATTCCGATTACTCGACTCCGACTCCCGACTCCGCAGCCTTGGTTTCCGGTCCCTTTGTCTTTGTTATAACGAGATTTCACTTTCTTAATGAATTTTGATGAAAGAACTATTCATACTATCAAAATTCTACTGCGTAAATTCTAAATTTTAAAATTTTAATTCTGGTTTACAAAATTTTATCATCTACAGGTTTTTTAGAATTACAGAATGTTCTAACTGGAATTTCGTAGCGAAACTCTTAGTTTTAAAATTATAAAATATTCACCGTGTAACTGTAGATAGATATTATTACTACTTTAGGATAAATTCTAACGTAAACGCATACTGTATCATCGCTAACTTTACCTTCAAACAAATAGGTTAACGTAATGATTATTATTTTGTAATGGGTCAGTTGGAAGATATAATTTAAACAGGAAAATTCTCGAGTTTTATTTATTTTTTATCGAGCCAGGACAATTCAAATTGAAACGGTATTTCAGGATAAATACGAAAATATGAGTACGCAAACTCTACGTACAATCAGCATATTTGCTTGTAATTTCGAAAATATCGTATTTCATAGTTCTTTTATAAAAATCTAGACGCAATTTTAGTTCCTGTAATGTGCGCAAATGATCAGTATAACTTCCGAAAACAACTGAATTTTTAACTTCTTCCAAAATTGTTTAAAAAAGGCATCTACAATTATTTTTTAATGTGGAGGATATTTTTGTCTCCGGGGAGGATGGAGGAAACTACTTCCAAAGGGAGGACTACCGTCTTCCCTCGAACAAAAGGACCGGTCCGTTTATTCAAGATCATTTTTTTTAGCAAAATTTTGAATAAGAGGATTTTCGAATAACAGGACCAGTCCTTCAATTTGAAGTTAAGAACCGACGTTCCGAATTACACAAAATTCATCTTGGTAAACATTATTGACCAAAAATAAATTTATAACAAGATTTTTTAAGATCAAGGGCTATAAGTTTGTTGAAGGATTATTCTTCTTGAGTTGACTATTGCACTCACAAAATAAAAAACACTGATTTATGCCTAAAATACTTGCAAACTTTTTATTGCATTAAAAAAATTATTCCACTTTATTTGAATTGACGTATAAGAAGAGAATACAAAATTATGAATCGTAAGAACCGAATAACATGCTCAAGTGATGGTTGAGAGAACTAAAAAATTAAAGGTGGATTTACATATCAAATTATATAATTATCCAAATAGCACAGAGTGTACAAATTGAGCAACTGAAATTCGTATTGACTAACGGTTTGATTTTATGATTACAAATTAATTAAAAAGTGCTTAATAATAAGTTATAGATTGTACAAAGTTTATTCGAGATTATTCCGGTCGTGCTTTTCGATATTACTCAAAATTTGCAAGGGGTTCAGTTACTACAGCAATTATCGATATTTTATGGTTTTATGAGGTTTTTGAGCTTTCGTAGCTTTGCATGTACGAGTAGTATTGAGAAAAATACGTAGTTAAGTTGTTTTTAGTGGGTATGGAGTTACAAGACGTTACGTAGAAGAGTTTTTTTTTCGAGAATGTTTGAGAAAATGCAATAATTTTAGATTAACCTATTAACGCATTAACCCATTAATTTATTTAAAGTATTAAAGGCAAAAATATAAAATCAGATATAATATGTAGTATAATTTTGTATACGGCTTTGAATGTCTAAAGGCAAAAAATATTTTCCAGATTTTAATCCAAATCGTAACGGATTCAATAAAATAAAAAAAGAAATTAAAACCGAAATCATAATCGGAACGAAAAATGTTTCCGTCACTCAGTTAATGGAATCTTCGTCTACTTCAGTTTTTCTGTCTAGAGGAAGTCGTGATAAGCAATCAGCATTTCCCATTTTTGTTCCTGGCTTATACTGAAATTCGTAATCGTAACAGCTACAGCTATTGTTCCCTTTTTAGAACTGAAGATCTCTTTTAGTGCTTGGGAATCGGAACATATCGTAAAATGATGACCATATAAATATTTGTTAAACTTTACTATTTACTATACTAATATTTGCTAAAGCTTCTTTATGTAATTGGGAATAATTTTGCTCCGCATTTGATAGAGTACTGGACATAAACAAAACCAGTCTCTCTTGGCCATCAATTACAATTGAGACACCGTTTCTACACCATAAGGACTAGCATCTGTAACCAAAACAATTGGTTTTGTTGGGTCAAATAATGATAAAACATTATAACTACAGTAAGTCCTCGACTTACGCGAATTCGACTTACGTGAATTCGTACAGTCCTCGACTTACGCGACTTTGACTTTCGTGAATGCCTACTTACGTGATTTAAAAAAAATGAGTTTTGAGGTTTGTTCGACTTACGCGATTTTTCGACTTACGCGAAAACCTTCGGAACGAATTAATCATGTAAGTCGAGGACTTACTGTAGTTCTAAGTAGTTTACATTTATCGAATGTTTTTTGACACTCATCAGACCAGTCATATTTCACGCCCTTATTTAATAATAATAATTTATATAATACGTTTAATTCTGAGTATAGATTGGGAATAAAACGTCTATAATAATTCAATAACCCTAAAAAACCTTGTAGCTCTTACAGGTTTTTCGGATTTGGTGTTTTGACAATAGCTTCTACTTTTTTGGAAGATGGTCTTATTTCACTACCAGATACAACGTAACCCAGAAAATCAACTGAATTTTCAAAAAACCTACACTTTTCTATATTTATTTAGACGGCTTAGAACTTCCATTAAACATTCACGACATTCTGCATAATTTCCATCACCAACTAATATATCATCTAAATAACACAGCGTATTTTCTTTTAAAAGTTTGAAAAACTTGCAAATATATCGTTAATCCTAGGTAATGGATAGTGTTCTGTTTGAATAGAGGTATCTGTTTATCGTGACTTTATACAATCTATACATGCCCTTATCTTAATATTTGATTGAGGTACTACCACTATTGGACTTGCTCACTCCCTAAAACGTTGGCCTACATACTTAATAGTTTTTCTTTCCAATCCGGAAACAATTTATTTAACCAAGTGCCGGCCCATTAGTGGTTTAAATTTCTTTTGACTGTTAATGACTACCATTTCCATCATTTGTTCTTCTGCATCTCGTTCTATTTTGATTTTGACATTTATTTTGCCGTTATCCTTAATTCTATCTCTTGTTACTGTACTAAAATGATAATTAATCTTAATTAATTGAACTTGATTGAAATACTCTAAATAATTATCTAAGGATATGACGCTTTCTGATGTTCCGGTATCTGGAATCATATTGACTGGTAATTCCGGTTCGACATTAAAAAATTTGCAAATTATTGATATCTTCCCAAAATTCTTTAATTCTGCTACTGATGGATGGTGATCTCGATAGTTGACTAGCTGCTTCATAATTGCGTTGACTACAATTTGATGATGATTTATTTGATGTTCCTCTTCGACACATTTTAGATGTATGACTAAGGTTGCCACATGTAAAACATTTCCATGCTTTTGCTGAACTTGTATTACGACCTTGACTTCTATTTACACCATGTGCATTTGATATAACATCTCTATATTGACTTCGACCACGACCTTCATTAGACATAGCTGCACCAATTTGAAAATTTTTTGTTTCTGGCTTTCAACCATTTTCAAATTTATTGCTGTTTCACATGCTATTGTTAGAGTTAAGTTTTTCTCTTTGAGCAATTAAGCACGTAACTTATTATCCCGCAACCCAAAAACAACCGATCTCTCAAGGCTTCTGATAAAAAATTCCCAAAATTACATGTTTGGGATAATGTTTTTAGTTTCACTATATATTCAGCCACACTTTGCCCGTACTGTTGTTCTTTCATTTTGTATCGCTCTGCTATTTCATTCACCTCTGGTTCATAAAAACTTTTAGAACCTTAATATACTCATAATATGATTTCACCGTTGGATCAACTGGTACTAAAAGCCGTTTTAGTGTACTATAAAGTTCAGCATCTCGAAATACAGACAAATACGATATTTTCTTTTCATCATCTGCTATATACCGTTTATATTAAAGAAATAACTAAATCTTTCGACATATTCCGGAAAATTATCACCAGTGCCGATAACCCAATTTTCAATACTGTTTAAGCCGAGCATAGTGCTCATTTGAATTTATATCGACTTTTTCGTCCGTAATCTCATGAATTCACTACACACGCGTTTATGCTGTTGTGTTTTAGTTCACAACCATGGTAGAAACCATGGTATTTTTATTGCAGACGTATTGCAGAATCGTTTGCGTAGGTTCTCAGTAGGAGAAATCGAAAAAAATTGAATATCGTCAATTACAGCACCATCTATCATGAATCGAAAAAACTGTTCCAGTCAAATCTTACGTATTTTTAGTCGTAGAATCCGAATCTGCAATAAAAAATAAGGGTTCCTATTTTAGTTTCAAAGTTACCCCCCGCCCCACCTACAAGAAGGGGTGGGGGGGAACTAATTTTAACACTAACGTATTTCCCCCGCGTTATAATTAAATTTTGATCTCGACGTCACTTTACAGTTTTTATTGTTTTGCCAGTTTTCTTTGCTCATAATCAAATAAAGTAGAGAAGTCGATCCTCAGAAAAAAATATTCCTACATATTTCAGTTGAATAGCAATAATAAAGTGAGAGGTGGTTTACTTATTGGGTCGTTGTGAAAATCGGTTTTTTCGAAAAATTTCTCGAAATTATTGCAATTTTTGTCAAACGTTCAAAATAAAATTTAGAAATGTAGTAAATACGAAATGATGTCTGATAGGGATTTACCCAGTTAATATTGTTTGATTAAATTTAGTGTTTGTTTTGAATATCTGGGTAATTTTCCTAATCGTTAGTGTATAAGCAGAGGATAAAAAAATTGTTGCTGTCAATTTTGATTCGAATACTTCGAATCATTTATTAATTTAATTGAATAAAATTCATAATTTACGCTCAAACCAACCAAATAAATTAAAACAAGTATAAAAATAAATCATAATTTTTTGAGTGTAGACGAAATAGAAAATTTGTTTAGTATTGTCGAAAATATACTACAAAACAATAGTAGATACTTAAAAAAACAAACGCCAAATTAAGATAATACATTTTGAGTAGATAAAAACGTAAAAATCAAACAAAATTGTTGTGGCCACTCATACAAAAAACTGCTGTAAAACTGCCTTTACTCTCGGATTTTTATTTATTTATCGTTGTTCATAAAATCGGGACTAAATAATTTTCGAGAATTTTAAAGTCTATCTAGGCAGTATTTGACTAAACTGCCTTAACCGTAAATTCAAACAAATGTACCTCCAATGTCATATTCAAATAAATTGAGGTGTGAAATAAAATGAAGTCACCATCCATACTTTTGCTCCAATCGTGAACGATAAAATACTTGCATTTAAAAGAGACACGTCATTGTGGCACGATTCTGTTATTGGAAAATGATGTCAAGTCGCGCGATCATTTATATTAGTGACAAGCGTGTCTCATTATCTATTTGCCAAGCACAAAACAATATTTAATCAAGTCAACACACATATAAAACAAAAAGTTAATGACATTATTATACGTTGAATGTAAACTTATTATCGCAGCTTAATTAATTTTTTGACAATTTTTTTGTGTAATTATTTCAGACGTGTTTGTTTTTTTTTTTTTAATTTACTCGTATACAGCTCGAAATGGAACATAATTCGCTAGTTGTGATTTTGTGAAGTTCAAAAGTTAATAAAACGATAAAATGGTTAATTTTTTGTAAATAAATATATTATGTATTATTAATTAACTAACATAATACGAAATTGATCTTTGGACTTTCTAAATGTAAATAACAAATCCATCGCCCGTCTTGTTGTTTATTCAGACACAAAAAGCTTTTCAAATTGTTTTTTATTGAATTATTTATTTATCGCAATTGTGTTGCGCTGTCGTTTTATTTTGTGAGTGTAATATTTTTAGATTTAGAGGCTTGTCTTTTACGTAGTACATACATACATACATACATATTTAAATAAGCGATAGACAAAAATAAAAATAATTTTATTGTGTACGTAAATAAAATGAGTGAACAAGGCCACGGTGTTGTTTAAATATTACTTTAATTTCCCCGCTCGCGTATTATGTACCCCACATTTTACGCGTTTTCTCAGTACACGCAATTGACGCATTGTAAGACCTTCTTTTTAAAGATAGGTTATAAATAAATCTGATCGTGACAATACGCGCAATAAGTAACATACTGCGTACACATAAGTACACTGTTCAAGGCCAATGGTATAAAATCGATCATATAAGACCCGTTCTTCTGTAATAAAACGTGTCGCTTTCATCAGCCATTCATATACTTTTAATTATAAAATCAAAACATATTACGTTTAACGCATATGTGTCTATTTTAAGTCAGCAGACCATTATCGCAATACCGTAAAATAATAAGTTCTGTTCATTTAATGTCTTTCAATTGTCCTTCGGTAATAAAAATATTAAAATCGTTCTGCATTGAACCAGTAACCAAAATTCATCTATTTATGTAAATAAACGAAAACAAAATAACAAATTAATTGAAGTTGAAGACCTTGACAATCTTGACAATTTTTATCAGTAGTGCGGGACCAAAAAAAACAGTTAAATTTTTATGTTATTGATTTAAATAAATCGACTTCCTATATTAACGGCGACATATTAATTGATGGTATCGTACGATACAATGTACATACAGAAATTGTTCAACTTAAAAATATTTTTTATTAAACTTTTCCATAAATGAAAGTTTTTTTTGTGGTCGTCTATTTACAGGTCTGCCTCGTTTAACGCGAGTTGTACGCACTCAAATAGATAAACTTACTGTTAATAAATATTTATACTTAAAAATATTAATACCAAGATGGGTTCTTGTCTTCCGGTATCCGTTTTGATACAGGTTCCACAATAGATCCCACTATTTGAATCCTATCCCAATTTGTAGCATCTAAGTTAGTAAAATACCTCGAATTATTTTACTTTGTTTCTAATTTACTGTAAACTGTAGAAAGCAAAGGGATGATGGAGGAGAAATTGATTTCTAGGAATGTCTCCAGCTCAAAAGTTAAAATTCATTTATATATTAATCTACCTGCAAAGTTTACTCAAAATTAAGAATATTTTACCACCTATCGAAAATTTATGTATTTTTAGTTCCACAAGGCATGTAAATATACACTTGTGAACAACTTTTCGAATTTTGATTTTCAAGTTTAAGGAGATTATTCAAAAACCAACATTTTATTTTGACGTTTGCATTCCCATTGTGCCATAATTAAATAGGTGGAACAAGCCACACTGTTTCAACTTTCACCGGGGCTAAAATTGTATTTTAACGATGTATCTTCGCCAGAAACTTATCTAACATATAAAAACCTCTTCAGGAGATTTCAGGTGACGCCACTCAAGCCCTTCTTGTTACCAGTAAATTGATTTTATTCGTAGTAATAAAGAGCAACTGAGAAACCAAGAGCAACTGCACACTTCGGAAGGTGAATCCGAAAAGAGAACTCGACCATCAGCAACTAAAGACAAAACACTTCCGTCAATAAATGTATGTAATGTACGACTTTTAGCGCTGCATATGACGATGATCCAGAGCTACGCACCTAAGCCAGTAGAAAATCTCCTTTAGTGGAGCGCCGGAAGACTTGTCAGCATAGAATGTCATTACAGTTTCGCCATCTTCTCGATGATTCGGAAATATTGCAAATATTGCATCGAAACATGAGGGTTGAATTGTAAGAGGCACTGGCAGATAGAGCAATTGATTCAAATATAGAATTAGTACGTAGATATTTTACAATGGAAGATAACTGGAAACAAACTGGATATGATATGTCATCACCTAGCGAATTTCCTGGTAATGACCCTAATGTGAGTTTAAATGCTATACAGTTGTATGGTAAGCAACAGTCAAATATTGCATTTTCTTCTTAAACCAATGACTAACATTTCTCGCAATTCTCTAGAAAGTAATTTGCTCGTATGTTGGAATTGCTCTTATATAGGCATAGGCCATACATATAAATGTTGTATAGTGGTCTATCAGGGATATTTTTGCGTAACAGTTTCAAGCGTGTGAAAAATAAATCGCCAAAGTATCGAAGCCCTGGGAATAGGTCACTTCATGTTACGATGACTCCCTGACCCAATATGGAGGATCAAGTAAGTATGTACCTTACCCGGCTTTATCTAATGCCCACCAGACTTGTCCATCTTACGATATCATCGATGGGTTGTTGAGTCGGTTGGATCGAACATTTCCAGCATCATCTCATTTACTTGGGCGACCTCCACATTACGTCCGAAAACTTTGATGAACATATCAAGATGTTTGATCAAGTATAGCCTCTCTTCTCAAAAAAGCAGGACTAACCCCAAACTTAGAAAAGAGTACGTTCCTGTTGAAGAAGATACGCTATCTGTGCTAGGGCACGTAGTAGTTGACGATTGACTTCGGGTCGATCCAGATATGGTAAAAACCCTTATGGTTTTCCCATTCCCAACACCTTGAAAATGTCCGTCCATTCTTGGGAATGTCCGAGTAGTAGCAACCCTTCATATGCCACTTTGGCAGTTCCAATATCCGAGCTGCTTAAAAAGAATAAACATTTCTTTGGAACGAGAAAAGCCAGAAAGCCTTTGAGAATTTGAAATATTCTGTATCTACAGCTCCAGTTCTAACGCATCCGAACTTTGATTAGCGTGTTTACTTCTGGCATTGGAAGGGTGCCCTTTTAGATTCGTAATGGTGGTGGTGAGCACCCTACCGCATATATGTCGCAGGAACTTATTGTAGCACAACGGAACTACTCCCAAACCGATCTAGAATGTCTAGCCATTGTGCTATGCGTAAAAAAATTGCGGGCGTATGTCGAGGGGCACTCGCTTACATCATCTCATCATCAACCATACGGGTTATAAATAGCTCATGGGCTAAAAGGACCTTTCTGGAAGACTCGCTAGATAGTGTGTAATATGTCAAGCCTTGTAGTGCGGCACCCAACATCACAAAGATACCTAAAACATTGTGCCGGATGTGTTATCAAGAGCTTTCATGGACAGCATATAATCAGCTTTGGACGATGCAGTATTTACGGTAAACATATCTTTTTAGCTCACGATCCTTCGTCGTCCTCGCACCTCGGAAACATTAAAATATTATAAAGATTGCAGCGACTTAATTTTTGGACAGGAATGCCTTCTCAGTATGACCAATGCGGCCATACACAAGATCTAAAAACGAACTATTCAC
The DNA here is from genome assembly GCA_963556165.1 of Tipula helvola. Classification (NCBI taxonomy): domain Eukaryota; kingdom Metazoa; phylum Arthropoda; class Insecta; order Diptera; family Tipulidae; genus Tipula; species Tipula helvola. The sequence goes on from OY744482.1 coordinate 106,794,817, forward strand.
AAGATCAAAAAATGGATATGCCTACCTGCTGATGGTTTTGGATCTCTAGCAACTGACGTATGTAAGTTCTCGAAACAGAAATATTTACTGTTTTTTCTGTTCCTAAGTCTATAACCTTCGATAATGCTACATAGTTCAATGCACTGTGCTTTAAATCTATTTAATCTGTTAAGTAGATTTGACATGAATCATATTCTGACACCAAAATATTCCCCCAAGTGCATCACATACATATATCGAAACGAAATCATGAATCTATCCAATACTCTCCACCTTCATGGAAACGATTACAAATTATTGCGTGACTTATACATAGCATCTCATGGAGAAGTCTGCGGTACATTCCGACGAACATAACATTTGCCCAATGGTACTTGTTTCCCCCACTGTAATTTCATTTATTTAAATTAATATCAAACCAAATATTTTGTTTTTCTCGTCGCTCAGTCTTCTTTTCATTCATTCAGGACATCGATTTTGGTCGCAAAATGAAGATTGATATGAGATTTACTGGAAGGAAATAGTATCGGTAAATCTGTGTGTGTGTGTGTTTTTGAATTTTGTTTTGAATAAAATAATAAAATGTTTTAAATTTGTTGACTGCTTCGAGTTTGCCAGCTGCCTCTTGTTCGCCGGTGATATGAATATTTTTTCCCGGATCAACAGCATAGCTGGTCACCTCTTTTCCTTCAATATCGTCTGTATAATGAAAATGTTGACAAAGTGGAATTCATATACGATCTGGGTATAATTTTTCCATCTGATGCCACCTTTACCAGACATATTAACACCATCTTACTTAAGTCATACATTATATTAGGCTTCATTAAGCGTAACTGTAAGAACTTTACCGACCTGATTACTCTAACATCACTCTAATTTTCTTTGGGTCCTTCTATTTTTGAATATAAGTGTAGAGAAAGAATTGAAAGTATTCAGAAGCAGTTTGTTTTACACGCACTTCAATGTTTATCGTCTGCATGGGCTATTGAATATGTTGTAACCTATATTCAAGGCTGAGAAAATTACATTACACTGAGTAATTAAAATACTTTTACGAATTACAGCAAACTCAATAATTAAAATACAAGTTACAATTACTTTGAAATTTTGCATCTACTTTGAATTATTTCCTTCATACTATATAGTTTTCCGCAGAGATTGGCACGAAACTGGTGAGTGTCTGGATATGTGTTGTGGTTTATTAATAGCTGTAATTAACCCAGTATAAATATCAATAAATTAATATAGTATCCGGCGATATTAAAATCCTTTTAGTAAAGGTAAGGCTAAAGGAAATTTTTGTTTGTGTTCAATCATGTTCCCGGGAAATCTACTTGTGAATTCCTTTCTGAGTTTATTGAAATATTTGAAAATAAGATTCAGCCCAACATGGAAGAAAATGATAGTTTGTGGATCATGGGAGATTTTAACTTGCCAAACTTAAATTGGAAAAGAATTGACTCACACCATACTCACACCGTTTGGTAACACTGCCAAAACCTCCTTGGTGATTGATTAATTTTTTTGATATGGGTCTAAGGCAACATGCACAATCATAATGGCTCACTTCTGGATCTTGCTTTTACTGACGAAAATTTACATCTATCAGTGCAACCTTGTGAATACCTGGCTCGCTCATCAAGCATTCATCATACACCATTGTTAATTAAATTAAGTTTTCAATGTTTTGACGATTATATTCTAAATGATAATATTTTAATGTTTGATTTTAGTAATGGTGATTATGACTCTCCAAATGGATATCTTGAAAATAGTTTCTGGGATTTCCGTTATAACAGAAAGGATATCGAAATTATAACTAACCGGTTTTACGAAATTTTGTATGCGGGGATGGATCTATTTATTGAAAAAAAATTCAACAAGCATAGTTATTTATTCGTGGTGTGGTTCAACAAAATACTTGTTAATTTATAAGGACGAACACATCTGCTGATTATGCGTTGTATTCTCACTTCGGTATGAGTTTAAAGTTTTGAATCAATTTATGTATGGTAATTATATGTTAGAACTTGAATCCATCGTGTTTTTGGCATTACATAAACTCTAAAAGAAAGTTTGTTGGTTATCGTTTACCCATGTGTTATAGTGATAAGCAAGCTCATGATCTAAATTCTGTTTGCGAATTATTTGCAACGTTTTTCAAATCCGTTTATTTAGTTGATAATGTTTTAACATCTCTCTCTGACCATGGCATTGTCAAGAATCATATTCACGGTATTTCTTCTTTTACGGGGGAACAAATTAAATGGGCTTTTTGGTTTTAATACTAAAATGTCTATGGGCCCTGATGATATTCCCTCATTACTTTTAAACAATTGTTCCGAAGCCTTAAGTGGCCATTTAGTTGATTTAATCAATTACAGCCTTAAGCAAAGTATTTTCCCCAGTGTTGGAAATACTCGTATGAAATCCCAGTATTTAAATCTGGGCCATAAAATTTAGTTGAGAGTTATAGAGGAATAGCTATTTTTTCTATTATCCCTAAACTTTTTGAAAAACTGGTTAAAGATTGTATTTATTTTAATATCGAAAACTTAAGTATTCCCCGACAACACGGTTTTTTTCTGGTAGATTAACGACAACCAATCTTGTGGTATTTGTTAATGATACGATATCCTGCTTAGAAAAAGGTGCCCAAGTTGACACTATCTATACAAATTTCAGCTAATTCTAATTTTATTCCTATAAAATGTATATCATCTTATTTGTCGCAAAGGTCTCATCTGTTACGTATTGGTCAAAATTTTCTGAGAAGTTCACAGTCCCTTCTGGTCTTCCTCAGGGTAGTCATTTAGGTCCATTATTATTTCTTCGGTTTGTTAATGATATTGTTACATGTTTCAGGTTTTGTAAGTGTTTGTTATACGCAGGTGACCTAAAAATGTACGTTAATATCTGAAATGGTTTTGACGTTTTACTGGTACAATGGGACCTTGTTTACAAGATGTGGAAATTGATAGAGTTACTCAGTTTATGATTTAGGTGTTTTGTTTACAGGTAACCTAGGTTTTGCTAAACATATAGAAATGATTGTAGCTAGGGCTGGCTCGATGGTTTCGTAAAGAGACATGCTCGTCAATTTTATGACCCATACACTCTCAAGATATTATACATATATTTCTTTTGTTAGGTCTATTTTGGAATACGCTGTAGTTATCTGGAGTTCAAGTTATAAAATCTTTAGTGGTCGTATTGAACGGATTCAAATAAAGTTCATTATTTGTCCTTCGAAGACTTCTGAGGTCAACTGCCGGATTTAGCTTACCTTATTATGCCGGTCGTTGTCCACTTTTTTACCTGAATTCAAAAGGGAGGTGATTCATGCAGTATTTGCTCGGGACGTAATTTGTGCTAAAATGGATTGCCCGGTATTGTTTGACTTATATTCATTTTACGTTCCTACGAAAATTCTTCATCCACGACAATTAGTGTTGAGTATTGATTTTCATCGTACGAATTATGGAATGGATGAACCGGTCGCGCGTACTAAAAACTATTTTAACCAATATTCAGAATTTTTTGATTTAGCATTTCTAGAGATCTATTTTATTGTATTGTATCAAATTCTATCAAATTTTATTGTATTGTAACCTATGCTATCTGTTAGTATGTACTGGTAAATAAATAAATAAACTGATAAATTTGATTTGACAAAATTCGTTTAGTGAAAAAACGTCTCATTAAAACAATGGTCATTAACATTAGGTTTTATACTGATGGCTCTGGAACCAAATCTTTATAAGCCTTTTAAAAATGTAAACAAAAAATTATAAAAACTGATATAATTAAAATACAAATTACAATTACTTAGAATTTAAATAATTAAAATACAAGTTACAAAATTGTAATTTGTATTTTAATTACGTAATTCAAATACATGTAATTCGTTACTGCCCAGCCTTGCCTATATTGAACTTACATCGGTTAGATTACACTACCCTGCAAAATTTTAAAAATTTGGTGCCACTTGACAATGAATAGTTGTTTCCGAAGTCATTTTTTACGCTGAATCCGAATCTGGGCTCAGAATTGCTCTATCACGTCAGGTTTATGAGATATTCTAACCTAAAAGTGCAAAAAACACTGTTTTTTGACATATTTGAGGTTATCTAGCATCACGATTTTTTTTTCTTCAAAAGTTCATGTATAGGATCTTATAGTACAGGTCTTCTTCTTTCAAATGCCTTTGAGTTTGCTCAAATATGATTTTTTTTCACCGAGATATCGCATTTTCAAAATTGCATGTTCGTGAATTTGTCGGTATCACTACCTTTTATACCTATGGTATATATGCACTTTTAGGTTATAATATCTCATAAACCTGACGTGATAGAGCAATTCTGAGCCCAGATTCGGATTTAGCGTAAAAAATTACTTCGGAAACAACTATTCATTGTCCAGGGGCAAAATTTTTGCAGGGTAGTGTTATCGACGTGTTGTAGCATCAGTAAAATTCATTCGTGATATTTGATGATATTCTGAGCCAATTTTGAAAGCATCGCGTATATTTTTAATTCAGTGTTTGCTGTTTTTGATTTTTATATGTCAAGAGTCTCGTGGTTTATTTAAATTTTTAACTTTTGTTTTAACATGTTTGTATTACCGATTGTGTTCCTGTAGGCGATACATTTTTTTTTTTAAATAAATAAATTTGGTTCTATGTGCATTGTGCAGTAATATATTTTGTCGGCGTATGCTTATTCAGCAGTTTCTGTATACACAACATTTTAAGTCGAATTTAGGAAACAAATCATAAGAAAACTAAACTAAGCTTTTCAATTTTTATGAAGACAAGAAAATTTGTAAACATAATTTTGAACTATTTGATATTGAAACCATTTACTTTTTGAGATGAACGCCAAATCAATTGAGGTTTAAACCCATTCTGGCTAGAAAACTCAGTGGAAACAGACAGACAAACAAATGAAAATTATTTTTTCTGACTCTGAAGAAACCATGTATGTAAATAGTAAATTCACAAAAAATTCAAAAAAATTTGGAGGTTATATTTACTTTTGTACTGTGCTAGTTAGATAAATTATAGCACGTGCTTACGAGACACGCGGTAAAGTATTTACGATTCAGAATTAATCCATTAAAATTAATGGCACTTTCACCAGCTGCTCTAGTCATCCAACCTAAAAACTGAAATATTTTTATACACTCCAACACACACCCCCGCATGCAATAAATTCGTCCGACTGTAACAGTGTAAACAAATCTCTTTGTTTTATGGTTCTTTTTTTTACGAGGCCCAATTTATAGTTGTGTTTTTAATGACGTCATTAACTTGTATGAATGTGTGCCGATATAAATAAAATCAGATAAATTAGTTTTATTGTGTTAGAAATCACTTTCATTCGCTCATATCACCGGATGCGGTAGTCTCGTGACCAAATTATCAGATATCATAATAAATAAAATTATTTTATATCAACATTTGTGTATGCTGAAGAGACGTTTTGAAATATTTATTAGAATTTAAATTCAACAAACTGGCGCACGAGATAATTACAAGTAAATTTGCTAATCATTTAGGTCGGACGGAACCAGTAAGTCTCTCTATACTATATCTATCGAATTACTTGAATTAATTATGTTCAACAATATGATAATTATCTTATCATGTCAATGCATTTATAATTGGTTTAATTGTTGTTAAATTGAAAACAATCAGTATAAATATCTTCGCACATTCTTAAGTGCACACTTAAGTACATACTTTGATGTACAGGGTAACATAAAATTGATATTTTTTAAAAGTATAAAGCCATAATTTTCTAGGGTTATCACTTATCAGTAATGAGTATGTAATAACAAAAAATCCAATATAATAATTGTTTATGCTGTAACGGGCATATTTGAACATATTAGATATTGTGGTAAGTACACAATTTATAAATTTCACTGTAAAGCCGCACATTTAGTGATAACGATTATCGCTTTGCTTGTATATTATACTCGTTGGGGATTTTTATGAGTACATTAACGTAATCATCAAGCAGCGAATCACAAAACGATCCGATTTTCGGAAGTAATTACTAAATAATGTTTACTATACCATTCTGACATCTAACGAATTCTTGTTATTTGGGTAAATTTAATATCATTAATATTTTGATAAAATCGATCAGGATCTTCCGTTGATAAGTTTCGACATCCTAAAACTATATACATACTAGCCAACTACTTAGTTACTAATCTTAATTCGTTTATATTTAAAAAAATCTGCCAAACTTCTATAAACTCAAAATTGAAAACTATTGTTGAGCCAAAAATCTGATCTTTCAAAGTTTTCTTTTAAGATTTTGAATTTCTCAGTTTTTATATCGATTCTATTTTTCTGAGTGGGCAATTTTTTTTACACTTTTTTTTTTTTGCCACATTTGGAATGATAAAACTGCGCCGTTTTAAACTGAAAGTATAGTAACGATTATGAAAATTACCCAAATTAAATGCAAAACAAACACTAAATTTAATCAAACAATATTAACTGGGTAAATCCCTATCAGATATCATTTCGTATTTACATTTTTAAATTTTATTTTGAACGTTTGACAAAATTTTTGTAATAATTTCGAGAAATTGTTCGAAAAAACACGATTTTCACAACGACCCAATAAGTAAACCACCTCTCACTTTATTATATTCAACTGAAATATGAAAACTTTTTTTCTGACGATCGGCTTCTCTACTTTATTTGACTATGAGCAAAGAAAACTGGCAAAACAATAAAAACTGTAAAGTGACGTCGAGAAAATCATATATTTACACAGGACTCTTATCTGTAGAAGCATATTTGTATCATGCCATCTCATCTTACATTTCTCAGACAATATAAGTCGTTTCCAAAAGGAAATAAAAACAAAAATCTTTTTTTTTTAATGTGTGGCTGTAGTATGTATTAATAGTTGTTTGTGAAATTTGTCAAAATGGCTTTTATTAGAACTTTTTCAAAGTAGAATTTTTCAATTTCTCGATTTTACTAAATTATTTCAAGGCAAAAAACTCATAAAGTGCTAATTTATTGAAAAATACAGTTTGAGAAAATTTCCTTTACTTTGTTTACACTGGTGTAGAATCTATTCACACATATCAACGTCATATCGGTTCAGTGCCGGTCCATGATATGTCAGTGATTCCTATTCGCATACATCAGCCATACACTTACTTGCCATGCATTTTTTCCAATTTCAGTGTCCAGAAAAAACGTTCGTGTAATTCGAAAAATGGGTTGGTGACAAAATTCCGAATTACAAAATCCCGAAATAACAAAAAATCCAGAAAAATCGAGTTTTTTAAATTTACCAAATGTTTGAAATATTATTTTAAATCGTTTTATACCTTAGAAGATGTGAGCTGCCATCCTCAAATCCCCGCTTTGATGTTTTTTTTTTTTGAATTGTAACATTCATAGAAATTGGAGCATTTTTGAAAAATTTATGGTTTGTAATAAGGGATACCATCATATTCCCGAATGGAAAAATCCCCCCAAAAAAATACCGAAAAATATAAAGTAAACTGCCCCATTGAAAGGGAAGACCCCAAACAAAAGGAATCTACATAATTTCATGTCATCCTTGCGCGGAAAGGACCAATGCTAAGCGGCTTTAAGGAATCTTTTATTTTAGTATGTGAATTATTATTAAAAAATACAAATTTTTCAAAAATAGTTCAATCACTATGAATAATAGAATTTAAAAAAATCGTCAGAGCGGTGGTTTGGGGGCGGAAGCCCCCATCCTCCAAGGTATAAAACGAATTAAAATAATATTTCAAAAATTTGTTATTTTTAAAAATTTTGATTTTTTGGGATTTTTGTTTTTTTAGGGATTTTTTTATTTTGGATAACGATACCAACCCCATTTTATTCGGGTTGGTATCGTATCCAAAATAAAAAGTCCCAAAAAAACAAAATTCCCAAAAAACCAAGTTTTTTAAAAAATAAAGAATTTTTAAAATATTATTTTAATTCGTTTTATACATTGACTGCCGCCCCCAAACCAAAAAAATGACGATTTTTTGAAATTCTAATATACATAATGATTCAACCATTTTTGAAAAATTTGTATTTTTTAATAATAATTCACATACTAAAATAGAGAACTCCCCAAAGCCGCTTAGCATTGGACCCTTTGTGCAAGGATGACAGAAAAACGTCATAAAAATTTCAAAAATATTAACATTTTTAAAAATATTTACGTTTGTATTTCACATACTAAAATAAAAAACTCCTCAAAGCCGCTTAGCATTGGTCGTTTCCGGGCAAGTATGACATGAAATTATGTAGATTCCTTTTGTTTTCATATTTTAGTTATCAAAAATTTATTGGGGTCTTCCCTTTCGATGGGGCAGTTTATTTTGTATTTTTCGGTATTTTTTTTGGGGGATTTTTCCGTTCGGGACTATAATGGTATCGCATTTTATTCGTTGGATGTTGAAAGGCCGAATGTCGAAATTCCGAATGTCGAAAGGCCGAACGCCAAAAGGCCGAATGGGTCGGAAGGCCGAATGTTAAAAGGCATAATATCAAAGGGCCGAATGTGTCGAAAGGCCGAATGTCTAATGGGCGAATCGGTCAAAAGGCCGAATGTCGAAAGGCCGAATGAGTCGAAAGGCCGAATGAGTCAAAAGGCCGAATGTTGAAAGGTCGAATGGATTGAATGGACGAACATGTGGAAAGGGTGAATTTTCATGAAATTTTCCTTTACTTAATTTTTTCAAATCAATATTTAAAACCATTCAATTAATTTCTTAATGTAAAATGATTCAAATAAATTGAAAATGCTAATAAATAAATCCTCTGTATGTAGCATATTAATGTGATCATTTTTTTGCGAAAAAATCTGGGTCTTTTTTCTGCTGTTTTTATTTGTTGCTATTTGATGTATCGGTTACATATTCTGGCATATATCGGTTATGTGTGTCGGTATATTTCAATAAAGCATATTTTAGTACGACATATGGTACGCCACGGCATGTTTCATTCATATTTCAATCCGGCATAGGTGTACACTACCGCCCCTACAGTTGCCGCCCCGGTGGCACAGTGGTCAGCATGCTTGCTTTAAGCTCCGGAGGTGCCGGCGGGTGAGGACAAAAATTACGGCTGGTTAATGTAGGATTAATGAATTAATCATTCATTATCCGTTAAAAATAATGATTACGAAACTTCATAATGACGCGGCCAAATCCCTCTAAGGAATGTTGCGCCAGCGGAAAAAAGGTACACTACGCGTCATATGGTACAAAACGGTAGATTTTAAGACTTGGCTATTTCTTAACGATGGAGAAATTAATAGGATTTTAAAATGAGTTTCTTTGATGATGTTCTAGAGCATGGCCAATTAAAGTGAAATTTTGCTATTTCTTAACTGATTATACTGAATTCATTCACTTAATAGAATTTTCGTTCACATTTTGGAATTTTCCTTGATTTAACAGAATTCTTTTTCACTTAATAGTCCTGCGGCCATACAACCAGCCATGAAAAATCCTCCGGCCTCTATTGGAACCTTTTCCGATGTGGTGACTTCGTTCTTAATGAATTCCAAGCATCTTCAAAATCTGGGCACAACAATTATTTGTGGTGCCAGACAATTTTCGAAAAATTTTGGGGTAGAGGTCAAAATTTGATCTGGCTGATACTTCTGAAAATGAAATTGCATCCATAGCTAAAACTTGTTTGGAGATTGAAGGCTGTAAAGCATTCAAACTAGTCCCTAAACAACGGAATATCGAATGTCTGGAGTTTGTTTGCTTCAAATTGGGCATAAAAGCTGATGTACGTATTAAGGCCCTAGACCCTAATACTTGACCAGCCGGTGTACACATTCTGGAGTTTTACGACACAAATTTTCGGACAACATTGCCTACACGGGTGAAGTTTCAAACAACTGCTGCTCTCAACAAGTCAGCAGAATAAATTATAACAGCTTACAAAGTAGTAAATTTGCCCCAAGTAATAACCTACAGTGTGAAATTTCGGATACCAGCAGGTACCAGTCAACTATCCCGTAATTTAAGTGATGTAGTTTCGGGCAGAATGCTTCCGCCTATAAGTTCTGGATAAACTTCTTTTACCTCGATGTTCTACCATAATGCCTCTAGCATTCGAGGTAAAGCGAAATTATTCTTGCTTGGCGTTTGGTATTCTTGAGCTCATTGCATGCCATCCAACTTATGATGTTATTGCTGTACGTATTAATGTAGCCAGTGCCTCTATCCTGGAATATTATCTGGGAATTATTATTTTCATCGATTCTGCTGTTGCGCCATTGGTTCGTGTTGGTAAACAACTAATTGTTACTGGTGACTTCAATCTTCCTGATATTACTTGGATTGATGTAGATGGAGTTTTCACGGCCTCTTCCATCGACCAAAAAGGATTAGCAGAACCAATTTTTTCGAGACTGTCTATGAAGAATCTGCGGTACCATGTAACAAGATTTTAATTAACCGCGGTCTTTCTGATTTTATCTTTTTAAAATTTACGGAAGCAGAAGTCTATGATGGGTTATCTCAACTTGAAGTTGATAAGGGGGCGGGACAGGATGGCTTTCAACCTATCCTTATTAAGAATTGTGCATGTCTAGCCCCTCCACTAACTATTATCTTTAATAATAGCCTACGTACAGGGATATTTCTTGATCTCTGGAAATTATCTTTCATTCGTCCGATTTTCAAATCTGGCAAAAGAAGTGAAGTCAGCAACTATCGCAGAATCGCTATTCTTTCTGCAATACCAAAACTATTCGAATTCATGGTACAGAAATTTTTATTTTTTCATGTAAAAAGGTTTATTTCTCCTGCTCAACACGGATTTTATCCGGGTAGGTCTACGGCGAGCAATCTAGTCTCATTTTGTGGACATTTTTATAGTAGACTAGAACATAGGCAACAAGTAGATGTATAGTATACACCGATTTTTCAAAGGCTTTCGATAAAATTGACCATTCGATTAATCGATAAGCTGGATAAACTAGAATGTTAGTTCACCCCTATTAAGTGGATCTGGTCCCCATTTATTAAGTGCCATTCAGATAGGATTGAAAATGTTCAGAAGCAATCTGTTTTGTATGCCCTTTGTGAATTACCCACTTCCCGAATAGATTGTGACGAATTACTTGCTCGTTTCAATATATACACTCCCATACCCTGTTTGCGCGGTCGCCCTTTGCTACATATTGATCCTGACTTTACGAATTTTTCACTTTCGGAACCAATCTTGAGAATGTCGCGGCTTTTTAATTCAGTTTACGATGTTTTCAACTTTAACATGATAAGAAATTCGTTTGAAAACGAGTTGTTTAAATTTCTGTCTAAGTAACCTGGTCGGGCCGGTATCTAAATTATAACTCTTGGCTAAATTTTGAGACTTGGTAACCTACCACCTATCAGAATTATGGTGAAAGTCTATTGTAAAACAAAATTTTTGATCGCTGTAAAATCTTATTTAAAATTAAAGAATAAAAGAATATTTAAATATTTGTATTAAAGAATATTTTCTTCAAACTTAATGACAATTGCACTGAAGAATTAGCTGTCACATTTTTTCTTGTAAAACACTTTCGAAAATATAATCAGAGATGGCACTGAAATCATTTTACCTAGTGTCAATTCAAAATGGTTATCGGAGAAGTGTAGTTATTGACGATTGGAGCATCACGGATTCCACCTAGTGGAAAATTTTTAAACTGAGCTAAATGATAATTTGACGTTCGAAATTATTGTAAACAATTCCAATTTTGAACTGTAAACCCAATTTTTACTTACCGGATTGCTAATAATTGTCAATAATTCTAATTTTGGACTATAAAACGATTTTTAACTACCGCATTGCTAAATTTTATTTCGTCGCATTTGTGATAAATGTCATTTTATCAGGTGCATCATTTTAACTTTTTTCCTCGAAAGGCGCTTTCTCTACTTTTACAATCGTCAATAGAGTTACAATCAAATTTAATAAATAAAATAAAATATTCGTGTGGAAAAGACAATATGGGTCAAACTAAACAAAATTTAAAAAAACGGGTTCGCCAACATATTTGTAATATGTGATTCTACGTATATGAGTTTAAATCGTCAAACAGCGCTTTATCAAATCATCTACGAGGAAGTAACCACTCGTTATCTATAGATGATGCTGAGTTACTTAATAGGAAGCAAAATCTCAATAAAAGATTAATTTTGGAAAGTACCAAAAATCAATATATTACGACAACGTTTTGTAGATCTTCAGTTCCATATGATTTTGGAATTTATTTGGTTTGATGATTTGTGCATAACTGCATGCAGACATTTTGCACATCTATTTCCAGCAGTTGCCAATAACTCTCAATTACAAGACGCCTTAGAAATAGGTATCAAAATGTAGTTTGATTGATTTGACCGTTGTGCCACATACGATACTACAAATATTGTATTGACCTCTCGAGTCCTCTTCTATATTGCCAAACCCTTTTTTTATTTAATAAACGTTGTAAACAATTTTAATTGATTTTTTCTACATTATCGCAATAAATCTAAAATGGAATACAAGATTTGCCTCAATTTCGCAACATTTTCAATTTCTATTTTTATTTCAATGACAAAATTGACACAAAAACAACATTTCATTGAACTAATTTAATTGTAAATAACTGGATCTCAATTAATAGTTTTAAAATGCTTCATATTCTTTAATTGACATTAAGTTATTTGTTTATCGTTATATTTGTATATACGAGAGTACATAACATGGAATAGTTTTCTAATCAATAAACGTCTAAAATAAATATTAAAGGATGTTCGCTTAATAGAATTGTTTTTTTGTTTGTATTTTATTTACAGATTGGATGTCATGTCGGTTCGTGCTCAACTTAATGGTGATAACAGGTTTCATGTTGAATTATGCATTCCGGGTAAATTTAACAATAGCCATTGTTGCTATGGTCAAAACAACAAAAAAATCTGGCGTTATTGATAATTCAACAATAGAAGCGCTTACAGATCCAACAAATGTAACAAATTTGGTGACAAATTTAACAACCGTGGTGTCAAATCTAACAACATCGGCTGTGGGAAATCTAACGACTAGTTTGGCGTCGTCGGACGATGATCCCACAAAATTTGATTGGAATGAATATCAACAGAATATTATACATGGCGGTTTCTTCTGGGGTTACTTGTTGACTGAGTTACCCGGTGGACGGCTATCTGAATTGATTGGTGGACGGCGTGTATTCGGTTACAGTATGTTGTTTGCAAGTATTTTAACTTTAGCTACACCCGTCTCGGCGAATGTTGGTTATAATGCAATTGTTATTTTACGTGCCGTTTTGGGTTTCTTCTTGGGTATGTATATACAGTTAAAAATAATTATATTTACCTGATTTGATTTTGACTTACTAAAACCGATTTTATTGTGATAGGTGCTTCATGGCCGGCTATCCATCCAATGACAGCCGTTTGGATTCCACCAATGGATCGTTCTAAATTTATTGCAAACATGATGGCATCTGCACTTGGCGCCGCTATAGCGATGCCTATATGCGGTTTCTTAATTTCATATATAGGATGGGAGAGTGTATTCTACTTTACAGGTAAGAAAATATTGGTTATATCGAAAGAGCTGTCCTTCGAAATATTTATTTTTACATACATAGATATATAAAACATGTGCTCATTATTTCTAAATAGTAAATACAATACATTGTATAAAATCCAATAATGGATGACAACAACAATAACAGAAACCATTTATTTAAATTCACGAGAATTGAAAATATCTCGTGATGTTAATCTAAATCTAAAGAATTTAGCTATATACATATATGCAAGAAATATGTCTAACCTCCATATTCTGATTTTTTGTTTATAAACAACAACAACGGTCATTAAAGCTCAGAAAGTCAAACTCAAAGTGATTCATCATTTTTTTGTGTTAAATACCAGTTCCCCACATCGACGCACACACACCCATCTATATACACTCTAGTGCTAGTCAAACAAGTACAAACTATGTAGATTTTCATAATCATGCCTTTGTTAACTAGGTGGGTTTGATTTTTGTACCACATAATTGTATAGAAATTTATAAAATCGCGTTAGTAATCATGGAATGTTGCTATGTTCTTCTTCATGCAAAAATATTCACGCTATTTATGTAACTTACCGTTACAAACTGGTTTTTTTTTTATGGTAGGGTATAGTAAAACATATTTTATTTATATTTCAGGTGGACTTGGTTTATTCTGGTCAATTTTATGGTTCTTGGTTATATTCGAATCTCCTGCGGCACATCCACGTATTTCACCCGAAGAACGTAAAGAAATTGAAGATGCGATTGGTGCGTCAACATCTAAAAAACGGCCAAGCTATGTACCATGGAAATCAATTTTCTTATCACCACCAGTATGGGCCATCATTATAACGCACGCCTGTTCCGTATTCGGTTATTTCCTTGTCGTAAATCAATTGCCAACGTACATGAACCATATTTTACATTACGATGTCAAAGCCGTATGTATTTTCATTAAACACCGTGACCGAATTTATTATTTAATACATTTTTTTACTTGCAGAATGGTCTCCTATCATCACTTCCATATTTGGGCAAATATCTTATGGCTATCTCAGCATCGGCGTTAGCCGATCACCTGCGAAAGACTGGCAAATTAACTACAACAATGGCCCGTAAATTGTTTACCTCGTTCGCTGTTCTCACCCCAGGCATATTCATGATAATCCAAGTATTTGTTGGACATGATCGCGGCTGGTCCGTTGCCATTTTCACAATTGCTTTAACACTTAATGGTGCTGTAACTGCTGGTTACTTGGGTAATGGTTTGGATATTGCACCAAATTTCTCCGGTACTATTTTCGGAATGGCCAATACACTTTCATCGTTCGGTGGTTTTGTTTCAGCATGGATGGTTGGAATATTAACGTATAAGAACGTAAGTATTACAAACTCAAGATTCATTCAAATATTGAATGTTACTTAAATTTTTTTTTTATCCACACAGCAAACGTATGGACAATGGCAAATTGTGTTTGGTATTTTGGCCGCAACATACATATTTGGTGCTTTAGCCTATGTGCTTATGGGCTCGGGTGAGCTACAATCATGGAATAATCCACCAGAAAAAGGCGAGAAACGAGACGTTGAACTTACTGTACCACTCAAATCAAAAAATAATACAGTTAGCTCATAATGAGGGCGTATTAAATAGGCCAACACACACACACAAACACAACCAGACACAAAACTATTAAAGGAGAGAAATATTTGATTAGTAAATGTCGTGACTGTATACATCATATTGTTTTTAGTATAAAAAAATAGATTTTTAATTTGTAGTAGTGTAAAATAAAAACCGAGTTGGGGCTGTAATGCAATCTACTTAATTTATAAGTCTAAAGAATTAAAGAAAACTGTCTTCCGTCTAACCGTTGAAATTATACTCAAAATGAAAATACATACCTATGTATATGTACACACACACACACACCCAGATGCATTTATTTATCAAGAAGAAGAAGGCCTAACTCTCTAGAGATCTAGACATATTATTTCTAATACACACTTATCTTGATAATATTGTAATCGCGAAGCGTCACACACAGTTGATATTTTTGTTTTACTTTTTAAATTTAATTTTGATTGTAAATCCAGATTTTTTTTTTTTTTTAGTTAGTACATACGTAACTTAACTGCTAGGTACATTATTTAGTTTATCTTAATAGCTATTATAAAAAATGAAAATTAATCGAATTTTTTTTTTGTTATTCAAGAGAAAAAAAAATCAAAGTATTTTTAATTCTAAGAATTATAATTATTATTTTTTTAAGTCTTAAATGTTACTGATATGTAAAATTTATTTTGTTATTAATTAATTTTATTTAAAAATGAGAAAATAAAAAATATGTATAATATTTTAGCAAAAAAAAAAAAAATCTTGCATTGTCTTTAATATTGGTAGTATGAATTGTGCTTTAGGCGACTGCAGTATCGACGAAATATTTTTAAAATTTTGTTTCCCGGCTAACCATTGACAACGTGTGGAAAACGGACATTTTGGCCCAGATTAATCATAAATCGAGGATTCTTTTTTTCGTTGATTCTATGAACCAGGATAAATCATAAATTATGCTTCGTTTTATACCAGTTGTTTGTATGAGTGGCAATAATTTTGTTTGATATTTACATTTGTATCTAGTTAAAATCCATTTTGTTAATAATCATTTCAGAAAATTATGATTTTTTTTATACTTGTTTTAATTTATTTGGTTGGTTTAATTATGAATTTTATTAAATTAAATTATTAAATAATTCGCAGTATTTGAATCAAAATTGTCAGCAACAACTTTTTTTATCCTTTAATGATGATTTCTTTCACGTAATAAAACACTTTAATCACATCTTTTTTTTATTTATTAAGTAATCCTTCATCGGCAATGATTTTCCCTTGTACAACCTTATTACTTGTCAAAATTTTTTACGTACTCTTTCATGTCGCTTAAACACTAGAACTACCTCTCTTCCATTATATTTTACTGCATTCTCATGTATGATCATCTTCTCTTCCACTTTACATATCCTTAATATTAGCTTACAGCTCGGCGATCCTGACTCCGCAGCGGACCCACTAGATATTCTTTACACATATATAAATCAACACTTTACTTAATATTAAAATCGTAATGTACACAAAATCTCAATTCATTTCATTTAGTTTAGATTATTCTTAACCTAAAATATACCAAAAAACAAGCAGATCAATACTACATTTACATTATGTATATCTCTTCGCTAATGTACTCCATCTCGAATTCTGAATCCAAATACTCAACGTCTTCGTATTCAATTTCTCCGTCAACTTCCAACTCTTCCCGTCTTTGATCGGTTCCTACACTCGTATTTTCCTGTTTTCCATCTTCGGAATTATAATGTATTTATTCCACTAATAGGCTGTTTTCCAAACGATACTTATTGACTTATTTGGCCGCCATTTTAAATAAGTAAGTAAAGTCATTCCAATTGATTTAGCATACTTATTTTGACAGCTGCATTAAATGAATGAAAATGCGCAATAATCATTGCACATCGATTTTTTTTTTATAATTTATTATTATTAAATTTATTATTCTTGGTAAAATTTTATTTTTTATCTGTATTTTAATTTTATGTTATTTGTATTTGTAGTTTTTATAAATGTTAATTAAAATATAAACATAAACCAACACCTGAAACAAGTTTTGTTGACATTACAAATTAGATTTTTTAGTAAGAAAGAGATAGAAAATAAGTCACCTCGCCAGGTTACTTATTTGAATTAAGACAGGTTCCACAAATAAGTATCCGTTTGGAAAACAGCCATCAATATTAATTAAAACACGCACGTGTACTTCTGATACAAACAAGATGACGAATGAATGTATTTCTTTAGGGTTGGACAAATTAATTCTCCCTGCGAACCGTGTACTGTACAATATTTCACATACACAACAGTACTCCCCCTCGCAATTGTACAAAAACCCAACCCACTAACTAAAAACTTAATTCATATAACAAATTAGAAAAACATACTCGACTTAATACACACAATATAGTAACATACATGATAAGTTTAATCTTTGAACAGGTCTAACAATTCTTTTTGGTCTTTGTGTGACATTAATTGGAATCTCCGAATCTACCTGAACAGCAATACTAGCGGCAACGCTCAGAGCGCGTTTCAATCTAATGTCGTCGGATCTCGTGTTGTAGTCGGATGCGCTTGTTTTTGTCACAGGATGTACCTTGACCTGCCGGTAATAATCTGGTCTACATACCATTTGATAGTTCTGCCCGTATTGCATATTTTGCATAAATAATACCTTTGTCCTAGAACCTTTACAATAACGGCTGAAATCCATGCGCTCTTGTTGTGTGTGTAATCCCTTATCATTACATTATCGTTTTGTTTGAAGTCTATATTCCTTCTCCCGGAAAAATATTTCTTTTGATTTTCCTGGCTCTTGATGTTTTTATTTGCCATAACAAACGTGCGGTTCTCGATTCCAAGTTGTCCTTGCCTTGTGTGATTAACTTAAACCTAGTCCTAACTTCTTAACCTAGTCCCATTTCACATGGTGGAACACCCGTAGAACTATGTGACACCACTCTATAATCAAACAAATACCGACTAACCGCCGTGTGTACTGATACATTCTGACCCCTCGACTTACTTTGAGAAATTGTGGCCATAAGACCTTTTCTAAAAGTCCTCCACCATTTGACTGTGGATAGCCCGGTGGAATAGTAACGTGTCAAATACCGTTGTATTGTATAAAATTTTGAAAATTCTTACTAGTGAATTGCGTTCCACATTCCGAGACAATTATCTCCGGCAGCTCAAATCTTGCGAAGGTTTCCCTCAATTTTGCGATGGTGAAATCCGTCGTTATGGTTTTAGTTATAAAAACTTCTCTCCATTTAGTGAAAGAATCCGTGATGATCAAAAAATAATTATTATCTTTAGGCCACTCAGACCGCTTTTGAAATTTCCCAGGGTATAAGGTCTGATTTATGTGGACTCGGACGCAAAATCAAACATGCTTCACATGCATTTTCAAGAGTCTTTATACATATATTCCGGGCCACCACATATAAGATAGTGCCATTGATTTGCGCTATGCCCATGTGAGTTAAATGTAAATTTTCTAACATAGTATTCCGCAGTGCTACAGGTACTACCACGTGATGTCACCGCATAATTATATGCGACTCCACATATAACTCCTCCTGTCGTCTCAAATACGGCGTAAATTTCTCTTACCTTAGATCACGAAAATAATTTTTTAAAATTGCTGTCTTTAATTCTGAGAGAATCGGATCACCCATTGTTTCTTTCAAAATCAATTCATAATCGATTTTATTGCCTGCATCCGCAATAAAATTAACGTAATTCTTTTCGGACGTCACTTCGTTAGGTTCTTCTAAATTAGGAACCCGTGAAAAAAAAAATCAGCCTGATTGTCTTTTCTTTTAACGTATTCCAAACCTTCTCCAAATTTTGAAGGAGTTCCTTTGAATTTCTTCCTGTGACAACTATGTCATCCAGAAAGTTAACCACCAAAATGCAACCATTAACCCAAAAGCAACTTTTCTATCTCCTGTTGAAAAATCCCTGTTGCGGAGCGAATACCGAAAGGTAACCTATTCACTAAATAAACCCCCTTATGCGTACTCCATGCTACTAATTTGCGCGATTGTTCATCCAATCCAAACTGGTGATAGGCGGCTTCCATGTCTAACTGTGTAAATTGTTCACCACCTTGGAGAGCCGCGAATACTTCCTCGATTTTAGGCAACGGATACTTATTATCCGTCAAATGTCTGTTTTTACAGACACCTTGTAGTCTGCATATAATCTAATTTCGCCGTTGGACTTAAGCACTGGCACTAATGGGGTATCCCAGTCATTCGTTGGGTGAGTAATCACACCCCTATTTTCCAATTTGACTAATTCCTGCTCCACCAACTCTTTAAATGCGTACGGCACCTGTCGATGCTTAATGAATTTGGGTACTGCTTTCTCATCTATATCTAAATGAACTTGCCCATGTTTAAATTTGCCTAAACTTCCGTCGTATAACTCACTGAATTTATTCATTACTCTCCTCACCTCTAAATCCTCCTTGTTGACCTCGGTAATTACCAAGCAAATCTTGTTGACCGAAAGTTTCACATCGCATTTACCCATCTTCTTACACTTGTAACATTTCGCATTCTTAAAACGACATTCTATCGAGCGGTGACTCTTAAAACCGCAATGACACCATTTAATACGCGGTGTATTGCTGAATGTAATATTTGAGCTACTTGGATTTGTCTCTCGGCTATTTTTTACCCCCAGCTAACGCTTTTGAGATCTGTTTCAATTTCTTCGCATCTAGTAGCTATGCTCAATAAATACTGTGTCTAACGTTAGTTTACCATGCTCCTCACCGCTTAACTTTTCAAACACTTTGCCCGAGAAAGACACAATAAACTTGTTTAACAAATGTTCATCTAATTGCGCTTCGAAATATTCCATGGCCGGTTGCTCCGAAATTTTTGTTGTTTCAAAGAATCTTTTCCGTTCCTTGAACGCGACTACCGGCTTCGTATAATACCGCGTTCAATGGTCACGTAAATCCGGTGTTGATAAATTTCGTAATAACTTGTAATTACATGAATCGAAAATTTCTGACAACCTTAAATAGTTTGATCGCTCTCTATCCATTGAACCTTTTTAACCCTATACGGTCCCTTAAACTTTGGTCTTAATTTGTTATTAACCCCTACTATCGGATTTTCTCGAATCATTATTAATGTCCTTCCTCAAATTTCACTTGTTTCCTGACCTTATCATAATATCTCTTGTTGTATTCATGCTGTCTATCTATAGCTTCCTACGCATTCTCCCTAATCCGCATAATATTTGGACCTTCTTCCTCTACACACCTACAATCTACTTCCCTTTTATATGCATTCCTCTGTACAACACCAAATAGTACTTTTAGCGAAATTTCTTTGACTGCCTTGTTCAGTGTATTGCTTAACACATGTTCTGATTGATTTAATACCTTATCCAATTGATACTCACTTTCGAATTCTTTAGAGATAAACGCAGTTCCTCCATAGGAATATATAGAGGTTTTTCCTTTTGGTCCTTTCCAAAGGCCCCAAATGTCTGCATGCAATGTCTCGAGCGGACAGTTTCCTTTATCTATTGAATGCAACAATACCTCCTTCGATATCGGCTTTGGATTGTATGACACACATATCATCCAATCGCATATGTGCTGTATTATCTGATCGTTCATTTTTTGTAAATATAACTGTCGCCTTATCATTTCGCAATTTTTGTCGCATTCCAAGTGACCGATATTATCGTGATATCGGGCACTAGAAACTGCAACCTAACTCCGTCTTTCCTATACAATATTCCGTCCCTTAACTCGTACCCTTTTAGCCGTTTATCTTCTATTCGACTTTTTATTTAATGAATATTCTTGTGCTCTAGCTGCCTGATATATATTTTGTCTAAACATAAATCTTTCTCCATCGTTTCCCTATAAAGAATCTGCGCCCTACTGAGTGCATCTACATGCCTCATTTTATCAGCCGTTCTATGCACCACCTCGAAACCAAACTCTTCTAAAAATAGAGCCCATCGTTCTGTCTTACTATTCATATCCCGTTTATTTAAGGTCTACCTCAATGTATTACAGTCTGTGACGACCGTGAAATGTACCCCAAATAAATATGGCCTAAACAGCTTTATGCTATATACCAGCGCCAAGGTTTCTAATTGAAAGCTATGTAACCTTGATTCAGCGTCTGTTGTCTTCCTACTGAAGCACATAACTGGGTGGTATTCCTCATTCTTTTGTTTCTGTACCAATACCGCTCCATATCCTGATGCATCCGTATGCAATTGTGTCACCATAATTCTATTGTCTTCATTAACTAATCTAACACGAGTTGTATGTATTTCACAAAATGCGCCGGAGTGTTAGTGTATCCAAATAGTAACTTATTAAACTCGAACTGCCCTTGGTCTGTCACAAATGCAGTAAATTTCTTGAACTCTTCTTTTAACGCTACATGATAGAACCTATTTCGCAAATCTTGTATCGAAAAATTTCTTTTCCCATTTAGCCGTTGGACCACATCCTCTATCATTAGAGTAGGGTAATATACTTCGCCAATTAAAAAACGGAAAATGACACCAGTCTCATTTCTTGGTTACGTTTCTCGCTAAAACTTCAACAAATCGACAAGTGGCCGAACAGAAATGTCCATAGTATTGTGGTGTCACCTAGTCATGCAAACTTTCGTGGAACAAATAAAAATCAGAATCGTTAGCTAAATTAAAGCAGTCAAAATTATCCAAATTCAGAAATGCACTATAAGAATAGTGGAGTACAAGTTAAAATAAAATAATGTAGTACATAGTTAGAAAAACTCAGTAAGCATAGAGAACGTTTGTTTGAAAAGAAAAAAACAATAACGAAAAAATTCTGACATCAGCGAATTGTATGTTGTGCTACGAAAAAATACAAAATTAAAATATTAATTAAATAAATAAATATACATTCCATTTAAAAAACTAAACACTTGTCTTTTCAAGCTGTTACATAAATATATTTACAAAAAGAAATAATCCGTGTGTTTTCATGAAAAAAATGAATATATTTGAAGCCAACTAAGAAATTCAGGATACCTTATCCATATAAAGACCAATAGCTATACCTAAGAGCTGGTTACATACATACCTATATGGTGGAAGACAAGGTCCGCTAAGCTAGCGATACGAACACGCTAAAGTATCATTTTCAAGGTTCCTAAATTCTCTATAAAATAGCAGATTTGGATTTTTGAATGAAATATCGAGCAAGTTCGTTTACAGTTTCAAACAGCAGCATACTTTTTTGTTTAGCCACCTTTTGTTTTACTCAAAAAAGTCATAAAAAAAACAAAATAAAATAAAACAAATCCCAGTATCGGAAAGAAGTAAAATTTCCTTCAACTAGAAACAAAAATTTTTTTTTAAAGGTATTATTTCACCAAGATACAAGCGTTCAAATCTGGGTATTTTTTCGCATAAAATGTATATACGCATAAAATAAAGAATTATATATGTATAGTATTATGGAGGCTATAGCCACCGTATAAACGGAATGGCCGTGTCCACTTTATGATCGGGATACGCTGTATGGTAGTCGCGCATATGTGTGTCACTGCTATGGGGTCGAGCGCGCTTATGGTTGGCGATGATACCAAAAAATATCCACTTCGTAGCTTGATGCTGCTCCGTTCCTTAGGTTTATTCTGACTCCAGAGATTTAAACGGACGCGTGGTGACGATTAGTAAGCTCCGTTGCTTTGATTATCAAGCAATCGTACAAACGGCTATGCGTTATATATATCGAAACTTGTGGCTTACGTAGATGCCGATAAACGTTTATATGTGAACGCGTATTTCACCAATTTTTCCAACATGAATAATCACAAGCACGGTATTTTATTATTGACAAAACTTTATTAAAATTTACGTTAATTTCAAATACAGTATTTTAATAAAATTAATTAATTTAAAATTACAAAAGTTATTTTTTGTAATGCGATTAATGCTAAAAATGCGCTTGCCCAAAATGGCGTTTTATTTTTTATTATGTCTTCTCTGTCGAGAGTTTACAATCGCAATCCTTTATATATTGTTTTTAATAAAAGTGAACAAAACTATTTTGTTTTTACAAAAGTGAATAGGAAAATAGTACTAAAATAAAATTACCCTATCCGTGTGTTCGCTGATGGCTTTTTGACAGCAAATACCCGAGTTTTTTTGACAGATTTTACCCCCGCAAACTTCACATCACTAAAAAACTCGGGTTTTTTTTTATGGCATCAGCGAACAACTTTTTTACTTTGACAAAAAATTTGGTGTTTTAAATGTCAACATTACATTTTCTTTTTATTATTTTAAAATTTTTTATTAATATCATTATCCAAATCGAAGCATTTCATATTATTTTATTTTATATTTTCCAATTCACAGAAACTTTGGATTTTTTTACGACGATCCTAGTGTTCGCTGATGACCACCGGGGTAAAATGGATCGGAGTTTTTCTGGGCAAAAAACGAACGCATAAAAAGGGTCGGTGTATTTTTAACTCTACTTTTACTTGGGTTTTTTTGACAACCGAAAATTATTACTTTTATCGGCGTAAAAAAATCCAAAACTTCGGTGAATTGAAAAATTTAAAATAAAATAATATGAAATGCTTCGATTTGAATAATGATATTATTTATTTATTTATTTATTTATTAACCAACAGCATGTTCATGCAAAAATGGCTTACATTATTAATATTAATAAAAAATATTAAAATAATATGTAATATTGACATCAAACACCAAAATTATTTGTCAAGTAAAAAAGTTGTTCGCTGATGTCATAAAAAAAAACCCGAGTTTTTTATTGAAGTGAAGTTTGCGGGGGTAAAATCTGTCAAAAAAACTCGGGTATTTTCTGTCAAAAAGCCATCAGCGAACACACGGGATAAAAGAAATAATTTTCAGTTGTCAAAAAAACCCAAGTAAAAGTAGAGTTAAAAATACACCGACTCTTTTTATGCGTTCGTTTTTTTGCTCAAAAAAACTCCGATCTTTTTTACCCCGGTGGTCATCAGCGAACACTATAGGTATGAAGTAGTTTCCTGTATTTTGACATTTTACCCTTTGAGCAACCGAATTCGGAATTCGGTACGCTACAGTATATTCCTATACTTTTTGATATCAATTAAATTATAATATTTATAAGGGAAATTAGTCATAATTCTCATAGTAAAGCTTGAAGCAAACATCTGCTTGTTGGGGTGTGTTAAAATGCTAGTACCAGTGCCTTGGGTAGAGATGGCACCACTAACCGTTGAACAAAGAAAATGAAAAAAAAAGTCAAAAAATTTGTATTTGCACATAAAATTGTTCCCTACCTTTCAACCGAGATTTTATTTTTTATTTCGTTTAATATTAATATTATATTCGCTTTAATATTTAATTGAGTTGTTTATTGGGATTCATTGAATTACTAGTAATGCCATCTCTACCTAAGATTCATGTTGTCTTCAAAATTTGCTAGCGATTTCCCTTATTGACGATTGTAAAAGTAAAAAAAGCGCCTCTCGAGGACAATAGTTAAAATGATGCACCTGATAAAATGACATTTGTCACAAATGCGACGAAAGAAAATTTAGCAATGCGGTAATTAAAAACTGTTTTTATAGTCCAAAATTGGAATTATTTACAATTATTAGCAATCCGATAAGTAAAAATTGTGTTTACAGATCAAAATTGGAATTATTTACAAAATTTTCGAACGTCAAATTATCAGGTAGCTCAGTTTAAAAATGTTCCACTAGGTGGAATCCGTGATGCTCCAATCGTCAATAGGTTATTATAATTTATTTGTTTGATATACGCTATTGACGATTGTAAAAGTAGAGAACGCGCCTCTCGAGGAAAAAAGTTAAAATGATGCAACTGATAAAATGACATTTGTCACAAATGCGACGAAAGAAAATTTAGCAATGCGGAATTAAAAATTGTTTTTATAGTCCAAAATAAAACTGTACCTCCCGAAGGGTGTATTAAATGTACACAGACGAGAACTTTGTTCATCCAATGGTGTAACATATGTATTGTAAATGTACACCCTCTACTGTATGTAAGGTAGGATCGCATAGACGGTATATCACTGTATATGATGGTGTCCGCCATATTAATATGTATAACATATAATAAAGACACAGTTCATCCTCAATCGTTGCTATTATTACATGGTGTCAGATGTGGTGGTAGAAGTCTAGTAAAAGTAAAAATAATAAAAATAATTTAAATAAAATAAATTTATTGCGAAAAAATAATAAATAGTAAAGTGGTGAAAAGAAAAAATAAATATAAACAAAAGTAAGAAGTAAAAAGGAAAAACGGTATAAAATAATTCGTGTGTGGAAAAAACCACATGGGAAAAAAATAAAGTGAGGTTAAGTAATAACACAGCTGGATGTTACTACGGGTAAACCCACAATAATCAAATGCGTATAATCCCAAGATATTATACAATTTAACAATTTATTACCGTTTATTCGTCGCAAAATAAATAATTATTCAATATGGAAGGACTAAAACCACCGAAATGTTTAAACACGATGCATCCAGATATATCCACGGAATGGAAAAATTGGTTACGCCAATTTGAGTTTTATTCCATCGCAGCTGGGTTAAACAAAAAAGAGGAAAAAATTCAAATAGCAACACTGATGACATGCATAGGATCATCAGCGTACAAGGTTTACGAAACATTTAAGCTGAAAGATGACGACACGATGACGGTACAACAATTAAAAGAAGAATTTACTAATTACTTCACACCGAAAGTCAATGTAACTTACGAAAGGTATTTATTTAATAAGATAATTCAAAAACAAAATGAATCATTTGATGATTTTTTAACGAATTGTAAATCACAAATAATCAAATGTGTTTTCGAGAATTTAGAAGACGAGTTACTCAAAGACAAAATCGTAATAGGAATTTTGTCTGATAAAATAAGAGAACGTTTATTGTCAGAAGAAAAGTTAACGCTTCAGAAAGCAATTAATTTATGTCATGCTAATGAAATAGCACATAAGCAAGCATCTTCTATGCATAATTCCGAAAATATAGAAATTAGTGACGTAAAAAAAAGTCAAAGTAAAATAAATAATTATTCTAATAAGAAAATAGATAATAATAAGTTTGTTTGTGTACGATGCAATAACAGTCACGGTCCGAATAATTGTCCCGCGTTTGGTAAGATTTGTTTGAAATGTAGAAAAAAAGGGCATTTTGCAATAGTTTGCAAAAGCACAAGTAAAAAAATAAATAAAGTTAATGAAATAATGGAATCACTCCATATAAATGAATCAAACGATGACAGTTCGGACGAAATGGTTATCGGTACTGTTGATGCATCGAACACAAATTGTTGGTTTCAAAAAGTCAAGATCAACAATATTGAAATAGATTTTAAGCTAGATACAAGAGCAATGTGTAACGTATTAAATTTAAATTTAGTAAAAAAACTAAAAGGGCAAATATGTCATTCTAACACTAAAAAGCTTGTTACTTACAGTGGTCATAAAATTGATGTATTAGGTCAAGTCTTATTTGATTGTATAGTAAAAAACAAAAGCTATAGATTAAATTTTAAAATAGTAAATGAAAACACTTGCCCTGTACTAGGTATGAATGCATGCGATGAATTAAATTTAGTAACTAGAAATATAATCGATACTTGTGAAATAGATGAGAATATCTATAAAGGGTTAGGTTGTATAAAAAACTTCGTGTATGATATTGATTTAAAACCAAACGCTGAGTTTGATATAGCACAGGCAAGAAGAATTCCACATGCAATACGGGCCGAAGTTAAATCCGAATTGGATACAATAATATGCAAAGAGGTTCCAGAACTACCTTTCCAGATTGTAGCAACAGATTTATTCAATTTCGCTTCAGAAACATACATAGCAATAGTTGACAGCTATTCCGGATTTATGGACATGGAAAAGCTAGAAGAATCAACATCACATTCAGTAATTAATTTTTTAAAAAAATGTTTCGCAATACATGGAACACCACAGGTAGTAGAAAGCGATAATGGACCACAATATACATCGAGAAAATTTAAAGATTTTAGTAAAAAATGGAATTTCACACACAAGACGTCAAGTCCGCATTTCCCACGAGCAAATGGTTTAGCTGAGCGAACAGTTCAAACGTTAAAGAATATGTTGAGAAAATGCGAGAAAGACAATACAGACATTTATCAAGCGATACAAAATCTTAGAAATACTCCTCGTGATAGCAATTTGGAATCACCAAATCAAAGATTGATGAGTCGCATCACGCGAACACACATACCCATAAGTAACGAGTTGTTAAAGCCAAGAGTTATAACTGGAGTGACGGAAAATTTAAAAATTCTTCGTAATCAACAAAAAACTTATGCTGATAGAAGTACCAAAACACTAGCTGAACCCAAAATTAATGAAAAAATTCGATTACAAACTAAGAACAGGGAATGGATCCCTGGTAAAGTAATACGACGATTAGATGAACCAAGATCAGTCATAGTAAAAACCGAAGACAACAAATATTATCAGCAGTAATATCCCAAGAGCATTGATAATTTCCCGAAATAATTTTATTATATTTTTCGAAAGCACGTTGCTTGGTAACAGCCCGAAGCCGTAGGCTGAGGGCTGTTACCTAAAAGCAACGTACTTGAGGAAATTATAATAAAATTATGAGGTATTTATCAATGCTCGAGGGGTATTCGACGAGAAAATTTTTTGCAATTTTATTTTATTCTAGTAGTAAGGCTGCTAGATTGTAAATTGTTCTATGAAAGTGTCATTTTGAAACAGTATTTATTGTAAAATAAAACTATAAATTCTTTTCATCTAGTAGCCAGAGTATGTTTTTCTAAAATAGCAAGCCTATTAAATCGGTCAATTTCGAGTCACGTGTACAAAATATACCAATCAAAATAACATTACACTGATAACATCCCTAGGGAAATTATCAGTGTAATGTTATTTTGATTGGTTTATTTCGTACACGTGACTCAAAATAGACTGATTTAATAGGCTTGCTATTTTAGCAAAAAATTTTCGTAGAAATTTTCATCACATCCATCCAACAAAAGCCAACATCAATATACAACGCGAAAATGATCTAATCATAATAACAGATAGTCAAGATGAGAATCGACCAAATAAGGAATTCAACATCGAGAATAATGTTAACAACGATACTTCAAACCGTCTCGATCAAAAAAGCACGGTAACGAATCAATATCATACGCGATCAGGTAGACAGGTAAAACAGCCAATAAGACTAAATCTTTGAATGTAGATCATTAGAAAATAAAAAATAATTAATTAAATGAATTAATAAATGAATTATGTATACATTTATAAAAAAAGGGGGATGTAACATAT
Source organism: Tipula helvola (assembly GCA_963556165.1). Lineage (NCBI taxonomy): Eukaryota > Metazoa > Arthropoda > Insecta > Diptera > Tipulidae > Tipula > Tipula helvola. The sequence goes on from OY744482.1 coordinate 106,823,405, forward strand.
GTATTGTAAATGTACACCCTCTACTGTATGTTAGGTAGGATCGCATAGACGGTATATCACTGTATATGATGGTGTCCGCCATATTAATATAACATATAATAAAGACACCGTTCATCCTCAATCGTTGCTATTATTACAAATGGGACCATCCAGAAACCAGATTATGCATCCAAGGTAGAACAAATTGTAGTACCAAGTACCATTAAGTTTGCTACGCATTGACTTTATATCTGGAATTGGATAACGTGTACGTAATATTTCTCGATTCAAATTTCGAGGATCCAAACAAACTCGAATTTTATTAATAGACTTACAACTTTAATTCAAATTTTAGTTGCTCTTGCAACTGAAATGGAATTTTTCGAGGTGCCTCTGTACGGCAATGTTCCGAGATCGTCGAAAAGACAACTGTTCTCCGTAACTAAAGATTAGACCGTTTCTTTCTCACTCTGAGAGACCTAAAACTTCTTTGCGTTGCGATCAATTTTCATTCAACGCTACCTAGACGCAAGACCTACTAGTATCGTATCGTTTGACAATGGTTTTTAACTACATATTATAAAATCTAACGCGTATTTTTCATTTTTTACATAAACGTTTAGTCGATACGATCCCACTACTTCTATATTATTACGTAAATGTGGGTTTTGATAAATGGGAAACAACTTAGAACTTATGAGTTCAATTTTGTGATACATACTTGGATATTGGATTGGGATGCGTTGAAATAATTTATCTTGTGGTTACATCTTTATTAGCATAGACACATACACAAAAAATCATGTACAAATTGGAAATTGTTAGGTTTTGCGTGTGTGGTGAATAAATAAGCCGATTTTATCGATTGCAAATCCTATCGATGTGGAATAAACAACGTGCTAAATTAGAGACCAATAAATATATTAATCTTAAGTATGTACGATTATTAAAAGACGAAAAAACGTATTTATTTCAAGTGATTGGTTGCACGTCCAATCTAGTACAACTAAAATTTTTTCTATGTTTTAATCTAGTACCATTTTTGTTTTACGTCCAAAGCAACTGTCAAATATTTTGACGTTTCGCAAATTTTTTTTTTTTCATCGGGCTCTTTGGTTTTCTGTGTTTTACAAAAAAATTTGAATAAAACTTCCCAATAATGGCTGGATCAAATACGGGTGGTGTAACACCTATGGCCATCGCTGGTCGTATGGTCCGTGAACGTGAACGGCTACATGGCATGACCACAGATGAACGAGCCTGGCGCAAGCAATGGTTAAAAGATCAAATTCTATCACATCATGAACCTAAAAATGTTGCAGAATACTGGAAAGAACGAACAAATCCAATTCGCCGATTGTATAAAGCTCCCTTGGATGGACTTGGCAAAGCTCTAACTCCTATATTGGTACCTAAAAAAAAATGCAAATATTTCTGTGTCCTATTATGTAATAACATAACCTCTAAATTGAAAACGTAAATTTTTTTTTTATTTTTCAGGGTGCCCAACGAGCTTATTCTGTACGATTTTGGACTGGTAAATTTTTAATCGCAACGGCTGCTATTTACGCTGGTGCATACTATTTTAAATATGCCGCTAATGTAAGTGGTTAAGAAAAATCACAATACTGCTGTGTATTAATAATTTAATGTGTGCTTTGTTTGTTTGCCTGGTTAGGACTGGACACGAAAAGGAGGTTGGCGTGTAATTCAATCCCGGAAAGCTGTACTACCAGGCGATCCAGGATTTCCGGCACAACCACAACGTACCTCACCTAGCGATTATGCAGACCGTGGTTTTAAACACAGCCCGATCTAATCGTTTTCCTGAAAGTATGGTCTTATTTAAATTGTAGATATTTAAAGGTAAAAAAAAAAATGTTTGGTTTTTTTGTTAAAATGCAAATTTCATAATACATAAAATACATTAAATGAAAACAAAAAAAGGTTAACGACACTCTTTAATTTATTGAATTTCGCTTTTTTTGCAAAAATATGCAAAAACGGTTTGGTTTTTTTTTTTAAATGGAAAATGGTGACATAGTTTTCGGCTGTTTGTTTTTGTATGGAAATGCAAATTCCATGTTAAAAGTGTTTTGTGGTAAAAAAAAAGTTGTGTGTAGTGACTGTGTGATCTAAAAAGTGAATAAATTTGTTATTTTTAATTGTTTTGTCCTCGCGGGATACGCACTTCTAGTAAATCAGCAAGGTAAAGTTGTGAAATGTTTTGTTTCGAATGTTCAATCAATCTACCTATAGGTAGTCAAGTGAATTCCAATTTTGTGAAACCAAACGGATTTAGCGGCTTACTTAGAATTGTTTGATTCTTGTCATTAAAATTTGTAAAGATGCAGCTGATAAAGTAACCGCCATTCAAAACCCGATTGATTTATAAATTATTCCAACAAGATTAACAGAAGCTTCCCAAATGTTTCTACGTAATTCTGAATTTTTGATAAAAAACTCAAAAATAATTTTCATTAACTTTATAATTCCTTAAATTTAAAATTACGAATAAAGCTTAATTAATTTTATTTTTTGGTTAGAACTTTGAATTATTGGCAAAATGCAAGCCAAATACTTTCTTTCGATTGTCTGGTATTTTACGCCAATGCAGCCCTGACTGATTATATATATTGATAGAGTCTGTTTGTAAACTTCTGCGTTTATAATTGTTCCTCATCTTTTGTTTGCATCGTTACTAGAAGAAGAACTGGTAGCCTGAATTGTGCAATTTCCCCTTTTCCTTGAATGAAAGTGATGTTATTTACAGTTAAAGTTTATTGTACGTATTGGACAATTAAAGTAAAAATTTCGGCGACCGTCCTTCTTGTTTTCCCTCAATTTGGTGATCAAATCATCACCTGTTAGCTCTGGAAGAGTATATCATGAACATTGAAAATACTTTTTACATTTGATTTACAGGTTTGAATGAATTTCCGACATAGCGAACAAAAATTTGAGTTCGTTATGTTGGACATTCACACAAACCCGTAAGTTGGAAGTAAAAAGTTTTTTCATTTTGGAGTTCACTTTCAGCAAGGCATCATTTTGCTACCAGTGAGTGATTTAAGCTAATAAATTAGTGCAAGAAAATCAATGCGGTGATCGGTTGTTTTTCTGGACACATTGGATTCATTGTAAATATATAAAGAGATTTGCTCCACCTCACACAGTTCTCTTTATGTTTGGCGACCTTATCCCCAATGAAGAGCAAGATTCCAACTTACAAGCCAGCATTTTTGAACAACTCAATTGCAATTACTGATTTGAGATTTCCTCAGGACCTCCCAATTACACTGGCTTCTCTTAAAAGATTTCGCAAGCCAGATTTTCTCCTGTCGCTTTTGATTTGTGATCCCACTTTCAGTTTGAATTGTTACATCTCACTTGAAATTATCTCCTAATAAATTCGATATAAACGACCTCCTTACTGACTTCCATGACCCGAATTTCTGACCAACTTGGACTTTCTTCATTAAGATTTTGCCGCCGATCCTGGCTGGCGAGGGATTTATTGGGCAGCCCGCCGAATTTATTGCTTTTTGAATAAGACGCATCGGAGCTTTTACACGGAGCTTGCTTCATCGCATTTCATTGAAGTCATATTATCGCCAAATATTGGCATATTAACGCAGTTAATATAATTCGTGCCATTGGCTTTTTTCGACCTGATTGTATATTCGCCATTGTTTTAAACTCATATTGAAACGGCTATTCAATCTTAAAATATAAAGCTGAAACCTCACGAGGTGATCAAATTTTCAATCCGGAAAATTATGTGCCCACGTGAGCTCATCTCAAGTCAATTCAATTTAACCTCCAACTCAACTCTCAAATCAATCCCTAACTGAACCTTTAATTCTTTACTGAATCTCCAGCTCAACGTCCAACTCAATCACCAATCAAACCTCTAATGGAGAAATGCAATCACTAAATCATCCCACAACACAACACTAAACTCAATTTCTAAAATTGAACCCTTAACTTAACTCCAAACTCAAATCCACGAATCAACCGCCAAATGAAGCCCTAATTTAACTCCTCACTCAACCCCAATTCAAGCTAACTCAACCACAACTCCAAACTCAACAGTCAACTCAATCCCGAAAGAATTCGATTCGAAAGCTATAAGCGGGTATGAACTCAACTCAATCTAACCTTCCACTAAATCCTCAACTCCACCCCAAATTAAACTCCAACCGAACCTCTCTCCCAAATTTGACTCAACTTCAATTTAAACCTTACTCAACTCGACCCCAAACTTAACCCTCAATTCAAAACCAAATCGAACTCAATCCCTAAATCAAAATGGCTAGAAAACTGCATAAACACAAGAACTCGACTTAAGTCGCTTTCACACGTACCATAATCCACCGAACTGGATTACATAATCCGAAAAATGGTCGTGTGAAATGTGCAAATCTAATACCGAAGTGGATTATCAAATACACTTTATAATTCGGTATTTTGTAATCCACTGCGGTACTGAATTACCGTGTGAAAAGAATGACAGTTATTAATCTCAAAACTGAATAGATGTTTTTTGAATTTTCATTAATTAATATCTTAATTAATATTTTTTTTAGTTGAATTTGGAAAGTTTATCGAAAATTATTTATATTTTGTTTAATTAAATTCGTATATTAAAAATATGTAATTGATTTTTATCTTGTTTTCAAATATATTTTTGACAACCAATTTGTAACATTCGAAACGAAACTAGTTGCGTTTCTGTCAAATTAGTAATCTTCGATGCGTGTGAAAAGACATATGAGAGTGGATTATCAAATCCACTTCGGTAGTGGATTATGTGCGTGTGAAAGCGACTTTAGTCTAATCCCCACCTCAATCCTCGAATCAATCCCAAATTATATCCCAACTGCACCCCATAGCTCAACCCAACTTACAATTACCACCATACTCGGCCACAATTCAACCCCAACGCAAACCTTAACTCAATGCCCAACTCAATCCTCAATTCAACACGATCTGAAAACTACATGCATGTACAATTCCAGCTAGCTTCCAACTCAAATCTCATCTCAATGGCTGAATAAACCCCAATTTAATCCTGAATAAATTCCGCTGATTCAACCTCAACTCGACCCCAACTCCAACTCAACCCCAACTCGACCTGCAACCCAGTCTTTAATCACTCCAAACTCAACACCCAACTCAACTCCCAAATCAACGTGGTTTGAAAAATTACATGCGTCCATAAATCCAACAAAGCTAACTCTAATGAGACCCTCAGCTCAGTTCAATCCAGAAATAAACCCCAGTTGAACTGCTCACTAAACCCTAACCCAACCCCAACTCAATACAAACTTAGCTCCAAATGAGCACCACTGAACCCCAATTTAACCCGCATATGGAGCCCAAAAAAATCCTCAACTCAACCGCAAACTAAACGCTTAACTCAATCCTCGATCCACCATAATAGGTGAACTGCTTACACACCCTAATACAACCCCAACTCAATCCGCAAATGGAACCCAGGTTAGGTTAGAGTGGCTATTTGTGCCTTCTGAGGCGGTTGTGCATTCTTCAGCGCGTGACATGAAGTCATTGCCTCCAGACCCAGCCAGCCTTCGTGCATGTTCTCCAAAAATGCAGTGTGAGAATTCCTACAACCGTTCTTAATTCACGTCTGCTATGTATATTAATGTTCTAGTGCGCCCCAAGTCTAGCTTTGGCCAAACTTGTGTTGCTATTGCTACACTACAGATGAGGATGTTAGTTCACCTTTTCTCTACTGAGATTAGCGCCTGTTTCCTAACTGCTAGTTTAAGCGCTGTGAAAGGCCTCCCTTGACTTGCATTTATTATCAGTTACAGCTGGAAAGTCGTACCGTGCCTAACAATTTTATGAACCCTGCAGTTCCCCATGACGTCCGATTGACTAGGAACCCAGAGTAACTATAAATGTTGAAATGCTCACCCATCTGATTAAGAGATTAGTGACAACTCAACGCCATCCGTGACGCTAAAGAGCCTGATTCCAGCGACCTGATTGCCACTTAACTGTCCACATAGATTACGATATCACCTGAGGATACCACATTATACTTCAACCCCGTTAAGACCTCGTCCATTAAGGACCCCATCAAGACCTCGTCCGTTAAGGAGTAAAATCCGTTTCGTAGTTAGGATATCGTAACTGCACACTGAAAATGTTTCCTGATCATTACTATGCACCATTAGGTTATCAAAGTTCCTTGGGAAGTGGGTCACGAAGAGAAGTCCCTAAGACTCTCCACTAGAAGCAGTCCAATACCTGCCCGATTTAATCGAAAAACTAAGACTATTTTTGAAAAGAATCTTCCTAAGACGAGAGGTTTCGGAAACCTCTTCCATTTTATCACAGGAGAGTCACACCAGGATTTCCTTTGTGCCTTCCTTAATTCTCTCTTATAAATTCTAAGTTCCTCCTTATAATAGTCCCAATTCTAACCTTTGTACCTTTGGCTCTATTAAAGGCCCTCCTACAAGCCTTACGCTATCCACCATGTCCTCCAGTTCCCTTTCAGTCGCCGGGGTCTCCGGGGCCCTCGACGGCAAAAATCCTCCATTAATTCCCCATATTTTCCCCAGTTGGCCCTTCTAGGGTTCCAGGAGGCTCTTCGGGTAGCACAGGTTATACATCGAGGTTCCTTAATTTTTTAACCATATGAAAAATATTGTTTGCGGCAAGGGTTACATCTAGAACCTCCTGTCTATTGCTTGTAATAAACGTGGGTTTCTGCCCCATATTACATACTGAAAGGTTAGTACTCATCAAATAATCAAAAGTGACTCACCTCTTTCGTTGATATCCGTGCTTCCCCAGATAGTGTGATGCGCGTTAGCATCAACTCCCACTACCACAGCGTCCTTCATTGGTTCTGCTTCGAGGAACAGCTCCTCCACGTTATCCGGAGGAATCTCCTTTTTCCTCCAGGCTGACTGCAGTTGTTTCACCATTGCTGTATTGAGAAAGTAGGAAAAGATCTAGGGTTGCGTAGATTAAAACTATATCGTCATCCGAACTTGTCAGGAAGAGAGCTGCCGATGCAGCCTTAGAATGGTGAAAAATCATAACCATTTTACCTTTACTTACCACTATAAAATTCCTGTTAACGCGGCCAATATTAATCTGGTGGTGGCATCTCATTGCCTATTAGGCGACAATTTCATCTATTGTAATCGGTTCATTGTCCGTACCAAGGAATCTTTGTCCAATAAATGATCCGAAATTTTACTAAACCTGTCACTATTGCCAGTGCTTCCAATTCGATTGCTGGATACTTGGACTCTTCTCTCGCCGTTTTCCGATTATAATACATACATACATATATGCCTCAGACATCGTATGAGCTTAGCAATTCAAATTTGGATCATAAATTGTTAAAATCGGTTTGTTCACTAACATTTTCAATCTACTGAAAATTCGAAACCTAAATAATCTATTAATCTGGGAAAAAATGCTCATTTGCTCAAATTTAAGTTTAAGTCTGCGTCACGCACACAAAAATTGCTCAAATAGAAAATTGCGCACCCGGAACATTTGCACACATGGAAAATTGCGCAAAATGAAAATTTTTAGGAAATTCATGCGAACCAGAGAAATAAATTCTAAAAATTGCCGTATTCTATGAAATTGTCTTCTCTTAAACCGGCCTAACGGCCGGTCAGACTTTCATCACGATGAAAAAATATTGACCAATTTGAACCTCCCAAACAAGAAATTTAAAATCTTTGATCTATTTCAAAATTTCTAAGGTAATTTTAATTTGTTTGATACCTTGAAGGATCGCTTAACGATGTTTTTAAGAAACCAGGATTTATAGAAATATGTACCTATACGTTTTTTCCGTGAGCGCAGTTTTCCATGTGAGCAATTTTCTACGTGCGCTTTTTTCTTGTGCGTCAATTGCTTTAATTTTGATATTATTGGACATAGATTTAAAAGCACCGCGTGCTTGTACAAACGAAGACCGCAAAATTCAATTGCCGGTTTAAGAAAGTCCGTTTTTTTTTTAAATTAACTTTTAGTCCATTTTCACTTAGCCGTAGGCTGGGTATTATATGAGAATGTGCCCCGGAGGCCTTCTCCTCCTCACAGTAGAACCTGCATGTGTCTTTTAACATTTTACTCATCTTCTGGAGGATCTGCAAGGACTATATTCTATTAGTGCTACACCACCTTGCTTTGGTCAAAGTCACAGAATGGTGGTGGTTCAATAAAAGGTTTTGTCGCTCCTAGTTTTGGCAGTAGCTCCGCTTTCTAATTGCTCTCAATACCTTCATACCCTGGCACCCAGACAAGATCGACTTTATTATTGTCAGCCGGTTAATTTAGAGCTGTCAGAGCTTTAAGTGCTGCTTGGCTATGCGACAGTATACAGATTTTTGGTTATACTTTTGTTAAACGCTTTTACCCTCATTAAAAATGCGACGATAGTTTCGAATGGTTCGAGCTTAACGGGAGATGTTTGCTTTATTTGCTCTTTAGGCACTTGTTCCGTCTGACCATATTTTCTTCTTCGGTGAAACCGAATAATTGTGGAAAGTACTTTGGATCACCTGAGAACAGCGGGAGCTCCTTCTATATCACCATCTGTGCTTGCAATTGACTTTTAGTCAAATTGATGCTCCGGATCCTTAATAGGGTACCGGTCACAGTGCTGTCTAGGAATTGTCATTCTGTGGGGTACAGCGAGGGATCAAATATATGAAGCGAAACATCATCCACATGTTATTGGGATCACATGTATGCGTGGCGGAAGTACCTCTGGTGCTGGTACTGGCTCAAAATGTACCTGATTAGAATGCTAGTTCACATAGTTCTCATTGCTGGTTCGTTTCTCTTCTAAGGACATCAAAAATATACTTGTGCCCCTCAAGCCGTTATCGCATTATCTATTTTTGTTTCGCCAAAAATTATTCTCCTTCTTCTTTTCTGCCTTCGAACTCTCGCAAATAGATGACAAGGACTTGGTCAAGATGTCTGTTGTCTCAAGTGGTAACGCCTTCTTCTTTGAATGCGTGGACTTCATAAACCTAACACAGGATTGTAGGTCCTTATTTACCACGTTCCCTTCGATGTTGGTAATGGTACACTGATCACACTCTGGTCGAGTAATTTATGTGGAATACCCCAAAACAAGTTTGACAGTAAGCTTTGGTCTGTTTGTCGACTTGGTCGCATGCTTGGCAAACTTCTGCCTTCTTCGTCCAGTATTCGAAATGCCTCTGCTGGGTTTCTGTATTTATTGGCTCCTCCGACGTTGCCTCGCTCTTTTTGCCATTCGGGATTCGATCTTATTTGGTCGGCTTCGAGTTTTCTGATTTCCGATCGGTTTGCTGTTGCTTTTGCCTAGCTGTTTTATTTCTCGTGCTCATACGAGGAGGTCTACCTTTCACTGAATTCACGATTCGTGGACTCCAGGAAATACACGAAATTCTTTCAGATTTTCTTCAGGTTAAGTCGCTTTTGACATGATCGCCCTAGTGACAACTCTCATTGGCTATCGGTTTCTTGTAAATAATCCAAACGCAACGTGCTTCTTAATTTGTTGTACGAAATAAACCCAGAACGAAAGTTATTTAAGCCATATGGATTTGGATCATGCCAAATACTTTTGGGCATGAAGCGTGTGGTAGCATAATTGGCTTCGATATTGTTGAATTTCGACCAAAAGAAGTACCGAAAGGAAATTGCTCAGAAGTCGCTGAATGAAGTGAACGACGATCCAGAAGTGTACGAATATGACGTCGAAACTATAAGGCCTAATGGTCCTGATAGAAGCTTCCTGCAGAGGCAAGACCGCAAAATGTTCATCATGTTCGAAAGAATATGAAAGTTCTGCTCAACAGTGAGCTTCGATTTCAATGGCTCGCATAGTACACCAAGAGTTCTTCCTACCAGGTAGTAACAATAAGGAGTACTACCTGGGACCATATTCTTGAATTCCATATTTATTTTCCACATGTGGGCATCTGTCAAAATTCAAAAAAATAAATGGAATGGAATTTTTTTCGGTACTAAGGGAATATTTCCGAATGGGTATAAGCAGGTGAAAAAAATTCCCCATATAGGGTATTTAGTTGCATGTGTAATATATGTACATATATACATTTATGAATTTTGATAGATGTCCACTTGTGGAAAATGGATGTGGAATTAGAGAATTGGGCAAGTTACACTTCTCTGATTGCTCGTAAATTTTTGGCCAGAAACGGCATCGTTATGATGTCTCAGCTTCCATATTCACCGGCAATGACATGCGACTTATTCCTATTCCAAAAATTAAATTGCTGAGAATCTTTTCGACAGCCAACAACAAACTACGCATCCAATATAACTAAAAATGCCATGATACGTTAGGGACAAGTAAACCAATACAACAAAAAAAAAAAATTGTAACAACTGGACCTGCAGCCCGCGAAGCCTGTTTTAAGCCGTACAATGCCTTCTTAAGACGACAAACTTTCGACGATAGGTTCCCATTCTGATATCCTTCCGGTTAGCACATATAAATTTCTTCCCGTAATTAACCCTGCAAGAATGCCGCAACTGCATCCATTTGATCAATTTCTAGATCTTACTTAACTGCAAGTGCAATTAAGTATAGGATGGACGAGTAACGAACAACTGGCGAATAAGTTTCTTCATAGTCGATACCTTCTCGTTGAGAACAACCTTTAACTACAAGACGCTCTTTATAGCGGTTGATATTTCCATTAACATCGCATTTGGTTTTGTAGACCCACTAGCATTGGATTGCTTTTCTAGTCGGTAGAATATTTGCTAGAGTTCAGGTTCCATTTTCAAGAAGAGACTCGTATTCCTCTTGCATCGCTTTTCCCACAAATCGCGTTCGGGACTGCTTATAGTCTCTTCATATGTTAAAGGATCTGAGCGTACTTCAGATAATTTGGCATTGTAACTGAGTTCATAATCCTTCAACTTTGTTGGCTGTTTCGTGATGCGCTTGTTACTTTCTTTGATGGCTTCTATATTCTTTTCTATAATTTTAGAACTACAGAAACTCAACAACATTTAGTTTCTACATTGAGGCTTTTAATAGGTAGTTATATGTCTCAATTGATTTCATGGTTTCCTATTTCCCAGAATTTCGATATTTGGGCTTAATCAAAACTCTAAAAATGTCTTTTTTATTTTTTGAAAGAAGAACTGCAAAAAGGTCGATTTTTGAAAACTGCTACAACAAACGATGAGTGCTATGCGTTCTTTAATTTACGTTCTGCTTTCCAAAATTACCTTGTTCATGTATCATTATAACAGTCTGATACATTATACCAGTTGAACATTTTAGACAGATTCATACTTTCATCGCTGCTGAAGTGAAATGAAATTTCTCATACAAACATGACACAAACGAAAACGAAAATGAAAATTTTACCTCTAAATTTCACTTTGCTGTACGCAGGTTTAGCTAGCGAAATGGAGGTTTTCGTATTAAAATACAGATGCCTCTATTTTACCTCTACACATTTTTCACTTCCATTTTTATCTTCCCGGACGATTAATGTGAAGCTAAGTTTTGACGTTTCATCATTTGAGTTTCTTGTTTTTCAATCGCCTTTTGCAGTCAATTGTAATTTTGATTTTAAATTACAAATTGAAGTTATCTGATATACAAATTTACGAGAATCGTCAAATTAAATTTTCACGTCAGATTTATCTTCCTATTTTTGGAGACCAGTGAAAATTCCATTTCACTTGAACAGCGTACTAGGCTTAACGCTGTTCAAATAAAATGAAATTTTCACTGATCTCCAAAAATAGGAAGATAAATCAGACATTTGGTTTGACGAGTTTCTTAAATATTTTAGAACGTATAACTTCATGTTATCTCTGGCAACATATTTTATACAGTAAAATTTACTTCGATAGTTGATTATCCTGAAAACGTAAAAACAAATAAAATTGTCAAAATGTATCTTCACATTTATCGTCCTGATAAAAATGAAGTGAAAAATGTGTAGAGATAAAATAGTGACATCTGTATTCTAATATGAAAACTCCCATTTCGCTAGCTAAACTGCGTAATGAACGCAGTCGTTCTCCCTTGAGTAAATTTTATATGAAACATTTCATTTCACTTCAGCGGCGTACCGGCCTTTACAAATGAAACTAGATAATTGCTCATCAGAGATTAGATCACTGATCTAGTTTCTTCCATTAATAAAGCAGAAACTAAACACAATTCTATATTGTGAAATATTTAAATATGAATGTAATTTTAAATTCCACGCTTTGTTTAATTTACAGAATTAAAAAAGGAATTTAAGGGTGCCTCTCTCAATTCAAGGTATATTCTCTTGGCTACGTGGATCATCATTAAATCGTTACATCTTATTCTTTAGTTTAAAATCTCGCCAGGTTGATTGGTTTTTGTTCTAGCCACGTTAACCCAGTTCTCTAGCATCTTTAGTCTTTTCTCATTCAAATTCTTCAAGTTGGCTTCCATTTTAAAGACCCACTCTTGCTACGTTTAACATCACGAAATAAACTTCAATATTCCCGCGTTAAACGAGTATATTATCCAATACCATGACATGGGCGAATGAAAGTCAAATATGACAGCAAAAATACATACAACAATGTTGTGTATTAGCATGAATGGTAATCAATTAAAAAACCGCAAATTTCTTATCTACTAACGTTACGTCATCGCAATAACTTTTTTTATCCCAAATTCTAAAGAATTTCGTGAATTACATTCGAAAGTCCATTAAACATACAATTTATTAGGCGCATGCAGCACCTACCTCTTGGTTAGGTTTAGAGCATCGAAATATTTTCTATGTTAACATGCGACATATTCTATGTACATATATTAAGCGTCATCAATTATTTACTATAGAATGAACAATGAACATTAGAAAGACAACCAAACAAGTACCTACCATTTCATAGACCTCGTCGCCTTAGTAGAATCAGCAAAAATCAACAAAAAAGAAAGAAACTAGCGAAATACTGATAATTGGTAAAAGGTCTTTGTACCCGTGCAGCTAGCTACACATATACAAAATCGAAACTATCACCATAAAAAAAACCGCGTAAAACTAGCCAAACAACCCTAAAGAGAACAAATTCCACAGCCAAGCATTGTTTTTCGCGCGATGTACAATACAAAAAAAACGACAACAACAACAAATTCCCCTCATGTCGTAAAAAATTTAAAAACCATCGAAAAAAAAAAATTATCTATGTGTAGAAGTACAATAAATATCAATCAGCTGAGTCAAAATCAACCAGCTGGTGTAAAAAAAAAAATTCATTACTACATCAACAATATTGGGCATTTAAATTTCCCCTCCCACCACACACACACGTACCCATAAACACAACAAAACGTAACAAATTGCTAGAATTTTTTTTTTTTTCGATATTTTCATTTAAACCGCATCAAAACATATTTCGAATTTATTAACTAAATAAAATTAATTAGAAATTATAATAAAACTTTATATTTATACCGATTCATTAATAATATTAATTTAAAACGTTATATTCTATTAAATTTTATATAATAACAATACAATCTGCCTTAATAAAATCTAGTACAATTTTTTCATAACGGTATAACTACTATATTTTTATTTTTACAACGATTTGCTTTCATTTATTATTTCTCGGCTGTCAAGTTTTCAAATTGTCTGGAAGCGTTTAATAAATTTTTATAGAAAACATAATTAAAATTAATTCAAAATTATTTAGAAATAGTGTTAAATGTTAGCTTAAATAATCGTTAGTTAGATGAAACAAAAAGAATAGACAATTTTTTACGTCTTTTGTGAATATCGTGAAATGTTTGTGCGCGTTGTGAAATTTTTTGTGATTTATTTATTAAAATAATTATAAATGTAATTAATTTGTAATTGTTTACTATTTATTTAGACGGTGCGAGTAATAGTTTTTGTGAAAAAAATAATTTTAATTGATAATTGAATGAAAATTGGAATGTCTATAAAAGCGCCCCCTGGATAGTTTTGATCTCGTGGATATTTTCAAAATTCATTTTATATGTTAAATATATAAAATATTTTCATTGTTAGATGTGAAAATAATTCTGGATCTGTTTTTGAATCGATATACAGCATAAAATTGTTTAGTTTTATTCATAAATCACTGTATACCATCTATCAAATATATTGACGTGGATGCAAATTTTTTTGGCGGGATTCACTTTTTTAACGCCTATTTTTGGGCCATAGCCGTAACGTAATCCCATTAAATTATATAGTTTTGTGACGAGGATGAAATGTAGAATCTGATTTTTGGGGGTAAAAAAAATTTTCACAAAAAATTACCGCCAAATTTTTCGCTCCAAAAAACTGCATCTTTACTTTTCTGTATTACAATTTTTTTTTTTTTCATTCTAAATTTCACTGTCAAATGGCCGACACATAAGAATATTTTTTAAAATACGTGTTAAATTTAAAGGGCAAATTAAAATAAAATTTTTATTAATTCTCAACACTAATTCATAAATAAAATCAAGTGCAATTGTTTTTTAAATAAACGCGTAATCGTATTTTTGCAGAAATACGTATTTGTGTGTCGAATTAGCAGAGTTATTTAAAATTTAAAATCCACCTCATTTTTATAAAAAAAAAATTTTTGATCGTCACTGCGGTGTACAATATACAAGAGAAAAAAAAAGCTTTTTTTGTATTTCTAAAGTGAAGTCATTTTCAAGAATCAGGCCGCCATATTTCTAAAAAAAATAAAAAAAATTTGTGGTGATCATTCAACAGGGGGTTGGTTTTATAAAAAAAAAAAAAAAAATCGTAAAATTTATAAATCCAATTTTCATTTACATTGCAATCGTTAATTCAAAAGGCGCAAGGAAATTATTGTGTGTATGTAAAAAAATAGTTTGTGTATGGAAAATAATTTTGTGCCGGATTGGTCAAAAATATTTAAAAATTATTTGGAAAATTAAACTACAAATAAAAAAAAAAAAAAGTACGGGGGTGATTTCCTTATTTAGTGATTTCCCGTGATATTATAAAAAGTAAAAACAATATAAATTCGTGTTTAAACCCGAAGTGGAACATAAATCTTCAAATACCGGTCGCACCGGATGATAATGGAAGTTCCAAGGTAAATATCCTGTTTTTTAATATTTAATCGTCTTGAGATCAAAAATCTAAAATGGCGTACATTATTACTTAAGGGATGAATTAATATTTAAACATTTTTTTTTTATTATTTCTAGATTTGAAAATGCAGCAGTACACAATAAAAGGAAACGAAAAGTAACGGCAACTGAAGAAAGCCAGGTAAGATGTTTGCATAATTTACTATTGAACCCTAAAGTAAAATTTCTTACTCAGTCATGAACCATCTCAGTCAGTGACGCGAAACATTATTCCTTCATATTTTATAGTTTTCACCCTCTTTATGGTTTTTATTTATAAATAGTTATGTGTTGGTATGCAGTTGTATAGTTATTTCACCCTAAATTAAAGTTAATTTATTGTTTACATTCCTGTTTTTGGAGGGAAATAACTGGCTTACAAACAACTCGAATTACAGAAACTGTTGCGTTTAATTTTTTTTTTAATTTTGGCGGGTTTCCGGAAATATATTCCAATTTTCTTGATAGTATTTAAGGGTTAAAATTTTTTATTTAAATTTTCCAGGAATTTGAAACTGAACGTCCATTAAAACGCCAATGTTCACCACCATCACCAAACACGTCCGATCAAGTATCATCGGCAACTTCCAACGTATCAATATCATCATCTGCCCCATCACCATCAATCTCGCTCAATTCGGACGACACCCAATATACAACATCACAAGGCTGTAGTGGTGGTGGTGGTGGTGGTGGTGATTGTGGTGGTAGTGTTGGTGATGTTAGTAGTGTCGGGCTACAATCATCCCAATCATCGGCCACATCTAATCCTGTCCTAATTACAAATCATACCTCATCCGAATGCTATTCAACTCATGGTGATTTTGATTTTGTGGCTTTGGGTTCACCACCCTCATCGGTGAACACATGCGACGATGAAAATTATGAAAATTTAATATCGGTGAAGCAGACAACGCCACATGGATTGAAAAAAATTCCGACATGGAGGTAAATAATATTGTTAATTAGTAATCCAATTTGCTTTATATTTATTTATTTTTTTTTTTTTAAATTCTCATTATGCAGGCAAAAGTCATGCGTGGTTACATCATCAACCGATTTAAGATTATGTCCACTACCCTCTATGTCATGGGCCGATTCAGATGATGTATGGAAAGAAATGTGTCGTAAAGATGCACGTGGTCTTTTAGATCGTAATCCAAATATGTTGCAAAATCATTCTGGTTTACAACCGCGAATGCGTGCTATCCTATTAGACTGGTTAATTGAAGTGTGTGAAGTATATAAACTACATCGTGAAACATATTATTTGGCCGTTGATTATTTAGATCGATTTCTAACAACGGCCACAATGAAAATTAATAAAACGCATTTGCAATTGATTGGGATCACGTGCCTCTTTATTGCGGCTAAGGTGGAGGAAATTTATCCGCCTAAAATTAATGAATTTGCTTATGTAACGGATAGTGCGTGTACCGAAGATGATTTAATTCAACAAGAGTTAATCTTGTTAAAAGAGCTTAAGTGGCATATAAGTCCTGTTACAATGATGGGATGGTTAAGTCTTTATATGCAAGTGAATTCAACATCTAATCAGAAACCTGTAAATAAATCTAATTTAACTAGTAACAATAGTAATAATAATAATAATAATAATAGTAGTAATAGTAATCAAAATAGTGCTAGTAATAGTAAAAATAGTAATAATAGTGGTAAAGGTAAAAGTGATAATAATAATCCAGTTAAATTTGGTACACGAAACGACGATGCATTCATCTATCCTCAATTCTCGGGCATGGAATATGCTCATACCGCCCAATTATTGGACTTATGTACCCTGGACGTTGGTATCGCAAATTTCCAATATTCAGTATTGGCGGCAGCCGCAATGAGTCACACATTAGATAGGTAAGTGCATACTTTTTTTATTTATCAATATTTTTTAAAATTTAAAAACCATTTTGTGTATTATTACTTTACACTCGAATAAATTTTTTGTCTCTAATCAAAATGCAAACACTGTGGATAGTTTTTTAAAAATTAAAAAACATGTAAGTGATTTTTTAGTTGTTGTATATTTTAAAATAAAATTTGTTAGTTTTTTGCTGTGTGTGAAATTAAAGTTTAAAATGAGATCATCTCTTCTTGGGCAGCTATTAAATATGATGACGTCCGCAATTTTAGAAAAAGTTAAGTTTACGAGTGAAGAAGTCGAGTTCAATAAACTGAACTAAGGTTCTAAAAAAATCCTTTTATCTATAACCACTTGAATCGCGGGGCTGTTGTTGTTGTGTTCCAATTTTAGTTTTTTTTTTGCGTGTGCGCGCGCCAAATTTAGCGTTGAATTTTATACTGATAACAAGCTAAAAAAAAATATTTTTCTGTCATTCATCTTCTCTCTGTCTTTAAATAACCGCGACGCGATACACAATTATTTAAAATCTCGTGTATGGTATATCGAACGCGGGTATTTAAATTTTAAATCCCTTGCACCATTCTATACAATTCGCAATATTATGCGATATTTTATTAATGGCGTTAAAATCATGACTCGCGACTTAAAGAATTTTATGTTATATACTTTACTGTTATTTTTAATTTTTCTGTATGGTGTGTAGTTGTTGCATTCTATGTATTTGATCGATTGTGACCTTGTTAAGCGCGGATCAAGCAACGTGTTTTGTTTTTACATAATTTAATTTAATATTTCGGGGTTTTACATACTTAATGCGTTTCCGGCCGAATTTGTATCGTTTTTTGTGGTGTATGCACTAAGTACATAGGTTCCACACGTGTTACTTTGAAGTGAAAAAAAAAACGCCTATCTTAGCGGGTAATAAATGTCTGAAACAGAAAAGCGGTAATTAATTTTTGGAATTTCACAATCTGATTAAAAAATTTAAAATTTTTAACATGCTTTCTTAAAGTTGTGCAACTATATCTACAAAAGGTTTCGTAACAGCTGTTAATTGATGATGAAAATAATTTTGAAGTTTCAGTATTAAGGGATAATTTTATGGTTTGACTCGAAATCAGCACAAATTGTGCGGCCTCTTTATTTAACATTCAGATTTTAGACAATTACAGAATTTATCGTCTTTTATATAAGTTCGAAATAAACTTTACAGACATTTTGTTGAAATGAAATAAATATTGAATTTGTTAAGGGTTCTTAAATGTTTCCAATTTTCACCGGCGCACAGTTTAGCAAAACAGGTATATTGTGGACAAACGGTTGTCAAGCCTTAAATTTTGTAGTGAAAAATCGTAAAAAAATATGGAATTTACCTTTTTAAATGCCTAATAGAATTACAAAAAAGAAACACTGAAAAACCGAAGAAATTTATATTCAATAAACAGACAAAATATAATAGTATTAATAGAAAACATCGAGTTTTTTTAATAAATGTTTTCAGTAATCGTTTATTATCGAAATAAATTTAACTAATTTGTAATAATATAACGCAGACGGAGACGAGAAAAAAAATAAAACGAATCCTCGTGTTCCAATAATATCTTACCCTTGGTGATAGCTTTGAATCCTTTTTAGGTCACAATATATTCTTAATTTAGGATCTGAAGACATAAGTAAATGATGCATGATATCTGTGCAATTTTCAATTCGCGATGTTTTCCTTGTGTTGAACTGTCTAATTCTTTTAAAGTCTTTATTGCCTGCTTCTAGAGCTTCCTCGGAAAGCTGTCCAATTGGAACCGTTATGTACGCTCGCTGGCATGTACTACCAGTTATAAAGCTCAACATATAGTTTAGCAGTTTCCTTAGTGTACTCTTCAAATCGACTACAGTTGATATCTCGTCCACATGCCATCACGTGCAGGATATTTGAAAATCTTCTAATCAAAGATGCAGCAACACCTGTTGCTAAGCTGGTTATGTCTGGAAATTTAAAAAATCTCCTTGCTGTATTTCCATCGTTAGATGTTCCGGAACCTTGTCTTATACAACATCTACTATTAGTTGAAGTTCTCTTTTTAGGTTATCTTGAATTTCCGCTTTCGTTTCTGTTTTATTTCTTTATATTCTTTGGTTACACGGCTTTTTTTATGGGAAGATTACATCCAATATGAAGAATTCCATAAACCTAATCCAACAATGCAGAGTTGATAATCCAAATTGATATGCATCTTTATCACATTCTTTAAAATCAAGAGCAGTTAAATTGTTCATCGCCTTCGGTGTTGCTTTACAGATATTACAAGTAGCAGCAGATTTATTTCCGATTAAAACATTGCAGACTTTCGCATCAATCATGGTCAATTGTAGTTTGTGTTTAATATTGAAAGATAAACTGCCAATTTACACCACAGTTACCTCTAAATCGTCTATCTGGCTCGTAATAT
The DNA here is from genome assembly GCA_963556165.1 of Tipula helvola. Taxonomy (NCBI): domain Eukaryota; kingdom Metazoa; phylum Arthropoda; class Insecta; order Diptera; family Tipulidae; genus Tipula; species Tipula helvola. The sequence goes on from OY744482.1 coordinate 106,842,867, forward strand.
TCTCTGGGGCCTTAGATTTTCCAAAATATAGATTTATCTGATGTAATATTGATTGAAACCAAAGAAACTATAAACAAACTAGCATCTGTATCATTATCAGTAAAGTTCTGTTTGTACTGGCCTTGTCCGGAGGATCCATCCATTCCACATTTGCTGTGTAAAATTAGCTGCTGCCCTTCGTGCCGTTGAAGTTCATCTAATGATTTAGTAGACATAATTTTAGTTGCCGTATGATCGAAAAGAGACTGCAGTTTAACACTAGCCACTTTTTCAGAAATTGTGAGGATATCATCTTTACTTTTCTCGTTACAATTTTTTTGTATGTTGGAAATAGCTTATTGCTGTCAAGTCAAAGCTGCTTTTACTTCTAAATTAGTCCCTTGAAGCTTGATGTTAGATATTTCCGATGAGGTACGTTTGCGCTTTTTCATAGAACGCGCTACTGCATGTTCAATTTGTTCTGCCTCGAATGTCTTAAGAAGTTTTTCACTCCTCCTGCTTTTGGTTTTCTCAGAACACTTTACAAATTCCTTCTCTTGACGTTTAGTGGTTGTAGACGTTGTTGCTGTGGAACTTGCTCATACAGATCTTACTGCTATAGATATTTTTGCTGTATCTTCATTTAGAAATACTTCCAAATTATGTGTCAGCCAATCAGAATTGTGCCTGAGGAATCTACTTTTGTTTCTTTGGGATTTTATCCATTTTTCAGAGAAACGATTTAAAAATATGGCCCTAATTTGGCATCTAATTTGATCTAGCTTCTTTGCATTAAAACCAAGATTGTTTTTAGTTATTTCTCTAATTATAGTTGATAGTTGCGATTCCAAAGATGTCGTATTTTCCCACAGAATATTACAGAATTCACCGTTCGAAATATTATATTTTGCCATTTTAAGGTTAAGTACCTTAAGGAAATTATTTTAAATGTAATAGAATTTATTGAAAAATACAACTACGAAGAGAACTAATTCAAATAATATATGTTAAACTAACAAGCGCTTTTGCAACAAAACAAAAACAAATGCAATCTGACAAAAATGCAAAAAAAGTTTGAAAATTACTTATCTGTGCATACTATGCTACAACTATAGTGTTTTTGAGTAAAATAGAAATGTGTACACAAGGAAAATTAATTCTCTTTCAAAAATTTTTTTCTCTCTTTATTAAGACTTGACTTTGACTTAGAGCCTCTGAGTTCACAGACGCAAGTGGACGTAGCTGAAATTTTAAGTAATTTTTTTAGGGATACCAACGTACAAAATAAAATTTATTTCATGTCCGATCACACCCGAGCACGATCGTAAAAATTTAAAAGAAGATAAACTAGTAGAAAAAAGAGAACCATTCAGAAGCTAACCTCTGTAAGCCGTTAAACTTTCCTTTCTTTATCCGTTTATGAACTTTTCTTTTAGCGAACAGATTGCAAGTCGAAAAGCGAAGGAAAATGCACAGGTTACAGGTTTCGATAATGTTAAAGTACCTTTATGCTTTCGTAAAAAATGTAAAATATTCACTTTGCCACACTTTTCCGGCTCTTTGTAGCCTGATCTAAAAAATAAAGGTTTCCAAATTTTTGGAGTGTCCCTAGTAAGAATCCAGTAGCGAAAATAATAAATGCAGCAATTTAAGAAATCTATTTGTCCATCTCGGCCAGACTGTGCGACGGCTGCGACCCAAGAAAAGGAAAACAATAGCAGTTTCTGGGTATACTTTCACATTGAGGAATCGTTTAATTTTAATAACACTTCAAATTGAATTAATTGAGAATATAACAGTTCTATATCTTGACTATATCTAAGGTTCGCCCAGTTACCTACTCCCAATTTCCTTGGAACGTCTAAACTTCAAAGTCGATAAATAACTTGAAGCAGAAGATAAAATAATATTTTATCTAAGTCAACAATCATGGGTTACTAGTTTTGGAAATAAAACAAAAATCGGTGAGAACGATGCCCGAATAACCACAATTTTTCCCGTACGTCTTGTTTATAAATCGGCATGTTTAAACTAGATTTCTTACCCAATCAACCTACTTAACAGGTTAATCACTACTTTTGGTCACAACTGAGGTTAAGATACTTAATATTTGCTTCAATAGTTTTTAGCAAAGACTTACGGCGTTTGTTGGAGCAATCAAGTAAGATAGCAGGAATTAAAACCGAAAAAAAACAAAAAATGGAATTTGACTCTGGGGAACATTATTCTCATTTTTTTTTTCTGGAGGTTACGTCTCTTTCAAAAAGACATAATGCTCAGAAAAAATAGGGATTATGTCCACTTGGAGAAGAGCGACAATACCCAAATTGAAAGGGACATAATACACATAAGCGTGACACAACAGAAAAGGAAGATTTTATTTTAAATTATTCTGGAAAATGGATTTTTCCTTTTTTAAAATAAAATCTCTATTTTCCAGAATCAGGCAAAATTGAATTTTTATTTTTGAAAATTTTGGAAAAGAAGGATTTAATTTTAAAATATTCTGGGAAAAGAAGATAGGAACGGATGAAAGGGAAAAAATCCGCTATTGGCTTTTTTTAAATAATTATTATTTATCCATAAAAAATGTCTGCGCATTAATGTCCTTTAAAAAAAAAAACATTGCCCCTTAAATATAAATAGCACAGGGATGTGCTATACTACGACCCCTTTATTTCTATGGCGTTTATTGCACAGCAATTGAAATTTTTTCGCATAAAAAAAACAAAATACCCTCCAAACATGGCGTAACATAAACGTACAGTTTGCGAATACTCCTCTGTACTAAAGTCTTCGCAAATATAACGCCTTGGCTCAGTACAAAAGTTGTAAAAACGAACAGATCGTCATAAGAAAAGTGAAACTATTTTACGAAGACTTGCATATGTATTAGTAACAAGAAAATGTCTTCGAATTTTCTTCGCTTTGGCGTAAAGTTAACGAAAAGTCAAAACGAATTGAATGTGGACACATTTTGTTCGTTTCCAGGTAGTAAATACGTAATGTTTTTTATCGTTTTTGAATACATATTTTTTATATAATTTTGAATTGTAATTTTTTTAATTTAAAAGGCAGACATTTTTTTTTGTTTTTAAATATTTATTACCTATATATTTTTTTTTAGTATTTTTTGAGTTGATATAATTTCAGTCCTTATTGTTTTAATATTTCGTTTATAAATTCGGTTTATTTTAAAAAAATCATTTTGATATAATAAAATACACTTTCGTTAATTCATTAATTTAAAAAAAATAAAATTCAGAATAAAATTCAAAATCACAGTTTTTGACTGCTAATAAAATAGTAATAATAATCACATGTTTGAAACACATTTTAAAAATTTGGATTTTAACATAAAAAATTTACTATAGGGGCATTCTCTGTCAAATCGGCCACCACCCCTGCACATTTTATTTTTTGAGATAAATAAACTTTTTTGGGTTTAAAATTTTGCTTAGAATGTCTACTTTTTAATGCCGTATGGCGTTTTTATGGCGTTCTTGGATTGTCAAAAGGGCGGACCATGTCTGCTAAGGAAGTCTTTAATTTTTAATAAAATTGATATAAAAACGTAGTTTTAACTCTGTTAATTTACTCAAAAGTGTTTTTGATGTCATAGATTACACATTTTTTATTATATTTTACAATTCCAAGATGGCGGATCCAAGATGGCCACCAATATTGGCAAATTTGAGGTCAGAATTTTAATATTCAAGATGGCGGACAAAGATGGTGGTCGAATATGGCCGAAAAAAGGCTAATTTTTCGACATTCATAGAAATCAATAAAAACTCGGTGTAGGAGGTTTACTGGGTCGGTTATCATTAATTTAGGGTCAGAATTTGAAAATTCAAGACGGCGGACCCAAGATGGCCGCCATAAATGTAAACTTTTCAACGTTTATGAAAATCGATAAAAACATGATCTAGGGGGTTTTCGGGGTCGCTGATCACGAATCTGAGGTCAAAATTTAAAAATTCTCTCAGAGAAAAGTAACAGATTCTCGATAAAATGTGTCATTTTTAGGCACTTTTTTCGCTGACGGTCTTTAGCATACCGAAACCATTTTTTTATTTCAGTTTCAACATCTGATGTTCTAGCAGTTTCATGTTTTTGCATTGCTTCTCCTAAAATATATATGAATAGGTTATTTAATATGTTAATAAGACCCTTTCTCATAAATTAAATCACCACAAATGTTATGTGTACTAAATACCTTTTAAAAGCTCAATACAAATTCAAATAGGAAGCGGGGAAATAAAATAACATAACATAGATTTTATGATGCCGGAATACGGGGCAATATCCCTTTACGGCAATATTTCCATGTTGGCCATGTCATGAAAATATACATGCCGCTTCGTCCGTATTATCGCCTCGTAAATATTTTTGAAGTGATAAATCACTAATGCCTCTAAAATGTCTGAACTGTAATTTAAGTTGGATAATATTATAAAACTTTACAATTCATCAAGTTAAAATTTAATTTTACGATACTTACTAAAATATTTTCCTTTTCAAAATCTTTTTTTATTTCGCTTTCAAGTGCGGTAAATTGTTCTGGTGTATTTACTGGTAGGTTCAGGATAATTCTGTCATTTAATGTAACGGGCTTGCTATATTGGCAGGTACAATCGTTTTTCTGTGCCGTAAATTCTCTTCTCAAGAATTTAACCTCGCGCAGAAGTGCTTTCATCATAGCATGTAGTTCTGCATTGATATTTTGTCGTGCGCGGTTTCTGTATTCGGTACAGTTGCAGAAATAGTAGCTGATGGTGTCATTACTGAAGACGTCAATACAGCTGATTCTACATTCGCTGACGAGGTTTCAGTAGCTGGTGCTCTCTTAATTTTCCTCTTTGTTACGTTTAATGCTATTAATGGGTTTGATTGCCAGTAAGCTAAATTATAAGGCGGTGGTTGGCACAGTGGTTTATTTGTCCATATTCTTTCACAATTGGTCTTTTGTGTCGATGTGGCCGGTTTCATCTGTGAATCGAGTTTCAAAAATTCAAGAAAATTATTTTCACTATCCGAGTTAGCCATGTACTCGACATGCTCTGTGGCTTCTCAGTGTTGACCATAATTTTGATATTCGGACATTTCTAAAAATAAATATTTTATTATAGATGTTGCATAGGCATAAAAACGGAAGTATCGCTTGTGGTCAATTTCAGTACATATTTTATTTGTTATCTAGCTGATACTAAAAGTATAAGTCTCTATTGTCAATTCCTCGGTAATCGTAGAATAGATTCTTAAATGTTTGGATTGTAAAGGATATTCGAAGAAATTATCTAAGTTAACAACTAATCTACTAATTATTTGGAAAACATGACCCTAACGTGTAAACGGGTTGATAATAATATTTTTCTAAACTTTTTTGAATATTTTCTTGTTCCCTTATCCTGTTATTAATTTGTTGGAAGGGCTGCCCTGCCTTTTTAATCAGCTTCTTGATCTGTTGCATATAATTTTCAAATTTGAAGGCACTGTGGTTATCAAGGTGCCCAAATTTCTCCACATCTTGTTCTATGTGTAGCAAACGATGGATGTTGTATGACATATTTTGGTTGCCATAGAGTACACCAAATGAATCACAAAATGAGTGAAGTAAATCTGCGGCACATTTATTATTTGCAAAAAAGTTCTTCGGGTGCATCAATATTCTAGTAGCACAAACCAAATACAGAAAATTATTATAATATTTATCTGCCAGGATATGTTTAAATGCAACCATTCCAGTGTAACAGAGTAACGTTCTAAATTCGGATGCTTTCCAATGATCAATTTCGTTGAACGTGCGCTGTCTCCGCTGAAACTCCCTGGGTAAGCATTTTCTTAGTTTCACTAAATTTGTATTTATGCTGTCAATTGCGTTTTTTTCCAATGAGAATTGCTGTTTTCTGACTTTGAATAGCAAACTCAATTGGGAATTGAGAGACACACCCAATAGGCAAAGCATCCAATCCAACATTTAATTAAACGTGATGATCCAATTCTGTTTTACGCCGAAAATCATCATCTGTTCTGTATCTTAAATCATTTTCAGAGCCAGGAAAACATACTTTATGTGCAACATAAGCTCCCTTTATAGTGCACTTAGTGCAACTAGAATATCCCGAATGAGATTTAACTCCTGAAAATTTAAAATATTACATACAAATTTAAAAATAATGAAAATATGTACCTAACAAAAAAGATCTGGCTGGTGCATTACACATGAAAGCTCTGAGTTTAATAGTCATGAACTTATTATTGTAGGTAATTCTATTTTCCAATAGCTGCAGTGTTTTTCCAATAAATGATCGCAAAAACTCATTAGTACAATGTGGTTTCTTATATCCGTGATAATTTCCAATAAGAAACACTGTTCTTGTAGAGCTTTTGGTTAGAGGAATCCCATCTATACCAATGTCAATTTCTATGACGGTTTCCTCATATTTTGTGCTGTTCAGAAATGATATTATTTGTCTTTCTAACCTGATGTGAGAATAAGATGCACTGCCCATCGGTATAATATTTTTGTTTGTAGTAGGAATCTTTTTTGAAGTTCTAGCATCTTTTGGCAAACTTGGATGGTATTTTATTAGAACTTTCAGTAACGCATTCGTGCTCTGGTTTGAAATGTTATGAGTTATACTACATCTCGAAATATCACATTCAATACTATTCGCTTCCAATTCTTCATTTCCGTTAGAGCTTTCATCACTTTCATATTCACTGCTAATTATCTCAGTCTCACAGTCACTTCCATCCAAAACAGTAACCAAAGAGGATTGATTAGGTTGAGAATCTTTAATACAACCAATTATATTGTTTACACTCGCAATATTTCCCGAAATTTCGTTAAAATTTAATTTGGAACTGTCACAAATCAATTTAATTTCGTTCCGTACTCTTCGGTATAATTTTTGCTTAGACATGTTAAAATTATGTATTTACCTCTGGCACACAAGAATTAAACACTTTTATTATTAAAATTATTAACACTAATTAATAAAACTCGTTTGAATTAATTCTGGATGTCACATATACTATGGGCCTTTTTGAAAACTCGCACGGTGTGGTGCAGTCGCTGCGCACACTGTTTTCCTTGTCTACTTTGATTTATTTTCTAGTGGTGAAATAAAGAAACAATTATTGTACACTGTACCGCACAGCAGTAAAAAATTGTTTATATGTATGTGTAAAAAAGTGTCCGTAAAGTTTACGTTTCTGTTAAGAATTGAGAGTATACATTTTTTTGTTGGGAGGGTAATTTGTTAACAGTGTCTGTGTTTTCCAGTTTTTGGAACATTAATTACTTACGAGTTCATTACACTAAGAAATGGAATTAAGCTCGGTAAAATCAAGGAATTAAATTGGGAAACAAATTTGTTTCAGAGTTTAATTACACGGAAACTCCATACGAGTTTTGGGAGTTCAATTTCTGCGCCCTTATTTCTCGCAGCCGTTTCTTGTTTTGATTGATTAATGTACCTACTTTTATTTAAACTTAGATTAGTGAATCTTAAATCGAGCCAGAGGATCGAATATTTAGCTTAAATAGAATTTTCCTAGATCAAAAAGCTGAAATCTAAAATTTTAGCCAAATTATTAGGCGACCGAGGCGTAATTGAACTTTATGCCAAACTTTACCGTGCAAAACGGGTTTATGTTGTATCCTAAGATTTTAGGAGGTCGAATCGTGAAATTTTGAAAAAATAGTCACATTTTCCCAAATCCCCGCTTTTCCAGAATTTATACAATTCTCCAGTCTCCGCTTAGCACGATAGGAAAATTCCAAAAATTTTACAGTAGTATAGAAAACATTGAATTTTTTTTAGTATTTTCCCGGAAAATTTGGTAATTTTTCTGATTCTTAACATCAAAATAAATTTTAAAAAATCTTGATAATTTTAATATACACGGTGTTTGGTGCATCGTTTGCCAAATTGAAATGGCTCAAAGGAGGGGTCATTTGCTATCTCTTAAGTCCCAATAAATCATTTTTGGCCTTCTGGATTTCTTTTCATTAACTCTTAAAATATTTGAAATCTATAGTAAAAACTGAAAACTCAACTTAACATTGCAATAAAAAAAAAACTAAGAGTGATGGTGATCTTCGCACTTTTTTATTAAGTTCTCTAGTCTATCCCCTTTCCAGCACTTGACAATATGCCCTAAAAACCATTTCAAATATTTTACTAAATCGCAAAATTTGTGTATCGGGACCCATCAGCCTGATATTCGACATTCGCGATAAAAACTGGTTTTGGCTTAAATTACATACATATATTAAGGGAGGGTCATTTGCTATCTCTTAAGCCCCAATAATTCATTTCTATCCCCAATAACGATCACTTTTAGTTTTTTTTTTTAATTGCAATGAAAAGTTGAGTTTTAAGTTTTTTTTTTACCTTCTTCAAACATTTTACGAGTTAAATAAAAAAAATCCGTAGGGCCAGAAATGAGTTATTGGGGCTTAGGAGATAGCAAATGATCCTCCCTTAATGTATGTATGTAATTTAAGCCAAAACCAGCTTTTATCGCGAATGTCGAATATCAGGCTGATGGGTCCCGATACACAAATTTTGTGAGTTAGTAAAATATTTGAAATGGTTTTTAAGGCATATTGCATAGTGCTGGAAAGGGGATAGACTAGAGAACTTAATAAAAAGTGCGAAGATCACGATCACTCTTTAGTTTTTTTTTAATTGCAATGTTAAGTTGAATTTTAAGTTTTTACTATAGATTTCAAATATTTTAAGAGTTAATGAAAAAAATCCAGAGGGCCAAAAATGATTTATTGGGGCTTAAGAGATAACAAATGACCCCTCCTTTGAGCCATTTCAATTTGCCAAACGATGCACCAAACACCCTGTATTTTGAACAAAATTAAAATAAAAGAAATATTTGGAAAATGCCAAAATTTTCGCGGCAATAGTTCCGCTAGGTTTGGCTCACTCAAAACGAAGGTCTCAGCTTATAACGAAATTTTTAAAATGTTTTAATTAAGGTCCTATTAATTTACCTGCATGAAATAACTCCGCAATGAAATAAGTTTTCCATAAATCAAATAAGTCCCCAATATTACTAATATTACTATGGAAACTGAAAACTTACCAAAATAAAATTAATCCCCAACATTTGGGGATTTATTTCATTATGTTTGGGGATCTATTTCATTATGAAAGTATTCCCAAATATCGGATATGAAATAATTTCCCAAAAAATTATTTGGAAGCTTATATTCAAATTTCTGGAATTTTTTTTTAAAATTGGATTTGAAATTTCCATTTTTCAGATTTAAAATTAAAGCTTCCTTTTCCAGCAAACTTAAATTCTAGAAAACTGCAGATTTAATTCTAAAATTAGAATGGAATCTCCCTTTTCCAGAATAATTCAAAATTAAAACTTAATTGTTCCAAAATATTTTTTCCGGGCTATCAAACATGTGTGTGGTCTGGCGTTGCCATAATGGAAGACAATTTCCTTTATAATGATCAATTATGGTCGTTTTTTTTTAATTGCTTGCTGCAATCTGGTTAACTGTTGACAGTTATAGTAGAGATTACAACCTAGGGGGCTAGGGGGCTACCCCTCATTTTGTTATGTCTGCCTTAAACAACATTTCGATTCAATTTTTAGATTAATCCTAAGACTATGTGCTCAACGTTCCCCAACATTACAGTAATGTTTTTCTTACCATACTGGTACTCTGTGGTTGTGGCTTCATCTGCTAAAGACGCTTGAATCCAGCGGACCTTGGTGTACAAAGTTAGACCAAACATAATATAACGTTATAATTGTTTTCTTCCATTGTATTCAGTGAAAAATGTCTCACTGGTCAACAGAATAAGTAAACTTTTAATCCTTAGATTAATTTTATTTGTTCTCTTGAAAATACATTACTTGCGTTCTTAATATTTCTATGGATTGGCAAGATAAAAAGTTTACTGAACTGAGCGTTAACTGAGTTTACTGAAAAGTTTACTCAAACTATCTATAATTTTAACGGCATTGAGCACGGCCTTCCAGTGATCAGGCGTTCATGATATTAGTTGATAAAACCAGACAGACGAACTTTGATTTGTAAACTCACGGAAGTTCCACGACATGGAACTTGAAGGCAAATTCAGGAATTCAGATCCTGATCCAGAACACTGTACAATGTATAATGATACATGCTCAGAAAACACATTAATAAATATCATGTGTAAATTATAAACCATATGAGCCGTTTATTTTGAAAGTGGGGCAAGTCCACATTTTGTTGAAACGAGAAAATGACGGAATAGAGAAACAATTAATGCAAAAATATACGGGATTTTGAATTTTCTTATTTTTTCAATAAGTATTAGGGATTTTTTTTTTTTAAACTTTGACTATAAATTGTTCACCGTTAGAAAGATTATACTTTTATTTGTCTATTGTTATCATTAATTTAAATTTTTTGAAAAATGGACTTGCACCACTTTCAAAATTAACGGCTCATATATTTCCTACAACGAGACAAAATCATTAAAAATAGAATTTCAATTTTACGAAAGGTAAAAATCAAAATAAATTTTGTTTTGCGTCTATTTAATTAATTTCCAGAATTTTTCGGGAAATTGGCTTTTATCGCTTTCGTATCTGGGATTTTAAATACAGTCTGAAAATTAATCCTCTGTTTCTCACACTCTCAAATAATGACTAAATCCAGAGAAAGAAAAACGTCCCCAGCCTAGGGCTTAATTTAGGATTTTTCGGGCCCTGGACAATAAAAAAAATTCCAATATCGATATATAAATTATTTATTGTAGGTTAGGTTAGGTTAAGGTGGCGGTCCAAAGAGACCATAGCCATATCACAAATTATTATTTTTTACCTACTCATTGAAACCATTTTGTGCTGTTGACAAAGTGCTGGTCTCTGCCGGTTCCGACCCTACGTCTTGACACCGCTGAAAATTATTTATTTTAACGAAAAGCTTATTCCTGTTTATAAGCTCTACAATTAATAAATCCGATGTCGCATAAAACATTTGATTTCTTCCCGAAAGTGTTAAACCTTCATAAATGGTTTTTCGCCAAATATGTAAATATTTTCTCTTTTGTACTACAGTGTTCTTTTTGGATCCTTCTTGTAGTCGTGACACTTAAGTTATACCCTTAGTCTCCAGTGAACGTCGATGGACTAGAATATAAAAAAACTACATGCATTATTTAAATTAGTGTCAAGTTTTTACAAACTTTTGCTGGTTAATAGTTCCATTAACTCTTGTTAATATTTTATTCCACAACACAGTCATTAAGGCAAATTCGAAGGATTGCGTTTTTTGTACAATTATAGCAGCTTCAACTTGTGTCGTTCTTTTTTGTGTTATCCCGCTGTTGTGTATTATCCCGCCTTAATAAAATTCTAAAGTTTTAGATTAAGATTAGTTTCTTCGAAATTAATCTCCCCAGCCCCTATAATTTGGAAAACATTTTATGATATAACACCCACCCGAAAAATGAAATAACTCCCAATAATTTTTTTCATACTTCCCAGCAGTAATAATTAAAAAAAGAATTGGGAGTTATTTTTTTTTTATTTTTTAAGTTATTTCGTTTTTAAACTTGGGAAATATTTCATTATGAATTAAGTCCTACATGAAATAAGATCCAACAATTTATTTGTGATCATAATTAGTACATGTTATGTACATAGAAGAGAATTAACGCTCGTGGAATTAACACCGCGGGCATTATTTTTTTTTCTGAGAGTCCAAGGTCTTTAATGCCTTTTGTTGAGATCACTAGACTAATAAAAGTCGATACAAATAATTTTATGGCGTTGTGTCATAGTCCCCATGAATATTTATCGCCACCGTTTTTCTGCCGTTTTTCTCTCTAGAAAAATACAGAAGCGAGGTTTTAAATAATAACAAATTTTTGCAATTTTAGTTTAATACGTTTTATACCTTAGAGCAGTGGTTCCCAAACTACTTTGGTCGTCGGACCCCCAAATTTTTTGACAATGATCGCGGAACCCTGAATATTTTTTAAACAACGACTTTTCAAAATTTAACGAGATATTAAATGAAAGAAGTATTATTTTGGTACTTCAGATTTTATTGAATTAAACAAAACTTAAAAAAAAACAATTCATCACAGAAATAATTAATAAAAATACAAAACATAATCTAAAAACTTTAATGTGAAGAATGCACCTGCTTCTTTGATTCCATGATTCTCTTAAAATTAGGCGTTATGTTTGATAACTGAACTCGCATATCTGGTACAGCATCAAGTTTGTTACGATATTTGGTTTTTGTGGTTCAAATGGCAATAGAATTCGAATAGCTTGTTTTGTTAAATTTGGATATTCATCGAATATATCTGACCGGAATATTGTTAACGGAACTGTTCTAAATTTAGCTTCTAATTGTGTATCCAAACTTAATTCAATCAAATTTTCATAATCCATGAACCGAAATCCTTTTGGGTTTTCTTTTATTTTGAAAGGATTTTGTACACAGTAATTATCTTGGTTCTCTAGGTTTGGAAAGTAGTATGTAAACTGGACAGAAGTGTTTTTATACCATCACGGATTTCGATATCTAAATCCACTTCAGATTCTTCGAGAAAACCACCATTTTTCTCCACATCTGAAATCCAATATTGTATTTTCCTTGAAAAGGCAACCAATTTATCTTTTGTTTGCAATATTGACTTGTTTTCCTTGCAGAGCCAAATATGATTCGTTCAATTTTCCAAATATATCAGCAAGGTATGGAAGTGTAGATAGCCAAGTCATATTATTTAATCTGTCTGATAATTCAAATTTATGACCAATAAAATACGCCAACAGTTCCTTTCGCAATTAAAATATTTGCCCAAGAATTTTACCATGCGATAATCATCTAACTTCCATATGAAGAAGTAAAGTGGTGTGAAGACTACCCATATCTTCACACATGGCTTTGAAAATACGTGATTGCAATGGTCGACTTTTAATAAAATTAATAATCTTCACTTCTTCGTCCAGAACAGATTTAAATGTAACTGAAATCCTTTTTGTTACTAATGCGTATCTGTGAAGAATGCAATGAGTACTGTTACAGTTTTGTGCAATATTTTTAATCCGTGCTACAGCACCACTCACTTTTCCTGTCATTGCTTTTGCTCCATCGCTGCATACTTCAATACATTTTCCCCAGTTAATTTCATGCGTTGTCATAAAATTATCAATGGAGTTAAATATATTCTCCCCCGTGGTGTTAATTTTCACATTTTCACATAAAAGCAAATCTTCTTAAATTTTTTTTATTAAAATCATACCGAACGAAAACAAGCAAAAATGCTAATCCAGCAACGTCTGTGGACTCCTAGTTGTAATACATAAGCGTCACACGCCTACAACCGTGAAATAAGAACTATTTTAAAGTGATCGGCAATATGTTTAATACGCCTTGGTACATTATTGTTAGAAAGAGACACACTTTCAACTTGTTTACTTTACTCTTCGCCCAATACACACGAAACGATATCTTGAACGTAAGGTTTAATAAGTGATTCACCAATAACATGTGCCTCCCGGTAAGATACTTTATACGACGCTTCCGTTACCGTTTGATTATCTGTTTCGAATATTTTTACCATAAAACTCTTGCAATTATTATGGCTTTCAAGTTTTCTTTTAAAAAAAGAAATATCTTTGCCTTTATCTGTTGGGTGATTTTTTTCCATATGTCTCCGTAGTTTTGCTGGTGTTAAGGAGCTGTCTGCGAATATTTTGTTGCAAACCAAACAAACCGCATCTGGAGCCTCTTCGTCATCAGTACTAGTAAATCCAAACGACAGGTAACTAGTATCATATTTATGCCTTTTCGTTGATACCACCTGTCCAAAACCGGAAGATGGCAGATTTGGAAGATGAGGCTGTAGCTGTACGGAACTGGAAGTTGATGGCGTCGGGGGTTCCAGAATGCCTGTATCTGTATTCTGTAGATTCCGCGATTTCTGCATTACTACTGACAACGTCAGTTTTCTTTAACAACCCATATTTTAACGATCGACCCATACAAGGGCAATTCTTTTTTATAGAAACATACATAGATGGAAAAAATATTACAGAGTACCCTAGTTCTGTTTTTACACTAATTCTTTTTATATGAATTTGATTTTTTTCTTACTGCTCACAATTTATACATTTTAAACCTCGCATTATATTTTTCACAACTCATTATGTGTTATGTCTATTATGTTTATGTATATACTTATGCTATTTTCTCTTTGTGTGGGATTCCCCGAATTATATATAAAGTAGACACGCAATTTAGTTTCGTAAAAAAATGGTGGTGGTGTTGTGGTTGTTTAAAAAGTTATAAGTAAAATAAGATTAGTGGTGTTCGTATAAATTTATTAATTCTCCCAAAATGTGTAAGAAGGAAAAATAAATTGTTAAGTAAACTCTAACAATAATTTTTTTATATTGTTTATTGTATGTACTTTTTACTTGCTTTTTTAGGTCTGGAACCCATCTACTATTTTTACATAAAGCGAATATCTTTTTTTCACGATTTAAGAGAGCTATAAGAGAATTAGATGATAATGAATAAATTATAAAAACTATTTATAGTCCTACCTGATTTATAAAAGCACAAGAGGAATAGAAAATACTTATTTTTGTTCACTTGAAAAAATAGTTATGTTAGATTTAAAGTTCTAACTCGTAAATAACATTATAGTTCGCGTCCGTTTATAATTTAAAATATACTACCTAGACCTACCCAGCTATAAATGTTCCTGACATACTAGTTGGAATGACAGTTACCGTTAATAATTCGAGGGCACAATAGCATTGGCGCAAACGCACCGGCATATTGCATAAAAACAATTACATACATTTTGGTGAAGTTCGAATTGCTAATGCTTGTGTTTTCAGCCGCCTTATTTAAAATTTTTAAATTTAATTTGCTGGTTAAAATGTGAATATATTAAACACCATTCTTATTTTTTTTTAATGAAATAAAATTTGTCATGCGGGCGTAAATTTTTTCGTGGAACCCCAGGGTCCCGCGGGACACACCGGGGAGAAACCGGTGGTTGTGAACCGCGGTCTTAGAGGATAGGATACGGGCTGCTGCCCCTAAACCACCGCTTAACAAATTGTAAAATTCCAACATTCATAGAAGTTTAAACTAAAGCTGCTTTAGCGTTCAAGTTATTTTTTGATTGCCTTAATTCGTTGTATTATAATAGAATCGATGAATGTATTAGATTGGATTGCGAATTTGAGTTCAATTAGTAATTGCTTTATCAATGTTGCAGACACAGATCAAAGGATTTGTATCGTTCGTATCATGACTACTGGTGTTGTACCACAAACGTTTTTAGTTATTTTTTGGTTGTCTTCATCCATCCATCGTGTTATGACAGAATCGATTAATGTATTAGAGATTTGACTTTGGAAAAGGAAGATTTCCATTCTAATTCTAAATTAAATTTTCCTATTCCAGATTATAAAAATCGAACTTATTTCATTTCGTTCTTTGGGATTTATTTCATTGAGACTTATTTCACTTTGCTGAATTAAGAAGCAAATTGCGATTTTAGAAAAAAAGAAAGAGATGGAATATTATTTAACTGTAGATTTGCTCTTTTGTTGTGAAATCGTTCATGAAAAAAAAAATAATTGTTACGAACTAGTAATTTGCTTAGTGCTTAAGAAGAACATCTTTAGACTGTGATTACAAATAAAGCTTTATAATGGGCTAGATACTCGATACTCAGATAAGCAGATAAGCAGTTATTTAAAATAATCGAGTAGTTTACGCAAGCAAATTTTCGGTTAGCAAATCCGCCATATTAACAGAGTTGCGAATTGCTAGGGTATCGAGTATCTGGCCCCAAATCTATTTGGTTACAAAACAAACAAAAAAAAAAATGCATGGAAATTTACCAGGTCCGAACCTCCGAACATAAATGAGAAAGGCAGATTATAAGCTGTTTCTCGAATCTATGGGTGGTGGTGCATGCCCGTTCTTAGTTATTGGAGTGATTTATCTGGTTAATTCCATGGTTGTATTTTAATAAAAATCGATTGTCGAAAAAAAAAAAATGTTTGCCTTACCGTTATATTATTTTTTTTTAAATAATTAAATTAGAAGCAAATCGATACATAAATAAAGATTTTAGCAATTTCTTAAAATATAAATTTTAAGTGCTATAGTTTGCCATGAAAACATGGCGACTTCAGTTTTTGTTAAAATTCGATTTTGCTCCCCATATGGAAATCGATTTTAAGGGAGTAAACAACAACAAGTTTTTTTTAGGAAAGTAATTGTGATCGGAGGACACCGGTGATGCTTGAGCGTTAACTGGACGGGCGGCAGTTTGTAGTTAAAAAACTATTAAATTACCTGTAAGATCAAAATGCGGCGACTAATTATTTGCTCCAGCGAAACGGTTTCGTCACATCCAGGACCATCGGGAAACCGTTTGAGAAGAAAATAAAATGGGGCATTGAATTGATGGGGTGAGATCAGTTTTATTTTTTGTGACAAACGACAATTTCATAGATCGTTGTTGCCACAAAATCTTTTTTTCGAAAATTGTCACAACGAGGAGAATTATGAAACTCAAGTTATGAAGCAAACGAAAAATTGCAATTGTTTTAAATTAAAAATTCGGCTTCTGAATTGTAAATTTCAAGAAATTTAAATTTATTCAATATTCTAGGTACGTCCATGGTACAGAATTTTAGAAAATTTCCTGCTGCCTTAAACAAATCAAACTTTGGAAAATCGGTAATTTTATAAAATGCTTGCTCTATGTCAAGAAAGTAACATTCATTAGAAGAAAGTTCTAAGTATTTGAGATTGTTTGAATCTTAGGTTGTTTTATTACCGATTCGCTTCTCGATATGCACTTGAACAACACTATACATACGTAGTTAACAATAAAATATTACACTTCTCGAAAGGCTTAATAATTTTCTTCTTTATTGAATGCCAACATTTTGAAAAGCATCCCTTCATTAAACAATTATGGTGAAAAATATTTCACTAACGAATTATTATCATAACATAAATAATTTATTGAACTTTAAACACGGTTTGTTTGAATCTTGCTAAACGCATATACACCTAAGGGCATATCTTTTCGAAAATCAGAATATGGGTCCAGGATTTTTTTCGAACAAAATTCCTAAATTCGCCTTCAGTCATTGGTTTAGTAAATTATAAAATTAATGAAGAATTCCTGATTCATGTCTGGCGATGACGCTGTGATTTGTGCACAATGAAAAATCTTACAAAATGCGAGATATTACAAAATCCATGATTTGGAGAATAAAGTACATTACCATTCGCCACCATAAAGAACAAGGTGATACAAGACTGTTGAACTTTAGTAATGGATGAATGAGTCTAAAAGATACTATTTTGTTGTTCTGTTTTTAACAAATAGTAATTACTGGCTTCAAACAACATTGTTTGTTGGATTATATATAAATGCTACAATATTGTTGTGAATCTCTAGTAGTGTTAAGAAAAATACACTTGCTAGATTTATCGAAATCTCAATTTTGTTAAAATCGCACCAAATACAAATACAATCAAGGCCAAAAGCGGTTGTTGTTGTTTTGATTGATAAGTGTAATGCAATTATTTTTTTATTTCATTCCGAAGATATCATAATCCGACTGAAATAAATAATGTCATTATATTCTGATTTTCAGGAAGAATTGCTTGAAACTTTCTATGATTGAGTCACGCCGTACGTACACACCGTATGTAATATGATTAAAATATTTTCTGTTCATGAATGCTCTCGGTCACCTCGAGGGCGAATATCTATTATCGTACGGCACTCTTACTTCTTTCATCAAACTTATAACTTTTGTTAATAATTTTATCGAATACGCTAAATGTTAATTTGGAGCTGGGTAACTTTCACGATAAAAAGTTTAGCAGTAAGTTGACCAATGCCTTGTTTCTTCGTTGTTTTACTCGGTTTTTATTAAGATCAAGAGTTAGTTTTGAAATTCGAAAATTAAAGCTCTTATTAAATTTGTTTCTGACGTGTAGCTGTAGTTCTCCAATAAATATTGTTAAATGATAACCGTAGTTCAGATTATTGGATAAATAACATTTTTCTTAATCGTAAATTGTGAGTAAGTAGAACACAAATAACAGTGTGAAATTCAATGCGTCGTTTCTAATATTCGCAACTAACATCGATAGTACCCGGTCCGTTTTTCTGTTAGCCGAGAGTCTTACTCGCAACGTTCCCCTTCAATTCTCTTATCTGGATGAGAATTACAATTATGCAATACATTACAGGACAAACGAACAGGTCAAACAATGTTGAAATAAGTTTCTGTTTGTTTGTTTATTTCTATGCAATTGGGGCTCGAGATACCCTAAACTCTTTCGCAGTTCGCTTTTGAAGTCCTACCGCACGCAGTAGCAGTAATCGAAAGGCCGATGAATATTGCACTTCACCCGGGCGTCATAGTATAGAAGAGCCAAACTTTGTTGCATTATTTTAATCGTTTAATCGTAGTATGTGAATTTTAATTTTTGCTAATCCCACTTTCTTGATCGAGTTTAGCTAATTAACAAACTAATTTATAGCATTTTTGCCTGAAACGGATTCACACTTTATCAATAATGATTTCGAAATATTGAGACAAATCACTGCATTATCAAGTTTTGGTTGAATCAATTGAAAACTGACCTACATACTTATCAAAGTTGTGCAAATACCTACAATTATTACGCTTTTTTGGAGTTTTAAGGCAATTAGTACCCTAGAAAAAACTAGAACTGGATCAATATTTTATTGAACCCTCTGTACTGTATTGAAAGTGAAAAAAATAAAATCATGAGGAAGTTGATCAAAACTAAAGCGGATTCTTCTTGGGAACGAGCATGTAGGATTTAAATTATTTTGAGTTGCTATTTGGAAGAGAAACTTCTTACAAATCCTGAAACTAAGAGATTTCAAAAACTACTTCATCCCTTCGCCACAAATCGTCACAAAGTATTATACCCCTTATAAAACTACCTGATGAATTTAGGACCCACAGGCGTCGATACCTCTCTCCTCGAAGTTGTCTGGTTTGAGGTTGGTTATACATATTTAATTTATTTCTGATGACCTTGAAATTACATGACAAGGTAATATCTATTGCAAGTTAATTTTTTCTAATGCAAACCTATATTTTTTAACAGCCACTCATTTTACGTAAACAATCATCTAACATAATTTAGTTATATTTCCCTCAAAAACCACTTTGAAGTGGTTGATTTAAAATATTTAGGTGCGTCAACTTGAACGGTCAGGTCAACCTAGTTACATTTAGGATAAAATCACGAACATTTATTTTGTCCGTGACGATACCTCTCCAGTCATTTTTGTAATGAATGCGGTAGGTTTTTATGCATAACGATGCTTGTTATGGGATTTGGATCAGCATACCTCATTGGTACTGGGCAAATTATCAAAACCAGACCCGGAAAAGTAGCGCCTGTCTGTACCTTTTATGGTGGGGTGTTTAGCTTAGTTAAGCCCTTGAAGATTGCCAAAATCAAAAAAAGGCAGATAGTCAATAAACTTTGGTTCTGATCTGGTAAAAGTGAACATTTTATTTGGAAGAAAGGCAGCAAACAGTCAATTGAGCCGTTTATTTTGAAAGTGGAATAAGTCACTTTTTCAAAAAATCAAGTTAATGATAACAATAGATAAATAACAGTATAATCTTTCTAACGGTAAATAATTTATTGTCAAAACAAAAAAAATGAATCCCTAACACTTGTGCAAATAATAAGAAAATATTGTGTTTTATTCTTTCATTATCTTGTTTCAACAAAATATTGACTTATTCCACTTTCAAAATAAACAGCTTAACTATTAAATGAGGTTATCAATACCCAGGGCCGAATACCCAATGAAAGCTTGAAAAAGGAGCAAACAAATAACGATCTTATAATGTTGTAGGTTGATTACACTGCACAGAGGGTGAGAGCCTTCTGGACCCAAAATTCAGGACATCACTTTTTTTATAAGGATATGGTAATCCAAGGAGAACAAGCATCGGGGAATAGCAAAATAGAGCATAGCAAGATATTAAGGGGAACTGTTTTCCAAAATGATACCTTTACTCTGAGCTCAAGGAAAATTAAATTGCCCGTACCTTCTTATCGAGTAACCGAATTTTGTGAATTTTTCGAAATTTATAATTATTAGAAATCTAGAATTTTACAAAATTTCCAAAAATATTAAAAGGTTTAGAATTGAAAAAAAAAATCCAAATACTTTACCATTTTATATTTTTATGGTAAATTTTTACAAATTTCGTAATTTCAAGATTTATTCACTCTGGAGATTTTTAAAATTTTTAAAATTTTTTTTTCGAATTTTACAAATATGTAATCTGAATTTTGAAAATTGTTTAAATACCAGAATTCTCTGAATTTATGGATTCAACGAATCAAGATAAAATGGTCTCCAAATTTTTGTGACCAAATTACCATTGTATTCATACTATGTAAGCGACATTTATAAATTCTGGTTTGGATTCAACTAAATTAAATGGGTTAGTTTATCAACATTTTGCTGATTTGGTTTGGGGTCTGTTGCAGGCATATTTTAATATTTTTTTTTATCAGACTTCACCTCAAAATTATATAATTACCCATATTAATTAAATCAATTTCTAAGTAGATAACTTTGGCGCGTTTTGTGTCACAAAATGTGCATGATAAGATTATACTTATTAATACATTAGTTAACTTCTTATATACAATAGTTGAAGATAACACAACGATAAAGCAAAATTTTAACGAGAATTTTTATAAATTTGCGTTTACAGAAAAAAGGCATTATTGGCATCGGGCCTCGAATGGGAAGATATTGAAGAGTGTGTCAAATGGATGGAACCATTTTATCAAGTAATCTGTGAAGATAAAACGCCACTTTTTTTAGCCGAATCAAATGAGCAAGTGAAACCATCGTATGGCTTGCATCACATATGCCCTAGACTAATTACAGACGAATCTTATTTATTTCAAACGCACACAATATCACTATCAATGTTTGTAAGTACATGCACACAGTGTGTTTGAATTTAATTTTAATTTTTTTTTATTAACAATATCAATTTTTTTTTTAATACTTGACACAAAAAAAAAAAAAAAAATAGGAAAAAGCCACAACCCGTAAAATAGAAATAATAGAAATGGAGCACATGGTGATTTATCCGGAAATTTCACCGGCAATAATTGATCAAAAATGTCCGGAAGGTTTATTAACACCGCCTGCGTCAAGTCGCAAACCATTAGATAATAATTTGATAACTGATGTTGAATCGGATTTGCAACAATGTGTATGATTAAATGTTACGCGGACTTAATTTAATGTGAAAGAAAATCCGCTTAGAAAATTATGTTATTTATTAATTCTAGTTTGTTTACATCCCCTTCCCCTTTCCCCCAAACACATAATTTATACAATATAAATTTTAATTTGTAAGTTTACTATATCGTATATTTAGTATTAAATGTCTTTAATTAAAATATAAAAGTGTGCGATCTTTAGACGGGATCCTATGCGTCTTATAAATAATATAAACAAAATACTACGCTTTTTTCAAATTTTATATACAATAAATACATAATATACTACTAAATTACATATTTGTTTATTGTTTATATTATATAAACTGTTATTTAAGTTAGTTAGTTTGTTAGTTAGCTAGTTGAGGAGAAAATGGTGTGTGATATATAATTTTGTTTATAGTTTCTCGTTAATCTACTCTATTAATTAATTATATTATGGAAATATTTTTCTTTTTTTTTCTGTTTCTATTATTTTTTAAACTATTGTGTTTCTATTATATATTGTGTTTTTCATTTATTTTATCTTTATTATTAATTAATTATTGAACAGACACACAAACTATTTTCACTTTTCATTGCTGAGTGTGTGAATTTTATAAAAAAAAAAAAAAAACTTTATGAAACGACATAATATATAATTTATTCTACTTACTGTTAACGTTAATTAAAAAAAAAAAATGATGAAATAAAATTTTGTATATAGTAACTTATATATAAACATATAATGAATTATGTTGACTTTAATTTTATTAATTTTTTTTTATATTATTTTTTGTATTTTAATTATTTAATTACCATGATTATAATGATTGCTAACATTATTCAATATTATATATTATAAATTGACTCTTTAAAACTTAAGCAAAAATAATTTGCTAATTCTTGAAATGATTTCATTTATGTAGAATTAATTTTGTCTGTTTGTAATTTAACACTCAGCAATTCAATCATTTTTGTTGTATTTGTATATAAATACATAAATTAAATAAAGAACCGTTCCAACTAGGAAAGGTTCAAGACTGATAATAACTAAATTAAAAAAAAAAAAAAAATCTTACAAACCTTTTTATATAGGAGTACCTATACTATATAATATAATTAATTAAAAAGTAATATTTATAAGCTTTGTATTCATAATAATCTGAGCAGATTAATGCTCTCCATATTTTTGGTACATTTAACACTGCCTAACATTGTAAATAAACCCAATCAATTCTAGCAATATCTGTCTATGTAATACATAATAAATTAATTTTTATGTACATAATTAAACAAAAAAAAAAACTAAATTAAATTAAATTTATATTTAAATTAATATAACTCTGAATAATATTATTTTATAATAATATATGTAGTAAAATAATATTCTCTAAATAAACGAAAATTCATTTTAGAATTTTCATTAATTATATTTTTATATAAAACTACTTATTAATTAAATAAATATATAATAATAAATACTATTTTTTACTATATAATTTAATTTAATAAGTTTTTGGTAAAAAATGATAATTAAATCGTAAAAATAAAATAAATAAATTTATGCTTTAATTTTAATTTTATATATTCATATATAAATAATTGAATTAATTTACTAATTTAAAGAATAAAACATAAAATAAACAATCTATGATTAATCAAAATAGCAAATATCTATAATATTAAATTAATATAATATAAAATACACTTTAATTATTATTCATTAATAATATTCATCTAAATACTGGATAATATAATTAAAAATAAAAAATAATTAAAAAAAAATATAAAAAATATAAAATTGAAAATTAATGTTATTTTAATTTACTCGTGGCTGAGAGATTGGGGTGGAGGGGGTTTTGTGGATGGTTAAATCGTATGAGGTAAGATCAAAGCCTAAGTAAGTAAAATAATTTTCCGTTTTAGCTAATTTTCTGGAGCATATTTTGCATAAAAGGTAACAAGCGAATTTATGTCTCTTTTACTAACATTGAATCAGCTGGAATCAGATGGGAGCTGGAACCCTGGAAGTTCATATATAATTAATTGACATTGTTATCCAAATGGTTACTAAGTAGGGCTTGCGTCCCGGGAATTTATGAAATTAAATGTATTCCCGTTTCCCGGTCGAATGTTGTGAATATATCTCGGAATCCAATTTTTAAGACTTTGCTATGTCATTTTGAACTTCATGGAATTAATCTGAAAGTCACCAGTGTAGAGTTATAACTCTTACAGAGTTAGAGAGAGTGTACTGAACTGAATATTATGTTAGATAGCCGTATCCGCTGGAAAGCTTGATGAAATACGTTAAAACGGTTCCTTAGTAAAAATAGCACTTCGGGAACTGAAAATTTATGAATGATTCTGTTCAATGAATTGAAAATTGAGTAAAGTGTTTGCTGGGCGACAAAATATTTTTAAACCGCTGAATCTTCAGATATCCAAAGTTGTAGCGACTTCAGCATTATTGTTCACAAATTTAAAAGAACAGGCAACTATTATTGACCACAGGGGTTAAAACTTCTGAAAGAAAAACTAGCCATTAGTAGGAATAAAGATGTTTATTTATTTATTTATTTTATTAAGATCAACATAATTAATATTAAACTGATCCCCTGATGTTGCCTCAATATTAAAATTCGTTCAAGCTCTAAAATTAAGAAAAAGCAAACTATAGTTGATGCATTTTGGAATGATTTATGTGCTAGGACCATTGTAAGCAAAAAAGAAATAGAATTCAGTCAAAAGAATAGCTGGACGTACAGTGGTTGCATTATAGTTAAGTCCCAGATCAATCAGCGAAAAGGAAATCACAATTAAACAAGCAGATCGTAGCCAAAAGAACTGCTTTTGCTGAAGAGCATTTAGCAAAACCTGTAGCATTTTGTAATTTAATAATTTGGAGGGATGAGAGGAAATTTTTGGGCCGTAGATTTCCTACAGGGAGAACGGAATCCACCGATAGAGTGATTAAGTCAGTACATCATAATTTTTTGAATAATTTTAAATCTTCCTTAATTTATTTTCCTTTCCATTTCTTGACCTAAAATTTAAAATGTTTTGAATTTTAATATTACATAACATATGTACATAATGAGGTATTGGATAAAAAACTTTGCTGAATCAGGAAATCACAATCCCGTTTCCTGGGAATGTAAAAAGTCCGGGAACGGGCAAGCCCTAACACCAAGGTATTTAAACGAGTTAACTAACTCAGATTGATAATTAATGGTACTCACCATAAATTTATTACTTTCAAAACGGAATTAATCGTTGAGACCACATCAGTCGAAATATCAACGAACAAACTCGCACAAACTTAACCAGAATGTTAATTCTATATAATACAAAATTAAAAATGGTAACTCTATGTTTGGCTAATTTCTCAAGAACTTTGATAATCACTAGATATAGGACAATATGTCTCGGCTATAGCTGCATTTATGTTTGGGGTCACCATTTTTTATTTGGGGTCACCATTATTCAATACATACTTGTAAAATAACTGTTAAGCTCGTTATAAATATTTGAGTCACTGGATGATTCGAAAGGAGTGTTTTATTAGCTGATATAATGTTTTAATCGTACACTCGCAATCATATGAATAGGTTCTCAGAAATTTTTCAATTTTTTTCAAAATGATATAACTTTTAACGATTTTTTCAATTGTGAAATCAAAGAGCGCTATGGTTACTTAGTTTAAGAACAAAATTTGGTATTTTTATAGACCCGCTAGCTTTTATTTTAGATTTAAAATAAATTTGTCAATAAAAATGCGTCATTAGAATAGGTTCACTTAAAAAACAACAAATAAAACAGTGTTTATATTTTGAGAAACAATTACTTTTATTATTTAGTAGTGAGAGTTGCCTCCATTATTTGAAATCACTTCAAAAATCCTATTTGTACTATCTTTAGCCTTTCTACTTAAAATTTCGTTGATGAGGTCATTCCACTTCTTTTTAACGTCAACAGGGTTGACGGCAAATCGATTGACGTAAAATGCTTTATCTTTTTCGATCTTTTCATTAATTTGATTGTCCGGATGTTGGGTGCATCTCATAGAGTAGGGGTTGCCGTCTATACCTATGTATCACGTGATATACATATTTCAGCGCTGCAACAATGTAGGAACCACCAAATGTGTCTGGTATATCTCCAAATCGGGCAGCGATGTGAAACATTGGCTAAATACTAGGGACGAGTGCAGTAAACTATAAATAAGCACTGAGCGGAGCAAGTATGGTAACTAATATCGCAGGTGGTATACCTGATACTCAAGTAAATCCACCCTCTTCTGAGGCCGGTCTCATGGTTTCTGGGGGAGACCAGCCATTGCTATACTACAATTATTTTAACCAATCCCAAGATATGTTAATGAATAAACAAGCTCAATTGAGTGAAACAGAAAAGGATATTTCACATTCCTTCCAGAGGAGTCAGAAAGTATAGCGATCTCCAATAAGAGGCGGTAGTCCCTCATACAATGAATTGTGTAAAGAATGATACAATTGCCTGGATGCCGGAGCGTGTAAACACTCTTGAAAACGAAGTTAAAGCTCTTAAGCCAACGGAGAACATCTGTTCTTCTCCTAACCAGAATACAACTGAATAAAAGTACCATACGGATGAAGACGATCTGACTCGAAAAAATAAGTGAATAAGAGTTAAACTTCAGAGAAAAAAAGGAAAGGAAATAACATGCCTTCCACCTCAATTAAAAGGTGATGCTCCTAATATTATCCAGAAACAGCTAAAAAATTATAAAAACTACAACTGGAAACACCATCAAAATAGACTTGGAAGTTGGAAGATAGAGAAACTTACAGAGAAAGGACAAAAATGTTAAATGAAGAAAATCGTGCTTTGCACATATTTGAAAACAAACAAACCAAACCAATAAGGGTTATGGCAAAAACCAGTAAAAATAATTGATAAATTATATCCGATTATTGATTTCCGATTTGAAGCAACTGAAGCACCAATTCAAGTAACACAGCGAGTCACTTATGAAGCCCTCTCATCTGGAAAACCAGCCTACTAGCAAACTGATCCAAACAAAGTACTGTACATTCTGAATTGAAAGAAATCAATGCAGTAAAAATACAGGGCAGTATATTAGGACAGGTTTTATATCAACTGTATACTTATGTTCTCTCTGCATGAGAAAACAATACAATGGTGACTTGCGCAGATCACACGGCGATCTTAACTGTGAGAGAAAGCAACGAAGAGTCAAAACCGAAGCTACAATAAGCTAATACTCAAATAGATAAATGGACAAAAAAAATGGCGAATGAACTAAATGAAACTAAACCAGTTCGCATCAACTTTACAAACAGACGATTCGAACATATTCCGATTATCATAAATCAAGAAATAATACCGTAAGCAATCTCAAATAAGTATCTCGGCATGTCACTGGACGCTGAACTACTATGGAAAGCACACGTCAAGAAGAAAAGTTTAGAACTAAGACGTAAATACTGGGGGGCTATTTGTGAATTCGATTCGATAGCGCTCGAGTCTTCGATTATTGGATTCTTATTTGAACTGAATCAGAATCGTTCGTTTCTTATTTAAATCAAATAGAAATCTTATAAATCGAAGACTCGAGCTCGATCGAATCGAATTCCCAAATAGCCCCCCTAAAGATGTATTTGGCTGATGGGAAGAAAGTCTTCTTTATCATGTATGTATAAGCTTCTACTTTATAAGCAAATATTGGAACCGATTTGGACTTATGGCTTGAAGCTTTGGGATTGGACCAAAGAGAGAAACGTAAATAATTGATATTAAGCAGTATCATTGATTCACTTTAGTATGCCAGGAACAATGACCTCCATAAGGACCTTAAAGTGAACCTTGTTTTAAATGAAATTCAGGAAAATGAACGGAGACAGGGCAACATGTGAACATTGAGGTAACTCAGCTCTTAAACAATACAAACTTAGTACGCAGACTTATAAGAACCATTTTTTTAGCTGATGTAATTGTTAGGGTAAACAGCACTACTGATTTGAAATCCTCTACAAAGGGATGGTTAACTTCAACTTACCAGACACTACGGAACGCGTACGAAAAGAAGAAGACATAGATTAGTCAATTTTTGAATGTCGCAAGATCGCAATTGGACTTGCTCAATTCTATGAAGTCAATTAGTAGACAAACTGAATCCAGCTTTACTACCATGTGATATGGAAATTATTAAATTACCGCAAAAAGAAATCTTTTTAAAAACCTCAATATTTCAGAACGATTTTTCGAGCATCAATATTTTGCTATGTGAAGTTCCACAGATTATTATTACAAATTTTGAAGATTTCAAAAAGAAATCCGAAAAATTTAAGCAGCAGAACAAAAATCTTAACGGTGCTCTGCGTTTTCATTGAATAATGATGAATGGGAAGCGAAAAGTGCAAAATTTAGAGTTTCTGAAAAAATATCATCCACAGCAATTGATAAATTGGTTCATTGGTTGAAAATAAACCTAATAAGAAAACACAGAAGCAAAGTTCCTGTTGTAGAAAATCACAAAGCCAAACAACCAGCTGTGATGTTATTGAAATTGAAAATCATCTAAGCCTATCAACCGCAGAGATAGCCACTTAATAAGAAACGGTAAAGATAAAAAGCAACGAACAGTACTAATAACAACCAAAACAAGCATACAATTTGTGGAACTAAAACTTTACCGAAGCCGCTTCAGTGACGCGAAAGTTTTGGTTTCATGTTTCAAGATTTGTTCTTATAGTCCGCCAGAAGATGGTGTAGCAGATATGGTTAAAGAATGTCTGAGAATGCATTACTGTAAAGTGGCTACAATTATTCCAAAAAATACTGAGCTGGAGGATCAAGCATATTCAATTGTATTTAACATTGGACTATAGGATGCGAGTCTTAGTAGGTGATTATTAAGAAACTCAACTTCATGGAATACTTCGTCAATGGCAGCATGACAAAGTGCATTATCAATTACCATTACGATTGATGTTTGGACCATATTTAGAGCTTTCCGAAGACAAACACAAATGAATTCTTTTGCTTCTGGCTTCTTAAATGCTCCTCTTCTAATTTCATGATGCACTAAGCCCATATTACCTATACACCCAATTACATGTTTATTGGAGCCTCGATTTCCTGCTGTAATGTGAGTGCAACGAGTTCCTTTTTAGGAACGACCTTTGGTTCTCGATATGTATAAGTTAAAATTAGTTTCATCCACGTACAGTATTGGTACATTGTTACATTGAAAAGGGATTTAACTATTACTCATCAAAAATTTATACCAGACGCTATCTTTTTAAAAAACAAATTCATATATTTTAATTTAAAATTGTTATATTTGTTGGAATTAATTATTTATTTTTTATTCCTATTCTAAAATTGTTTAGTCTCACTTTGAAATTGTTTAGGTCCAATTTGAAGTGGTTTAGTCCCAATTTGAAGTTGTAAAAGTGTAGAGTGTTATGTCTGGAGATGGATTGCCTAATGATGTTTCTAATGATTTTTGAAAAATCGAGTTTTCTCACATTTATCACGGGAAACTTGAACTGAATTTTTTCCTGCAATAGCTATTGACAAGCCACATCAATGCATTCCATCTTTTGAAATTACACTGTAGAAGCTGATTTTATACATTCAGTTTATATTTTCCGCTGGAATAAAATATTCTGCATTATCATATTTTTACTTTCGGCAGGAAACTTTATTAAATTTTCCCAGACTTCCCACGGGAAACTTGAACTGAATGTTTTTCCTACGATAACTATTAACAAATCACATCAAAGCAATTTATCTCCACGTAGGGCATCCAATTTTTGGCCAATAAGTAATTTCGGAATTTTCGAATTCAAATGTTCTCGACTCTGGATTTAATTCCGGAATTTATTTTATTTAAATAATAAATATTAAAAAAAAAATTAAAAATCAAAATTTTACAAAAAATCAACAAATTTCTATTTATTTCGTTTAAAATATTAGATATTTTTATAATCATTGCTAATATGTACGAACAACACAAAATCACAGTTACGATTAGGATGTACTCAATTTTTAGAATTGGTTGTTTTCCAAACACCGACTTATTGACTTATTCGAACTTATTCAAATAAGTCTGCTGAAAAGGTGACTTATTCTTTAGTAATTTTTCCTATAGAAAACTTATTTATTTTTGGTGTCATGGAAACATTCTGTCTAATTATTGTGTATTTTCAAAAATTTTCAAAATAAGTCGATAAAAGCAATTGGAATGACTTCATTGACTTATTCAAGATGGCGTCAAATAATTCAATAAGTCTGAAATAAGTCGGCGTTTGGAAAACAGCCTACACACAATTTTACAAATTAAAACAAAATATATAATTTATTCGGTTTATATAGAATTTGTAGTAATTATGTATATAAATTCTGAAAATTTTAAATTATGTCAATAAATTTAGTAAATTCTACAAATTCTATAAAGTCTAAAAATCCAACGAGTTTCTTAAATTCTATAAATCCTACAAATTCTTCTCTGTCTTCAAACGTTTGAATATGTCTATAAACTATTTAAATTTTATGAATTTTATAAATTCCATAAAATCTACAAATTTTATGAAGTTTATAAATTTTATCAATAGTACAAATTCTTTAAATTTTGTGGATTCTTTGCGTTCTATTATTTGTTTCAAGTGTATCTGTTTTATAAATTCTACAAACTCATTACTTGTTTTATAAATAAAAAAATTTCGATGAATCCTTTAAACTTTAACAATTCTGTAATTTAATAATTTCTATAAATTTTATAAGCTCTGTAAATTCTATGAATAATTCTATAAATCCTATGCATAAAGTTTTAAAATTCAGTAAGTTCTTTACATTTTCCAAACCTCATAAATTCTTCAATTCTTCTAAATTCTATAAATTCGATATATTCTTTAAATCTTAAAAGTCCAATAAACTCTATAAATTTTAAGTCTGTGAATATTATAAATTCTAATATGTTTTAAAATCTATAAATTCTATAAATTTTATAAATTCTTTAATCCTTTGTACTCGATTTAATATTACCACACATTTTTACACTTCACAACTGACTAAGATCTAGAATGCCGCATTGTGTTTTATAGTTATTTAGTGTTACCGTCTACAGACTAATATGCGAGTTTTAGAGTAAATCAGTATGGTCACCTCCAGTGTGACATACGAGGGCAAAGGGTTAAATTAAGGGTTAATTATTCAGGTCTGTCAGTTCTATAAATTCTACAAACTCAAATTTTACATATTTACATTCTACATGTTTCTAAAAATTTTTTAATTTTTATAAATTTTATAAATTCAATAAACTCTTTGAATTCTATAAATTCAGTAAATTCTGTAAATTTCATAAATCCAATAAATTCTATAAATTTTATAAGTGTTAATAACTCTATAAATTTTTAAATTTTATGAATTTTATAAATTCTTTAAAATTACAAATTCTATATAATTTACAAATTCTTTAAATTTTGTAGATTCTTTGTGTTCTATTAATTGTTTCAAGTGTGTCTGTTTTATAAATACTACAAACTCAAATTTACTTAAAATTTCGATGAATCCTTTAAACTTTAACAATTCTGTAAATTCAATAATTTCTATAAATTTTATAAGCTCTATAAATTCTATGAATAATTCTATAAATCTTATGCATACAATTTTAAAATTCAGTAAGTTCTTTACATTCTGCAAATCTCATAAATTCTTCAATTCTTATAAATTCTGTAAATTCGATAAATTTTATAAGTCCAATAAACTCTATAAATTTTAAGTCGTGAATATTATAAATTTTAATATGTTTTTAAAACCTATAAATTCTATACCTTTTATAAATTCTTTAAACCTTTGCACTCGATTTAATATTACCACGATTGCCATACATTTTTTCACTTTACAACTGACTGCGTATCGGGCTTAAGATCTGGAATGCCGCATTGTGTTTTACAGTTATTTAGTGTTACCTAGAGTTCCTGTTTTCCCGAGGTTTATCAGTTCTCGAGATCCGAGAATCTCGAATTCATCTCAAATTTTTACTCTCGAGAACACAAGAAATCTAGTAAATTTTCTCGAAAATCTCGAGATTCCCGAAGTTTTTAAATTTTAATTTTTGCAATTTAAAAAATACTGTTTTAAAAACGATGTGCAGTCTAGCGATTTATCGTTCAATCGTCGTCTGCGCTTACTGCATAAATTTCCCGAAATACAGAAGTTCCTCTCGTTTTGAGTAGATGTCGGTTTTATCATTAATAATGCCATTTTGAGCATCGCAAGATTACTGCCTGTCGCTTCGTATATATTGAATTCCTTGGTCAACGTTCGGAAGTTGTCGTCGGTCACAGGCTACACTTTTAAGCTATCGCGTATGGAGTTTTCCAGTTCTTCATCAACAGAATTACAAACATTATTTTCTACTTCTGGTTCTGATATTGATACTGCTGTTGCTGTAAGAGGTTCATCCATAACATCCTTATTACTATAAGAGGCTTTAAATAATCGCCTCGAGATTGTTTTTGCGGTTTTAATTATTTCTATTTTAGAACAGCTAGAAAAAAATCATCTTCTTCGGCTTTTATTATAAGATTTTGAAAAAATTTAATTAATGAAATAATTAATACCATACGTTTGGCGATTTGATTTTTTATTTCATTTAAGTGATCGGTGCTTATTTTCGAATTATTGACCAGCAGATTTTTAAATAAAAATTTTAGAATGCCTTCTGCAGTTAACAATGAATCAGCTTGGCGGCTTAGAGCTTTTATTGATTTTTTAACTGGTTGTAAAGCACACAATATATTAGAAGCGACTATGTGAAGTTCCGGATTCCATAAGTTGCTGAGGTTTAAATTACGTAACGTTTTTAAAATTGCTGGTTTTACTCTAACAAAACATGGAATTTTTGTGTACCACCAAAAAGTAGGTACAATCGTACAATTATTTAAAATCGGAATAACAATGGAATTGTGGTTGTAAAATTCCCAACGTAAAATTTTCTCGAGAAATGAGAATCGCGAAAATTACAAAATACATTTTCTCGAGATTTCGAGAGCGTAAAATTATGATGATTTCTCGAGATTCTCGAGACTAGATTTTTCGAGCAGAAATTCTAGTGATGCAAGATTTAGAGTAAATTAGTATGATCACCCCCAGTGTGACATACGAGTGGGGTTAAATGTTATAGATTCTATGGGTTTTATGGATTATTCAGGTCTGTTAGTTCTATAAATTCTACAAACTCAAATTTGACTTATTTACATTTTACATGTTTCTAAAAAATTTTTAATTTTTATAAATTCAATAAATTCTTTGAATTCTATAAATTCAGTAAATTCTGTAAATCCTATAAATTCTATGAATTCTTTAAAGTCTAAAAATCCAATAAGTTTCTTAAATTCTATAAATTCTGTAAATTTGATAAATGCAATAAGTTCTATAAATTTTATAAGTGCGGTAATATGTCTGTATAATGTATACATTTTTACATTTTTTAAATCCTATAAAATCTACAAATTCTGTAAAATTTATAAATTCTATAAATTTTATCAATAATATAAATTCTTTAAATTTTGTAAATTCTTTGTATTTTATTAATTGTTTCAAGTGTGTCTGTCTGTTTTATAAATTCTACAAACTCGAATTTTATTTGTTTTATAAATTCAAAAATTTTGAAAAATCCTATAAACTTTAACAATTCTGTAAATTCAATAATTTCGTTAAACATTTATAAGTTCTATAAATTCTATGAATAAAGTTTAAAAATTCAGTAAGTGCTTTAAATTCTACAAATCTTTTTCTTTCTTATAAATTTTGTAAATTCGATAAATTATATAAATTTTACTAATTCTCTAAATTCTACAAAGTCTATAAATGTTATAAATTCTAATATATTTATAAACTCTTAAATTTTATGAATATTTTAAATTTTATAGATTCAATTGGTTCTAGAAATTGTTTCAAGTTTGTCAGTTCTAAAAATTCTATACACCCAAATTCTACTTATTCTAAAAATTCCATAATTTTTATAAATTCAAAAATTTCGATAAATCCTATCAACTTTAATAATTTTATAAATCTCATAAATTCTTATAAATTCTGTAAATTCGATAAATTCTATAAATTTTAAAAGACCAATAAATCTTATAAATTTAAAGTCTATAAATATTATCAATTTTTATATGTTTTTAAAACCTATAAATTCTATAAATCCTTTAAATGTTATAGATTCGATGTCTATATGGGTTCTATAAATTATTCAAGTCTCTCAGTTCTATAAATTCGTTAAATTCTAATGTTTCAAACATTTTTTAAATTTTTATAAATTCAATAAATTCTGCAAATCCTATAAATTCTATAAAGCCTAAAAATTCAGTGAGTTACGTTAGGTTAGTTGGAGTGGCCATTTATTTCCTTCACCCTTACTGGAACCATTTGCATAAGTCGCAGGTTAAGCGCTGCGAAAGGGCTCCCCAGACTAACTAACGATAATAAACTGCAGTTACAATTGAATATGCAATTTCGAAAAGGGCACATGTCTGAAAAATTAAATTTTTCAGGATTCAAAGAAAACTATCTATTTTCTAAAGTAATAAATACATTTTTACAATTTATTTTAAGGTTAAGTGTAGGGTCAAAAAGTAATTGAAAATTACATAAATATTTAATGTTAATCTTTATTTTATATAGTTTTTTTTGTATTATATGCATACGAGATGTGCCCTTTTCGAAATTCATAAAATATAAAGTTAATCTAGTTAAAAACACAACGTACTTTATGAAACTGTTATCATAAGTATCAAAATCACTTCAGCGACGGATAGAGATATATCGCCATCGCCGATTAATAAAATGCATTAAATTCGAAAAGGGCACATCTCCAAGAGTTGTGACCTTTTCGAAATTATCGTTATACAAACCGACACTGGTGGCCGTATTAACACAGGAAATGTGCCTACTTAAAACAAAATAGGTGCGGGGATATATTTCCATCACATTAACGTGAAAAAATGGTTTTGTCAAAATTTTCGAGATGTGCCCTTTTCGAAATTGCATATTCAATTAAATGCTTGTTTAAACATTTATTTGCCACCTCTCTCCTTATTAAAATGAATGTGAAAAAAAAAATCGGAAACATTTTTAAACATAGATTTAATTTCTACTGCGAGTTAGTACCGTTCATACAATTGGCAATGATTGAATTCAAGTGGATCCTGTTTTCTGGTTTTTCTCATTTAACCTGATGCATTAAGGCTAGGATTTTAATGGCGATATTTCTCGCTGCTAAATACGCTCTTTTAGCCTCGTCGTAGGTCATTACCATCGTCGAAAAATTAAAGTCCTTTTTGAATCGTGAAAACGTATATCACGATTTTTGATATTTTTCAGCTAATGAATTTGTTTCTTTCTTCAGACTC
The DNA here is from genome assembly GCA_963556165.1 of Tipula helvola. Lineage (NCBI taxonomy): Eukaryota > Metazoa > Arthropoda > Insecta > Diptera > Tipulidae > Tipula > Tipula helvola. The sequence goes on from OY744482.1 coordinate 106,877,613, forward strand.
GTTGTTTTTGTCGCTTTGTACGGGGCTGTATAGTTATTATGTACTAAATACCCTGGCGGATACTACAGCTAGTAGTCACTATAATTTATATATTACGAATAAATTCGCTGGGCAGGATGTGTTCCACTACACTGGCACCTTATTGTGCAGTCATGTCCGCGAGAAGATTAAACTACACCCGTGATTCACTAAGGATGTCTTATGTTGTTATTTCTTTTTATATTTCTTAATTAAACATTGGCTTTATTTTTTAATTTAATTAACTTTATTTACTCATTTCTGATTACAATGGGCGCATTCAGGTCTCCCAACATGTTGGCATCAAAAATCTACTGATGGAAAAAATGACATTTAAACTATCACATTGCCATGAAATTTTGAATCTATCATGTGCGTTCAGGTCTTAACGTGTTGATTTTACCCAACATGTTGCCAACAGTTAGCTTACCTGGATGCGCCCATTGATTGGCTTTTATAAGGATATACGCCTCAACCTTTTGTGTTGCCTTTAATTCCTTTGCGAATTTTTTTTATTTAATTCCCAATTTGTTGTTCACCGATATGTCCTGGTTAATCGCTATTTTCTAACTGAAAAATATCCTTTTCCGAAAAGACAAATATTTATTTTATACAACGCAATTTTGTCTTTTCGAGTGCACCGCGTTTAGTGGAAAACAATTCGCGCCTCCACAGTTTTTTTTTCTCCTGACGGTTTATTCGCCACAATACTCTCCTTCCAGTGAATTTTTTAATAATTCACGTAATGTGTCATGTGTAAATGGTACCTGTTGAGGTCATATGTGTTATGTGATGTATATGTGCCGTATGCCGTACTATTGTGATTTTCTGTGTTGCTCCGTGTTTTGTTGTTCCTTTGGACTGTGATGGTATTATATTGTTCTTTATTTAAATTTGGTCGGCGTCTTGATGTTCCTTCCTGTCCTATAGTGACTGTTATTTGTTGTATCGGTGGAATTTTGGTGTCGATATCGAAAGAGACTTTTTGAGTTGAGCCAGTTTTGTCGTCGTTCGTTGTGTCAATTAATCCGTCTTTCTGAATGTCTGTTGTAGAATTATCTAAACTATGTGAATGGCAGGGTTTTATTCGGTGAATCGAGACTTTAACTCTTCTGCCTTTAATTTCAATGTTGAATGTTTCTTGTCTCTTTGGATTACTCTAAACGACCCTGTGTACGGGGTCTCAAAAAAACAAGTGTGGTAGAGTCTAGGTCTTTAGACACGTAAATGTCGATATTTATATGTCTTGCGTTGGTCGAATTTCGTCAAAACGTTTTATTAAATTTAGAACGAAATCATTTTGCGAAATGTTTGGTTAATGAATTGTCCCGGTACTCGTAGTGTTTCTCCATATACTATCATAGTTCCGCAGGTATGTCATTGAGTTCCTCGCTGAATGACGTCCACATCTCGAGCATAATCAATGGTAACATGTTGCCCCAGTCTGGTCGGTTATGACTTATGATTCCCGCTTTGATGGTGCGACGCTATCTTTCGATGATTCCGTTGCTTTTCGGGTTGGTAACTCGTAGTGCGTCGGTGTTGGAAACCCAGTAATTTAGCTAATTCCGAAAATAGTTGCGATTCGAATTGTGCTCCCTGGTCCGAAACAATAAACTCTGGTACGCCGAATCTAGGTATCTACACTGACAGAACTGCAAATACAACCGTGGCCGCAGTCATATCTGGCACCGGAAACGCCTCAGTCCAACGCGAAAATCGATCAATTAACGTCACGCAATAACGGTTGTTTCCGGAAATTGGTAGTGGACCAATGATGTCAAGATGTATTTCTGCGAAGCGTTGCGATGGAACTTTTAAAGTCCCGAGAGGTGATTTTGTGTGCCTTGAAATCTTTGATTTTTGACATGGTATACAATTTTGAGCCATAATTCTTGAATCTTTAGCAATAGAAGACCAAATGATGTTTTTAGTCAACAGTTTGACGGAGGCTTTAACACCTGGGTGTGAAAAATTATGAAAAGATTCAAAAACGGGGTTTTGTTGGAATGCGCAGATCAGGGGTTTTTCAACAAGTATTTGAAGTGCTTAATGCCAGAATAAGCTGCGAGCAACTCTGTCATAAGCACTATGCCGTTGTTGTGTTTCGTTAAGACAAACCGAGAAACTGCTGAACCACGGAGATAAACTGCTGAACCACCGTCCCAAGTGCAGAATCGGAGGCGTCAACCATGATGGCGAGCCTTGCAGATGACGAAGAGTGTACCAGTAGCGTAGCGTCACACAGTTTTCTTTGCAAGTTTCAAAAGCTAGTATGGCTTCCTCTGACCAATCAATTTTTGCTTTCGTGTTCTTTTTGTAGCCTTTCAGGATATCGTTGAGGACCATCTGATCAGCTGTCGCGTCAGGAATAATTCTTCTATAAAAATTAACAGTGCCAAGAAATCTTTTGATGCCTTCAATCGTTTCCGGGCATTTGAATTTTAATAATTTGGATGCGGCCTTGATTTGGAAGTATTAATTATTTGTCCGCATTAATTATCAGCCCGCCGTCTGAAAACTTTTCGAAAATAATTTTGAGGTGTTCTAAATGTTTGTCCATTGATTTTGAAGCAATCCAAACGTTATCCAGGTAAACAAAACAAAATTTAAGTCTTAACACTACCGAATGCATTAGTCGTTGAAATGTCTGTGCTGCATTCCGTAGTCCAAACGTCATTTTACTAAATTCAAAAAGTCCGAAAGGAGTAGTGATAGCTGTTTTAGGTATGTTCATCTGTTCAATGGGAATTTGCTGGAAAATCATAGGTAAGAAGAAGGTGTGAAATTCATCAAGGTAGAAATTCATTAATTCCCGAATTAGTGTTTTCAATTCCGGAATAATAGAAACCAAAATATCAGCCGGTATTCCGGAATACCGGAATTTCGAATTCAGATTTTATATAAATTTTCTAATGATTTATGGAAAATCGAATTTCCCCAGATTTCCTACGGGAAATATTTGCTGAGTTTTTTTCCTGCGATAGCTATTGACATTACACTTTAGAGGCTGATTTTACACCAATTTTAAATATTTTTTTGAGTTTCGCGAATTTTCCACAATCTTCAATTTGGAACTGGGGCAGGTTTTGCCACTAGAAACTTTCAGCTGACATCAACATGATTCTGCATTATCGACTTTTTACTTTCGGCTGGCAACTTTCGGCTTACTTTAACAGTATCGATTCTACTCTATTAAATTTTTCGTATTTCAAGAGTATTAATTAAATAACACACAAATATTTTATTCAGAAAAAGGACGCTTATAGAAAGAACAAATTGAACACTCGGGAACCCTAGTGGTGACTTTAGAAACCATGATGTATACGTAAAATCGTTAGGACAACAGCACATAATACCCAACCAGCGATCAAGTATTTGAATACAGTCCCCATCAAGAAGACAAATTTATTATTTGCCCATCAAATTTTGTACATTAAATCAGTGACTTGGATGTGTGTTAGGCGTGCGGTGAACGGATAACTGATGAAATAATTAAAGATCGTTTTCTTCTTGCCAATATCTTTCTAGTATGATGAAATGGCTGAATTTAAAATTCAATGAATCAAATTTCTCATAATATATGTATTAGGTAAGCAGTTTACTACCACTATGATAGACTTATTTTTACCTACAAAATGTATATTTATTGTCGGCTTCGCAGTATTGTGTCTAAGCATTCATTACAAAAAATTGGTGTATAAAAAGAAATTCCGGTATTTCGTGGAAAATAAAATAATACAACCGAACTCTATTTCTATATCGCATTATTTTTCTATCTAATTAGCAGCAATACATACTAATATACGTGTAAGTCTATCGCTTATCTACTGTTTAGAGATTTATATTTAAAAAAAAAAAAAAAAGTAACCATTATAATTTCAGGCGACAATACCAATAAACCCGACCTCTTTTCGCAACAATCGTAATACCTCACTCTCACTCAGCTGACGGTAACTTGAACATTCCAATTTTTAATTCGTTCACACATGTTTTTGACATGCATATAGTATATCTAATAAAAAGCGCGCGATCTAAATTTTGCCAACATGTGATTAAACTTCATGAGCACATTTTTCTATTTTCCGCATCGGATGTATCTAATATCTGTACCATACACTTATTGCTCTACATTTTATTTACATATCTTTGACAGCACTAAAATTAAATTTCGTACGAAAATAGTATCACCGCATACAACAAATTACCACCAATCTAAGTGTAGGTACGATACTACATATTTCATTTGACACAACAAGCAAATACAATAATTTGATATTCATCCGCCGAAAAAAAAAAATTTAAAACACTGAGAATACACAAATTCAAGGTAATTAAAAGGCAAAGAAAACAAAAAAAAATTTAAAGAGCCAACAAATTGTTTTAAATGACTCTGAAAATAGTGTATACATACTGTTCGCGTGGTTTAATGTATTTATCGTTATCTTATTCGTTTGCGGTTTTTGTTGCTTTTCCGCGCACTGTGTACGTATATGTACGTCAAACAGGTGGTTTTTTAAAAATATCATCCACATTTACAAATTATGCGCGCGCTTCATATTCTCAACGTCTATTATGTATATATATATGTACGTATTTTATGTAAATATGTACTTGAATAAATGTATAAGAATTTTCTTTTTATAAATCACAAGTATATGGATTGTACACATGTAAGTGGGTACTACCGACGAATGTCTTTACACTTAAAGAAAAGAACAAAAAAAACATGTAGGTTGAATGAACTAATTTTTTATTAGAGTTTAGTATGATTTGTTTAGTATAATAATGTAAATGGGTATTTAAATTTTGTGAGTTTATAGTTGTAGCGGATTTTTTTTTTCTTTTTTGCCAGAATTTGTATTTGGACATTTTAATATTTGCAATGTATCGAAATAGTAATTTGATTGAATCGGTAATTTTTGGAAAGTATAGCGTCGGCTGTTTTTTTCATTGGTCAATGACTATACATCGATTCTGGTCGAACAAAATTATATTAAGGAGTTTATGGTGGCGAATTGAATAAACCGGTGTTGAATAAAATAAGATATGTGAAGGACTAAAATTATTTTTTTAGCTCAATAGTTGGCACCTAAAATAAAAACCAGCTTTTGACCTTTCAAATCACCTCATCAATATACTTTGCACTAGTTAACTTCAAAAATATTGAAATCTTTAGTACTAGGTACTTATGCGGAAGAGGTAGGAGGCTTATACTAATTTAACCTTGGCAAGAGCTCAAATATATTCTTTAACCTTGGGGAAAGTTTTCGAAGTGAAACACTTCCATAGGAAGGGCAAATTGAATTTGAAATTAATCAAAAACACGTTTTTAAGAAAAACTACTTTGTTGTTTAGTTTTGTAGCATAGTACCTGAAGCGTAATGCATTTGATTGCAAAGGTAAAAGTTTCGAGTTCGAATCCCAAGTAAACCCATTTTTTTTAAGTTTAATTTTTCTTTCAAATTCTTATGCCCGATTTCACAAAAAAAGAGGCAATCTCTGGCTAAATAATATTTCTTCCCTTTCTTCTTTTATTAAATTGCGATTTATTTCATAATACAAATTCAACGCATGCTAATTTTATTTCGTTTTTTGTATGAATAATTTAACTGGAGAGCTAAATATTTAACTGCCCAATTTCGTCGAGCTAAATATTTAGCTGAAGGCTAAATATTCCTATGTAAAACAAAAATATAATCGACTTGCATAGAATTTGTATTATGAAACAAAACGTAATTTTATAAAAGAAGAAAGGGAGGAAATATTATTTAACTATAGATTGGATATTTTTTTGTGAAACCGAGCATTACCAATTATCTATAAGAAATAATAGTACCTTAAAATTAAACATTTGAAATTATTATTAATTTAATTTTAATTTTATTTATTTAATTAATTTAACAGAACAATCTGTGGATCCTACAAATCCAGTGTCGATTGTATATATTTACATATGTACATATAATTACTTAATAATTAACTATAATACAATATTAGAAATAAAGGTAAAAGTGACATTATATAAACATTAAAATATTACTTAACAATTAAAGCTCTAAACTTGGAAGTGCCACAAATCATTTATACTGGAGCAATATAAAAGATGAGATTTTAAACGCGAAGTGAATATACTATTCAATTTTGTACATGTTTTTAGATCATTTGGAAGACTATTATATACTTTTGGAGCCAAAATTAAAAATGAATTTTGGAAGCTGGTAGTTTTAAATTTTTGTAGATGGATGTGTTGCTTATTTCTTAGTTTATAATTTGTACTGTTAACACCGGCATTATTATTAGTATTTAAATAAAATTCTTTCAAAGCTTTAAACACGAATAAATGTCTTAGTGGAAAAATTTCTAAACACTGAAATAGTGGCCAAGACTCAGTTAATTTTGGCTTACCCTTCATAATTCTCAATATGTGCTTCTGTGCAGTAACTAGTGGCTGGATCCTAACATAATACGTACCGCCCCAACAAACTATACCATAAGATAGTTTTGAGTTTACAAGTGCAAAATACACATTTTTTAAAACCTCAATTGGACAAATTAATCTTAAAATATACATTTTACGTATCACAGCTACCAGATAATTATGGAGATTTTCAGTCTGACATTTCCAATTTAAAGAGTTATCAATAGTGAGTCCAAGGTATTTAAATGTTGGGACATGTTGCCTGATTACATTACAATTCATGATATATGATGTTGTGATCCGAAATAACAATACCATTTAGACTATAAAACATAGCTTTGGTTTTTGTACTCAGCAACATGGAATGCGAATAACACCATCTCCTGAGCAATCCTAAGTCAAAATGAATATGGTTAATAGTATCAATCTTATTCGGTTCATTGTACATGAATACTAGGTCATCTGTATAAGCAACCACTACAGAATTAAATTCAATATTAAATAAGGAGTTTAGGTAAATCAGGAACAGCAATGGTCCTAATACAGATCCCTGTGGAACTCCATCATTAATGACTAGACTTTGACTTACACAATCATTAATTTTTACACTCTGTACCCTATTAGACAAGTAAGAACTAAACCATTTAATACTAGCTCCACGAAATCCAGCACAAAATAGATTTTTTTAATAACACACTATGGTTTACCATATCGAACGCCTTTTTCAAATCAACAAAAACTGTAGCTACAGAATTTCTTGCATCGAGACCTTTATACACAAAATTAGTAACCTCTAGCAATTCTAGCATTTTCAGTACTTCTGGATTTCTTGAAGCCAAATTGCATTTTATGTAGAAAATTTGTGTGATTTAAGAAACCTGAAAGTCTTACATGAGCTAATTTCTCTATAACCTTGGCAAAGACAGAAAACAAGCTTATTGGACGATAATTTGAGATAACTTTTTTGTCACCGTTTTTAAATATCGGGATTACATCTGCTTCTTTTAGTCTAGATGGAAAAATTCCAGAACTAAAACTAGCATTGACTATATAGGGAAAAACATCTACAATATAAATGGCAATTTTTTTGACTGTATAATTGCTAATCCTATCATTGCCCGACGAATTTGTTGATTTAAGTGATGAAATAACTTGTAGAATTTCTAACGGAAAAGAATCATAAAAAGCAAAAGATTTAAGTTGAGAATTGTTGGCAAATAACTCATCACAATAAATATCTCCGCTTAAACCATTAAGTTTTTGGTCTTGAACCACACTAGCAAAAAACTTGTTAAAGAGTTCAGCTTTCTCAACATCTTGTGTGACCACGTGATGCTCATCAACAACAATTTCGTCAATAGCAACACGATTAAATCCCTTTCCTAAAAGTTCATTAAGTAATTTCCAACTCTTTTTGATATCGCCTTTGACATTATTAAATTTTATATCATAGAATTTAGTTTTAGCCATATTCACTTCCTTTTTAATTGATTTACTTAGCTTACAAACTTTTTGTTTCAAATCAGTGTTATTTGGATGTTTCGCTAACTTTCTGGAAAATGCATTTTTTTGTCTGATTTTACGGCACAAATCTTGGCTGATCCATGATTTTGAAAATGTTATCTTTGCTTTTAATTTCCATAAGGAAAATATTGTTATCAATATACAATTTTAATAAGTCAATGAAACAATTATATGCATCAGAAATATGAGTCTTAGAATAAACCGAAAACCAAAGTTTTCAGTTTTGAAAAATTAATCTTATTAATTTTGAATTTAGTTGATCGTCTAGAATTTAAATCTTTAGAAATGGAATTAGGTACGATAGTAAAAGAAGTCATGAACAGCAGCTTCATAATCATAAAGGAATTTTCTAGAATACGTAAAATACAAATGATCTAAACAAGTAGACGAGTCGTTTAAAATACGAGTAGGTTCATTTATCAAAGACTTCAAGCCATAAGATGACATCATAAGAATATAATCGGATGAAAAAGTATTGTTAAGAATATTGATATTCATGTCACCAATAACCAACAAATTTTTAGATTTATTAGCTGCCAAAACATTACTAAATTCTTCCACAAATACTGTCGTATTTGAAGCATGGAGTTTATACACACAAATGATTGAGAACAAATCACAGTTAAATTCAATGTTTACCTGAATAATGTCAGCACTAACAGTTCGAATACAAGAAATCGCATTACACATAATTTCCTCTTTAACGTGTACCACCACTCCACCGACTCTGTTTAAATAATTACAGTTTCCATGGATTTGAAAACTCGGAATTTGATAATTTTCTAGCTCATATTGGTTAATCCACACATCCGATAATAAAATGATTTGATGGCGGCAGCCACATTTGCTAAAAATAAATTAAAATTTTTACGTAAACTGAAGGTGATTTGGTTGGTGATGCATGCAAACCGCTGGACAGCAGGATGGCTGAGTGTTGGAGTTGGAGCTGAGTGTTCTAACCGTTTTTTGGAGCAGATAGCATCACATTTGACGGTACCTGTGGCCGATTTTTAAAATCCCGAATTATTATCCCTACCGGCCAAATAGAGGGATCAGTAACCTTTGTTAGCACATTGGTATTTACTCCAATTTTGAACGATATAAAAGAAAGATCTTCAATACTCCTGTTTTTAGGGATTAGTGTGTTGCAAACGAGATCACTTGAAATATCAACGCCAATTTTTGCTGATACATGCGTTATAATTTGTTCCGAAGTTGTGCTTGGATGTAGTCTGCTTACATACAACACATGTTTATCAGGCACTTGTATCGATTTCAGAGAATCCGTTCATAGATCCTGTCCACGAATAATTTTATTTCCAGATGAGTTTGTCCTTTTGCCTTCATCATAATTGTTTGTGCAAGCTGTTGCCGTAGCATACGATTGGTCATCACTGGATATAGTTGAAATTGCATTTGCATCCTAAGATAGTACTGGATCTGACAGCTGTGATGCAGAATTCCAGTTGATTAATCTCAAATCCGTCGAGTTGATGTGGGGGGTGATAGGTGCCTTAAGAAGATTGTTGTTAAGAATACTTTGCCGTAACTCTTCGATTTTTGTGTCCAGCGCCGAGTTATTCATAGTTAACAGGCCAGCTAGATCCACGATTGTTTTCTTAAGGTCCATTATTTCAGAACGCAGATCCTCTTTTACATCTATCTGGCAGTTGCCGCATACGAACTTGGCGAATTGACTGTCCCTGAATAATTTTGCCCATTTCTCAAAATTTACCTCAATACAAGATGGATGAAAATGCTTTTTACACTGTCCAAAGCAAACCAACGATTCGCGACCATTAACCGGTTTGATGCATGTTGCACAACTTTGCACCAGTATAACTATGTTAGTGTATGTTTCGTAGCACGAAAATTACAGGAACTGTCACAATATTTATTTGAATGCACGATATATCACTAATAACACAGAACACACATAAATCACTTATTATTGCACCAACTAAAACTAACCGACTGTAATCGCGTAATTGAATTATAGAATTGTAATTATTCAAAATACTTTTGATGTACTGCTAAGAGGATACATATTTATTTTTAATATTCGAAATACCTTAAAATATGGCTCTTGGTTTATTACTCTTTCCTTTCCAGACTACTTTGATCTATTAGAAATGAATACGGCGGATTTTTTAAACAAAAACCTCACTGTTTCTATTCACCTGCTAGTGGGGTGAAAAGAAACAGTCATCGATTTTCGGTCTTGTTACCGGCTTATTTACCACCTAGAGCCTTTATTCCCGGCAGCTCGGTTCGGGGAGGTTACCATCGCAATGGTGGTGGTCGTGGGTGTATCGCTCTTGCTGGTAGCAATAATTAGGATTCGACCTTGCCCCCGTGTCTCACACCTGCCACTCGCTCTATTCCGTTTAACGAGTCATATGATACTAATAATATTAGTCGTTAGAAAAAAAAAAAATTCACCAAAACCCCCCCTATATACGAGTATCTATAACTCGGCCGTTATAGAAAAAAAAAACAAAAAAAAACGGAACAAAAATATTTGAATTGCCTTCACACAAAATTTCAAAATTTAGTCTTTGGTGTTTTGTTTTTTTTTTCTTTTATTCTAACGATATTTGTGCCCCACTAAGGTTTTTAGATAAATAAGAAAATGTACTCATCTGATAGAGGGTGACCGGACACCGATTCAGTCCGGGAGTTATCTCCGCTCGTCCTCTTCCCGATTTGGTATATGTGGTGGGGGACACCGCTTCAGTCCCCTACCAAACACTTAGGAGAATCGCTCCGTTGATTCCGGTGGTTTGGTTAAGCTTACACTTCTTGTTGTTGTGTGGTGTATCTCTCGAAGGAGCGACACCAATTCAGTCCCCCTTGATGATTCCTCGCGCTTCCCAACTGGCTAGGGTTTGAACGACTGCCTCCAGCTAATATACTACCCAGCAATACCCGTAAAAATTTAAAACACAATGTTTGGGTCTCCCTGGGGGTTTTCTTTTTATTTTTTTTATATGGGACGTTTCACGTCAACCGGGCCACCTCTACGCCCAAAATTTAAAGCATCCAAAAAATTGTTTAAGGGCACTAATATTTTCGTTAAAACGTCTACTTTCGAATGCCGAGTGCCGTTTTTGAACAAAAACAAGATGGCGGCTCACTATGGTGGCTAAAATCTATAGAATCGTTGGTTCGTCTTTAGTGATCGTGCAACTTCCAAACGACTTAACCGATTGAGGTCATATTCACACCATATATTCGCTTTGTCAAGATGATGGTTTCTAGCTATGCTATTATCCGATAGGTGGCGCTGTAGTCAAGTTATTAACAAATTCTATTATTATGGACCGAAGTGGCTCATATTCACAATATGTTGGTTTAGTGCCAATAAAGAAAATCACAAAACTTGGACTGGATAGGTGGCGCATTTAGAAAAAAAAATATTTTTCTTGACGTTTTTTTTTTCAAAAAATTATCCGTTGAGAGGTAACTTAGTCTTTTGCGGGCAATCTCATTTTTTCAAAACTGCGGCCTGTACTTGTTACTGAAAACTTGTTTTTGCATTTTTTATAAAAATTCCTATGGCCATGGTGGTGAAAATGCCCTTTGGTACTCTAACCAGTTACTCAAATTATATTTTTACTCAATTTTGACCTTTTTTTAACTTAACTACACAAAATAATTAAATTTCATTATTATCTATTCCTAAGTTTATTATTCCTGCCGCAATAATTTGGCCGCCCCGGTGGCACAGTGGTTAGCATGCTTGCTTTAAGCTCCGGAGGTCCCGGGTTCGATTCCCGGCGGGTGATAAAAAATCACGGCTGGTTAATGTTGGATCAATGAATTAATCACATCCGTTAAAAAAAATGATTACGAAACTTCAGAAAAAATATTGAGCAGGCATCTTGTTTTTTCAAAATCGGCACTAAGCATTCGAAAGTAGAGGTTTAAACGGAAATATTGGTGCCCTTAAAATATTTTTTGAATATTTTAAATTTTGGGCTCGCCGGTGGCCCGGTAGACGTGGAAAGTCCCAATATCACTTGTTTTTTTAATAATTGATATTAAATTCCTTTTTTTAGCAATAAATAATACAAATATTCAGTTGATGGACGCAATAACACAGACAAATGATGCTTGTATATTGAAATCCAAAAATAAATGATGTTCGTATGTCAAAATTTAGTTCTGCCAACAAATAGCGCCATCTATTGGACGGCAGCATGCCCAGCATATACTAAAACACTTATAGACCACGCAAACAAATAAGGATCATTTCGGTTTATAAACATATAACTCTTTAATAACTCAACCACAGCGCCACCTATCGGGTCCAGATTTTGTGATTTACTTTCTTAGCACTAAGTCAACATGTATAGTGAATATGAGTCATTTTGGTCCATAATTATAGAATTTGTTAATAACGCGACCATAGCGCCACGTATCGGGTCCAAGTTTTGTGATTTTCTTTATTGGCACCAAGCCAACCTATATTGTGAATATGAGTCACTTCGGTCCATAATAATAGAATTGGTTAATAACTTGACTACAGCGCTATCTATCGGATAGTAGAATAGCTAGGAACCATCGCCTTGACAAAACAAATATATGGTGTGAATATGACCTCAATCGGTTAAGTCGTTTAGAAGTTACACGATCACTAAAGACGAACCAACGATTCTATAGATTTTAGCCACCATATTGAGCCGCCATCTTGTTTTCTTTTTCAAAAGCGGCACTCGGCATTCGAAAGTAGACACATTCACTAATAATAAGCTTTATAATTCACAATATCATTCCCATTAAACAATTCAATTATTTTTGTTTTCTCTCTTTTTTCCTTTACAAAATTAATTTTTTTTTTGGTTGTATATAACCCGACTACCCGTATTTAAGCGAAACCCTCTTCTATTTTTGGGGTTTAGGCCCAACTTTTCTCGGCTTTTGTTTTATTATCACAAAATTTTTCCGTGTTTTCGTTATAGTATTTTTCTTCGACTCCCTGTTTTTACTTTTCCCACTATAACGAAGTTATATTGGGTAAGTATTGTAATCGCGAAAAAATTTTTGTTCCAGATTTTTACATTTCTCGACGAATTAGGTTACCAGGACCCCGAAACACCGATCAGAAAAATGTCGTGTCCGTCCTTCCGTCCGTCCGTCCTTCCGTCCTTCCGTCCGTCCGTCCTTCCGTCCTTCCAGTCGCACATTTTTATTATTTTTGTTTTGCCTCCCATGCTCACAAATATTGATAGTTTTGGTCGAAATTTTGTACAAAGATAGATTTTAATAATAAGCAAGTTGTGTCTGTTTTAATAATAAGCAACTTTTAGGTCCATTCGAGTATATAATAGAGGGGGTTGTAGTGGAAGAGAAAACTGCCAAACAGATTTTCTCAAAAACGGGACCGACGATTTTTTTGTTATGTTGATGATAAATTTGACAATTCATCATCTACTTGTTCACAAAATTTGAAGTCGATTGAAGCATTGCGTGGGGGATATTTTAACAAAAAGGAGTAATATAAATTTGTTTATCTGTTTACAGTTTAATGTCGAACTTTCCGAAGAAATATTTTTCTACAGTTAATACACCTTGCAAATTTAAACAATTGTTCTCTAGGTGTATAAAAAGATAAAATGAATAGATTACCGTGTAATATGGAATTTAAATTTCTAAATTTACCTAAAATACTTTGCTGATCGCAAATAATAGGCATTTTCGGAAATAGACCAAAGTAACTTCAGAGTAAGTTTTAATTTTTATTATGTTGGTAACAAAGTTACTCAAGTTGCCTTTCACATACAAAAAAGTAAGATAGAATTTTGAGTGCGTTTGTTTCATGAAGTTAGTTTTTTCAGTACGAAGTTACTTTGATCGTTCGTAAATAGATGGGTAACTTTAATGTTTGAAACTTACTATGAAGTTACCTTGGTCTATTTCCGAAAATGCCTAATATTCGCGATTTCCAACAAAGTAGCTGACATCTGGTGAAAACAATATGAACAAAATTTAACCATAGAACAAGGGTGATCAGAACTGTCAAACAGTTGAATTTGACAATACTCGTCCCCTTTACTTACATAGAAACCAACGCTAACTACATTTGATGAAAATCGCCAATAGTCAACATTTAAAAATAATTATATCTAGTGAGCTTTTCCCGTTTCTTTGACATTGACATTTCTGTGACGTTTTATTTACATCTTATGACATTTTAATGATGGAAATATCAACGACATGTTGATCGATACATTATTTGTGAATTTGTGAATAAAATCGCCTTTAAGGTATTATTTCTGATTGATAAATTCTCTTGGTATTCAAATTCGTATATACAGCTCCTAATAGCATATTACTATGGGAGGCTTTAAAATAATATTGCGCCACTAGGATGGCGCAGGTTTAGTAGAGCTGGTAAATAGATTAAAATGAAATTCTATATGACAAGGAGGTGGGATTCGGTAACAAATGATAATTAACGTTAATTCTGATTTTGTATTGTTTGTGTTTTATTATTTTGTATTTTCGTATGGTCCACAGCGATAGTCCAGACTGAAGTACTGAGTAAAGAATTATATAATTATTAAAATTAATAACATAAATAAAAATACATTTTAAATGTTGATATCGAAGCCCTCGTCCATGATCTACCGGTGGTGAAAGTCCAAACAACCACTTGGCTAAAATTAAATTCGGCAATATCCTCGGCAACCGGACGTTATGATATAAAACGTATAGAACTTTTATTTTGCGTATAAGAAAAAAATGAAAATATAGTTCAATAAAATTTAAATTTTATAAACGAAATTTGGCTCTGTCCGAATATTAATTATCCTTCAAATTAAGACTAGAATAAAAATAAATAAATAAATATAAATATTGATATTTATGTTCGAGTTTTATTCAATCGAAACAATTTTAGTAAAATGTTATAAGTAAAATCAAATGTCTATATTCGGTATAAATCGTTTGCGTCGAAATTGTTAGTTTTGTTATTGCTATTTTAATAATACGAAGTTTGCCAGCAATTTTTTTTTTTTTAAAATAATGTAATCTGATTCTCCTTTAAAGCAATTAGCTTCAAAAATCTAAAATTTTATAGAGCTCTGCGCTCTATTTTAAACATTACAGTTGCTCGTATTTAAGTACCATATAGAGTGTATTGACGTTATAAAAGCGATAAAAACTATGCTTATCGAGCAAAAATGTAGCTCTAAGAGCGCTACTTTTGCTTTAATTAAGCTTCATAAAAGTTGCAGGAGCGCTCTTAAAACAAATCTAGAGCAAAATTGTTACTTAGGATATAAGGGGTAATTGATAACTAATTAATATTGACATTATGATGCCAAGGATGGAAGGCAGTTTTTAGAAAAAATGTAACTACTAACAATTGACCGCCAATGTGTTTGTAACCGTGTCGATCTAAATCCTATACTAACAATCCTATCTAATCCTTCCAAATAAATGTAAAAAAGGGTGTATGGTGGGCCTGGCGTCAACAATTCCTAGAATTACCGGGAGATCCTGCTAAATGCTTGGTCGTACATTCAAAATCAATCAATCAATCATACAAAAGAAAAGTCTACAAATTTGATTTGAATTTATAACAATACAATGTGAAAACATTCCAGCCAAAATGTAGGCTTGGCCCATCTGTAACCCAGTCATATCATTCAATTATAAAGCCGAATCACCATAAATCGAATATTTGGAATTTAACCAACTATAACATCGCCAACATGTGTTATTACGGATAAGTCATATTTATTTATTATTCATCAAAATTTTAGAAGTTTACGTAAAAATTTTGATTCATTTTTAGCTAATATTGCTGCACTCGAGCTGTTGCTACAAATCATTCTACTCTCTGAAGTCTGGATTGAACATCAAGAACTAGAGAGCTATAAGATACCCGATTTTGTAATTTTTGGTAATTGCAATTCTATGTTTAGAGCCGGAGGTGTTGTTGTTTATCTGAGAGATTATATTTATTAATGAAAAAAATTTGGTTCGTATTGATGCTAGTAGTGCTGACCTATTACAGGTGAATTTTGAATATAAATCTGTTTTGTTTTCAGTTAATGTATTTATGGGTTACATTCTGTCCGCACATCTGTTTTCATTGAGGAACTTAACAACATTTTACAAGAGATCAAATCCAAATATTTAATGGTTATTGGTGATACGAACTTAAATATTTTTGAATTTCCACCGTCCTCAGTTGAGTACATGCTCATGATGGCCTCTCACTGCCTTAAATCACTGATAAATAAGCCAATCTGTATTACAAGCAGTTCCTCACCGAAGTTTGAGTTTAGCTTGTATGACCAGTATTGAATTTGTACTTATTTATGGGTCTATTTGTTACTCACCCAAATTGAAACGGAATATCAAAATTATTAATTATTATTCGAATTTATTTAAAGTTTTAAATGAAGAAAGTTGGTCTTCTATCTACTCCCAAACTGATGTGACGAGCGCTTATAGCTATTTCAGAAATCTTTTAAAATTTTATGTTGATGGAAATACTTCGTTGGTTGAGGTTAAAGCGAAAGATAGAATTATTATGCCTTGGATAAAGCCTGCCCTTCTTAGGAAAATTATTAGGTACAAAAATAAACTTTTGAAAAAGCTTTATAACAATTTAAATGATCCGGACTTCACAAACCGAGTTAAGGCATTATTGAAAGCTGTTAAGCAGGAAATAAGCTTGGCCAAATCCAATTATTTTAATAATAAGTTTCAAGCTGCCAATGGTAACATTAAACGAAGTTGGAAATTAGTCGATGAGATTTTAAACAAAGACAGGTCAAACGCTCAAATTGAAGAAATATCTGTTGATGCTTCAGTAACCGATCCATGCGGATTTTTTTTTTTTTTTTTTTTTTTTTATAAATTTTTTAATTGGGTGCAGAGCGGACTTATTAACGGTCCTAGCTCCTTGTAATTGTCAGAGCTTCTGCATCCAATGCGCGATCCTGCAAGAAAAGATTAATAGCTACCTTAAATTTATTCATTTTATATTACTTCGGAAATTTGAAATGTATTAGCGAATTCCACTTTTTTGATGTTCGATATATAAATTCGCGCTTGATTTCTTCAGTTCGAGGTTTCGGGAGCTTCACCGTAAACCTATGTGCATTGGTTGTTCCTCTTGTTACTCTTGTTGTTGTAACGAATGGTGGTATTTTCTCCGATAGTCTGGGATTCCGTATTATTCTGATAGCGCGGCGTTGAACCCTGTCCAATAAGTGGAGGGTGATACCAGACGCACCTCCCCAAACTTGACAGCAATCATTGTCTCGATTATACATAAAACTAAAATACAAAACATTTGACTATGGATAAAAAATAAAAAAATAAAAATTAAAACCATGCGTGAACAGAAAAAAACTGCGTATGTCAAAATGACTCAATTCAATATCATTTTAAATTAAATATG
Source organism: Tipula helvola (assembly GCA_963556165.1). Taxonomy (NCBI): domain Eukaryota; kingdom Metazoa; phylum Arthropoda; class Insecta; order Diptera; family Tipulidae; genus Tipula; species Tipula helvola. Next base: position 106,895,000 of record OY744482.1, read on the forward strand.
GGATTTTTGTATTTTAAAATCTTATGCACAACCACACAAACCTAAAATCATGCATTATTTGTGAGAAATCAAGAAATTTGACTTCCCTCACTACAAATTTAATATATTCAAGAAAGATATTGCCTGATAAATGCATTCCGGTGGAATACAATTTTCCATATTTAATCATTTAATTTTCTTTAATTTAAAACACTTCACACACTGAGACTGAGTAGTATCTATCCAAGTTTGTGTACTTTTTTTTAATTTCGGCCATAACACTTTAGACCACTGCAAATTCGATCGGTCAACTCAAAAATAAAAACACAAAAATTTATCGTTTTTTCCTTTACTTTCAATTCTCTCGTGTAATTTTTTTAGGTTAGAAAAGAATCAAAAAATTAAAATTGCAAAAAAAAAAAAAAATCGAAGCAATTAACTTCACGTTGAAGTTTTTATTCAGCGGGTACAAAACCCAACAATACAACAAACTATCAACTTTTTAAAATTAAATTAAAGCAAAAACAGGAGGAAATTGATAAAAATTAAGGAGCGAATGAAAAACACAACTTCACACATTGACTATATTCTAGTACTTTTTCACATCACAAATATAAACTAGAAAACATAAATTAAAAAATTAATTGAATAATGAGGGGGGGGGGGGGATTCCTTCTTATAGTTTTATAATAAATTTTAATAAAAATATCATAATTTTTTGTTCATATTATTTAATTTAACAATAGGCACATTATACAGGGTGTTCGGCACATGGACCGACACAATTTTTTGGGGGATTGGTTGGGTCATTAGCTAGTTTTCACCCATACGACCCAAGGTCCTAAGTGACACGGTAACTGAGATATGAATTTTTTTCGTGTTTTATTTAAATTACCTGAAAGCTCGCCTTTAAACCATCATATTTTTTTTGTTTGTGATTATAATAGCACGAAATAACTTTTATTGTATTCTGCAATGTATTTTTAGTCTAAATAAATCATTATTTGGTACAAATGACTTTAAGAAAATAAATTATATGAGCTTCGAAAGTCTTGAAAATGTGTAAATGTATGAAAAATTTCAACTTCTAAATTCAATATAAAAAAAAATAAACATTATTTTGAACATAGGTTTGTTTTAAAAAGTTGTCTAGTTTATACCCTTTCCAACGGTATGCTACATGTTGCAGAAATTATTTATAGTATGGTTAAAATAAGAGATACAAGTTGTAGGGTCAAGAAAATTCATTTTATCTTTATTATGTTTTTATTAAATATGAGTTATAATATTTGTTCGAATTATTCCCCTCTACTCCGTATGCATGCACGACACCTTTCCTTATTTCAAATGTTGTTGTGCGAAGTCGCATTTCTCTTTTCATTATTTCAAATGCAGCTGTAATTCGCTCCATTAAAATTTCTCGTGAGGACACCTCTGTTGCATAAACCAATTCCTTGGCACGTCCCCAGACGTAAACATCGAGGGGTGTCAGGTCTGGGGACCATGCGAGCCAAGAAATATGCCCCAATCTACCAATCCATGAGTTCGGAAAAGAATTGTCTAAGTACTCACGTACCATTCGATGGTCGTGTGCCGGACAGCCATCATTTTGAAAGACGATCGGCACACCTTCTTCCAAAACTGATAATAAAAGTTCGGGTAAATCGTTTTGCAAAAGTTAGGAACCGTAGGAACCTATTTATTACATTTATTCTTTTGTTTTATTTAAATCTTGTTTTTGTTAAATATTTTGCTCTTCTTGTTTAGTCTGTTTTAAACTGTTATCAGAATTGTTTTTGTTGCGTTTGTTTTCGCTGTTGTGGTTACAATGCCTAATTTTAGGAACGAAGAGACCTGACACCCCTCGATTTTTACGTCTGGGGACGTGCAAAGGAATTGGTTTATGCAACAGAGGTGTCCTCACGAGAAATTTTAATGGAGCGAATTACAGCTGCATTTGAAATAATGAAAAGAGAAATGCGACTTCGCACAACAATATTTGAAATAAGGAAAAGGTGTGTTGCATGCATCCGGGGTAGAGGAGAACAATTCGAACAAATATTATAACTCATATTTAATAAAAACATAACAAAGATAAAAATTATTTTCTTGACCCTGGCAACTTCTATCTCTTATTTTGACCATACTATAAATAATTCCTCCAACATGTAGCATACCGTTGGAGAGGGCATAAACTAGACAACTTTTTAAAACAAACCTATGTTCAAAATAATGTTTATTTTTTTTTATATTGAATTTAGAAGTTGAAATTTTTCATACATTTACACATTTTCAAGACTTTCGAAGCTCATATAATTTATTTTCTTGAAGCCATTTGTACCAAATAATGATTTATTTAGACTAAAAATACATTGCAGAATACAATAAAAGTTATTTCGTGCTATTATAATCACAAACAAAAAAAATATGATGGTTTAAAGGCGAGCTTTCAGGTAATTTAAATAAAACACGAAAAAAATTCATATCTCAGTTACCGTGTCACTTAGGACCTTGGGTCGTATGGGTGAAAACTAGCTAATGACCCAACCAATCCCCCAAAAAATTGTGTCGGTCCATGTGCCGAACACCCTGTATAATATTTTGCAACAACTCTTAACTGCAAATTAAAGTTAACATAATCAACTAAACATATTTTAAAATTTCTTTTGATATGCTTATTAACCCTCGTCACGAGCTTGCATATTTGCGTATTTCGCAACTTCGTAAATTTGACGTTTCTTCTGATTGGTTGATTGAAATAGTTTCCCCTAAATAAGCAAGAAACGTCAAAAATAAACACGCTCACAGGCTACTTTTCTTCAGCGTATTTTGGAAATTGTGATTACTTGTGATTTTAGGCATCTCAACTCAAGCGAAGCGCTAGAGCGAGAAAGATGCCTTATATCCCGGCTATTGATGTCTGTTAACAAGTATTAAGTCTAAAAGTACTTATCCGATTTTCATGAAACAAAGACAGACTTATACACCTTGATAAGATAAGAAAAAAATGGTATGGCTAAGATCTTTAGGTGGTCGGACTCCAAAGTTATAGACGCGTAAAGATTTCCTTTGTAATACATTCAAGTAAAAAACAAAAACAATAAAAGTACATAATAGAATACATACTATGTTCAAAATTTTTTTTTGCCTTTGAACGAATGAATGAAAATGTTTTTGTTTGAATGTATATAAAATTGTTATACATGCAAGTCCAATTATTACGTAATATAAAAGTTTTATTTATATTTCTTTATTGTAGGATTGGTGCCTAACGGTATATGTAGATATTATATAGACGGCATAGTTGCGATGCCGGTAATGCGATTACATCCTGTAAAGGGTTTCCTACTTTTTTAATAAATAATATAGATCAAAATATTAAAAAACGGGCAAAAATGTCTACCCAAAAATGGGAAGAAGAGGAAGAGGTGGATATATTGAATTATTTTAAAAAAATAATTCAAAATAATTTAGAAATAGAGGTTTATTTTATTAGTAGTGCCTACATTTATATGTAAATATTTATGTGATTTTTACTTTGATCTATATTATTTATTTTTACTTATTAAAAGTCACAAGTAATCACAATTGTCACAATACGCTGAAGAAAAGTAGCCGGTGAGCGTATTTATTTTTGACGTTTCTTGCTTATTTAGGGGAAACAATTTCAACCAATCAGAAGAAACGTCAAATTTACGAAGTTATGAAATACGCAAATACGCAAGCTCGTGACGAGGGCTATTGATGTATAGTATTTTAAAACTATTATTCAATTGGAAAAGTACTATTATTAAAATTAATACACAAAAATAAAGTTGGTTCTTTATTAAAGATTTTATTTGAATTCTTTTAAAGCTTCGTTTAAGTCTGTAATCAACATTTGAACTTTAGAAACATTCTTTTTGCAGCACTATTTAAATTATAGAAATATTTTTCAATAAAATGCAAAAAACAGGTGCAGCACTTTATACTCAATATTAATTTACAGCATAATATGTCAACAGATCCTATGAATCTAGAAAATTGATACATATTTCCATTAGAGAAAACATAAAATTCTGACACAGATTATTAATTTTCTCCAATAGACATAATGAATGGTTGGGATCATTCCACCTTTTTCTGTAAGAAATCGCCGTTGTACTGCTAGCTCTTGATGACTATTTCCAGAAAATAGAAACGAGTCCTGGAAAACTTTTATTGTGTATTTATTTAGTTGCACATTTTGATACGTGTGGGTTATTAGTTACTGATTTCTGTGTAGGAACCAAGTAGCCAAGAAAACTCCAAAAAATTCCGGCAAAAATAAATGAGAAATCCTAACTTTATGTCAAATTATCCTGTTCCTTCAGCTTCCTTAAATTATCCAAAATTGATTTCTCTTTCACGCGGCCGTCGTTAAGCATTAATTTCAATAACGCTTCAATGTGAATAGTCCAATCATCAAGTGGAATGTAATTTTGACCAAAAGCTGCTCTAAAATCCATTTCAATCTGTAAGTTTTTTGTGCATATTATTATACAAGGATTTAGATAGTTTATGTATAATAATGATTATCTACCAAGCGAAAACCTGCAGGTGATTTATATTGTGACCAATTTTTAAAAATTTCGACCACAGATAAAGCTTTTAGATTTTTTAATCTGTAATCTAAATAAGACAGCCAGACGTGGTCGATTTTGTTCTGCACTTAAATTACCGAAAATCAAGGATCTAATTGCGTTTTGAACATCAGCATCTGCAACTTAAAATAAAATAAAATTATAGGAAAAACCATGAATTTAACAATTTGTTTTAATGCTCAAACAAGTAAATGTAAAAGAACTGCGTTTTTCGGATACAATAACCTTTTATTCATGCATCGACATGATTGCATTCGTTTTCTTTAAAAAAATATTTCTTTTTAATTTTCCTTTTCTCGAGCGTTCTGTGAGACTGAGATGTCCACAAAATTTCAACTCTCAAGGAAATGTGAAAGTTGGTTATAAAGAAGTTTAAAAAGTTGAAACAAACAGACAATCAGGGCTCATGTCAAGTTAAATAATCATTATAAAAAGAAGTAGAAGTCATCTACAAAACCCAATTTAACTGTCTGCAAAATAATAATTTTATAAAACAATATTCAGTTAGTAAAATTTATAAGTCTAATAAACATTTTAAGAGTGTTGATGCCTAAAATAATATTTTGGATGCACAGGTTATTATACAATTTGGAATAAAATATAGCAACATTATCTAATAACATACCAAGTTTTTCAGTTTCCCGGTTCTTTGCTTTTTAAATTGCAATATTTGTAATATATCTTGCCTCTTAAGCATGTTCGATAAAATTCCTAGAAATATTTTTAAAAATATAGTATTTACTCGTATAACTAACAAAAAATGTGGTTAATGTTTTACCAATTTTTCTGAAGGAAATCGTTGAATTATTCTTTTTTTCCAAAGCTTGGCTAATCGACAGACTTGGCAGGTTTTTGTCATCGAAATATTGAGCAACAATTTGGATCAGCATGTTACGCTGTCCGGTCGTTAATTTCGGTTTTGATGCGTAACACTGCACCAGTGAAGGCTCTTTCGGTGACTCGTTCAAGATTGTAGTTAATGTTATTTGCTGTACAGTTGAAATGTCGGCTGTTGTACACCTTGATTCAAAATCGGAAATTGTTGATGTAGATAATCGGAGGTGGTTGTTGGGTATAGGAAAATGAATGAGATGGCGGATTTGTTTCTGAATTTAAAACAGCCGTGTGTATATTCTCAGCGTTTAATGGTTTTCCAAATGATTGAATGGGTTTTCAAAGGAATCTTCAAATTTTATAATAGTACCCGAATCGAAATCTTTCAAAACTTTCTGAATATGGTTCCGTTTTATGTCTTTTAATATTTTTACAGAAATAGTTTGTTCCGAAAAAATATTTTATATAATTTGACAGTAAATTTAGTAACAGTTTCAAACTGTATACCTGTGAAACAAACCAAAACGTTTGATACACCCCAGCTTGATTACAAATTGGTTAAAGAAGTATGCAAAGAATCCGTATTTAAAATTTCTAAAATCTCTGTTCCATAGTAGTCGGTTGATGTTGACATAATTTCCTCAGTTTGATTATGATCCGGTGAGATATTAATTAAAACTTGATTATTTATTGAGTTAGTGTAAACAAATTGTCCATCTGGGGTTGGTTTTAGAATAATGATGAGAAATTGCTATTTTCATTGGTAAAGGTTTGGTGAGGAATATCGATTTGCTCCGTGGGTTGATCGATTTTAATTTTTATGATTCTAAAATAGCTTGATAAAATTGTTTAATACGAACCATTGTAACGCCTCTTGCCGTTTTGGATGCATTGTCTGGGGGACCAATAGTTTCTTCCAATAAAAGAATATGAAATGACCCAAATAAATTTGGATCTACCTCATACGATACATAATGGGGCTTATATTGTATCGATTTTAGTTCTTGACAAAATAATTAATCGTATTAGAAGTCATTTCGTGTATAAATTCGAGAATGACGTATATTCGAATATCTTGAATGTATTTTGCAACATAAAAACCTTGCATATATTCTGAAACTTTAAAGTTTACTGTTCTGTAAAAAGTAATATTTTCATTTAATCGTGCTTTCTTTTGTTTATCTGTAACCAATGGCTTTTCTTTTGCCTAAATAAATATTCCTTCAAGTTAAGAATTATTAAAAATTTTCCAAACCTTATAAAAGTGCATGTTTGATTTGCATATACATCGTCGACAGATTTCGCGTGAAACATTAATACTTATTTCATCATTCCACTTACCAGTTATGTCTCGTACAGTGTTCCTACCCCCAGATTTACAAATCCCAACGAGTGTTTTTTGCATTCTCGGACTGACTTTACATGAGCGACCTGTACTTTTCCCTGATATATTCATGGATCTGGTTTGGAAAACCAGAAATTATTGTATTTGAAACATTGGAAATATCAGAAGTTATTGTATCATCGAAAGAGTATATATGACATAAAATGAAGCAAGAACTGAGAAATCACCCACAGAGTAATGTTGCTGATTTGCGGCAAAATTTACAGGCTATTTGGGATTATTTTACCGTTAAACAATGCGAAGCTCTTGTTAAAACTATGCCTGCTCGTATAAAAGCAGTTATTATGGTTAAAGGTGACGTAACGTCTTACTAAAGCGCGGTGTCCGAATATTTATGTGTCTGCAAAGTTTACGATAATTAATATGAGTTATGATTTTAAATTTTGTGTCTATTACGTTTTTCTTAGTAAAGTTAATTGGTTTCATTAATATTTGAGAAATACATGTAAAATATTTAGTGTCCGAACATATATGGGTTAGGGCTCGTATATTACTAATAAATTCATTTTTTAAGCCATTGATTTAATACAAGCTCAGTAAAAGATTTGTATTTCTCCGAATACTTCTAGATCTCTATGAATATCCTCGGTTTCAATCCTTGGTATTACCATAGACATTCATAATAGATATCTCATTTGACTAAAAACACAAAAAAAAATAAAAATTTTACATTCAAATGTTATCGATGTATTGCATATACGTATTATATTTGCAACGCATTCTAAAATCATTGCCTTATAAAATACACAACACAACGATACATTGGAATTATCAGAAGTTTTTGTTTTTTTCATTTAGCTACTATGAAATGAGAAATCTAGTATGAATGTCTATGGTATTACTATCATGTTTACCTTGTTTTCACCATTGTTTGAATTTTCATGCTTACCAATGTCTTTCGGCTTATAAACTGAAAGAAAATCTCCGCAAACATGTTTGATATAACCTGCTGGTCACAATATTTACGTTTCTTGAATGTCATACACACTGGGTGGTTACCCAGTAACCCCATTAGTTTCACAGTTTTTATTTAAAAACTCTCCAGAAATATTTTGGATCGTTTCTTATTTTTTCCTTAATACGACTAATGAAACTCTTACACTTTATCTCAAAGTATCTTTCGAAATTTTGATTACACGCGGTGAATTTCTGTTTGCTTTCTTCTGAACAGGTTTTGAGATTTTCTTTGTAAGCTTTGTCTTTCTTGTTCTTAAGATTGATAAGTTTATCGTCGTACCATGGTGGATATTTTTTCGATTTGGCCACAGCAGTAGTAGGAACAAATAGTGCAATGCCGTCAAATATAATTATATAGAATTTCTCCACGTTAACATCTATGTTGCTACGATATCGATGAGCCAGACGGAACATATGCAACGTAGATAAAAATTAATTTTTTGTTGATTGAGATTTTAACACATAATTATAATTGCTCGATGGACTGGTTGGATATTTCAACTAACTCATTCGATAATGATGCATCAACCGCTATGAGTACTCCTCCGCCAGATTTTTTAGTACTGATAGCGGTGCATTCAGAACTCGGGATCCCTTTGTTAAATTATGTTTCACAGATGATCCAGGGAAAATCGGGGATTCAAAAAGTAAGGGGTTTAACAAATAAAACAACATTTTAATTATATTTTTTTTCAAATACTCGTGTGTGGTGAACGATTGTTTGTGGATTGGTTTATTTGTCAATCAATAAAAATATATAATTTATTTATTACATTTTTTTTTATAAATTATTTACAACAACATTGAATTAACATTTAAAATAATTTTTTAATTTTTTGTTGGTTTTAAATTTTAAATTATTAAATACACAAGTGTTAAACAAAAATTAATAAAATTTGTAATTAAAATAATTTATTGGCCAGTGGTTTAGTTAATGTCATCTGTCGTTAAGTGGATTAGTATTCATTATGAAAAATAATTATGTACATGTACAATTAAATTAATGACAAATTGGATGGGGTTGGAGGTTTTTGGAATATAGTTTTCAGTTTTTTATTTGGTTTGTTTTTGATTTTTATAAAAATTTATTATAACTACTATGTATACATCAATTATTCAATTCGTTTTAAAAATGCATCCTAATAATTTACACAGTTTTTGAAAATATTGATTTTGAAGTTAGACCATATCGATAAGATTTATTTACCATATTTACGTTTTCTTGTAGCCCTTCCATTTTCCGTATGTCTATTTTAAATTATTATTTTATGTAAATTTGGCATTTATTTTGTAGGGCAGCTTTAATTTATTCGGTTCCCCTTATAAAATTAAATAACTTCTGTTTTTCTCTTAAACTTGGCACTTCTTTCGTAAACATTTTACAATTACAATATCAATTTAACTACTATTTTTAAAAGAGGTATTCATTGACTCTCAATAATTTTATTTACGTAGACTAGAATAAAATCACCCCGTAAATATTGCATTTGTCTTGGCTTGTGATTTCATTGTCGTCTAATTCATATAAAGGCACTTGAGTTCATCTTTTTAATTCCTAAATATAAATACGAGTACATATATAACAAAAATGTATGTTTTGGGTGTTAAAATGTGTGCTTGTGTACGTGTTGAACGAAAAAAAATTTCAACTACCGAAATAAAATATGTGTGGTGTGTTATCCCATCGTAAGCGTCGACGTTTTCGTCGATATTTATAACGATAATGCTAAGTACGATTTGGCTCGTCAACTGGTGGCATAGCGCTATCGGATAAATCGATGGATAGTGATATTTCCGATTCACACAATGATGTGGCACCACGTTCTAATGGGCCACGTTTTGTCCGTGGTCTATCATCCATTGCAACATTTTCATCACCTGCTTCACGTTTACGTACCGTTGTTTTGGTATATGATGTCTGAAATTGTGATACTCGGGTGTCGGGTTGTCCCAAAAACATTTTACCAAATTCAAGACGGAATCTTGGATGTGTTACGGCATATACATAAGGATCGACGATGGCAGCACATTTTGCGAATATAGCGGGCACCATTGAACCGAGTGGTGACAGTATATGTTTGTTTCCCGAAATACCAAATAATGCAACCATTGCGTATGGTGTCCAGGCTGTAAACCATAAGCCGATAACGGCCATCACAATAATGGCCAGCTTAATTTCCGTTTTATTTTTATCCTTACTCGATTGAATGCTATTGGCACCGATTACTACACGTAGAATGTGTATATAGCAATACGAAATTAACGTGAATGGAACGACCCAGGCGAAAATAAAATATAAGAACATAAACCAACGTTCTTTTTCGTTGTCGGACAAATAGTCAAAACTGCAAGTGGTTAAAAATCCTTCGGGGGAATATTTTGAAAATCCCCATGATGGAAATAGGGGTAAACCGGACCAAAATAAACTGTACACCCATGCAATTATGACCATGATTCGTGACCGCCATTTCGTTGTCGATCGCAGTGGATCCAATGGATAAACAACAACATTGTAACGATCTAATGATATAAATGTTAAAGTTGCGATCGATAATGTGCCAGTTAGCGCTCCAACAAATCCGTATATAGTGCAACCTGAAATTATTAATATAGAGTGTGTTTATTTGTAAGCCAAAATTAAAGGAAGGTGTACTTACCTGTACTATTGAATGTTGGTCCTTCATTAAAACTATTGTAAACTAAAACCGGTATTTCTGAAACCATTAAGAAATCACTAACAGCTAAATTTATAACCAATGTATTCGCTGGTGTCCGAAGTGATTTGCACCTAGAATTATAAATAATTGAATAAAAAAGAATTAATTAAAGAGAAATTGACTCTGTATAAACCAATTTTGATGATGAAAATAACTCGAAAAAATTAAAATTTTTAATATTAAAGCAATAAATTGGTGGCAACCTGCAGAAATCAAACTTTCAACGATACAATAAACTGTCGGGTTTTGGGTTTCTGGTGGCTCGTGTGAATTTGGTTTGCTTTTGTTTTCGATTTGTTGTATTAAATGTTAAACCAACAAAGAAATGACTGCTTTGTTTATTCTAAAACCTTCTGGTATTTGATGATCAGAATTCGATCTGGAAAATTACGCGCATACGTGAAATCATCTGAATTGAACAATTCTGAAACGTCGAAATCAGTTCCTAACTGAACCCCTTAATCCCGTACTTAACTCCAACTACAATGCAATCGCACAATCAACCCCCAAATCAACGCTCAACTCAATCATGAATTTAACACCAAATCAAATTTCAACTCAACCCTTAAATCAACCCCAAACTCAATCCCAAATCAGCACGGCCCGAAAAACTAAATACGTAAATGAACTCAAACTCTAATCAACTCAAGCTAACCTCCAACTCAACCCCCAAATAAATTCAGAACAAAACCTCTCACTGGATCCCAGCTCTATCCCCAAAATCAGGGCAGCCATCATTGACTTAGTAAAAAAATCAACGAACATGCGGAGGAGTCAAACTAAAAGTATTTGTAAATTTACAAAGAAGGATGAAACCAACATTAAACTTTATTACCTATAAATGTTATCTTTTCATCAACTCAATTCAAGCTAACCTCCATTTTAACCCTAAAATAAATCAAAAACTGAACTCCTCAATCTCGAAATTAATACGATACGAAAAATTACATGCTTATACTCAACTCAAATCAACTCAACATAATTTCAAATTTAAACCCAAAATAAATCCTCAACTGAACCTTCCACTAACCCTGCTCAAGTTAACTCAACCCCAACTCAACCTAAACTCAACCCTAGCTTGAGCCAAATCTCAACCCACATCAACTCTACTAAAATCAATCATTCGAAAAATACAAGTGCACTTGGGCTCCACTTAAGCTAACTTGCAACTGACCCTTCAACTTACCCCAAATAAATCCTCAACTGAATTCTTCTCAACTCAACTCTAAACTTAATCCTAACTCAACCTCCAACTCAAGTTTCAACTTACCCCCAAAACTCAATCATCAAATCGGTGAACTCAAGCGAAATATATTTAATCGCATTAGATTTAATCACATCGTCTCAACAATGGTGTATGTAATAGCAGCATTTCATAAAGTTTGTTCTGATCTGGATTAAACCGGGTTTCATAAAACGATTATGAAAACAAACAGTTGGATCTTCGGATTTTTGATCGAATTTATTCAATTTTTGTTGTAACTTTCATTGTAAACTTTGATTTGATCCGGATTACTATGCGTCAAGAAACGCGACTCATTGAAAAATGTCGTTTCTTAGATGAATATGGGAAATAACCAGACAAGTGCAGCGTGTACTCCAAGCCGTGTGAGTACGGTATTTTTTATTCGATTGAATTCCATAAATAAATCAAATCTACATACTAAAAAAAAAAATTCGGACAAATAAAAAACAAATCTAGCTTAGTCTATTGTGTTCTAAAAAAAGTAGGCCGACAAAATTTTGAAAGTAGGATGGAAAAGATCTCTTAAGGAGCAACATCGCAGAAATTAATCTATTAATTTAATTAATCATTTCGCGTCCTTCCAGACACCTAGTATCTAGTTCTTTGTTTTTCCTCATGTCTTTAATGATTCTGGTTAAAGCCTAAATTCCTCCCTTAAGCGCCAAAGTCCTCTATCAATCAATGTGCTAGCAATTAAGCAGCATTTGGGTCCAGCATTGCTTTGATTTGAAATATGACACAGAGAATTTCTATATGTGTTAGTATCTAAGAAAAACATTTGATCATATTCAGTGTCAATGCTGTTAAGGGCTTAGCTTCTATGGCAACTAGGATGAAGTGTACCTTTGACAGATTCAGATCAAAGAAGGACACCGTACCGCAAATGTGATAATACGGTGTATAGTGTACACCATTCTCAACGAATGATACTTCTTTACGCCAGGTCAACCTTCAACTTTTTACCGGCTTCGTTCTTTCGTAACTTCTGCAAATTTATTAAAATAGAATTAACGGAAATGTGGTACTCGACATTAATACTCTTCGCCAAAAAATGTGTAACAGGAATTTGTTCGTAAAATTATCCTAATTCTAGGAACCTTGAGTATTAGGCTGTTGAAATTTCTGAATGACAACTCCTTGCCGAGTTGTTGCACTTTTGCGAAAAACATGACCAAACAATTGAAAAACACTTGTCGAGCATAATTTTTAGCACAGATGTAACTCCCCGCCCCCTAACTGAATTTTCAGAAAATGGTAAATCACTTGTTTGAGCGCAACATCAATTTTCGCGTTTCTAAGATCATCATTGTTTGGAGCATACCTACATATATGTAGGCTCATAATAAATTCGGTCTTTTAACGGGTGGAACTTCCAAAAATCTTTTCTTAGTGGGTGTGTCTGTGTACGTACATAAAGATAATGCGCTTATCAAATTTCATGTTTTTGGGTTAAACGGTTTTATCCGGGCGTAGATGACCAGGAGGTCTACTATGTATTCGGATCGGAAAGTAATTTTTTTCTGAATTCAGAAATTTGTATAGAAAGAAAAAGGAAAAATTGAATGGTTTCATATTAAAATTACACTATCCGATCAACTTTACTTTCTGATCCGAATACATAGTAGACCACCTGGTCAGTTATTTAATCAGGACTTGTTACAGATGCAGTTCGAAGCATTCTCACGATCTGGTTCTTACGCTTTGCTTCTATAATTTAAGTGCTTCAAATAATGAAACACGACTTAAACGATTTTTTAACATAAGCTGTTTTGTAAGAAAACATCCAACTCGGCAAGATGATAGCGCAGATCACGATATTTAATTTTCTTATACAGAGTCAAGTTATCGTGGGATACCGATGTCAAAGCAGAGCGCCTGCAGTATAAGAAGCGGCAAATCTAAATCTTATAAAGCCGTAACAAAGGGGGATTTTATTCCTGGTTCATCTACTAAACGTGAATCAGGCAAATGTTTCAGCTCAGGCAGTTTATCCGTATCTAAAATGTTGGAATTGTTCAATTATTGGTCATCACTTCAAGAGTTGTAATTCAGCTGTGCGAAAAGTATTTTGTTATGTTTGTGGTTCGCCTAATACTTACTTTCCAGCCTGTCTCAATTGTCATAATAGGTCGGGAAAGTACCAGGAGGGGGTAAGGGCAACACAGGTCACTTCCCCCAAAACGAATCCGAAATATAGAAGTTGCCGCCACCAACACATATTTAGAGTTTTACCATATTCTTCAGTCGAAGAATGTCAAACCATCCCAATAAGATATACTCCAATCGAAAATCTAAATTCATCTATTTTGTCGAATGTCGAAAGTGTCCAAGTTTCACTAATTACAGATGAATGTGATAGAAGACCTTATGCAGAAGTTGATCTATTCGGGGAACCTATTATTGGTTTACTTGACAGCGGTGCTAATTTATCACTGCTCGGAAAGGATTGTGTAGCAAGTCTTAAAGATCATAATACCCATTTTAGGCAATTGTCTTCAACAGTCAAAACAGTGAATGGGCACTCCGAATTAGTTATTGGGCATATTTGAACACCTATAACGTTTGCAGGAAAAACTCGTATGATAACTCTTCATTTATCACCAAATTTACACCAAAAATTATACCTCGGTGTCGATTTTTGGAAAGGATTTGATATCAAAATCACATTTCCGAGTTCTATTTCACCCTTGTGCAAATCCCTTACTTTCACGAATGTCGTATCCGAGGTCAACCACATCGATACTAAGTTTCATCATTTAAATTCGTGTCAGCAAGCTCAGTTAGATGCAATTATACGTAAATTTCCGTCGTCGTTAGAATTTGGATTAGATCGTACAAATTTAGTCAACCATATAAAGCAAAGGCATTACGCCGTATCTCCTGCAATTGAAGCCGAAATCGGTAAAGAACTGGACAGGACGCTCTCATTGGGAGTGATCGAAGAAAGTTGCAGTCCATAGAGTTTACCTGTGACGTTGGTCCGAAAGAAGGGTGGAAAAGTTCGTTTGTGTTTAGACGCACGAAGGCTTAATGAGGTCACTGTGAAGAATGCTTATCCTTTGCCTCTCATTGTAGGTTTGCTGGGGCGTCTGACAAAAACAAGGTTCATCTCGAGCCTTGATTTGAAGGACGCTTTTTGGCAAATTCCGCTTGATGAGAGGTCAAGAATTAAGACTGCCTTCACAGTGGCTGGAAGACCATTGTACCATTTTACAGTTATGCATTTCATGCTGTGCAACGCACCCAGGCCAGACTATGTGCCGCTTGATGCACCGGGTGATACCCCATGAACTGCAAACCAACGTTTTTGTATATCTGTTCGATTTACTGATCACCAGCGATACATTTGAAGAGCATCTAATATTGTTGACGGCTGGTTAATGTTGGATCAATGAATTAATCACTCATTATCCGTTAAAAAATGATTACGAAACTTCAAGAATGAAGCTGCCAAATCCCTCTATGGGAAAAAAAATTCGTGTTTAAGGAATCAAGGTTCCTGGGATATATTGTTGGAAATGGTGGTTTAACTCCTGATACCTCTAAAGTTGATGCAATTCAATTGTATCCAGTTCGCAAATCTGTTCGCCAGCTTCGAAGATTTTTAGGGTTGTCTGGCTGGTACGGACGATTTATTCATAGATTTGCCGAAATTGCCACTCCGTTGACAGATCTACTAAAGAAAAATAAGAAATTTGAATGGAACGATGCAGCTCAAAAAGCATTTGATGAAGTAAAATTTTCGCTTACATCCGCACCCGTTTTTCCTAATGCGGATTATAGTAGACCATTTTTCATTCAATGTGATGCTTCCTCAACTGGCGTAGGTGCAGTTCTTTTCCAGAAGTGTCCAGCGGCGAGGAACGCCCTATTTCCTTTGTTTCCCAAAAGCTCAATGCAGCGCAGCGTAACTACAGCGTTACAGAGCTGGAGTGCTGTGCGGCTGTGTTGGGCGGTTGGAAATTCAGGAAGTATATGGAAGGCTACCTGTTACCCATTATTACCGATCACGCCTGTTTGAAGTGGTTAATGGGACAACGGGAACTTTCTGGGCATCTCGCTCGCTGGAGCCTCAAACTTCAAGGATTTAATTTTGTCATAGAATATTGAAAAGGAAAAGATAACATTGTGCGTGATGCTCTGTTGCGTGAAGTTGAAGGAATTATTCTTCCTACCGAGCATACGTCATTGAACATTGATATTGAATCCCGCTCATCGAGGTATTCAGAAAACTTTGGAGTTAATACGCAGGCTTTAATATTGGCCAACTATGATTAATGACGTTCATAATTACATTCTACAATGTCAAACTTGCAAAACTATAGCATAGACATTCATACTAGATTTCTCATTTCATTATAACTAAAGGAAAAACACAAAACTTCTGATAATTCCAATGTATCGTTGTGTTGTATATTTTATAAAGCAATGATTTTAGAATGCGTTGCTAATATAATACGTATATGCAATACACCGATAACTTTTGAATGGAAAATGTTTATTTTTATTTTTTGTTTTTAGTCAAATGAGAAATCTATTATGTTTGTCTATGACTATAGTAAGGCATCTAATGTAACCAGTCGTCCACCTATGGGAAATTTTATCGAAATATGCCGACCTTGGCAAAAGTTATCCATTGATTTTATGGGTCGTTTTCCCCACACAAAATTAGGAGTTTGCTATATTTTTGTGGTATTAGACGCTTATTCTAGATTTGTTCTGTTAGAGCCAATGCGAGACGCAAATAGTAAATTGTGATCAAGTTTCTCGAAAATAAAGTTTTCAACATTTCCTCTGTGCCTGAAATAATTCTTAGCGATAATGGAAAACAATTTGTGTCTAAAATATTTTCAGAACTTTTAGCGAAATACAACATTCAACATTTTTTACCGCCAAATATTCGCCGCAAATAAATGCTTCGGAGAGGATTAACAGATCCGTACTTATTGTAGCGATTAGATCATATATACGAGAAGATCACACAGAATGGGATAAAAACTTAGACACTATTGCTTCTTCTTTAAGAAACGCGATTCATGATAGTACCGGTAGTTCACCTAGTGTTTTAGTTTTTGGGCAACATCATATTAGTCATGCATCAGATTATTCTTTGCTGCGTCAGATCAAAAGTTTAGAGAATACAGCTGGATATCTCACAAATTCTGATCGATTGTCATTAATTCACACTAGAGTTTTAAAACATCTTCGACAAGCTTATGAACGTAGTGCCTGTGCATACAATTTACGAAGTCGTAAACGTCAATTTTGCATAGGGCAACAAGTTTTTGTGCGAAATTTTACACAAAGTAACGCACTAAATAAATATTTCGCAAAACTGGCTCCTAAATTTAGGAAAGCTTTTTTTAAACAAGTAGTCGGAAATGTCGCATGTCAACTTGTTGATGAAAAAGGTTTAGTCTTGGGTGTGTATCACATGAAAGACATTAAATCGTAGCATTAAAATGTTTTTTTTTTTGCCCGGCTTAGTGAGACATCTCTCCTGGGTCATCGGTCGTCCCCACGATTTGTAGCAACACTTTTATTTATTTATTTTTATCATAGCATATGTGTAGTGAAACTCTTAGAATTAAATTAAGTGGTAGTATTTCAAGCTCTTTGGTGGCCCATACTAAGAACCTCCCAATATCACGAACAACTGGCCGGCTGAAAAAACTACCAATGGATCACCACCCAAAGAGCCTATAGCTATATGTCATGGCTTAGTTACATCACGTACGGATTTGTGATCAAAGGAAAACCCAGATTCAAATCGATCCTCATCATCCATTACAATCCCTACTTTGTTTTGAATTAAGACGGGGGATGTTAAGGTACTGCAAAATAAAATGCAAACGTTTATTGTGAAAATGAGGTATACAATGTGGTGATCAGTTGTTGTTTTGTTACAAATATAACCGTAAACCATTTTCAAAGATCACATTGGCCCATGTTGGCATTAAAACTTGACTGATGGAAAAACTGGCATTCGATCTATCACGGCGGACCTGAAGGCTGCCATTGAAAACAACAATACAAATTTAACAAATTTTGGTTTTTGGATCAAAATTGTGATTGGTTGTTTTTATTGCTTGGCGTTACATGAAACATAATCTTGGAATTTTGTGGTTGGTTAGTTTGTATTCACAACTTAAAACTTTTACTTTTATAATTTTTAATACAAATGATAATCATTTTGGTTTTTATGATTTTTATAAACGTTTTTCGTTAAATAACACAAAAGATACATTTAGCATAAATGACATACTTACTTAATGAACATAAATATGACGAGTAAATTTCCTGATAATCCGAGCACCATCATTATGGCATAAATTATACCGAGCGTATAATGTGCCTGAGGTGATTGTGGTGGAAATTGCAACCAAAATGGATTAATTGATGCCACCAAATCGGGATCTAATTCACCTTTAAAATTTGATAATGCTGTTAAATTGCTGAAAAGAAAAAAGAAAAAATTAAAATTTTAAAAAGTTTTGTCAAAATAAATAATTTTACATATTAACCATTTGGTAGGTAATCATTCGTTGAATATTTTCTTAATTAAAAAAAAAAAAAACAAAAAAAAAATTTGCAATTTTGGTGCTACTTCAAAAATTAACTCACAAAAAAGAATAGCCATTATATACTAATAAAGAGGTATAAAGAAAGGAAGCGCTTAAAGACAATATTAATAAGGGGGAAACAGGCATTATGAATTTGATTGTTTAATTATTATATTTTTTATTTAATATATCTAGAAATTATTCTAGATATATGTATCTATTTATTTTTTATATTTTAGTTAGTTTTCTTTTATTTTACTATGTGAAATACAAACGTAAATATTTTTACAAATGAAAATATTTTTGAAATTTTTCTGATGTTTTCTGGTCATTCTTACGCAAAGGTTCCAATTCTAAGCTGCTTTGAAACCCCCCACTGAAAATCGAAAAGAAAATCGGATTTAGTTGTTTCGATATTATTCTAAAATTATTGCTTTGTTTTCGTTAAACTCTTCTGATTCTTGACCGAATATACCAGACAATATTATTTTCTATTTAAAAAATTCCAACAAACTTTTAATTGGCTGAGAAAATGAAAATTAAATTTTTTCGGTTCTAAATAATTTTTTCGGACGAAAAAAATTAAATTTTCATTTTCTCAGCCAATTAAAAGTTTTTTGAAATTTTTTAAATTGAAAATAGTATTGTCTGGTATATTCGGTCAAGAACCAGAAGATTTTAACGAAAGCAAAGCAATAATTTTAAAATTAAATCGGAAAAACTAAATCTGATTTTCTTTTCGTTTTTCAGTAGGTAGAATGCTTTATCCAGAATATTTTGTTGAAATATTCTAGAAAAAGAAGATTTCCATTCTAGTGCTAATATTAAATCTCCATTAACCAGAAATGAAAATTTAAATTTTGGAAAATGAAGATTTAATTCCGTTATCCAGAATTTTGTGTTGAAATATTTTGGAAAAGGGAGATTTTCATTCTTATTTTAAATTCTAATGTAAGGGTCCTATCCAACATCTGCCATACACCACAATATCGATCAATTCCTGTGAGTTGAGATTTTTGCTATTCCAAGCTATGTACATATATATGAATGTAGCTGTATAAAACACCTTTTAATTCATCGCATTGATATTGCGGTTGTCATTTAAAAAAGGTAATAGTCCTATCTAACATCTGCCATAAACCACATTATCTATCAATCCCTGTGAGCTGAGATCCAGTGGTGCACAATTCTAGGTTTTTGATATCTTAAGCCATATGTGGATTTATCGCTATAAAACACCCTTCAATTCATCGCGTCGGTACAGGGGTTGTCATTTTACAAAGTAAGAAATCCTATTGAAAATTTCGAAAGAAATTTCGTTTTACTTTTTACTATTTAAATGTTGGTTATGAAATTAAGAAACGACCAATGATTTGCACATTGTCATACTGCTTCACAGTTCTTTTAACTGTCCCCTTCTAATTACCTATGGAGGAAACAACCTCCTATTTATGATTCCACTTTCAGCCTTCATGTTTTACAGCTAAAAATTACGTCACTTGCTTTGCATGGTAAAAATGTGTTTCCGTTTTGTCATTATCCATTGCATGTAAAGCTTATTCAACATTCCTTGTCCTTTATCCATTCGTCAATTTTACACACATTACCACTTTATGTTTAAAACCACACAGCCAAGTTTAACACCGATAGTTATCTTTATATGTCACTCGGAACAAACCATATCCATCATAACCCCAAATCGTTTATTTTTTACTTGCAGAGGCAATAATTTAGCGTCTGTCTTACTCGTTAGCACTTTTTCTACCTTCCCCCCCTCAACATATCCAATTTGTCATTAAATTGGTTTGTGATTGACAGCAAAACCCCCATAATGCAGTCTAGGTTTTGTTAAAGATTTAAAGGATTGCGGTCTAAACCAAAAGAAGATTTTTCACTAGCTAGGAATATATGTGCTACAGTCACGAACTGCAGCGAGTGTACAGCACTGTAACGCGAAACAGCACATATGGCTCCGAAACCGAAGACCACGTTTTATAAATTTGCTATCAAACTTTCATATTTATTGGCGATACTCTCTAAGCACAGATGACATCGGTACCCAGGAAATTAAAGCAAAGCATACGAAAGAGGGATAAGAACCGTCAAAAGCTGCTATTTGGTTATTCTGATCACCTCATATCACTATTAAACACTGCCCACACGGTAATCACCATCTGTCATCTACGCTTCAACGTCATCAACCCTGAGCCAGTACACAAATTAAATTAATTTGCATTAAATTCAAAATAAGTGAAATATAATAAAGCAAAGTCCTACAAAAAATACATAATAATTATACAACATCATAATACATATAGTATAATAGTACTATAATATGAACTAATAATAAAATAATTCGCTTATCTTGTGTTGATCCTTCCTGCTTTGCGGATGCCACCTCTACTCCCTCCAACAAATCCTAGATTTGGTATACACTCGGAAATAATTTCCCTCTTTTGGTATATGTATATTCAGAAAATGAGCTGAATGGAAATTTAATTTTGCAAATAACTATTTCTTGAGGACTTTTAATTATTTGTTTTTATTTTTATTTTGACATGGATGACTTTGATCAATCAATTTATACCTTTGACATTAGGATCAGGTCTATACCCACAAAATGTCTAAGTTTTTTCTTTTCCCTTGGCTACTCATGGGCAGATGGCATTATGTGTACGTTAGAATCTATCTTTGTTTCAAAATCACGTCAAAAACAAAAAAATCTTTTTATTTTCTCCAAAATATCGCAAAAACAGATATACATGCCCGCCAATAGTGTCATGGTCAGCAAGGGAGCATTCACCACAACTTATGCCACTTCATCACTACACGGAAAAAAAAATTATAGGAGACACTTCAATAATTTATAGGAGCCCACAGGATTGTGGCCTAATATAGGAAAGCATTTTACTATAACACATAGTTAATTTAAAGAGATGTGAATACAAATTGTTACCATTAAAATAGTAAAATTTACCATAAAAATAGTAAAATGTACTATTTTAGAAATAAGCGCTTCCTATTTAGTAAAGGAAAATATGCATTTCAAGTTAGTATTTATTGCCATAAAATTGGTATTTTCCCAAGCATATTTTTGTTGCGATTGCAATGTTTAATGGTGTTGGTGGAGCGTGCAGGTCGTCATAGGAAATATATTAGTAGTAATTACATTCACAGTATTTTCGATTTGGCAAATCATAAAAGTGCCAATCACTTCATCATAATATATCTACTAGAAAAAGTAGAAATATCATTTGTCATTACCCCCCACCTTTACTTTACCCCAGAGTCAATACAAATGTATCGACTAGGGTTCGCAAATACCTGACATTATTCATTACCCGGTTCTCGAATAGTTCCACAGGCCACAGCGTAATACCCGAGTACCCGGGTACCCGTTTTCCTTTAGTAAAGTTAAAAAAAATATATAAAAAAACAAAATAATTTATTAATTTGTCTTGTTAGTTCATTGCACAATTTTTTTTAAAATTAATTGAGAACAATTTTTCGTGTACGTAGGTAAAGTAGAAACTTTTATTATTTTTCAATTTTTAATTGAGTTCGTGTCGTGACTAATATGCACTAGGTAGTATGACGTAAATACATATATTGCTAAATTTGCGTTAAAAGAGGAACCGGGTAATTTTATGAAAATACCCGGTTTTCGAATAGTTGAAAAATCCTGAAATTACCCGGGTAACCGGGTACCCGATACTCGGGTTTGCGAACCCTAGTATCGACTCTCAAAAATAAGAAGTGAGTACCCTCCTCGACTTCTCTATGTGCTAGTTTGGTTTCATACGACCAAACTACAAAAATACAATTCTCGCTTGATACCTTAAGTATCAAGCAGAACATACTGACTTAGCGAATTATATTCATGAAATGAAAATAACATGAATATGTTTCAGAGAATTCGAATGCAATTATAACAGCTATATTTTGTGGTAAATATTGCTTTTTGTATAGTAGTGCTAGTGGTCCCTATTTTAGACACACACACTCTTTCTCGAGGAGAGGATTCAATTTATTTTTAATGAGTTTACGTTCAAAATAAAGAGAATCGTATAAAACAAAGGAAATCGTATCTTATAGGAATTATTCCTATAAAACATTGGATTTGTAGAAATGCATATAGGAAATATTCCTATATGGCATAATAAATTAGCTTTTATTATAGTAGCGATTCCAATATTGCATTTCATGCTATGCAGAGTGGAAAGTGAGCTATGTACATAGTATGTTTTACGAAAAATATAGTACGGGAGGCTATAATTAAATTCCTATAAATATATAGGAAATAAATTAGTAATTTTTTTTCTCCGTGTGTTTTCCACCCAAAAACTTATTTTTTTCTTTTTTTTTTCTCCCTAATAATGGATTTGCGCACACCGGAACGAAAAAATGCGTCCATCGTGCAAATTTTCACACACAAATCACGATTTTATTATTGATAAGTTAAATTAAAATTAAAATTGTTACTACTCTAAATGAATTAGAGTATTTAATTATAAACTAAAATTCTATTTAAATAATTAAATAAAAAAAAGAAATAAATTAAAATAAAAGGCGACGACAAAAAATCGTCTTTCCTCTCCGACTGCCTACTTCGATCCCCCCCCCTCCCCCCCCCGTCCGATTGGCCGATTTGAACTAAAATTCACAATCCATTTACTCCGAATTTATGCAAAAAGCTTAAATGAAGTTTCAGTGCGATTGGCGAAACCATCTGGATTGTAGAGAGGACCCCATACTGACAGACAGACACCATTGCAAAACATACCTAGGGAACTTAAATGAAAGAAATATTACTTATGCTATTAAATTGTAATAAATCACAGGTTCTGAATCGATGCAAAGCGATTCCTCGTCAATTGTTATGTTTATCGGAATTAAACGATGTTTTTCACTATCTCTAATCCAGTCAACAATGGGAAGAATAAAGTCACCTAATATAAGAATTTTATCATTTTGATCGATCTTTAAAGTTATGTCGCATATACATTCATCTTTTCCTGTACCAATAGGAAAATATGAATTGTGATGGATGAAAATAAATTTCAAACAGAAATATATTGCGCTTATCTATTGTTAATTTGATACACAAGAGTTCCACGTTAAACGATCTTGTATCGACTAATTCACTTTGGATCGCATTGTGACCTGCAATTAAAACCCACCTCCAGTTCCTTTATGATTATTTAATGAAGATCTGTCACAGCGATAAAAAAATATAAATCGAAAGAAAAATTCGGAACTGTGCATTGAACTGTGCATGCCTCTAATAATGTGTAAACAGGAAAACGAAGAAATAAAACGTAGGAACGCCGACGATAGGTGACATCCCTCGACATTTTGAAAATAACACATTAGATCCGATTCTAGACCTCTTCTTGATTTATTTGTGCATTCGATAAAAAAGAAAATTTTCGACTTCTTCTACTTAAATAAAAATTCCTTATCGAGGATTAACGCGGGCCAAAATGATCATAATACAATTTTGTGTGTTTTTGTTATTGGTATGCTTATTGAATAATATTTAATCTCGCTCGAATCTTCCATCAGCTTTAGGAACAAAACCGCTACATTGACACCAAATAGGTCAGCCACATATTTTGAGAATTGTTCATCAGTATGTACTCATACGACTCAGCCGCGATACAAAAATCCATTTTCTAGGTTATGCAGCTGCAAGTAAATTATGGTCATTAGTCATTATAGTACAAATACTAATAATTGGCTCATTTTGTTGTCTATAGGGCAATGCTTCTCAAACTTTTTCATACTGCGGCCCCTCGAAATCGGAAAAATAAAATCCAGGGCTCCCCAAAAATTTTATTCAATAATAAAGAATTTACAGCCAATCATTTTGGGCATTCCTGTTCAAGGATCTCAGATATCCCACGCAGCTTATCAATAGTAATCCATATCTGTGTTCCACAATTTAAAAAAATGTTCTGCCAATTCAAAAAATATTGGTCCAGCTTCATCCGATTTGAAGGATTAAAAAATGTATAAACACAAAAATTCTATAATTCCAGAAAATTATTAAACATTTTTAAAAATAAAATGATTCGGCATAAGGAACTATTAAAAATTGGATGTAACTGTAAAAAGTCCGGAACTAAATATTTTAACTAGACTTATGAGTGGAGCAGAACAGATAACAAAATGACTCTCTAAGGTTAAAGCTAAACATTTTTGAGCTCACTATTCTGAATCTGTCAAAATTTAGCACGTTTCTCTAATTCGACCGCAACCCGATCTAAATTATTATGTTTCTAATTTTAGCGTCAAAATTCAGAGTTATCCAAAGTTTTTTAAGATTTTCTCAACTACCAATTTTCAATGTAATCGACCAATTTGAAAGTTTTAGCCCGCTTAGTAATTCTATATTGGAAATTTGAAATTTTATTTATGACGAGTTCTTAAAAAAAAAAAAAAAAACGGAACTCGCCCCATTGTATAGAAAATGATACATCAGTATGTAGATGTTAGTAGTTCAGGTTTTTGCCCTTTGATACCTGACTTCTTTCTAGAAACTTTAAAAATTATTAGAGGTGTTTTTATAAAAGATAATGAGCTCTGAAAAGTATACATTGAGAGAAAATTTAAATTTGCCATATTTTCCGATAAGCGATATGGACTGGTTTGTTGTCCAACCACTTTATAATTGCGACATGTTTATTTCTTGAACATAGTTTTTTTTAAACTTTATCCTCTGTAATTTGAGGATCGCAAAATCGGTTTATTCTTACCGTTTCAGCAGTGTTGATACCCATTTCCTGTAGTATTTTGGACAAGTTGTTGTCAGTCTAGACGTTTGTTCCGATTCTGTAGACAAAAATGATTCATCCATTTCTTCCTCTTTCGAACTCTCCATCAGCAAAACATATATTTCATCTTCGGTTAACTTTTTACTTCGAGATATGGTTGAATTTGTCCAAAAACAACTTTTAAAATTTAGATTATTAGTATTTCCTGAAATAAAAATGCTAAATTTATCAACCTTTACAATGAAAAGTCTATCCTGGTATGGACAAAATGAATTATCTCCACTGAGATGGACATTATACTTCAAATAATTTGTCCATCTAGAAGATGGCCATTGCTATTTTACCAAAAAAAACACTTCATTTAGAGGGGAGGTATTTTGGTCCCAAAGATTGCGTTGAAATTGTATCTTCAGATGAATCGTTGTTTGGGACTACTATTTTCGAATTTGAGCACCAGTTTCGTAATTCAAATCCCCCTTTAGAAGAAGCTCATTTAATTGAGATTGAATATTCTTGGCTTCCTCGATTGTTTGAGCACCGGATACAAGATCATCGACGTAGAAGTCGTTGGTGAGAATTTTTGAAGCAACTGGATATTTGTCCATTTCATCGCTAGCCAATTGATGCAGGGTTCTTATCGCGAGAAATGGGGCACTAGCAGTCCCATACGTCACCGTGTTCAATTGGTAAATCTGGACCTTCTTAGTAAAGGGATCACGCCAAGTCGCCAACAAAATTTTTGTAAATTTCTATCTTCTTCACAAATATTAATTTGCCTATACATTTTGGCAATGTCGGTGGTCAGACCAAAACGATGTTTCCGGAAGCGTAGCATAATTGCTAGAAGATCTTGTTGTATAGTTGGCCCTACCATTAAAATGTCGTTCAAAGATAGGCCTGAACTTGTCTTCTGGGAACCGTTAAACACGACACGTAACTTTGTTGTGCTACTACTAGACCGGTGCACACCATGATAAGGCATAAAATATGAATTTATTGTATTCGACTCATTTGTTGGCTGCATATGGCCCAAATTAATATATTCGGTCATGAACTGTTTATACAATTGAAAAATTACTGGTGTTCTTTTTAGCCGGTGTTCAAGACTTACTAATTGGCGGTATGCTATTTGTTTCGATTCACCAAGATCAGATGAATTTCGTTTTGTTGGAAGCGAAACAAAGTATCGGTCGCTGGAATCTCGTTTTACTGTTCTTTTGTAATGCTCCTCCCACGCCTTATCTTCTAAAAAAAAATTGTTCGGCTGATTAATTTCTTCCATTGACCAAAACTTCTTGATTTGATTGTGGAGCTTATCGATGCTACATTCTTCAGAGCAATGTGCTGATTCTGTTGCAAAAACATGATTTGCTTGAATTGGGATTGTCGTTTCTTGAAACACAGGTAATTCTTTTAATAATTTTAGTTGTTTGCCCGTTATTAGCTCATTGTAATATTCCGCGCCGATAAGTAAATCGATTTTTTGAGACAAAAAGAATTCAGGATCTGCTAATTGAAATATTAGCTGTATTTCTTGACGCATGATGATCCGGATCAGATCACAGTTTACATTGAAAGCAACAACAAAATTTGAACAAATTTTTGTTTTTGGATCAAAATTTTGATCCGAGTAGCTCTTTGCATTGCTTTGTCGTTTCATGAAACATGATCTGATCCGGATCAGATTGACGCATGATGATCCGGATCAGATCACAGTTTACATTGAAAGCAACAACAAAATTTGAACAAATTTTTGTTTTTGGATCAAAATTTTGATCCGAGTAGCTCTTTGCATTGCTTTGTCGTTTCATGAAACATGATCTGATCCGGATCAGATCAAGCGTCAAGAAATGCAGCTATTGTTGAGAGTCTTGATGCATCGAACTCAATTGTATGATGTGGGAAATTACCAGTAATTTTAGGAATAACTATACATTTGATCGATAATTCAAAATCGTTATATCTCGATTATACTGTTATTCTTGTTGCATGTCTAATTTGGGTTATTGCCTGGTTAATACCACTTACTGGTATCGAAACATTTTCCCGTGGCATATTAATCTTTTGACACAAAGATTCGGTGATTAGATTAGACTGCGAACCAGTATCCAGTAGCACACGATAAGGATATTTCGTTCCGGTTGAGCTTCGAACATTGACTATCGCAGTAGCGAGGAGCACTTGCTTTGTATTCGATTTTATATTTGATTTAGAAACATCTGTTGCAGAATGAAGATTATTTGTATCTTTCGCCAATTCAGATGCAGCAGGAGTATTTGATTTCGCATTTGATGATGATGTTGCTGATGGTTCCGGTTGCTTGGATGACGTGCTGTGATTTGAACTATAATAATGCAGGAGCGTCTGATGCTTACGATGGCAAATGCGGCAGCGACCGTATTTACAAAAGCCACTTTGATGAGCACTACTTAAACAGTTTGTACACAATTTGTTAGCCTTACTAAAGGTATTTCGTTGGTCGATTTTCATGTTCAAAAACTTCTCGCATTTGAAAATTGTATGTTGTTCGTGGCAACATGGGCAAGATTGGTTTGCGCTGAATAACGTTGAAGCACTTCGATTATTATAATATACATTTTTCGATGTATTTGGTTTATATGATTCGCTTGTAGTTGACCGTGACTTTGGACTTGTTTCTAACATGTGAACACGTTGTCGAAGAACATCTATAAATTCCTTTAACGTTAACAACTTGTTTAATGAAGCGGCTTGTTCTATTTTGCGGCGTGAATCAATATCTAATCGTTCCGTTAGATGATGTAATAGGAATAGATCCCATTCTTCGATTTTTACATTTAATGCTTTGAGAGCGAAAACATGCTTATGAATTGTGTCAATAAATTTTTGTAAAGACGTTGCAGAATTTTCTGGAACCTTTTTTATATCATAAAGTTCTTTCACATGTTTTCGTTTTATTCGACTTTCATTTTCGAAATTTTCGAATAACTCTTTCCAAGCGGACGCGTAATTATCAGCTGTTGGTGGTAAATGCTCAATGTATTGGAATGCGGTGCCGTTTCGTAAACTCGATTGTAAATAATGAAATTTTTGTACCGAAGTAATATTTTTATTATCATGAATACGTTCTTTAAACTCATAACGAAATTGATTCAAGACGTAAGCGATCCATCGAAACTCTGCAACTTTATCTCAGGTAATGGAACTTGAATTTTCATGTTCGCACATTCTTCATTTATTGTATTATTTTTAACCTGAATTATTAATCCTTTTTTAATCTCCAATAAAGTAATGACTTTCGATTCCAGATCTTCAAAATCATCCTCAAATTTATTACGGTCTTCCACAGATATTGCATCTGGTGCAATTGTTAATAATTTTGCAAAAGCGTCATCGTATTTGTTGTACAACGGTTTTAATCGATTTAAAATTGATTGAAGGTCTCCAACGCTGATATTATGATCTCCTTTTCTTACTAGATCAGTTTTAATAGTATATTATTCAACGAGCATATAATGATAGCTGATATTCACGAAGATGAAGTTTGCCGATACCAGCCGATGGGCGAGTGTCGTAAATCATCTGAGTGAATAACAGCCATTATATGCGAGTAGAATACGATACTTTGTCCACGACCGACAAATATCATTGTTTTATAATCAAATCCTTTAAATACTCTTCAAATAATTTTCGTCGACATTTTGACGTCACAGTTTAATAATAATGAAAATGGCAAGAGCCTACTAGATAAAATTTCCAAAATCAAATAGTTTACTAAGTATTGAATAATAAAAGAAGAGACTACTAGATAAACTAGCAGTGAATAATGGATATCATTATAAGTGATGAAACAAACGTATAATGAACATATTATACGTTAGTCGTGGACAATAGTTATTTACGTCACAAGGGCGGTAAATGAGTTGTTACAGTACGAGTTCGACGTTTATGGACGAGGCGACGAAAATGGACGAGGTAACGATCATTTAACGTACGTGTAACGTACAACGTTTTATTTCTTACTATATGGGACATTAATTCGATTTTTTCATTTAAAATTAAATTTTAAAGTAAAAAACATGAGTTTGAAATTTAGAGAAAATCAATCCAAATGATTTTCAAATTATCAAGTTACCCTAGTTATTTTTTGTTTGTTTGGTTTTACAGTCTACTCTACTGTAATAGCTCGTTTTCCGGACACTTTGGTTCTCCGACGTAATGATTCATTTCCCGGACTGAAATCAATCACGTAAACATTGATTTTCGATATAGTATGAAATAAAATATGTTATACGACCTTTTAAACCTCCTATTTGATTTTTTAGGAAAGTTTTTTCCGTTTCAATATCCATACCGTTAATTTAGTTTAAGATGTTTAATTGATTGAGTATACCTTTATTGCACACGAGGTTTTATTTTAAAATGGTTAATTGATTGAGTGTACCTTTATCGCACACGAGTTTTTTATTATTTTAAACACAAAATCCGTACTTCGAAGGACCAAATGTTGAAGGATTATTCTTCTTGAGTTGACTGTCGCACTTACAAAATAAAAAACACTGATTTATGCTTAAAATACTTGCAAAAACTTTTATTACATTATAATAATTATTCCACTTTATTTGAATGGACGTATTAGAAGAGACTACAAAATTATTAATCGTAAGAACTGAATTACATGCTCAAGTGGTGGTTGAGAGAACTAACAATTTAAAGGTGGATTTACATATCAAATTATATGATTATCCAAATAGCACATAGTGTACAATATATATATTGAGCAAATGAAATTCGTATTGACTAACGATTTGATTTTATGATTTCAAATTATTTAAAATGTATTTAATAGTAAGTTATAGATTGTACAATATTCTTCCTTCCCTGAACACATAATTTGTCAGAATTGAAAGCTCATTTTTTTCATTGTTTGTATTAGTTAGTTGACGCACAAACGTTGATTGTTAATTTTTAGAAAATTGACCGACCTCGTTATTTTATTAATGTCTTCATTCGCTAGAAATAAAAATAAACATTTAATTTAAATTTTACATATGGTTGTTTTAAAATTTAAATAGAGCTTATCAATAATAGTTAGTGCAGTTTTATTCAAAACTGCTCCAAGTCCGAAAACCACTTTCGATTCCACGGAAGTTAGTAAAGGATTTTATTCCTCAAAATTAAAATACGGTTCAGGTAGCAACCGAATGACAATTTTAAGGGAAAAATCCGATTTTCTCAGTTTATGTTCAGTTCGGTAAGGCAATTACTTAATTTGCTGGCGTTATTTTCCCGACTATCGCAAAAATGGTAGAAAGGTATCGTGTTTGGTGATCCGAAATTTTTGAAAAAAATAATTTTGCGATGGAAATTATGATAAGGGCCCCTATAGGTGAATGACTTTTTTGAAGCAGCACAAAACCAAAGAAGTTTCTTCTTCCGTAACCGTACTCTCTATTTTTGCAGGTTCAATTATTTTTTTCCAATTTAAAACCATTTTAATTATTTAACCTTTAAATTAATCTGGAAAAGTAAATGCGATAGGACTCACATTTGCAAATTACATTCAAAGAGAAACCCGAATCTAGAAAGCGTAATCAAATATATAATTGAAACAGTCACAGCATCAGATTGGGCCAATTTATTCTTAGACACGAAGATAACACTCCTTGCTGTTATAAGATAACCAGTACGTTTTCTATTTAACTGCTGTTATAATATGTAGTGATACAGTTTTTCTTTTAAATGTATGTACATATGTTCTGTAATTTGGTTTCATTTAATTTGGAAAAAGTTTCATTACACTTGAAATTAGTTTCATTCTTTCCATAAAGGGGGGGGGGGGGGGGGGGGGGGGGGGGTTTCAATTCGAAATAAATTTCATTCATTTTAGAAATAGTTTCACTTAAATTGGAGAAGGTTTCATTTAATCCGAGATTTTTCAAAAATTATCAAAATTAATCTACCAAAAACCGTGCAGGAGAGTAAAATTACTAAGGAGGATTTAAAGGAATCTCTAAAAGTTGTTCCAGTACACATAAATAGAGTATCAAATATCAGAAATGGAGGCATTGCGCTGGAATGTGGTGACAAAGACAACAGAGAGGAAGTTGAAAGAAGTATCCAAGCAAGGCTCAGTGATAAATATGACATTAAAACCAGTAAAACATTCTCGCCGAAAGTGAAAGTGATTGGAGTAACAGAAGAATATGAAGACGTTCAATTTGTTGAAACATTGAAAAAACAGAATGAACGATTAAAAGATTGTCAAATTAAGGTGATACGCAAATATAAAACATCAAGAGGGGCTTTAAATGTCATTCTCGAGTTGGGTACAAGCGGATTTACCAGTATATTGGAAATGGAAAGAATTTATATTGGGTGGGATAGATGTAGAGTAATTGAGGATTTTATGTTAGTACAATGTTTCAAATGCTTAGGATACAACCATACTAGTAAGAAATGCACTGAAGCTAAAGCCATTTGTAGGCAATGTGGTAAAAGTGATCATGTGTCAAAGGAATGTGCGGAGCAAATTAAATCATGTGTCAATTGTAAAAAAATTGTGGAAAATAATAAGTTGAACATCGATGTGAATCATGAAGCAACTGATAAGGCATGTCCTAGTTACCTAAGAACATTAAATTTAATGAAGAGGAGAATTTGTTACGAATAGCAACCAAAATCTCAAGATGTCCCATTTCGAATCATTTATTTGAATATCAGTAGTTTATTAGCCCATATAGATGAAATTAGAGATCTAGCAAACAGGAGGCAACCACATGTTATATGAAGTGTGAAACATGTGTTACATGTGACATAAGCGATTTTGAAATTACATGTCAGGGCTACTCATGTGTTCGATGTGATTCACATTCACGGTTTACTGGGGGTGTAGTGATTTATATATCCAAAAATTTAAATTTTGAAGTAAAAATTGCTCGATTGAGAATAATTATTTATGGATTAGTAAAGTCTTGATAAGAAAATCAGATCAATTGAATAAAAATGTAGCATTATCGGTGTTGTATCGATCCCCAAGTTCAAGTATAATATTATTCATCAACTATTTCGATCAATGGAGTGAAGAAAATATTTCTACAGAGGTGTTAAATTTAATATGCGGTGATTTTAATATTGACTACCTACGTCATACGACGAATAAACTTAAGTTGGATAGAATAATGACAAGATTGAATCTGAAACAACTAATGGAGAAATGTACCAGAATAACGGCAGACACGAATACCTTAATTGATTGGGTTATTGGTAATACAACAAGTGCAAATATACGTATCGACACATTAGAGCAAGAGAAAATTAGTGATCATGATTCAAGACGATTCAAGTAAATTTGATGGAAATTAATAAAAGTAGCCGAACACCAAAAAAATATATTGAGGGGATATTTAATTTTAATCAAGATATATTCAATAAGCTGTTACAAGATTCAAAGTATACGACTGGTGATATTGATGAAGTATGCGAAAATATGTATGAAAATATTTATAAGGCTCTAAATGTATTTTTCAAGAAAGCAGAGATAAAACCAAAGTCAAATGAATAGTTTCACAAAAATTATAATCTGCGGCTTTTAAAATCAAAAAAGATTGCAGCGAATAAATTAGCAAAGCAAACTGGAAATGGATCAATGAATCAATCACTCATTATCCGTTAACAAAATGATTACGAAACTTCAAAATGAAGCGGCCAAATCCCTCTATGGGATGTAGCGCCACCGAAAAAAAAAAAAACTGGAAATGAGGAACATTGGAATGAATATAGAGCAACACGAAATCGATATCTTTCATCAATAAGAAAAAGTAAGAGAAACTATGATATTTCATTAAAAAATAGAAAAATAGAAACTGCTTCGTATAATTCACAACGAGTATGGAGCGTTTTAAAGGAAATAATGAAAGGAAAACGAGATAGTAGCATAGATCGCATCATAGTTGATAACCATGAATACTGTAATCACAAGGAAATTGCAAATGTTCTAAACAAATTTTATGTCGATAGTATCAAGATCTTAAATGGCCAAATTCCAAGCGTACAAGATGATTTAGTCGAGATAAGGGCATCAGCAAAAAGGAAATTCGTTTTGAACCAGATTACATTAGTTTAGTAGAATTAAAGGATATAATCACAAAAATGTGTGATAAGCGAGATGTACACGGATTGAAGCCAAGTATGATTTTGAAAGCTATGGATGTTATTGGCGAAAAATTGTTATCAATGTTCAATACTTCTTTAATGGCGGGTCAATTCCCTAAATGTATGAAAGAAGCGAATATTATTCCTATTCCAAAAATAAAAAACGCAAAATATCCAGAGGATTTTAGACCAATTAATATGCTGGACTGCTGTGAAAAAATCTTAGAAACTATCGTAAAGATACAACTAATCGAATTTTTAAACGTGGAAGGGATATTAATAGAGCAACAATCGGGATATCGTAAGGGATATTCATGTGAATTTGCATTAAACTTAGTATTGAGTAAATGGAAGGAATCAAGAGACGGGGTGAATATACAATTATAGTATTTTTGGATTTCCAAAGGGCATTCGAAACAATTGATCGAACAATATTGTTGAAAAAGTTAACAGAGATAGGAATTACAAATAACGAATGGAATTGGTTTAAAAGTTATTTGAGTCATAGGAGTCAAAGAACGAAAGTAGTGCATGAAACATCTGATAGATGTACTAATGAGATTGGTGTTCCTCAAGGATCCGTTTTGGGTGCCATACTATTTATAGTTTATATCAATGATATAGTAAAAAGTCTTAAAAATTGTCATATAAATTTATTTACGGATGACACCTTGATTTATTATAGTGGAAATAACATTGAAGAAGTTGTTGATAATATTAATGGTGATTTGGAACGAGTACAAAAATGGCTAAATGGAAACAAATTAAAGTTAAATGTTAACAAGACAAAGTGTATGGTTATTGGTAAAGCAGATCATAATTGTGACATCAGAATTAATCAGAGTAACATTGAGCAGGTAGACACTATCAAATATTTAGGGGTAATAATTGATAAGAGGTTGAAATTCAGTGATCATGTGTCTTATATAGGAAGCAAAATAAATCAGAAGATTGGTGTACTGAAGAGATGCCATAGAAATTTGAGCTATTTAAGCAAAAATAGTATATATAAGGCAATAATTGCTCCTCATTTTGAGTATTGTCCATCAGTGCTATTTACATGCAGTAGAGAAGATAAGGAGTACCTCCAAAAACTTCAGAATAAAGCGATGCGAGTCCTGCTAAACGTCCCAAAAACAACAAGTATTCGAAATATGTTGGAAACATTATGTTTTATGAGTGTAAATCAAAGAATAGTATACAATGTATTAATAATTATTTATAGAGTTAAAAACAATGGTTCCTAGTTAATTAACAAATTTTATTTCTTATGTGAAAGATAAAACTGATTATAATTTAAGAAATAGAGATCAATTTTTGTTACCATTTTTTAAGAGAACTGAAAATCAAAATTCTTTGTTTTATAAGGGAATTGACTTATTTAATAAAATTCCAAGTGATGTTAAAGTTTGCCCTAATATAAATGTATTTAAGAGGTTGTTAGTCAAATTTATAAAAGAAAATGTAGATTAATTTTTCTTATGCCCGATTTCAGAACAAAACTGCAATCCTTCAGTTAAATAATATTTCGTCTCTTTCGTCTTTTATGAAATTGCAACTTGTTTCAAAATTCAAAATTAATGCTATCCTGATTATATTCCTTTTTTACATAAGAATTGTAACTGGAGAATTAAATATTTATTGGAGCGATATTGAAAAGTCAAATATTTAATTCTACCTTTAAAATGCTCATGTAATAAAGAAATATAATCAATGCAACCTTGATTTTGAATTTTGAAACAAGTTGCATTTTCATAAAAGAAGAAAGAGACAAGATATTATTTAACTGAGCATTTGCTGTTTTGTTCTGAAATCGGGCATTAGTTAAATATTAATTGTTAAATTTATTATAATTATGTAAAGCAAATATTGAAAACTAAATAGCTTCAAGCTAAATAAATAAATAAATTTCAACTTTCTGTTAGGAATTATATGGTAAGTCTGATCGTCTGTAGGCAACACGGATTGGAGAAACTGTTGGGTCGAACAGAGAAATCATCTTTAGTTTACCAATGCTAAAATATTCTGTCCGGTTTTGTCGATCTTATCAACGACTTTGCAAGTCTTTAGATTTTCTTATAGCGCCAATAAATTAATTTAATATTTTGTAGATAATTTTGTGTACGAAATATTGAGAAATTCCAAAAAACCAAGTGAATATGGTAAATCAACTTGCGCTTGAGCCAAAATGAAATGGAACGAAAATTTAAGCACAATTCCTTGTTATTTCCGTCAAATAGTAATAACATTCGGTTGACGTTCCAAAAGTCGGAATTTAGAATAAAGAAAAGTCAGGCACAGCTTGTTTTATTGACCCGTATGCCATCTATGAACGACTAGTCACACAAATCGACGTTAGTCACACTGCATTACGTTATAAATATTTTTTATGTATGATCCGTTCTGTTCGACTTATAAAAGTATTGGGTTGAAGGTTGGTATGTTTACTAAACATTTTCCTACCTAAATATTTAGCAATTTTAGTGAGCATATTTTATATTGAGTACATAAGATGGGAACAATTTCATATTTAACAAAAGTATAACGAGAGATTTTTATAGTATTGGGTGTATAACTTAGTTTTTTGGATTTTCTAAGAGATGGCGTAACTTTAGTACTAAACATTCTTGTACAATGACACCTACAGCGTTTTAAAGTGTTGACATTCCACATTAAAATTTAGTATGTCATCATTAGTAAAAGCGTAAACAACATATTTTTTAATCCTGTTTAAACATGTGGAACAGCATTGACGGGAAGCATTACTATTTCGCTTTAATCAAAAGAAAAAAGCTGCTGAAAGTTTTCGTTTGCTTCGAGAAACTTATGGTGAACATGCACCAACTCAACAGACTTGCGAAAACTGGTTTAAACGATTCAAAAGTGGTGATTTTGATGTCAGTGACAAAGAACGTTCTGGTCAACCAAAAAAATTTGCAGATGAAGAATTGGAAGCATTATTGAAGAAAAACTCACCCAAAACAGAAAAAGAACTTGCAGAACAGTTAATGTCACTCAAGCAGCCGTAAGCAAACGTTTAAATGCCATGAAAATAATTTAAAAAGAAGGAAAATGGGTACCACATGAACTAACTGAAGTCAACATTGAAAATGTTTAATGATTTGCAATTCTTTGCTTACAAGACACCGGAGATGACATTTTTTGTCGCAAATTATGGCTGGCGATGAAAAAAAAAATTTACTACAATAACCCTAAATGCAAAAAATCATGGGTTCATCCGCATCAATAGCAAAACGAAACATTCATGGAAATAAGGTTATGTTGTGCATTTGGTGGGATCAGAAAGGAGTGGTGTATTATGAGCTGCATTAAACGAAAACTGTCCGATTCCAGCCAACAAACAGCGGAAAGTGATTTTTCTGCATGATAATGTTCGACCACATGTCGCAAAATAAGTAAAAAATACGCTGGAAGTGCTCAAATGGGAAATTCTACCGCCTGCTCCCTATTCACCAGTTTGTGCCTCATCAGATTACTATTTGTTCCGATCAATACAACCCGATCTTCAAGACCAGCACTTCAGAAACCTCGAAGAAATCAAAAAATGGCTCGACCAATGGATCGCATCAAAAGACAAACAATTTTTTTTCGATGGAATCCATAAATTGCCAAAAAGATGGTCGAAAGTCATAGATAACGATGGAAAATATTTTGAATAAAATAAAATTTACCATTTCTTAGAAATAAACGTATTTGTTTCTGCAACAAATATAAAAAACCTAAGTTATACTCCAATATGTATATAGACTTATAAAATCAATTATGTTGAAAATCAAATTTCGTATTCCCCGTCCGTGCCAATTACCATCACAGATTAATTAGGTTGGAAAAGGGTCAAATTATTTTGTGAAATAAGATTATATTGAAATTACTTGTAAACGAGTAATTAAATACGATTAGTAGATAAGTAGGAGAATGATTTGATGAAAAAATAATCTGTTATTTTCTCCCGTTCATCCAATCCTACATAAATCCACAGCCGACTTATTATACCATTAGTACACTATAAATCAAAACAAAAATATCGAAATAACAAATTACCTCGGTATTGTGTGGTAGAAAGATACTCAAGAATTTTAACAATTTGTGACATTCAATTTAAGTTTTTTATGCTGTGGGATAATTACGAACGAAAGAAGAATGGTGCAGTAAGCCAGTAGCGCTTTTCTGATTTTTGTTTTAATTAAAAAAAAGGATGACGTTTTTTTTTTTAATAATAAGCAGAATTTTATATTCGTGTAATGGCGAGGGTAACAAGAAAGCTTTATTGTAATCTGATAAGTCTACATGTAATAAATATTTTTGTTGCTTTACGCTGAACAAGTACAAGTAAGTAAATATACGAAAATTTAATATTAACCAAAAAGCTATAAAATTGGGATAAAACTGAATGTTTTCGGTGGTTTATATTTAGTATAGTGATCCCAGATTATGTTCCATATTGTTGAATAACCAAATAAACATTTCACATATATTTACTTACCTAATCGTTGTGTTATTTGATGCAATGGCGAGTCTCGCCATTTGAGTTACTACCGTATGAGGTAAATCGGTTGATTGTGTTTGGATTAAAAATGCTGGGTTGATATTTTGATGTGATGAGGAATTTGATACGAGCTCTACGGAATATAAAATAAACAAACGCAAATTAATTAATTTGTGCGAATGTTGAACTTGTGTTGTATAAAACAAAAAAATAATAAAAATAAATAAAAAATGTGCGTGCAAAACACCGGTTTGAATTGATAGCCCGCGCCAAGAATATCAAACAGCTGAAAATTCGCATAATTTCATAAAATTTACACAAAGGGTGCAATAACCTTTTTTGCAAATTTTTTTGTGTTTACATATGCAAATTATGATAAAGAACAACACTAGAATAGGCCTTTTAAATGCCAAATATGTGTTAAGCAAATTAAGTAGAATTGAGAATTGTTGTTGTTTTTGCTTGATTTTTAAATTATTAAATTTTTAGATGCGCGTTTAATAATTTCTAAACAATCAATTTTGGCTGGATCTACAATGAATATGATCTCATTAAATATTTTTCTCACGTGATTTAAATTTAAAGTTCTAATTGTTAAAAGGAACGCAATTAGGTGAATCGAGTTCATTACTCTGGTGAGGGAAAATAAACGTTGGAGATCATTTTTGTTTTAAATAGTTTATATTTTTAATTAACTTGTTTACCGACCAAACGCCACAGTGGTTGAAGCTGCGGCGTTTGGGTCGAGAGGTACCGGGTTCGAACCTCGATGGCGACGGGATGCAAAAGAGATTTAACATCATCTTATTACGATCGGTGATGACCATGAGCAGAACTATGGCCCCCTGTTGAGAGTGCAGAATCCATGGCCCGACCCATCTTTCATGACAGCACTATAGGCTGGCATGAAGCAATGTAATATGCAGATGGTCTAAGCAAAAACGTTTCTATAAAGCCGTACGTCCTCGATTTGGCTCTTGGGGTTGAAATGAATTTTCAATCAAAACCAAACTTTGTTGTAGTTAATTAACAGCTCCTAGTGAAAAATTATGTTGGCATCCAAACCAAAGCTTTTCGATAAACTCTGTGCGTTGTGAGTAATAATCCGGGAGACACAGTACAAATTTTCAATTTCGTTTTATAAATACTTTGTCAGTTTTATACAGCGGTAGTTGTAGTCGTGAGGATTAAAAAATCATGTATACAAGTTGGAAGGTTGGGGTAAAGGGTTCATAAAAAATGTTTCAAAATTCGCACTTTTATTTGAGAGGAGACAAAGGAGAGCCAGACTAGAGTAAAATGGTAAAGTTTCACTTAGGTTGATATACCTTACATCATTGATATCCAATCTTTTTGGAGTTGCGAGGTTAACTTTACCTAAGATACAATTGCGATGTTAAATAAGATGATATATATCTTAGTCAGAAAATCACTCATTTAAATTAATCATCCTTTTCCAAATCAAATTCAACCGTAGATGATATAAAACCAACAGAATTTATTTAATTTAATATATTTAATGGATTTAAATTTTAGATACAAAATAACAAGTTAATACCTAATCTTATGACCTAGAGACAATCAAGATCCTGTATTATGCCTACGTGAGATCTCAACTTGAATATGCTGTCAACATCTGGTGTCATTTTTACGACGAACCTATCAGAAAAATCGAGAGTGTCCAAAAAAAGTTTATACGGTATATAACGTGTAAAGACGGATGGGATTATGACCATGACTTACCGCACCACGTTAACCTGAAGCGATTACCATCATATGCTACTGGATGCAAAACCTATCAAATGACAACATTGGCAAATAGACGAGAGCTTTTAAAGTGTTTGTTTATTGGAAATATTTTACTTGATCAAATCGATGCACCATCCATACTGGAATCAATTAAAATAAAGGCACCGAGTAGGAATTTAAGAGATCATGAGTTCCTTCATCTAAATAAACACAGAACAAACTATGGTGACAATGAACCGGTAAACATGATGTCGAAGAGTTTTAATAAAATTGACCATCTGTTCGACTTTTACTTAAGTAAAAACAGCTTTAAACGTAGGTTGAAGCAACATTTTGCTCCAACCTAAAAATATTTTTAGGTCAATTTTTATTCTTTTTTGTTTAATTTAATTTTTATTCTACCATGTTCAGTATGTTATAAATTCAAGTCATATTTGTAGACTTTTCTCAGTATAAATAAATAAATAAACCTTTACTATTTATAATGGGGTATTTGCATTTAAATCTTACATAAAAAAATTTAAAATATAATTTTTAAATCATATTTCTGTTTCTTTTAAATCTGGGCGTGAGCAGATTTGTGTTTTGCATTTTTTTTTATAATCTTTTGTGCTATTTTTAATTTTTCTGTCATGAACGTTACCTAAAAATATGTTTTACGTTATTTTTAAAATTATTGATTTCAAAATACAAAAGATTAATATACCATTTGCAAGTAGACATGTCACCAATGAGAATATACATCAATAAATTAAATTTATGTTTTTAAATTTCACAATTTATCTAAAATAAATAAAGTAACGTTCATGACAAAAAAACCCGTTTTTTTAAAAATAAAAATCAAACATTATTTAAAAAAATACATTTTCATAAATTTCTGTATTGTGATCAAATACTTAACTTATACCCGTTAAAAATTATCTGGAAAATGCTAAGGGGACAAAGAAAATGCTTGGGGACAAAATCATGTGAGATTTAAATGCAAATGCCCCGGGTATAAAATTCACCTTAAAATCCATATAAATATTATAAACTTCACCTTAGATGTCATCCTAAAATTCACTGTAGAATTCATCCCAAATTTATCTAAATTCAATATAAAATTCATTCCCGAATATACCATATAATGTCTTCCTAACTAAAAATTCACCTTACAACGCACCTTAAACTTCACCGTGCAACCCAGCCTTAAATTTCATCCTAAAATTCACCCCAAAATCAATCCAAATTCTCCATCTTTATCATAAATTCACCACCGATTTATTTTAAAATTCTTCCTAAAATTACGACAAAATTCTAAAATTCACTCTTAAATTCAACCTACAAGTCACTCTAAAATTAACCCTACAATTTTATTTAAAATTAACTGTAAAATATACCCTTTAATTCAACCTAGAACCTACCCTATAGAAATCACCTTAAAATTCACTGGAAAATTCTCTCTAAAACTAACCCTGAACTTCACTCTAAAATTCACCTTAAATTCCAGGAATTTAGAAAGCGAACACCCTTAAAAATATTTTTAGGATTTTATCAAATTTTATAAAATCGTTAAATTATTGATTTTAGAAATTAACGAATTTTGTAACGTAGTTTGGAAAGAAAAGAAATTAGGAAATTTAGGAAAATTTAGAAGTTTTGTATTGTGGGGATATTAGAATTTAATAAAATTATTGCGAATTTGGAAAGGTAAAAATGCAAAATGGGAATTTAAAGATTTAAATCTTTAAAGTTGGTATAAACTTAGAAATTCGTCAATTTTAAAAG
This sequence comes from Tipula helvola, assembly GCA_963556165.1. Classification (NCBI taxonomy): domain Eukaryota; kingdom Metazoa; phylum Arthropoda; class Insecta; order Diptera; family Tipulidae; genus Tipula; species Tipula helvola. The sequence continues at coordinate 106,936,255 of OY744482.1, forward strand.
TTCTGATATATATTTAGAGAGCTTTTACAACATTTTTGAAATTTAGAATTTGTATTAGGAATTAGTAGACATTTAATACTAAATACAATAAATTTTAATTGTGGAAATTTAGAAAATTAACAAATATGGAAATTGTAAATTTTAAGAATATGGAAATTTAAATAATTTAGAAATACAAGAATATATAGTATTATTTGGAATTGTTGATTTTAGCAATAGGTATAAAAGAAAATACCTTAGAAACCAATAGCTACTCATTTCACGAGAAACTGCGATGGACTACTCCATTCAGTTGCGGATTAAGGAAAAACGTGGTGCCAGGGAAGTTTAGTTCCTCCACCGCCTACCGGTAAAAACAATTTCCTCGTTCATCATTGAATCGAGAAAAACAATTTTTACATCGCAGCCCAATATCAAAAATTTGAAATAATTTAAAAATTTTCAATAATTTCGAAATAATCTCAAAAATATTGGCCAGGGAGGCAAAGGACTTCAATCCGATGTTTTTAATTTCAATGTGATAGGTATTTTCATAAATGATGAATTTGAATTTAGCAGTTTAAATTTGATTTGGAAAAGAGTGAATTTGTTTTGAATATAGGTGCATTTGATTTCATTTGTAAATTGATAAACCTGATTTGTAAAAGGTTGAATTGGGAGTGCAAAATCTATAATAACAATTTCGTGCCATCAAAACGTAAAAGAATTGAAAAAGAAAGAGTCAGTCAAGTCTGGAGATTCAACCAGAAAATAAGAAAAAATTTAAAGTAAAGTGTGGTGATCGATGCTTTTGAATCGATTAAAACCACAAAATACTATTATGAAATAAAATTAAATAAATTTGGTGCCTGATAAACATAATATAATTGATATATGTATGTATAACTAGTTGTTAATAGTTTTTTTATTGCCATGTGGCCAGTATAGCTTCAAATAAGTTGTTTTGTATTGCCGTGTGGCTAAATTAGTTTTCGTAATGTTTGTCTTTGTATTGCCAAGTGGCCAAATAATAATAAAAAACAAAAAGCAGTACCTAATAAATACAATTTTTCACTCGTTCTATGTACATTTTTATTAAAAATTGAATTTTTGTTAGTGTAATAGTTTGTATTGTGATTGTGAAAAAACACACTGGACAATTTAAATGTTTAGTCACCTCTATCATTTAAATTGAATTCACAAATTAAATTCGTACTGTACTAATACACAATAGTGAAAACAGTATAAGTGAACGGTCCAACCGGATAAAAGATTGGGTTTCGTTATAATGACTTGTTGCCCAATTAACGCGTTCGTAAAGCGTGCGGCTGTAGCGGTTCACTGCCAACCAAGCGGGTGAAATTCATTAGCAGCTGACCTGCCAATCAGGCGGGTCGTGGCCGGTGCGAGGAGGTACCTGCGACGTGGGAGCAACCTATCACAAAAAAAAGTGTCGCCTCGGTTTAGACTGCAGAGAGAGGTACTGTGCTTATTGTTTTCATTGGAAAGAATGAAAAACCAAACCACAACACTTTAATTTTGATATTAGTTCTTTATGTGAGCCGGCCTTGGCTGATTACTGCGTGTCTTTTTTTTGTTTTTTCTTACATATTTTTTTCCCCGCTTTATTATATTGTTCAACTATATAACGTTTTTTTTCAGACTTACTAATTTTGCAATCGGGTGATTTATCGGTGTCAGTTAATGACTTTCAGTAATTTTTAACAGGGTTAACGTTGCGGAGCACATTTTCTGTCTTTGATTGTATTTTTCTTTATCTCTTCCTCACAGTAGGCTTTTCTAGTGGCATTCTTTTCTTTGTCGATTTTTTTCTTTTCTTATCAGTTACGAATTGGCATTGTTATGAGTGAGTAGAGTGCTATGAGAGGGTTTTGGTGAATGTTCCGGGTAGGGTTTTCTTTGTGCTGAGTCGGTCCTTCCATAATCTTTAGGTCGTGCCATTCATTTTCCCATGGCAGGCTGTCATGTGAGACGGCACGATACATGTGTTAGTCGTTTCTTAGGGGTGACGACTTTCGCCGCGTGAGATCGCCGCGTGGTCTGTTGGGAAGGCGCCCTTCCTTCTTCCTTTTGGCATCGGTGGCAGTAGCGACCGAAAAGGCGATTACGGTAGACTGACCGATGATATGGGGGCCTTCTCAGCAGACGGGGTGGAACTGTCATCCCGAACGACTGCACCCAATTTATAATTTCATTAGCTCCTAACGAAGCTTGTAAAGAAATCGTAGTGGTTTCGTTACCAGCTTTCTTATCAGCCAGATATAGAAAATAAAGCCCGTACATCCGCCATAACTAATCCACAGCTCTTCGAATCCACATTTTCCATTATCGCGATTCGAAAATTTTACCATTACATCCAATTTTCGACTTTCCCTTCGAATTTCGAAAATTTTACCATTGCAATATTTATGTCTTTAAAGTCTTAAAATTATTCTTTTCTAGAGTGGGCACCGAATTATTAGATTAAGTTCAGTTTACGACATTCGAAATAATTACAGATATGCACATCCTTTCAGTTCCGTAACGCGTAACTTAATCGTATTATAAGGTTATTCGCTACTGCCTTTTGCATAGAATACCTATCTTTATAACCTTATATTTTAATTAGTTTTTTAGTGTTTTATAAATTTGTTTATATAATTTTTTAAGTTTGTGAGTTATAATAAAAAAATTAATTTTAACTATAGGCTTAAATAAAAAGTTTTTCACATAAGCAACTATACCACCAGCTGAATAGTTGTTGTTACAACCATAAACTATTTCAAAATTATTAAGTTTATAAGAATTTACCTCATCACTTGTTATTTAAATTTCGGAGAAGAATAAAATATCAGGTAAAATTGTGTATTAATCAAACTGAGCAAAAATTGAATCGCTTTTTTTACGAAAAATTACGCGAATTTTGATGTATGATCCAAAATGTATTTTTATTACCAAAGTTAGATGATTCTGGATTTATAAATGAATATGCTTGACCTTGCGCTAAATTAGTAACATTCATTAATCAAGGTCATTCATGTTGGGTTTCGGATCCAAAGATATTTATATCCCTTTTCTTTAACTATTTTTGCATCTAGGAATAATTGTCTTCTGTAAAAACTTAAGCTTTCATTTACGTAAATTAAGCCAATAGAATTTAACCAACAACTTGCAATCGTTAAGCGTTTGTTCTTTTTCTTTGCTTCCAAAATTTTATGTTTCACCTGTCGACGGTAAAATTTGACATAAATAACATTAGATGGCTTCCCATTTGACGTCTTCCTTCTATAAGCTTAGTCGATTTCGAGTTCACTAATCACTAGATTCAGTCCTTTGTTTGTAATATTCAAAATGGTTCAATACTACAATGGGATATCGAAATATTTCCAACGGTGGAATCATCTTATAATGTAATTCTTATAGTGACTACTTATTATGAAAGAAATTCTCATGCGATGGAAACAATTATTGAAGTGGATTCTGATAACTTTAAAAAAAGTTTACAAGCTGAGAAGTTAGATATACATTTTGATAGATGTTACGTAGTGGAGATATAGGGATATCAAGATGTTATACCGGCAAACTTTGTTGCCCAAGTGTAGTGCGGTGATCATAAATTAAGGGATGTAAAAGTCAAGATAAAGTGTTGTAATTGCGCTGCAGTAAACACCAAATTGAACATGAACATTGCTACTAATCACTCGGCTTGGGATAGTTCTTGTACGGTGTACCAACGGAAGATGAAAACATTGAAAAATCAAATCAACTACCAATAGCAATTTATAACAAAAAAAAAATGCTGTACACTAACATTCGAAGGGTACCCTCGAATTTTTTGGAATTGCAGCAAATGTTTAAAGACTATGAACCAGCGATAGGTAGTATTTCTCAGCGAAACACGAACAACAGGAGATATGTATGTCTCAGAATTTTATATTGAAAATTATGTTTTCGGTGCGATTCGGATAGTCGGCATACTGGAGGTGTTAACACAAGTTTCAAAATAATATCTATGCAATTGCCACAGGGACCGCGCTTGGTTTTTAGCTATTCAGATTATAAAAGGTTATCATAGGACTGAATTCTTTGGTTTAGTATATAGATCATTCTAAACAACAAGCGCAATCTTTTCAAGTAATTTAGAGGAGTTATTTGAAAATGTTATCATGAGGATAAGCTTAACTGCTATTTAAATCACTGATTGCGGCAATTTAGAACACAGAGTGGCCTAACTAAGTATGCTGATGGATTGTTATTGAAATTAGAACAGGCGGTTAAAGAATTAACTGAAACAAAAATTAGTCAAAATAGGAATACACTTGGTTCAATGAAAATCAATAAAACCCAAAGGAACTGTGGAAAACGCTTAAGTTCATCTACAAGTTTAAAAATACGACACAACGGTGTATCCAATTTAACAACAAAACATTCATCGATAAACAAGAGTTAGCAGAAGCGCTAAATTAGACAAAGGTGTTCAGCGTGATAGATATTCACCAGAACATCCCTGAGATAAAGGATTGGAATTTTTCACAGGTAGTTCCAAATCCAAAAACTACGAAGCCAACTACACCCGAAGAGCTGCGCCCCATAAAGATGCTCCCAATTTATGAAGCTGTACTGGAACGAGTAATTAAAAAACAGTTGGTTGATCATGAAGTACAGTACAGAAGGAAAAGAGCTTGGATGGTTTAATAATTATCTTCGAGGGAGACAACAATATACAAAAGTTGATAATTTCACATCATCCTTGATACAAAACTATCTCGAAGTACCACAAGGTACAACACTTGGACCATTGTTATTTATCTTGTATATAAATGACATAGTAGATGTTATAAAGAACTGTCAAACTAATATGTTTGCGGAGCTGACATTAATCACTATTTTGGCACTAACTCATCAAGAAGCAGTACAAAAAATAAACGAAGATCTTGAGAATTTATGGGAACGGTTGATGTCTCATAAATTTTCACTGAATATTTCGAAGATGTTGTATTTGCGAACCAAATCATTGAACGAGTTAAACGATATAAATATCTCGGAGTCGTCATTGATTAAAGTTTTAACCAGCATCTGGATTACGTAGCTAAAAAGATGAATACAAAATTAGGACTTTACAACAGAATTAAAGACAAGCTACCAATGAAGACCAAAATTATATTTAAATCAATTGTAGCCCCCCATGTAGATTATTGTTCATCTATTCTATGTACCATGAATTAAACACAATTAACACGTCTGCCAAAAAAACAGAAACAATTTATGGGAAGCATTTTAAACGCGGATAATAGAACTCAAAGACATGCTACAATAACTAAACTGGAAATCAATCAGCCAGAGAATACATTTTAATGTGATAAAACTGATATACTACTCGAAAAAGGGGATCTTCTTAATTATTGAGACAGTTAAACTTTTTTTTTCTAAGCTTCTTGAGTTTTAGTTTATTTTGTAGAAGTTATGCAGAAAAAACATATTCGCTTGTCAGATTTAAATAAAATTATTTTGGAATAACCGCTTAACCTTCAAACCGTGTTTTGAGGAATACAGTTTCCCAAACATGGTTTTAAGGTTAACTTTGTTACTCAGTGCATCATTTTATAACTAAACTAAGTACACATAACTCAAAATCATTTACAAAATTGCATTAAGCATGGTTTCCTCGATGGCGAGGCGAAAAAATTAGTCAAACTAAAAAGAGCAAGGAATAAAAAAAATGACATGAGAGTTAGTGAAACAGATACAAGTCGTTACACCTAATTTTTATTCATTTATTTTTGACGTTTCGAGATTTCATCACCTACATATGTATATCTTTGTTTGTGTTTGGATTGAAGACATTTGGAGACATTTCATAATTTAACTTACATTTTTAACTTTATTAACATCCATTACTGGATTAACGCTTTATATTTAATTATCGTCTTTACAAATAAAAATCCAAATTAACGGTTCTATTTTGAAATTTCGTTTATTCCGAAAATTTTCTTCAAATTGATATATGAATTCCGGAAATCAGCGGTTAATCCGAAAAAAGATGATCCATTTCATCTTTTTTTCTGACTAGACGTCCAATTTCGGAGTGCTGGGGCCTTACTATGCAATTCGACGACTATTTTCGACGGCTATCGTTTTGTATTAGAAAGTACAAGAAGAAAAAGGAACACAATAACCATTGTTTTCTTTTTTATTCCTGCACCTTCTTATACAAAACGATAGCCGTCGAAAATATTAGTCGAATTGCATAGTAAGGCCCCTTAATTAAAATATTAAAAACTGGACGTCCCAATTTTTCTGTCAAAATGATATTTTGTCTCTATCGTACTATTGGTGAATTTTTACTTTCTCTTTTTAATTTGACTAATTTTTTTGCCTCGCCATCGTGGAAATCATGCTTTATCCCTACATTTAATGAAAATTAATATTGAGGAATTCTATTTCCCGTAACACGGAATTAAGTTGTAAAACATACACACGGGTTTAAGGTTAAATTATATAAAAATCTACGTTAGTATTCGTTAAAACGAAAGAAAACAGTTTTGGAATAACAAATTACGTCGAGTTAAGGCGGGTTTTGAGTTGCAGTAGTTCGTTCGTTTTTTCGTTCTGAAATTTTTTTGTAATCCAATCAAAGGAACACGAACCAAAAAGAGCATCATTTTCAAGGAATACGATTGATTAAAAAAAATTCAGAACGAATGAACGAATGCAACTCAAAACCCACCTTTAGGCGATTATTTCTTATTAACTTTAAATTCTGAGTTGTGAATCTTTTAGAAAAGGAAAAGTAGCTAAGTAGACATAAGCGACTATTCCTTATTTTAAATAGTTTTATGAGTTTTCCAATAGTGAGTTGAGCGTTTATATCAAATTCGAAATACATAACATTATAACATCCTATGACACTATAGGTTGTTTTACGTTAATTGTTTGTTCGTTATTTTAAATCTTAAATGAAAATAAGTTATTGTGCCCTAATCAATTACCATTTTAATAGACAACAAGTCAACAACATGAGTAATTTAATTTCTAGAAAATAATACTTGTATTTAGAAGTATTTTAGAGTGAACTGATAGTAATAAGTTGTTTCTATGTGTTTTCAATAAAGTTAATTGAAAGAATGTCAGCCAGTTCTAAAAAAAATAATGGTAATTGCATTGGCAAAACCAAATTAAGTGGAAGTAATTTTCAACATCTATCCAGGTTTAAAAATAATATTTAATGTGTGATTATGTGTAAGTATAAATATAATAAATACTTTACATTTTATGTCTTAGTGGTATAGTGAAACCATTAATCAAGGATAATGAAATCCAAACTTCATTCGATATTCAAAAAAATACGTCGCTGAGCCAACTATGTATATGTTATGATTGATTAAAAAAAAAAATATGATTCAAATATAAATGATTTTTGGAACACGCTTGAGTTGTATTTGAGGGAGATGAAACTGATGCTATACTAATATTGACGGTAATGAAATTTATAACGCTAAATCAGATGCTTATGAAAATGATAATTGTGATGTTGACCCAAATTATGTACATAATATATGTATATATGCCCATCCGACTTGGATGATGCTAATAATTGATCGAGAACTTCAGATATTGAAAAAATGGCACTGCGGAAATTGAAAATAATTTGGAAAATAAAAATTAACCGCTACCTAAAAAGCGATATGTTAGATTATTTTCACAAAATCAGAGTAATCAAGCGAAACCGTACGAAACAAAAATTAAAAAACAGATTCTGGAGAGAACTTGCAATCCTCTTCAAAAATGCCGATAGCTCTGTCAAACTAAAATTTCGTTCGTAAAACAAAGATTAATTTTTGACCAATATTGGGATTTTTGCTCATATAAACAGCGAATTCTTTTTATCTCTAGCCTTCTAAAAGTGGAAGACAAAAAGCCTCAAAGAATGATGTAAAGTATGACTGCTCCAAGAAACCGTACTCAATCTATTATCATTTTGAATTAGACAACAAACTAGTTGCAGTATGTCAGAAATGTTTTCAATATTGTCTTTAGGTGAAACCGAAAGTTTTTTAAAAAACGTCGTCAAGAAAAAACTAAATTCACCAGAACTGCCATTTGTGGATAATCAGGGTAAGGCAGATCCAAAGAATGAAATTTCATTGGAGAAGATAAATGATTTTTAAATTTTTACCCGACGATTTAATTTTGGGCAAAATGTACGAATTGTTCGTTCAAAATATGAAAATTCCGTAAGTCTCTTAAAGTTTACAGCTATATTTAAAGGTAAGGTTTATGGAATTCAAAATGTCTTAATACATTTTTTAATTTTTATCTTTTTTATCTAGAAATGGACATTCAATTTAAAGCACCAAAAATCGGTACGTGTAATTATTGCTGTATCTTGAAAGCTAAAATTGGCGTATCGAGGGATGAAAATGAAAAATAAGGCTTGAAGTTTGAACAATCATCACATCAAATGGAATCTGATATAGGATTTAAATCCAAGTCAACGGGCGGGGTTGCCGGTGCCTTAAGCCATCACTGAAGAGCTAGAGTACGGCCAGTTTATACAACTATTACGAATATTCATTAACCCTTGTGTCAACACGAGAATAAAACGACTTTTCACCAACACGATAAACCCTTGGTGTGCTTGAATTTAATCAAGAGTTTTGCATCAAAGAATAATAAACACTAAATATAGAAAGGATATCATAATGATAAATGTCATTTACCTTTATTATAAAAAAACTTCATTCAATTACAAAAAATCAAAAACACACCCGGGTATGTCGTGTTGACACAAGGGTTAAAGAAAAAAATAATATTTATAGTTAACATATTTAGTAAAATATAAAAATGTATTTAATTAATTAAGTAATTTAGATAAAAATAGGTTTAAAAAAATGTCAATAATGATAAATAAACGAACAAACTAATCTGAAGTTATTAAGAAACGAACTCCCAACTGATTTTTTTCGCCCTTTAGCATCTGATTCTCGAGCTTTTTTGAATTCCATTGCTGTATAAAAAAGTGTCCTAATACCATTATAGGTTCTCTGTTTATTAAATTTGGTGGCGCACCAAACAACCTTTCCATCCAGTTTGTAACTTGAATTAATATTGATGTAACTAATGTTGCTATAATAAATACTAATATGATAAATAATTCTCTTATTGATTGATATTAGTTCTGTTTCGTTGGTTTATGTTTCTATGTGAGAATTGCTTTGCTAGTGATACACTATTAGGCGTCATATATCTCTCAATTAGACCTATATTGCTTCTTAGGCTTCTAATGTTAATTTGTACATTCATAAAATTAATGAATGACTTTCGTCAAATATTCCCCAATTTTCGTTCTCATTAAATCAATGTCTACAACATTATCTGATTTTTAACTTTATAATTTTAGCACTTAATTTTGCATCTAGATCTTTAAGTAAATCGTCTTTTAATTTTAATTGTGTTTTTAACTCGTTAATGGGGCATGCAAAACGAGTTTGATTTTGTTTCCGCACATCAGATGTCATTACCGTCGTGATAAAGGTTACAATAATGTTTAATGTTTAATTTTATGGCTACGAAGTTCGAACGCGTCGCTAAACGACTTATAAACATTTTAAAATATACAAATTCTTTTCTGTTATTAAATTCACCATATGCTTTCGATACAAAACACAAATAACATTTGCTATGCTAACCTTTACCGAGGGTGCTGCATTCTAAAACAGCGGCGAATATTGTTACTATAAGCATGCCCTATTAAATCATAATATCAATACGCTTGTCCGATTGTACTACGGCTTCGGTGTTTCTCCTGTTTACAATGCCAACTTTGCCTTCAGAGTGGAAAAATTCCTTCAAATTCAGATCAAAGAGGTTTTTTGCCTTTACCACTTCTTCTGGTAGTAACAGAAATGTTAAAAAAGTAACTTTTGTAAATATAACAATTTTTTAATGTAACTTTAATTCGTTGTATGTATATGGGGGCTGCCTTCCCCAAACCTAAGTCCCGAAGAACTCGTCTATTATAAACTGTGTTGGAACGGACCAGAATGGCTTACAAACACTACATATTGGACCATCGAAAACCAGTATCAAACATTTCCGTTCGGATTTTTTCATACCAAAATACAGCATCTTTACGAATAAAAGTTGGCAAGTTGAATGATGGAGAATAAAGCGAATACAATACTAGACTCAAATTGAGCATTTTGGAGTAAGCTAAATGAACCAAGGCGGAGCAAATATAAAAAAAAAACGGAGCGGAATGGACGCCATTGTGTTTGAGCCCTTAGAGAAGAGCGCTTTTCCATTTAGCCGATACGATACCGATATCACGGCGCCGATCTATTGATTATGATATAGACTGGTCACAAAATGCGTGTATGGAACGCTTTTCCATTTTGCGATTCATCACCGACGCGCCGATATTTTTTTGTCGGACAATAAATTGGGGACATCATGATCGGTGTCGGTCCGTTAATTGTTTGTTGTCTGAGTGTCGATTTCATGATACGATGGGAAAATAAAATATACTCTGCCTTTTTCAACAAATAATTGGAATTATAATGTTATCTTCGGAATGTCGATATTTAAATATGATTTTGCTTAAATAAACTAGTATTTTATCACCACCGATATTGGTGAAGACATCATAATGGAAAAGAATACAAAGATACTATTGTCAGCAGTTTCGGCGCCAACATATCGGTATCGGCGGCAACAACATCGGTATAATGGAAAAACGATCCCACGATGATTTATGTTGACTATGGACTATATGTGTACATAGATTTTGTTTTGATTTTAGGTTTTGTTTACTTTTGTTTAGCGATATTCATACGTACAATGTGTTGGTTAAGCGGCCTTTTCACGGTCAATATTTATGTGACAATGATACCATCATTACCTCCAAAATTCGGATTTCATAGTTTTCCAGAAAGATGGTTCTGCTCCTGATAATGATTAACCGGTAAGGTGTCCTTATTACGGTACAAGGAAATTTTGATAGTTCAATGCTCAACACCGAAAATATTGGGCTGATGTGTGTAAAAATTATATTTTGTGCGCCCTTGCAGTCGATTTCAAATTCGATACCACCGATGGACATTCACGATGACTTTTTGTGGTTGGCGAATTTAACCTTCCTTTACTGGTGTGGTCATTGTCGGAAGATAACGTATGACCATAAAACGAAATTGAGGTGGAACATCTCTGATCTCAGTTGATTTAAATGTTTTTGGAGTCGCTGATAACGATTCCGGTGTCTATATCGCCCCATCACGTCTAGATAAAAGTCAAATAAAGGTCAAACACCTTAATTCGAATGATATAATTTTTGACCCCGGATTCTGAGAGAACAGAAAATTTTATGTCCAGATACGCTTTGACCTTTTAGTCAAAGTTACCTCTGGAGGTCATTTGGAGGTCAAATGTAGGTCAAATTCATCTTTTGAATCTCTCAGCTGATATCTAAGAAGCGAAGTACCGTATATATTAGTCTCTTACGAAAAAGTACGTACTTAATAGTTGAGTGTGATTTCGTGACACGATAGGTTCATAGTCCAAAATGAGAATTTAAATGATTTAATGTTTAATTTCAAGCTTGAGTATTTACATCCAACTGACTTCAAATTTTAGACCATGAGCCTATCATTTTACAAAATTAAATTCAACTGTTGAGCTTTTTCACCGTAAGGGATGACCTTGGATTAGACCAACAGAGTCATTTTTAGGCCAGTCAGAGGCCAAGATCCATTGTGCTTGCCCCCTGGTCACCTCCACGTGGTGACAGCGGGCAACGGGTCACCGGCGAAGTTGCTGGATAAAGGCATTCAAACCATCATGGCAGATACACAGAAATGTGTTACGATGCAGGGATTCGGAACCCCAGTATAGGCGATTTGCTAGGGTGAGCAAGCAGTCGCAACAATAGTTGGCTGCTTGATTTTTAGATTATTGGATACTTTCGAGATTATTGTTGAAGATTATTTGTTGAACTTACTCATGATGTTAAAGATTAGTCAAAATTGTTGAATATGTTCGTGGATTCTTCGAGATTATTTTAAATTTTCAAGATTTATAATATTGAAAATTTTTCGAAGTTGCTTGATAGTTTATTAGTCTTGACTTATTGAGTTACTTAAGTACAAAGATAATTTTTAGTTACTTAAGAACCAAGAGCACCTTGCTAATTTACTTATAAGTACAGTGTATTGTAGTATAGTAGAAATATTTCGACCGTTCAGTTTCGATAACACTTTGGGTTCAGTTTTCATACAAATTAGAAAGTATTTTAGGAATGAGAAAGAGTGTTTCCCTCACCCCTAAAATCCTCTCCAGTATATTCCTTAACAATAACTATTTTATATTTTAATTTTTTTCTAATTTATAGCAAACAAATCAATTTACTTACCATTATTAACACTATTAATTGTCGAACTAATTGTGTCATGTGCAATATTTTTTCTGTTCGATGAACCTTCTTCGACTAATGGTGACGGCTCCAATAAATTTTTACACATTACACAACTTAAATGAAGTATAACAATACAAATTAAAATTTCTAAAAATTTTTTATTATAATGTTTTGTTGTAAAATTCATATTTATTGTAGATTTTCGAGAATTTACGTTGTTATTGCTTGTTAAATATTTAATTTTTACTTTGTCGAAATTTTTTCTTGGTAATTGATTTCAAAAATAAATTTATCGCATTTCAAAGTTGATATGGCTGATCGGTTGACACAAAATAAATCGGAGCGGCTATACGTCTGCCTGTTGGAATAAAAATATATTATTAGTATATAACAAATAGGAGTATAAAATATTTATAATATGTTTGGATAGGACACAATGTGTTTATCATTTATGTATTTACAACCGTAAAGTATTTAAATCGCTGGTCACATACACACTGTATATGACTAAAAAACTGCATGCTGTGAGCTGAAATAAAATTGCCGGGTTTTAGTCGTCGTTAAATCCAAAATCAATATTCAACTTCAAAAGCAAATCAAAGCTTTGATAAGTAATGAAATTTATTATATAACAGTTGGAATTTACTCTTCGATTTACAAAAAAAAAAAAAAAAATTTTGTTCAATAAAGGAGAAATAAATATTGTTAAGTCAGCTCAAAATGGCAGCAAATATAAAGGTGCTTTGATTAAAATTAACCCGTTTGCTATTGAAATCGAAGTTCGTTCAACAAAGATGGAAGAATATTTCATGGAGTAAGGTTTTTAAGGTTAAGGCGGTGTTTGTTTGAGAAATTCATCAACGTTAAAAAGTTGAGGCTCCTCAGCCATCAACACTGATTTACTCAACAAAATTTATGACTCAGCTCCCGAAATCAGTTCTTACCGCGCCTCACTGAGACCTTTCGAGCCGTGCTTATAACGTTTAGGTGAATGTTGTAGGTAATCATAATCGCTTTTAATGTCTGTCGGAGCACGTTGCAATTATTTTTTTTAGTTTTTTACGGGACTGCGGTGTGTCCTTAGCCACTATATTTGATGATGATTACATAATAAAACCATTGATATTATGCGCTCAGCAACTTCAGTTTTCGAGCGTCTTAAAAAAACACACAAATATCAAATGAAAACAGCCCAAAAACTACAAACAGTACGATCCACTTGTCCCAACAAATCAATCCAATAAAATCTGATTTTATATCCGCAAACGCAGCTCTCAATGTAGCGAACTGACATCAATCTGAATCTATCACCCCAGAGTTTCAAATACTCTCTGGCATTGCTACCAACTGTAGATGATGTTTTGTTAGAAGTTCCGTGTATTGTTAAATTCAACTACGCAGAATGCAGTTTAATTACCTTAAAGTGTATGTCCAAGTGTAAATTTTAAGGGCTTAAGTTCTATACACGCCGGTAGAACACAGGACGATCCCTTTCCACCTAACATAAACTTTGGTTAGATCATTTCTGGTAGGCGAACCTTCAAATTTAAACAGGATTCCATTTTGTCCTTCGGTTCCGATATGAACTGCCGGATATGGGGCTCCGAAAATTCAGCAAGATCCCTCGGATGAGACTTATATTAGGGAAAATACATTTAAGAAACAACGAATGAGAGTCTGAATCAAATTAAGCGAGATATAATTTTTGATTTGCGTTGGTCTTAAAGTGAAGGCTCCTTCAGAAGTTTATTTGTAAAAACTTTGCACAGACAAAGGAATTTCAAAGGGTCGAAGGGCCGAATGGGTCGGAGGGCCGGATGTGTCGAAGTTTTATTTTCTAAACAAGCCAATGTCGAAATGGCCTACCAACAGTCAAAACAACCTTCCGGAGTGTGAGATTACCGAAGTAAAGGCGGAAAGTTAGACCTGTTCGAAAAATATAGTAATTTATAGTTACTTACTGATTTATGCCTTAGCTTCATCAGGAATACCAGATCAAGGGCAATTCATAATAAGGTTGAATCGGTTGACTTGATATTATCAGAGGTTGACAAGGTGTTAATTAAGCTGCTTAAGGCGGTGTACGCTACTGAGTTGCAACGAGACTTAAGTTGTTTCAAAACACAGAGGGACTGGCGTTATCTAGATGTATTCGCTGTTTGAAACCGTTTCTGGATGAAGCTGGATTAATTATGGTTGGTGGAAGACTTGTTCAACAAAATTGTTAAATAAAAACTTTAAATACCATTTTCAAAATTAAATTTGCTTTAGACATCATTTATACGCCAATTACAACTGTTGTTTATTTATGTAAATTTAATTTGGATTCTCAAGTTGTAAAAAAATCAATTTCACCCTCACTTAAATATCAGTATATCGGATTTTGTATTATTCAATAAGAGATGAGATGACAAAATCATGTTTCATAAACAGAATTGTATATGCTACAGAAAATTTGCATCAACTTGTCGTCTCCTTAGTAATTCATTGTATACCAAAATTTTAATTGGTTTCAATCTGTTGCAGGTTTGGCAAGTAATTTGTTATACGATGGAAGTGAAGCGAAAAACGATTTTATTGCTCGACCAACCCCTACATTTTTTATTTATTATTTACTTTCAATTTATTTAAATATTATTTGAGCATCATTTAAACCAACATGTTTACTATTGCATAAATAATTGTTTGTTCTAAAACAATCATTAGAAAATGATATCTATAATTTTTTATAAAAGACAGAAGTCATCGTTCGGCTGTTTTTAAAATAAATTGCTTATTAAATTTAATGAAATATAAAACATTTTTGATTTTATATACGAGTATCTATAGGTACATATTTTATCCACTACCAGAAATCACTCAACATTTTAGAAGTTAAATAACGCTTTTTGTGGGGGGACAACAAAGTTTTAGGATCTTCGTCTATCTTCTTTTGCAAAATATTCATCTTTTATTGACTTATATAATATGTCAGTGAAGTCAGATTATATTTTTTGTGTTAAATTTTAATTGATTTAACCGATTTAACTTATTAGTTGCTCTAGCCTCTCGTCAATATTTAGGATGACCCTAAAAATAGTTCTGACATCCAATGTTTCGACTAATCTTTCCTTTAGTGGTATATCGAGGAGGGAAACCCCAACCAATACAGAAACATCATCGGTTGAGAGGATTGGTTTGAGGATTACCGGATGGCAATAATATAGGTAAATTGTATTGGTGTCTAATGTGCGTTTTTTCTTGTTTTTCGTTTAACATGATGCAAATAAGAGCGATAAAGTGACATGAATAAGAGGGATAACAAATAAGATAAATAAGCTCAGACAGGCGCGGATCCAGTAGGAGCTGCAGGGAGGGGCGAATATAGAAATTATACCGTTATCAAAACAGTGTTTTTAAGAAGTATCTACTATCTATATAAATTACTAGATAGGAGGAAGTAAAATTAGTTCCCGGCAGTAATATGATAACACACTATTATGGCATTTCCAGAAAAAATATTCAAAAGCTCGCTTTATTAAACTTTTAGCCGACGTCCCGTATATGGACCAAACCTAATCAAAAGTAAAATTTTTGATATTTATAACAAAATATTGTCTTTATACTCGAACCAAGTCGAGCAAAAAAATCCGCCAAATCATCAAAATGGAATATCAGTCTTATAGAGGTGAGATTTTTTCGATTTAATAAAACTGCGGTAATAGCTATTCAATTGGTTCATTAGGTCTCCCCCTCCCCCCACTTCATACATGTAGGCCTGTTCTATTTCTTGTTGTTTAGCTGGTACACATTGCTTGTGCGAGTTCTCGCAACGCATCGCATGTTTTTCGTCGTCTCTACCTCCTCCTCCTCCTTGGAGGTGAGTTGGACTGATCGGTAGTCAAGTAACTTTACGACTACTACATACATACCGCATCTCTATCGGTTGCTTAATTACTGAAACCACTGCAACCACTGCACATTTTCAAACTCTGTGATCGTAATTTCGATTGAGGATAAGTTTTCCTCTTGATGCACGTATTCGCATTTTCCATCCTATAAACAAGACATAATTAAATTTTATTACTTTTAAGAAGAAATGTACCATACAATCAAAACATTTATGAATGGAACTCTACTTCGTTCATATGACCACCGCGGGCACGTTTGCAGCGGTCGATTCGTTGGACCCAATTTTCGATGACTCGGCCACACATTTCGGCCGAAACGGCCGTTATTTCGCGTTCAATGTTGGCTCTGAGCTGTTTCAACGTCGTCGGCTTGTTAGCATAGACCAATGACTTAACGTAGCCCTAAAGAAAATAGTCAAGAGGCGTTAAATCGCACGAACGAGGCGGCCAATTGACTGGCCCGTTTCTTGAGATAAGATGCTCATCAAACTTGCTTTTCAGTAAATCGATTGTAACATGTGCTGTGTGGCTTGTGGCACCGTCCTGTTGAAACCACATGTCGTCCAACTCCATATCTTCCAATGTGGGCCAAAAATAATCGATAATCATGGCGCGATAACGATGGCAATTCACAGTAACGTGACGATCGTTATCGTCGACGAAAAAATATGGCCCAATGACGCCGCCGGCATGCAAACCGCACCAAACAGTTATTTTTTGTGGATGAAGTGTTGATTCATGAAGCACATTTGGATTTTCACCCGACCAATAACGCATATTTTGCTTATTGACGAACCCATTGAGCCAAAAATGAGCTTCGTCACTGAAGATGATTTTGCGATGAAATTCATCATCTTGGCGCATCTTATCCAGAGCCCAATCGGAGAACGTACGTCGCTTCAAATGGTCCATCGGCTTCAATTCTTGAGTCAGTCTTTCGCCATAAAGTGGTCTGGGCGATGCCCAATTCTTGAGAACGCCGTGGAATTGACTATTTTGGATCGTTTGCTACGGACGCCTGAACGGCAGCGATATTTTCGACACTTCGACCAACCCGTTGTCTGACGGGCACGGCAACATCACACAACGAATATGTAGACTCAAATTTTTGCACTAAACTTTTTATTGCCTATCTACTAGGGCGAGAATTACGACCGAAAATTGGAGTTAACGCTCTTAAAGTTGCGGTCACCGACTCCGAATTTCGGTAGTAAATTTTTATAATTTGCAGACGTTGTACGTTCGTGTACTTTACCATGATTAAAATGTTGAGTTTACTGAATAAATTGACAATGACAGTTCGATGATTAGTCAAAGAGTGCGCTCACAAATTAAATTCAAAGTTGTCAAGTCCCTATTGGAAAACCCTATATATGGGACACATCCTTTATAAAAAACTGTCCTATTTATAGGGCAACATTATTCTAACAATTAATTAGTTTATATCATAGAAACCGATAAACAAACTGATATTTAATCTATAAACTTTTAAAAAAATGTTAAACTTTTGCTGTAAGATATGTTTTTAACTTAAAATAAACGCCTTCCCTGACGTTTAACAACAAGCCCGTACAAGATGACAACAACTAACCAACTAAATGAAAAATCACAAGAAGATGGAGATAAAAAACTATCGAGTGAAAGAGACAAATATGTACAACAAAATAGAAAATATTCAAACGAGGTAATAATCTGAAATACATACATATTATATTTACAATAACGAGGTTTGAACTACGATGTTCTTATATAATGGGAAACCACACAATTCTATTGAAAGGGATATTACGAATATGGCCGGCGAAGAATGTTTATAATATATTAAAAACCATGTTGCTTTTTGTTTTATTGACGATCAGGAGAATTTTGTAGCCTTACTTTGGGAATTTTATAACAACAATGCTGTGTATTTTCATTCCGGAATGAATAATTTCATTCCACTGAGAAGTAGGTATACACAGTTAAAAAAAATGAATTATATAATGTAAATTGCATTACATGCAGGTCCAGTACTAGCTTCCATCACAAAATAACGCTAACCTTGCATTAAAAGAGGTTTTAAAAGAGGTTTTAATGCACAGTGCATTAATTTGTATAACAGCAATTACATTAAATTTTAGTGCAACATTCCATTAGAATATAAACCAAATTGTAAAGGAACCTTCAAGCAACTGCATTAAAAGTTCTGTAACTTTCCACGATTTTTTGTATTTTATTCCTGTTAGACTGTGTTAGACTTTGTGTTTGGCATTTTGATGGTCGAGATCTCAATGATTCCAGCTGTTTTGCAGTTTGGCGGGCTAGATCACTTTATGATCGCCCAAGTTAGTAATTTATATTTTAAGAAATGAAAAGTTCACATGTAACATAATAAAAGTCGGTTTGAGTTAGTGAATTTTATATCAATATCTCAAAACACGTTCTTGAATTTATAATTCATATACATTGAAGTCTGCTTGTTTTAGCGAATTTTATGTTGGTATAATTTTTTAATTTGAGCAGGTTTCTTTAAAATGTTTAATAGTTTTATTCAAAAAAACTTTTAATGCAAATTCTGCTTTAGAAATCTTCATCATTGCGTTAAAATTAATTTTAATGCAATCATTACGTTACAATTTAATAATAACTACTTAGCATGAGTCGTAATGCAAGGCATGTATTAAAAATTAAAGTTATTTTTTCAACTGTGTACGAGTAGAAAATTTCTCTTCTTCACATGGGTGTAGTGTTTACTACTAGAGCAAATATATTAAACTAGCCTAGTGTTACCCGGGTAAATATTATTAAATATTTGTGGAATTACCAAAATGTTAACTATACCGGATGAAAGTTTTTGAATGATAAAGATATTTCAGCCATTTTCTGAAAATTTATTTACTCATGTAAATCAGTGCTGTTTAGTAAACGTAACCTATGGTCTCAAATCATAATGGCTTAAGTCTCAAATTCGCATTTTTTAGAAAACCGTTTTTGAATTTAAGAGTCATTCAAAATCGTGTGAGTGTTTTGTATTCTTGTTTAATAAACAAATGTTACGGTTATTTGTAGTACAACAAATATTACAAAAAATGTATATGATATGAAATCGAATATGGAGATTTCAAATTTGAAATAATACGTAAAAGAGCATATTGCTACTTAAGTCGCTATATTTATGACAACAGAATTGTATGTTATGTTATTTTCTTAGACCATATAATATAATGGTCTCCAACATCTGCAGCGCAAAGTAGCCTTTGACCGATAGGGTAACTGTATCAAGTATAATCAAAATTAGTACCCACAGATGTCGCTACCAAATTAAGTAGATTTGTTTATACCAACAGGGTGGTTATTTTGTGGTGCTATATCACACTTTTATATCACTAGTGGAGACTTTTTTGTGTGATATAAAAAATTGGAGAAAGTCTACAAGTACAACCCTGCAAAATGAATTTTAAAGGGGAAATTGATGAATACTAGTGATAAGTTGACGTTTATTCATAACCTCAAATGTCACTATATGAACTTTTTATATGAAGTCCTATTATAGGTGGTGATAAAATGATACACAAAAGAAAATATGGCTAATATTTAAATAAAATGCAATTAAATGAACTTTTATTTATTATATTTCAATAGAGCATGTTTTTACTATTTCCGCTTATATAAAAGTACATACATATATGAATACGAGTTTAATATGTTTTGTTTTTATTTTTTATTGAAGTGTGTTTAATGGTCGGTCTTTAAACATGAAATTTAAATAAACTAAAGGGTTTTCTAGTTAAGTTACGTTAAAAATATAATAATTAGTCTTTTATTAATCAACAATTTTTTTTTTGCATTTCGTGTCTTGGTAATTTTCATTCATTTTTTTAAAACTTTAATTAATTTGTTTTTTATCAAACTACACTCCCGAGCAAATGAATCGACTAAAACCTTAAGCGCTCACATAAGGGCAATTTTTGTTAGAACGGTCAACCCGATTTTCATAAGACATTATTTTTTTGACAGCCTGATATTTTTGCTTTAAAATGACACTATTTTTATGAAAATTGGTTTAGTACTTTTTTTTGTAATGAATTTTGAATGAAAACGCAACCAAAATTGATGATTAAGCAAAAAATATTGGGGGTGTTTAAAATTAAATTACAACAAAAAACTAAAGCAAAATAAAAATAATTTTATTGGTTAATAATAAGTATGGCCCCCTCTTGAGTCTACAACGATTCGCATGCGGTTCCCCATTGACCTTATTAATGTTTTGACAAATACTTGGGGGATCGCACCCCACTCCTCCTCTAGCGCAATCTTCAGGTCACTGATGTTAGATGGTACCGCGTTTCTAGCTCGGACCCTCCGTTTTAGTTCGTCCCATAAATGCTCAATTGGATTCATGTCTGGACTGAGTGCTGGCCACCTCATCGTCTCGAGTCCGACCTCAACCAAGAACTGTCGAGTGGTTCGAGCTGTGTGACACCGGGCATTGTCATGCATCAATATGAAATCTTCCCCTATATATCCTGCATAGGGCACTACATGATCCAAGAGAATGCCCTCGATGTATCGTTCAGCGGTCAGACCTCCTTCACGGCCTCCACCAGGTACGAAAACAAGATCTGTTTTTCCCTCAAAAGATATGCCAGCCCACACCATACACGAACCGCCGCCGTATGAGACTGTTTCAGCAAAACAACACTGCGAAAATCGCTCTCCTGGACGCCGGTCTCTCATATCACTACCATGGAGACATATTCTGCACTCGTCAGTAAATAGAACGGAGGTCCATTGCTCGATGTTCCAATTGATGTGTTCGCGGGCAAATTCGAGTCGCTTTTGCGGTGGCGTGTTGTCAATTTTGGGCCTCTAGCGGGCCGTCTTGGATTGAGGTTGGCTTCCTTTAAGCGTCTTCTTACTGTCCATTGACTGACAGCTACATCTCGAATTTGTCTTAGCTCCTGCTGCACATCGACGCCCGTGAGATGGCGATTTAGCAGTGAAGTTAGGACGATAAATCGATCGTCCCTCTCTGATGTACACCGAAACCGGCTGGTTTGTGGTCTTCGATTGAAGGCACCAGTTTCCTGAAACCTTCTGAATACTCTTGAGACAGCAGATTGGCTCATGTTAAGCTGACGAGCGACTCCTTGTTGATTGCGTCCTTCTTGCAATAAAGCAACAACTTGTGCGGATGTTTCTGGAGTGGTATCCATGATTTTAAGGAAACAATGAATTAAACTGGTAGAGATTTGTTCAGGTCAACGTCTGACTCATAAGTGACGACAAATATCGGTCAACGTGGCATTATACAGGAGATTGCATCATGCCAATTGTTTTCACCGAAACATCGCATTTTGCTAAGACTGCTTTAATTTGAAAGGTACTGTATGGATTTTAATGATAAAGATATCCTTGAAAAGATAAAATACTAGGCTGTCAAAAGAAGGTTGTTTTTCGAAAATTGATCCAGCCATTTTAAAAAAATATGCGTTTTGATGGTCTAGTCGATTCAGTTGCTCGGGAGTGTATATGGAGTTTGATCAAAAACAACTAAATTTAAGTTTTAAAAAAATGAATGAAAATTACCATGATGTGAAATGCAAAACAAAATTATTGATTAAAAAAAGAATAATTATTTATTATAATGAAACAAAAATGCATTTAATTGACATTTTATTTAAACACTAATCACATTTGCTGTAGAGTATTGGTTTATCACCGCATAAATTTCATTTCATGTAAATGTTCATATACCTTCATTTGAGGTTATGTAGAAACATCAATTTATTACTTTGATTCTTTATTTTCCCCTTAAAATTCATTTTGCAGTGTTGTCATTTTGTGGTGATACATCATATTTGATGATACTCTGAGAAAAAGAAATTGTCGTAACTTATTGCGGTGTCATCATGGATGAATAATATCATGTCGAATATTGATTTGAATGAAAAAGACCACAACATCTTCCATCTTATTTTTTCAAGTGTAAAAAATTCTATACACACAAGTTAAATGGCTAAACTCAAAATTAAATATATTTGTTATTTGAGTTTAGCCTTACAAGTTAAAATAACTTGTGTGTACATATAGAATTGTTTATTTTGACTTTTAAAAGTTAATTGAAAAAGTTTATGTTTTTTGCAAATAATATTAAATTAAATTAACTTAAATAAAATATTACTCAAAAGTAATTAATTTCCAAATATTTTGATAGAGTGAATTTAGACCTATTGTGCTGTGTATAAGTTTTCATTGTACTCTGAAAGATTGTTGTTCGCTCTCTTCAAATAAATAATAATGTTTAATTTGATATAATTTTCAGAGTTAGCAATGAATAAGTGGTTGCATTGCATTTAATTACTTACGTATACGCTTAGCAATTTTAATTGTTGAATGGTATTTTTTGAGTTTTACAGGTTTCACGGGTGTTTGTAGAATTAATTCAATTATACTAGTAGTTGGAGATTAACTTTAGTTGTAAGTTGCGATAAGGATAAATGTGGTGGTAATCATTATAATATATAGCTGTTATAGAGTATATTTAATTGTTAGGTTAATTAAGTGTTACAGGAGAGTTTCAGAGTTTATATAATTCTTTAGTTTAATTTTAGTGTAACAATTAGTGATAATTATTTAATTTTGATTTGGATTTTCAGAAATAGAGATAAATCCTCGATCAGTATTAAGAAATTCCAAGCTTCCAGCTTTCTTGTAGCGTAGTAATTATATTGTCTTGTGACAAGTATTTTTTATATGTTTCACTAACAAATTTATAAAAGTTGAGTATTATTGGTCGAGTATTAAAGAATTAGTATAAATGGATAATTATTATTATTAATGTAATTTCATTGATGCCTGTGAAATCTTTTGAGCTGTATTCGTAATTAGTTTTTTAGTACTTAGTTAATTTATTAGTGAAATGTATCATAATCTTTTAATTATGTCATATAATGATATAAATCATAAATTCCTAAACTACTATTTTCCTTTTTCAGATAGCTAGAAAATTGCTGATTAGTTTAATTTTATGATTAATTAATGATTTATTTTAACTTTTTATTTTTATTTATATATTATTTACAAATTAGTTTGTTAATTTTGTGAAGCTGTTATATGCATTAAGCTATAATATGGTTGCGTGATATTAATTCTAGTTGGTATATTTAGTTCTAATTTATAATTTATTTCAGAAATTAGTCTGTAATTTACAATCTAATTTAATTATTTCATCAGTCTAAAAGAAATAAGGTAATTCCTAATCAAGCATTTTATATTTTAACTTAAATTAAAGTTGTTGCTAAGTTTAAACTTCATGGTGTTTAAGTAATAAATGGATTTATGACTTAGTTCAGTTTTTGAGTTTATGATTATTGGGCTCAAATCTATGTTTAAATCGGTAAGCAACCCCTGCTGGAGCGTTGGAGGAGATTATGGAAAGAAAGCCAAATAAGCAACATTCTTATAAACTGATGAATTAACTAATTAATTAATAAATTATTAAATTTTAATAGGATCACTTAGAAATTAATAAGAACAATAGGAATTTTCAGAATATAGCATAGTTCTAGAATAATTAATCATTTTATTAGGATTAAACTGAATCCCGTTTTTCAGAATAAAGTAACCGCTTGATTCAACTCTCCAGGGTCAACAAGAAGTTAATAAGCTTGTAGTTAGAAATTGTGATGTCTTGTGCTAACTATTTTACTATATTTATTACTAACAATTTTACTAACTATCGACTGCATAGGTGGCTGAAACCGGGTCGAGTCTCTAATACTAACATTCCTTTCCTATCCTTCGGTTTTGTTTAATGTAAAGGGTGTACGGTGGATCCGGCGTATCCGGGAATCTTGCTGAGGCTTGGTCGTACATCCGTATCAATCAATCAAAAAAAGAGTGAATTTAGACCTATTGTGAAAATACTGTGAGTAAAAAACAGTCGTGGTTTTAGGCTGGCTAAGAACAAACGATGAGAACGAATTTTTTGTTTAACCAAAATATGAAAGAAAATTGTTAAAATAGTGAAAATTGTAAGCTTTAAATTAACGATAAAACATTGTGCATTTACTAAAAATAAAGAGAATAATTTTTCAATTTATTGATTTCATATATTTTAATTTATCGTTGATGATTTTGAATTTAAGGCGATAAATTAAAATTTTGTATTAAAATTGTTAAAATTTTACATTTTATTTTTAGTAAATGCACGATATTTTAGGTACCGTTAATTCAAAGCATACGGTTTTCAATATTTTCTTACATAATTTTGCGAAAAAGGAAAATTCGTTCTCAATCTGTACCGGCCTTTATTTATTTATATATTCAACAATTTTTTTGTTAAATACCACCCTACATCTGAGATAAACTCGACGCGAACGACGTGACTAACCAAAAAAATTGTTAAACTTTGAAATTTTGTAACTAAAGGCATTGCCCCATGCACAAACGGCAAACCGGCATTTCAAACCGTTAAATCCAATTATTGATAAAATTGTTTGGTTTTCAATAAGAAAATTATTAAAAAATAGTTCAAATCTACATGTTCTACCTTATTCGTAAGAATTTTTGTTAAAATTGATTTAATTTCATTCAAAAAACTCCAATTTTATATTTTAACGGACGGATTTTTGCTGGATGGCCGGTAAAACAAAAATTTGGGGCTTTTTGAATAAAATTAAATCAATTTTAACAAAATTTTCTTAGAATAAGGTGGAACTTATAGATTAGAACTATTTTTTAATAATTTTCATATTGCAAAATGAAGCAACTTAGTCAAAAATTGAGTTTGACGATTTTAAATGCCGGTTTCCGTTTTGCATGGGGCAATGCCTTAAATAACAACCGAAAGTTAAAATTTAATAATCTTTTTGTTAACCGCGTCTGAGTCGCGCTAAAAAATATTGCTTTAGAATACATTTTCATGTTTTTTTTTTACTTAGTTACGTCCGTCGCATCGAGTTTATCTCAGCCATTGCTTCCACTCTCGGTTTTGAGCTTATGCTCATTCACAACAGAATGTGGCGTATAAAGTGGGTTTTTATAAAATTTTCTTAGAATAAAGTGGAACTTACAGATTAGAACTATTTGCTAATAAGTTTCATATTGAAAAGTGAAGCAACTTAGCCAAAAATTGGGTTTGACGGTTTGAAATGCCGGGTTTTTCATGGAGCAATGCCTTTAAGTCAAAGCCCAGCAACCGTGGTCTAATAAAACTCCAAAAATGTTTATTGACTCACATATATTTTTATAGTGAGTTTAACATTAAATTTCTGCATTTTTTAAGCACACGTTTCTAATATTTAAAACATATAAAAAAAAAATTCACTTTAAACTGCATATTGGACTAATTCAATTTTCCTAGCATTACAATTTTCACAAATAAAAATGTAAATTAAAATAATACACTCATTATAACTTCATATAGCAAATTTGTTTATATCTTATCACATAATTTACATAGTAGAGCACACCATTCCATTTGTCAATAGAAATGGACAAAAATTAAATTCTTGAACAATAACCAATATAAACCATCTGACATAACAACTTCACAAAATAAAAAAAATGCTAGGTGTTTGAACATCAAATTCTAGTTAACCAAAGGCTTTTCTAGTTATTTTATGTTAAAAAAATAACAATTATTCTTTTATTAATCAACAATTTTTTTTGCACTGCGTGTCATGGTAATTTTCATTCATTTTTATAAAACTTTAATTTTGTTGCTTTTTGCACGCAGTGCAAAAAAAATTGTTGATTAATAAAAGACTAATTATTATATTTTTAACGTAACTTAACTAGAAATCCCTTTAGTTTATTCAAATTTGATGTTTAAATACCGACCATAATTTGCACGTCAATAAAAAATTAAAACAAAACACACGAACAGAATACGGGGTCATTCTTGTATTTTTACGATAAACGCAAACATTAAAAACATGTTATATTGAAATTTATTAAATTAAAATGCATTTTATTTTAATATTTACCATATTTACTTTTGAATTAAATTTTATCACCACCTCAACTAGCACTTCATATAAAATGTTCTTATAATCACATTTAAGGTTATGAACTTATCACTATTATTCATTATTTTCCCCTTAAGATTCATTTTGCAGGGTTGTACTTGTAGACTTTCTCCAATTTTTTATATCACACAAAAAAGTCTCCACTTGTGATATAAAAGTGTGATAAAGCACCACAAAATGACCACCCTGATGGTACTAAATGTATCTACTGAATTTTGTAGTGACATCTGTGGGTACTAATTTTGATTATACTTGTTATAGTTACCCTGTCGGTCACATGGCTACTTTGCGCTGCAGATGTTGGAGACAGGCTACTTTACAATTTTATATGGAAACGTCACTTCGCTAGCGGTGCATTCTATTGTATGGTCTAAGGTTATTTTTTGATTATGAATGCTAATTCTATAATACATAATATAGAGTGGCCACATAATATAGAGTGGTCATATGTAACACATTATGTGTACCATATTTTGAATGAACGTACCTCATTGTTAAATGTACAACATTTTGTCAAACAATTAAATCGAATATAGCAAATGTACCACTTATCACTCATTAATTTTACATAGGATTTTTAATTCCTTAGCATTCTCAAATGCAAAATGTAATGCTAAAAATTATAGGTTTACAAGTAAAACTCCTACAATGTGGTTGAAAAATACTACGTTGGAGGAAATCACTTTATGGGAGGCATGAAATCGATGGATTGAATTAAAGACTTATTTCCTTTTTCTTAGGAACTAAGGTCTAATGGTGTTATTTCCTTTCTAAAATGGTATTAAGGTCCACTTTCTGAAAATGGAGATTTATTTTTGAAATATTCTTCTGAAAAATTCTTTTCAGGATATTTTAAAATTTCACTTTCCGTTTCCATAATATAATTCGCAATTCGCTCCAATATATTTGTCGATTTTATTGTAACTAAAAGGATTAAGCCAACCAAAACTAACTTGGGACATTTGTGGTACAACAATGGGAGATGGCACAATTCTTACATCAGTGTCTGCAAGGTTGACGAAGAATTTACTGATTTAAAAATCCACAATCCGCTCAAATAAATTCGTTTATTCTATAACAGAATGGATTAAGACCACCGAAAAACCACTTGAAATATCCAAGGCTCTGGGTTTTCTCTATTTTAATAAAAGACAAATTATTAAAAAAAATAATTTTTGAATTATGGATGTTGAAATTTCTACAAATCGCGGCAGTTTCCTTCCTCTAAGGTTTAAAATGAATTAAAAGATCGTTTGAATTTTTTTTTTTTAAATTTCTGGAAAAAAATTTAAAATATCTACAATTTCTTAACCGCGTCGTATACTGATCTCTCGTTAAGGAATCGTCTTGTAGAAGTACTGCATTGTAGGATTGACTCTTCTGTCCGTATTATCAATAATACATACTGCTGCTGATTCTCAATAATAAAAATAATTAGCTTTTATGGTTATTTCTACTTCAAATGTTTGAATACAAATAATTTTAGATTTCTGCAGAACTCGCCGGCTGTCGCTAATGCCAATGGTGGAAGGAATCTAGCAGCTTCACCAACTTTTGAAGAGCTATTTTTATCGTTAAAAATAGACCAAAGTTAATCTTAATTTTTCCCGGTGATACCTCAGAATTAAGATTGAAAGAGGCTGTAAAACGGCGAATGAAATTTCTAGCATAAGTGAGGTGTTAAAATTGCAATATGTGTGGAAAAGCTAAAATTAACTCTTTAACCATTAGCTGAAAATTGTTTTGTTTTTAGCATTTTTAGGATTAGAATATTTTAAAATGGGATTGAGCAAACTGATATTTTTCTGTGTTTCAATTTAAGAATTTATAATTTTATAAAAAAATAAAAATAGTTTAACACACGCACATTTTAGTTTTGAAAATCCTCATTCCCCTTGTACTACATTCACTCAAATTTTCCCTAACATAATATAACATAGATTTATGATGCCATAATAAAGGGCATTGCCTCGTTTCCACTTTCCAGTGCAATCAAATTCATTTTAAATATAAAAAAAAAATATGTTATTTAAAAATAACATAACTTCATATAACATAAAATTTCAAATCCCGGAATATTGTCCAATATTTTCGGTTTTTTTAATTTTAGGAAAAAAAAGATTGTTAGTCCTTGAATCTGCAACCTTTTCTTCAAATTACTTCCTGCTTTACTTCCAAGGGTTGCTCTTGTTCTTCGTTAGAAATTACAAATGCTTCAATGCAAACACGTATTAATCGGAATCTCTGAATCTTCGAAATGAAGGTGCGTTCCCTTTTATGTAGCCACATACTTAGAAGACCTAATGAGAAGGATTAGAGCCAATCTATTGGATAGGGTATTGCGTAATGTTTCGTTGGCAATGTTAATTGATAATTTATTTATTTGAGGTTGTGTCCCTAAGAAATAAATATTGAATGTGAGCTTGTTAGACAGAAATTGCCATGCAATGAGACCTTCTTGATTCAGGTAATTGAGTTCTATGTTAATACAAATCTTGCCCTCAAGTTCTTCGTTGTCTTTACCTTCTTGCTCTACATTGTGGAATAAGTTGCCATTAAAACTCTCTCGGTGAGGCGTCGATTTGCAGATGAACATTTTGCAAAATGTGTTTTTATTGAAATTTGTTTGACATCCTTCAAAGGCAGATTTTACGAATTATACCTTTATTGATAATAATCATACATTCCATCATAGACACCATCGTACCATTATACCATAACACCATCATATCACCATGCGTTCATACCATCATACTATTAAACCATCATACCATCACACGACCATACCATTAGATCATTGCACCATCATAGCATCATATAATTACACCAACAATCCCCAATTTAAGTACCTACACCTTCCACAGCTTATAAGTGCTTATATTTTCTTTTTTAGGAACACCATGTAGCAAAATGTTTGATTTACGGGATAAATTGGAAATCAGCTCAACTTTTGTTTTCAAAACTTCAATGGCATTTTTTAAAGTAAAGCGTTCACACTTTAAAACTTTTTTTTTTAATGCTTTTCCGATACTTAAGCTAGTTTGTGATCTTTTCAAAATGTATATTCAAAAAATCTAAAGAATTAGAAAATTTAGATTGTCTTTACTTCATAGCATTAATTTCTTAAGATATTTATTTTTGGATATAACAGTTTCCATTTGTTAGTTAATTTTCCCATTGAGACAAGCATACAACCAATTCATAAGTCGGCTATATGAGATTTGTTTGTAATTCTACTAAAAACCTGTGAGAAATATAAAAATAACTTATATACCAAGATAACATGTATATTAAGAACTCTTTTCGGCAAAAACTACTACATACATATACCTGATGAAACAAAAGTTGATATAATGCCAGCTGGCCATAAATCTTCCTATTGGTAATTACAATGTATTAACATTTATGTATATGCGAGAATTTACAATCATCACAATTCAGGTGAATTTGCGGAGAGGTTTTGGCGTTAGCAAAGGAAAAAAATGAAGCCGCTAACAACAAAGTCGTTATGCCAAAGTCGAAAATCATTGTTGGTGCTCTCTACACCAAATAAAAATGACTAAATCAACATAAATCGATTCGCTTAGTTTATATACCAGATTTAGATCCTACTGAATTTGTCTCAGACCACCCACCAATGACCGCATTTAATCGTGCTCGCAATTTAAAACTTATCCGGCGTTCATTGTTTGGCCTTGAACTTAGGCGGTGTTCTAAATTTACTGCCAATTGTCTTATATAATTAACGGTGTTACCGGTTGTTAAGGTTATAAACCTTGAATAAATTAAAATGAAAAGTGTCTTGATTACAGTTATAAGATTAATTAATTATTATGATTAATTTGTCTAGTCAGTGATATAATCATAGTTTTACATAGAAAGAAATAGATTAACCGTTTCACAGTCAATGACATATTAGACTGATAGAGTAGGAGTATGGGGTTAAGTGGATACTGTGAAATGGTTAATTTAATTACAAGGTCAAAACGCGCCACAGGTTCATAATTAAATTTGATGTTTTAATTAAATCTGCGTATATTCAACCTTTAATATATATCGAGGTGTTGGCTTGAGTTTTGTGATCCGAAAGTCGCGTGTATTTTTTTTTTGTTGCACACAGTTTACATGTTATTTGAATCGAATTTATGTTAATTCCTTCTACGGTGATAAAAAAGACAAACAATACGCGACATAATTTTTCGTGCGTTTTGAACAATTTAAAGTTAAATAATTTTAAAAGTGACGGACATACAAACTTATAATCAATCATTAAAATCTATCTCGCCGTTTTTGTTACCACTAGGTAGTAACACAACGGCTCATTAAAGATTAAGATAAAATGAAAGGTACATAAAATTTGAATTGTTTGTGTAATTTACTTTGGTTGTTTATAATTTTTTTGGGTTTCGATCAGGGTATATAGGCAACTTATTTCTCAAAATTTGTATCAGTCTTGCGATTTAATTCAATCATCTAATTATAAATTTAAATTATTTTAAATTAATCAATAAAATGGCATTCAAGGTAAATATAAATTGATAATTTGGGCCTCTAGTGGAATATAAAATATATTATTCCAACATTTTTATTTGCAGTTGGTTGCTTTGTTCGCACTTATTGCTGTTGCAAGTGCTGGTGTTTTGTATCACCCAGCAGCCTACGGCGGTGCTCATATCTATGAGGCACCGGCCAGCTATGACTTCAACTATGAAGTAAATGATCCAATAACCGGAGATGTTAAAAGCCAAAGTGAAACACGTCGCGGAGACAATGTCGAGGGACAATATTCGCTTGTCGATTCTGATGGTTACCAACGTGTTGTAGACTATACCGCTGATGAATTAAATGGATTTAATGCTGTTGTTCGTCGTGAACCACTTCCAGGAGTTTTGGAAGCTCAAGCTCATGCTGCTCATGTAGCTGACGCACATGCTGCTGAAGTCGCTGCACACGCTGCTCATGTTGCTGGCGCACATACCGCTCACGCTGTTTATGCTCATTCACCTGTTTACGCTCATGCTGCATACGATCATGTTGCCGCTGCCCAAGCTGCTGCCGACCAAGCTGCTCATGCAGCTGCAGTTCATGCTGCCGCAGTTAATGTTGCACATGCTGCACATGCTGCTCATCACGCCTATCCAGTTCCAGCTCATGCTGCTTTTGCCACACCATACAGCTACTTCCACTAAATAATAACCACCCGATCTATGTACCGTTTGAAGTGCCATCATTGACTATGCTATGAACATTTTATTAATAAACCGTTATTTATAGTAATTTATGTAAATACATTGAAAGTTGAAGAAAATTAACAATCTAATATTTTATTTAATATGTAAAAGGTAGGATCTTAATGTCATGAAAATATTGATCACAATATTAAAGCCGCAATTCCTTTATTCAATTTTAAATTTAGGTTAAGGCTCATATTTGCTTCCATTTACAATCCTCTCTCTTTAACATGAACGGCTTGTGAATCGCTTGCTCAACCACATATCTCTCTCGTATGAGTTTAAATATTTATCTGCACACCATCGCAATATCACCTTCTGCCTTACTTGGCCGTAAATGGTCTTTTTTCTTCCAGAGCATCACTTAATTTGATCAATTGAGCCTGGTAACATTCAGCTGTAATAGTTTGATCAGGTTCCAGAAGCTCATAGTAAATTACTCCTTTCCAATCCCATTAGATACACATTAACACTTTCTTGACGTGAATGTTCATTTTTGCAGCTGATGTTGATGGCTGGCCTGGATCAACTCATGCTTTTCTGGGTTTAGGCTTGTCGTACTAAATCCACTTTTCATCAAAAATTCTGTCATTTGTACCGAGAAAGCAAATTCATGCAGATGTCAATTTTTGGGGTTTTGTTTTCTTTGGTCAGTTTATGAGGAACCCAGTTTCCTTCTTTCTGTATCTTTCCCTTTGCTTGCAATCAAAGTGATATTGCTTGGTGAGTAACTTCTAACTATTCTGCAAACTCTTTTTGAGTTTGACACGGATTTTCATCCAGTAAAACTTATAAGTTCTTCGTCTTCAAATTTTTTTACTGCACCTGAGCGTGGATCATCCTCAATACTAAAATTGCCATCACGAAATCTTGCAAGCCACATTTTTACTGTTGAGTGACAGAATATTCACCCAAAGTCGAAATAATCAATTGCATAGCTTAAGCAGCATTTTTTATTTGAAAACAGAATAGAATGCAATCGCGTAAATGTTGCTTATGCGACATCCACCTCTTAAAATTGATGCACACGATATGACAGCTTGTAAATACCTGAAACTTATGTCATAAAAACGGCAATAACTAAGCAAAACGGGACATTTTTAAGAAATTTTTAAGAAAGAAGAAATCCTTCCTGTTGCTATTAATTATTTTCTTAAGGCAGGCGCAAAAATTGGATCTCGGTTGTTGAGTAATTATTCGTAATCTGACTCCGTAGAACTAAAAATGCCTTTAGATTCTGACAGATATTTAGATTTAAAAGAAAATTTGCTAAATTCGTTTGAAATCAAAGCTTTTGACATCAAAGGATAACGATTTTAGTGTTTGGTGTGTTGGCTTATTTATAATATATATTTTGCACTCCAAGTTTACCCCTAGTGCATCTAACAAATTAAATTCTAAGTTTTCTGATCAACACTTGATTATGGGTACTACTACGTCCAGGAGATAGATGAGAAGAATTTGTTACGGCATCCATTTATGAAGGAAGTCAAGATTGGAATAATTGTGACGAAACGGAAATTTCTAGTGAATTTTTTGACGAAGCAAATTAGTGAATTTTCTGGTATAGCAAGCCAAAGCTGTAAAAGGAAACGAAGACAAACTAGCAGCAGTCGATGGTGTGAAGATAAATATTCAAACTCATACGATATAGATATGTGGCTGCGCAAGCGATTCACGATACAAGTCGAAGTCTACATGTGATGGAAGCACTATATTCAAAAACGAGAAATCAATTATGAGAAAACAATTTGATCCTTTTACGACAAAACAAACGAATAATAGAGGTTAATATCCTCCTGGCAGTTACAATGAATACACTCAATTTGGTATCTTTAAAGCCAAAAGTTTACAATTTGTTGTCATATTTTATTGGTTCATGTTAAAGAGAGATTTCGGCTTCACCTAAATTTAAAATTGAATAAAAGAATTGCGGCTTTAACATTGTGACCAATATTGTATGGCATTAAGATCCTACCTTTTACATGTTAAATAAAATATTAGATTGTTAATTTTCTTCAACTTTCAATGTATTTACATAAATTACTATAAATAACGGTTTAATAATCAAATGTTCATAGCATAGTCAATGATGGCACTTCAAACAGTATATAAATCGGTTGTTTCTTATTTAGTGGAAGTAGCTGTATGGTGCGGCGAAAGCAGCATGAGCTGGAACTGGATAGGCATGATGAGCAGCATGTGCAGCATGCGCAACATTAACTGCGGCGGCATGAACTGCAGCAGCATGGGCAGCTTGCTCGGCAGCAGCTTGGGCAGCGGCAACATGATCGTATGCAGCATGAGCGTAAACAGCTGGATGAGCATAAACAGCGTGAGCGGTATGTGCACCAGCAACATGAGCAGCGTGTGCAGCGATTTCAGCAGCATGTGCGTCAGCTACATGAGCAGCATGAGCTTGAGCTTCCAAAACTCCTGGAAGTGGTTCACGACGAACAACAGCATTAAATCCGTTTAATTCATCAGCGGTATAGTCTACAACACGTTGATAACCATCAGAATCGACAAGCGAATATTGTCCCAGGACATTGTCTCCTCGACGTGTTTCACTTTGGCTTTTAACATCTCCGGTTATTGGATCATTTACTTCATAGTTGAAGTCATAGCTGGCTGGTGCCTCATACACATGAGCACCACCGTAGGCTGATGGGTGATATAAAGCCCCAGCACTTGCAGCAGCAATAAGTGCGAACAAAGCAACCAACTGCAAATAAAAATGTTGGAATAATATATTTTATATTCCACTAGAGGCCCAAATTATCAATTTATATTTACCTTGAATGCCATTTTATTGATTAATTTAAAATAATTTAAATTTATAATTAGATGATTGAATTAAATCGCAAGACTGATACAAATTTTGAGAAATAAGTTGCCTATATACCCTAATCGAAACCCAAAAAATTATTAACAACCAAAGTAAATTACACAAACAATTAAAACTGTATGTACCTTTCAATTTATCTTAATCTTTCATGCGCCGTTGTACTACTACCGAGTGGTAACAAAAACGGCGAAAAGTTGTAGATTTTAATGATTGATTATAAGTTTGTATGTCCGTCACTTTTAAAATTATTTAAATTTAAATTGTCCAAAAGGCACGAAAAATTATGTCGCGTATTGGTCTTTTTATAACACCGTAGAAGGAATTACCATAAATTCGATTCAAATAACATGTAAACTGTGTGCAACAAAAAAAAAACACGCGACTTCCGGATCACAAAACTCAAGCCAACAATTAATGTTGAATATAGGCTGTAAGATTTAATTAAAACATCAAATTTAATTATGAACCTGTGGCGCGTTTTGACATTGTAATTAAATTAACCATGTCGCTCCTAAATTAACCTATCCACTCAATCCCATACTCCTACGATACCAGTCTAATATGTCATTGACAGTGAAACGTTTAATCTATTTATTTCATTGTAAATTTATAGTTATGTGTATCACTGACTAGACAAATTAATCATAATAATTAATTAATCTTGAGTGTAATCAAGATACTTTCCATTTCAATTTATTCAAGGTTTGTGTATGCGGTAACACCGTTAATTATATAAGACAATATTGTTAAGAGCAGTAAACTTAGAATTCCACCTAAGTTCAATGTCAAACATTGTACGCCGGATAAGTTTTAAATTGCGAGCACGATTAAATGCGGTCACTTGTGGGTGGTCTACGTTAAATTTAGTAGGAGCTAGATCTGGTATATAAACTAAGCGAATCGATTTATGTTCATTTAGTCATTTTTATTTGGTGTAGAGATTACCAAAAATTTTCGATTTTGAACTTTGGCATAATTGAACGTCTTTGTTGTTAGTGGCTTCATGTTCTTTCCTTTGCTAAGATACACCAAAAGTTCTCCGCAAATTCACCTGAATTGTGATGATTTTAAATTCTCGCATATAAATGTTACCACAATGTAACCATTACAGTGCCGGCTCTAGAACACTTTGCGCCCTATGCAATTTCATCTTAGGCGCCCTTTTTTTAAATTAAATGCCAAATAAAAATGACTTAAATTACCAGAGAGACTTTTAAGCATTAATTAGCAAAAATAAACAAATAAAAAAACAAAGCGAGTAAATATTGTTGAACAATTCAATGATTTATTTAATAATAAATAATATATTCGTATATTCAAGTACAAAAATGTAGCTTTTCTTGCCTTTAAAGTAGAAAATTCATCAATCATTTGAATTAAATCGATTTTGTCATCAATTTCTTTTTCAATTGCTATACATACTCGATAATCCAACCAACCTTTCCTGAGATATACTTGATCTCAAGTACTTTTTTGATTATTTTCAGTTTTGAAAATTTCATTTACCGGTAAACGGTAATAATTAAAAAGAAAAAACGGTTAATCGGTAAAACCGGTAAACAAATTTAATTTTTGTATTTTTATTAAAAACAAATTAATAATAATTATGCTTGTTTGAATCATATGAAATTTCGATTAAAACGAAAAAATCTGTTATTAAATAAAAAATAATTTAATTCATTAATTGTAAAGTATTGCATAATCCATAATAGAATTAAAAGTAAAAAAGAAATTTTATTGAAACCGTTCCTTTCAATCTTTCATCTTAAATTATTTATTAAAATAGCCCCGTAAAAAGCAGATATTATTTAATGTTGTGTCGTTGAGACTTCATCGAATTTTTGTGACGATTTGGCCGGCAGCTGAAAAAACTCTTTCAGATTCGATACTTTGTTGTCGTTCTTTTGATGGCTAGTAAATATTTGAACGATAGTTCCAAATATTTGCCTCTTGCTTTGTCCATCTCAAATAAAATTATTTTTCTTTTTACGATTTTTTCTAAAGTTGTAATAAGTATTAGTGCAACAGCTGTTTTCACTGCTGCATCTGAATATCTCAAATCGTTGTTTTGTTTGATTGCCAGGTGTAATGGTTCTTCCATTGAAGAAGGCTTTTATTCTTGTATAGCGACTTCATCATCTGACAGATCATTTTGATCCAAATCCGTTGGCCACTAATTTATTTAAAAAAATCCACTAAGATCTTTCTCATTCAATTTTTTGTACTCTATGGAATGATGTAAATATTGATTCAGAATGTATTTCTTTGCTTAGTAGCGCATTTTGAGATAACAATTCGTCGAGAATGATTTTAAGAGCAGCATCAGCATTCAACAATGTAAAGTCGGAAGAACCTAGTGATTCAACTGTTAGCCTAATAGGTTGCAAAGCCTTAATTATTTCATTAGTTGTGCTCAATTCCGCTTTTGAAAAATTCCAATAATATTTTATATCTATTAGACTTTTTCTAATGCAAGATCTGAGTTGATAAAAACACTCCAACATATGTAATAAACTGTTCCATCTGGTTTTTGTGTCTAATATTAGTTCTAATTCACTGTTTCTTCCAAATTCTTGTACAATATTTCTTTGTAAAATTTCATATTTTGTGGAAAATAGTCGAAATATTTCGACAACTTTCCTAATTATTGCAATAACAACATTTAAATTTTTGTCATTGTTAATCAACGTTTCACCTTCAAACTGTATACGCAAATCTGCATCAGCATCAGCATTGTCAAAATTTTCATTATTCGATTAATCGTCAGACGAAGTGGATTACTCCAATTCAGGATATTTTACATTCTGTTTATATAAAATTAGAATTACTACCAGCTGGATTCCATGTGCGAAACACAATTGAACGGTGCCCGTTGTAATTCCAACAATATTATTAAAGTTAATCCCAACATTTTTTTAATTTACTTCCCAATAACTCAATACATTTATTTGCAGGCATTGAGACATGAATTCTAGAAACTCCTAAATTCCAGTAATTTTTTTCAACATGACTATTAATGTTCATGTATCTTCTATTTCTAATGGACGTCCATTCATCGAATGTGAGACTAAATTTTCCACCATTGTTCAACAGATTGAATATTCTACTAATATTCTCAACAATAGATGGCACAACCAAATTTAGTTAAATAATTATTAAATAAATATTAAAATTAATTTAAATTAAATAATTATTTAATCAGTTGAATTTAGCGTAAAAAATTTACCGAATTACCGGTAAATTATAAAAATATTTACCGGTGTTTCGATAGAAAATTTTTAGTCGGTAAAACCGGTTAACTGATTAATCGTTTATCGGTTTTGCATGCCCTATTCACCACTTGCTTTGGAGACTGGAAGACTTAAACGTATCCGTAAAGCAATGGTTACGCTAACAAATATATTCTCTAGTGCAGTGCTTCTCAAACTATGGGCCGCGGCACTCTAGGAAGCCGTGCAGCTGTTGCCAGGGAGCCTTAAACCTTGCCTTAATATCTCTAATAAACTGCACAATTTCCTCGCACACAAATTTCTGAGTCTGCCTATTATCAATGGCCGCTACGGTTTTCTATGCTGTTAATTCTTTTTGTAAGATATGTGATGTGTATATCAATTCCACAGTCACGGGGTTTTGATAGGTAAGTTCTTATTCTGTAATGAACATGAACAGAAATTTCAGATCGCAAACCTTGATCTGCGGGACATAAAAATCACGATTAAAATTAAGTCCTTTTAATAAGTAACAACATTTTTAAATCAAAGGTCGATATCCGAAGTAAATTCTCAGAAATTTAGGAGCTAAATTTAAAGTAAAACTATAGGAACAGGAACTATAGGAATTTCGCGAATTGGATATTGAAAATGTATACGTATTTAGTATATAATTTTAAAAATTTACTCGTACTTTACTTTAATTTGAAATTTCAAATGGCAACTTATCAAATTTGGCTTCAACAATTTCAGTTTGGTCAAATTTTATATCAGGTTAGTGTTGAGAACTCCAAATCAAAAATTCCAGGATTCTAATGTCGAGCTTTACTCCGGCTTTACACATAAAAATGTCATATTCGTCATTGGTGTCATTCTAATTTTCAAACCTACCAAATCTAATGAGAATTCAATTAATTCGATTAATTTATCATGAAAGTTGGCAAAAAGTAGGCACCAGGTATGTGTAATAAAACCCTTTACTATTCAATGTAACATAGTTGGCTAGAATTTGTTTAAGTAAACAATTACGAGGGATTCTTTTTAGTTAGTCTGGCAACACTTTTTAACAATAAAACTAACTTCCGTGGAATCGAAAGTGCCTTTTCGGATGTAGGGCCGTTTACCACAAAATATAAATTTTTCCCTTAGAACAATTTGTAATCATAACTATTGATAAGCTTTGTTTAAGACTCACAACGACCATATAAAATTTAAATTAAACGTTTATTTTTATTTCTAGCGTATGAAGACCTCAATAAATAACGGGGTCAGTAAGTTTTCTAAAAATTAGGAACCAAGGTTTGTGCGTCAAATTGCTAATACATATTAACAATGAAAAAATTGAGCTTACAATTTTGGCAAACTATGTCCTCACTTAGAATTTATAAGGGAAGTAGGAATACTCTTAAATTTGTTTCTAGAAAAGTCAATTTTTCGGTAAATTACGCCAGGAACCTAATTATCGGCCTCCCCACCCCACCCCTCCCCACAATCCAAAAGTTTGGTTATTTTCTATTCCGTAGGTATTTGGGACCAAATAAACTGATCTACTCTCATCTACTGGGCTATCATTTTATATGTATAGGTACTTTTATACTAGGTAATTAAAATCGAACCAAATTCGGGTCGGGTTGCGGTCAAATTAGAAAAACTTGCAAAAATGAATTTTGACAAATTTAGAATAGTCGTAAGCTCAAAAATGTTTAGCTTTAACTTTAGTTTAGTCATTTCGAAAACTGTTCTGCTCCACTCATATGTCCAGCTGAAATATTTAGTTCAAGAGTTTCCACATCTAATTTTTAATAGTTCCTTATGTAAAATCCTTTCATGTTTTTTAAAACCAAGCTTAACACTTTTCTGGAATTCTACAATTTTTGCGAATAGGAATTTTTTTACCTGTAAAACGGATGAAGCTGAAAGAATATTTTGGGTTGGTAGAACATTTTTTTATTTTTTTAAATTGGCGGGACACGGATATGCGACATCTAAGATCCTTGAACAAGAATGCCCAAAATGCTTAACCGTAAGTTCATTATTATTGAATCAAATTTTTGGGAGCCCTGGATTTTATTTTATCGATTTCGGGGGCCGCAGTATTAAAAAGTTTGAGAAGCACTGCTCTAGTGCATTCGAGTAAATGTATTGTAATATAAACAATTAATCTCAGTATTAGGATTGGTACAATTTTTTATTGTGTCCTTTAAAATCTTTAATTCGTTAAATAGTTCTACCGCAAAAATGTCTTTGGCATTGTCATCGGTTAACATATTGTTTAACACGTCACAATGTGCTTTAAGTTCCTCATCATTTGATTTACAAACTCTTTCAACATCGGTTAAAAACTGAAATTATTGATATGAGCATTTATGACCTCAAATCTTTCTTCTAACGAATTAATTACAGTATCCAGTATAGGAAATAAAACCGAAATTTTAAATTTATATTGTGAATCAGTGGAAGTTTCGTCGTAGCATTCGTATAGTTAAAAAGCCTTTTTCTACGTTTTCGCAGAGCATTATCTTTAAATTGAAGGTTAATTTCTAAATCAGTTGCTAATTCTTTTGCTGTTTTTTGAACACGATTGAAACATGCATCCGTTCGCATTTGATTGCCTCATTTATATTTCGGTTAGGATTTTGAAAAATTATTAGTATTATAACCTCCAATTTCGACGTTTCGAGAGGTGAGCATTTTGTATTTTTTGATGTGTTTAGTGCTCTCGCACGACGAGTATTGAAACTATTACTATTATCATGTTTCGAAATATAGTTTGAAAACGAGTTGGAGTTCATAGAAACAGAGTTAAGTTAGGTTTTCGTTGAGTTATTGTAAACTCGATGAAACAGTGTAATCGAGTTGAGTTGAAATTCAAAATTTCTAATGAAAAATATTTTTTAGTAGAAGAATTTGTTTAGAAAGCGTGATTAGAATTGTCAGCGCCCCTAATTAGTCGGCGCCCCTATGCGAGGCATAATCTGCTTAGTGGATAAAGCCGGCCCTGAACCATTAATAGGAAGATTTATGGCAATCTGCAATTTTGTCAGCTTTTGTTTCATCAGGTATATCTATGTAGTAGTATATGCCGAGAAGCGTTCTTGATATACATATTATCTTGGTCTAATTTATTTTTATATTTGTCACGAGATTTTAGCTTGGAAACGCACCAAAATTTACAGAAAACCTATTCGAGATGATTTTTTGGGCTAACTTTACATACATGTCATTGTGGTACTATTTATTGCCTATGTGCTTAGGTGTCTGTAACCGGGTCAATTTCTGTCGTTCAAGTTAAGGAGATTTTTATAAATGTCAGGCTTGCATTACTTCATTGATACATTTGGCTTCGGTTATACATTCTAAAAAATTGATTTAATTTAAATTAAACATTTTATTAATTTTAATATAACCATTGTAGCAAATGTGGTAAAAAAAGGATGGACATTGGTTTGAAATTTTCTTATGTTGATTATAGGTTTTGCACTCCTAATTCAACCTTTTACAAAACACAATCATCCTTTTCCAAATCAAATTTACATTTTTCAAAACCCGTAGGCGATATAAAACCAAAGGAATTTATTTAATTTATTCACTGTATTTAAATTCTAGATACAAAATAACAAGTTAATATAATAAAATAAATAAACCTTTACTATAATAGGGGTACAGAATTCACCGTAAAATTCGCCTAAAATTATTATAAACTTTACCTTAGATGTCATCCTAAAATTGTCTGTAGAATTCATCCCAAATTGATCTAAATTCAATATAAAATTCGTTCCAAAATTTACCATATAATGTCTTCCTAACTAAAAATTCACCTTAAAACGCATTCTAAACTTCACCGTTCAACACAACCTTAAAGTTCTCCAATTCCTAAAATTCACCCCAAAATCAAAACAAATTCTCCATGGAATTCATCATAAATTTACCCCAAAGAACCCCGCAATAATCTTATGGAAATTGCGTTTCGGTCAAATTTTCTGAATTTTTGATACGTTGTATATTTTATCATCCTGAACAAAAGTCTCCATGGGCACAAAGCTCCAAATTCACTATTTTGGCAGATACGGAGCTCCAAAGCTGCACAGATCCGATACAAAACTATTCATTTTTAATACTATTTATAGATGTCAAAAGCATATTTTAATTATTTAAATATATAAGTTTATGTTTTTGAGGTCGCTGAATTCAAATCTGACATCAGATTTGAATTCAGCGACCTCAAAAACATAAACTTATATATTTAAATAATTAAAATATGCTTTTGACATCTATAAATAGTATTAAAAATGAATAGTTTTGTATCGGATCTGTGGAGCTTTGGAGCTCCGTATCTACCAAAATATTGAATTTGGAGCTTTGTGCCCATGGAGACTTTTGTTCAGGATGATAAAATATACAACATATCAAAAATTCAGAAAATTTGACCGAAACCCAATTTCCATAAGATTATTGCGGGGTCCTTTACTTTAAAACTCTTCCAAAAATTACGATAAAATTCTAAAATTCACTCTTAAATTCAACCTATAAGTAACTCTAAAATTAACCCTACAATTTTACTTTACTACCCTACAAATTCACTCTAAAATTCACTGGAACACCCTTTCTAAACCTAACCCTGAACTTCACTCTAAAATTCACCCTAAACGCCAGGAATTTAGAAAGCGAAAACTCTTAGAAGCTTTAATAAGAATTTTATCAAATTTAAGAATTCTGGCGTTTGGAAATTTTAATAGTGAAAAAATTAATTTAGGATTTTACAAATTTTATAAAATCGCTAAATTCAAATTCATCAGTTATTTGGAATTTGAAATTATTGATTTTAGAAATTAACGAATTTTGTAACGTAGTTTGGAAAGAAAAGAAATTGGAAAATTTATAAAAATTTAGAAGTTTTGTATTGTGGTGATATTAGGATTTAATAAAATTATTGCGAATTTGGGAAGGTAAAAATGGAAAATTTGAATTTAAAGATATAAATCTTTAAAGTTAGTCTTAGTATAAACTTAGAAATTCGTCAAATTTAAGAATCCTGATATTTAGAGAGTTTTTACAACATTTTTGAAATTTAGAATTTGTATTAGGAATTAGTTAATTTAGTCATTTAATACAATTTCAGATTGTGGAAATTTAGAAATTTAAATACTTTAGAAGTACAAGACTATAGAGTATTAAATAGAATTATTGATTTTAGCAACATGTACAGACATAGCTAAATGGTTCTTTGGTATTAAAGAAACAAATTAGAAACCAACAGCTACTCATTTCATAAGAAACTGCGATAGACTCCCCCAATCAGTCGCGGATTAAGGAAAAATGGGTGACGGCAAGTTTTGTTCTTCCACCGCCTACCGGTATAAACAATTTTTCCTGGTTCATCAATGAATTGAGAAAAATACATTTTACACCGCAGACCAATATCAAAAATTTGGAATAATTTGAAAATTTTCAATAATTTCGAAATAACTCAAAAATATTGACCACAAATAATCTCAAAAATTCTAAATACGAATAATCAGGAGTCAAAAGACTTCAATCCGATGTTTCTAATTTCAATGTGATATTTTCATAAATGATGAATTTGAATTTTGCAGTTTGAATTTGATTTGCAAATTGATGAACCTGATTTGTAAAAGGTTGAATTTGGAGTTCAAAACCTATATATCAAAAAATGTTGAATAACCAACAATTAAATAAAAAAAACAAGCAAAAATGTCGATCACAGTTATCAATAATCATTTAATGATATGTTTAAAGATAAATACGAGTTAATCTTAATTTATTATCTTGTGATAATCTTTCATCAAAATGTGGGTTTAATTTTTAACAAAATTGTGCACAGCTATCAAATATAAGGTTAAACTTTATACCAGATCATTCGCTCAGTAAACAGTTATTCTTTTACACGGTTTTCGAAGTATATATGGAATACAGTGTTACAGTGCTTACAATTTATTTGAAAATTGTGCCTTGTGAAATACCATTTTGAAAAAACTGTGAATATGGTTTACGAATGTCGTATATGTCAATCAAATATGTCGAAATTGTAAACGGTATTTTACAAATCAATCAAATTTTCGGGTTCACTATTTCAAATTTCATAAAACAGAGGAGTTTAATTTGCGGAAGTAAAAATGGGCAAGAAACTGACATTACAGAAAACACCAATAAATTTATTGATAATTAATGGCAAAGTAGTTAGTTTATTATACACTAATCTATATCTATATACCAATATTATAAAGAGAGAGTGTAAGTTTATTTGTTCGAAGTAATCTCAGAAACTACTAAATGAATTTGGATG
This sequence comes from Tipula helvola, assembly GCA_963556165.1. Taxonomy (NCBI): domain Eukaryota; kingdom Metazoa; phylum Arthropoda; class Insecta; order Diptera; family Tipulidae; genus Tipula; species Tipula helvola. The sequence goes on from OY744482.1 coordinate 106,980,138, forward strand.
ATGCTCTCACCAATCGAAATTATATCCCTCCTGATGGTGTTAGGCTAATTTTTAAAATGATTGGACTCCGAGATCATGGATCTCCCAAACAAATTGACAAAAATTTCATTATATACATAAAAAAATTATAAGTTTTATGTATAGGAGTATCGAGTTCGAAACTTGGACAAGAAATACTTGTTTAATTATTTTTAATTGTTAGGTTTTTTTATTGAGGCTACTACCCAAGCTGCTCCAAAATAAAGCCGGAAGAATCAAGGTCAGAGCGTTCTGAAAGAATTGCCATTCAAAATATTCGAACATCACAAATTCGTGTTAGATAATCGAGTTCCGAACGGTCTGAAAGCCTTTCAAGCGATAATGCTCACACGAAAGAAATTAGGTCTAGATCTTTGCAACGGAATCCAGAAATCATAAATGAAGTCGGATCGGCATTCCATTATAACCTAAACGTCGAGAATTCTCAACACACTGCAGTCCAAATAGGAAAAATGAACAAACTGTGTAACAAATGCAATGCAAAAAATGGGCTAGTTTTGCCTGAGGTTATTGAGCCACCACACTCAACTAAAGATTTGTTATAGTAAATAATAATACACTGTGAACACATTTCTAAAATAATATCAAAAAATATAATACCCTATTCCAAATGGCATCCTTCTGCGCGAATGAGATTAGGGAAGAATATTTCATGCCTACGTTCAAGGTGCAAGCCACCTTCAAGCTTGCCCCCTCCTATATAGGCAACAGTCCTGAATATTTACAAATATATTTTCTTTCGCATCAAGACCAATTATCTGCACGGTCAAATATAGTGCCTAATCTAAAAGTGGAATTGATCGCACAACTACAAAAAACATTACATGAACATAATCGTTACGTTCAAAGTTTCAAGTATAACCTTGAAAGAAATCCAGGAGCAGATGAACGAAATCGCTTTGCTTTTAGTTGACGAAGATACAGGACCAAGGGATATTTGTTGCACTACCGTTACGGACAACACGGTTAATGTTTGCTAGAGGAGAAGATGGATACAGCCTGAATATGCCACATACAAATTCGCCACATAATAAAACAATTACCTGTACGCAGTTTTATGCGTTTAGGCTAATGGTGAAAAACGTTGGCTTTAATGCGCTCCGTTATTACAATAACATTAAAAGCTGAAAATCATGTTCATTTGAGAGATGCGGTGAATGAAGATCAAAATATTGACATCAATAAGATTCTTTCATTCTTTTATAAAACACACAGAAATGAAGGTTCCCCTTGAGTTTTTTGATTTAGTGAATATAATTCGCTAGATCACAACATTTTTAATTCGCTATAATTCGCTAGGTCAGTAGTTCTTGTCTCATACTTAATGTATGAAGTGAGAATTGTATTTTTGTATTTTGGTCGTAGCTACATGAGGAATAGATCGAACTTTTGTACGTGCGAATTTTTTAGTACGAAATCAAACTACCACATAGAGATCAAGGAAAGTTCTCATTTTTCGTTCAGTCAATATCAATGTAGAGAATATTCATTCGGTTCAGGCAATAAAATATCTATGTAAATATGGGAGCCGTTTAAATGGCAAACGACATTTGGCAAAGTTACGTTTCATCAAACTATCTTTAGCAAATTTGCATATTTGGCAAATATTATTTGACAAAACAAATTGAATGGCAAATGTATGTTTGATCAAAAAATCTATTATAAATTTGACAGGTACGATGTAATTTCAATTTTTAAATGATTTTGGATACAATTTTGGAATATTACTAGCCTATAACCTAGCAGTTTCTTAATCTATTGTGATTAAATTTAACAGGTTCGGTGGAAATAGGATTGTTAAATGATTTTTGGGTGCTTTTTGGAATATCGCAAATTAGTCCGTAACTTGACCATTTGTTTCGGGATTATGATACATTTTAATACGTACAGTGGAAATGGGATTGTTAAATGATTTTTAGATGAAGTTTTTGATTATGCCCAATTAGCTTGTAACTTGGCTATTTCTTTACCGATTATGATAAAATTCGACAGGTATGATGGAAATGGGGTGTTCAAATGATTTTTGGATAAACTTTCGGAATATGGCCAATTAGCCTGTAGCTTGGCTATTTCTGAACTGATTGTGGTGAAATTTGGCAGGTAAGACGCGCGCTGGAATTAATAAAAATATTTTTGCTTGAAAACGGAGATTTAGAATTATCTGGAAAATAGAAATTTATTAGTAAAATTAGAATGGAAATCTTCATTTTCCAGAATTTAAATTTTCATTTTGAAGCAAAAATATTTTTATTAATTCAGGCGCGACACGCGGAAATTTTGTTCAAATTTTAGAGTAATCACTTTTTGGCAAATTATTCTTCAGGAATTATGAGGCATTTTGATCGCGCGATCAAAATGCCTCATAATTCCTGAAGAATAATTTGCAAAAAAGAAATTTGTCAAACAAATATTTGACATAGGTGATTTTGCCATTCATACTTCTTTGCCAAAGAAATGTTTGCCAAACGTGTTTTTTGCTAAAAGTAATTTGATCAAACTTTCATTTGCCAAACGTTTTTTTGCTAAAAGACGTATACCCGTAAATATATAAATAAAGGATCGGTCCAAGCCACTATTTCAGTAGAAAATAATCACAGTGAGATCGAAAATTATTTGAACGGCCGACATACCATATACCTTATAATTACATCAGAGGCTGTTTGGAGACGTCTAGAATTTCACATCCACCAAAGATATTCAACGGTTGTACATTTGGCAATCCATTTAGAAAACGGACAGAGAGTCTATTTTGCGGCACTCAATCTCCGACAAAGATTCGAAAATCCACCCTCAACACTTATGGCATTTTTCGAATTATGCAAAAATAATCACTTCGCGAAAGCCTTATTATATAACGATGTGCCACAATATTACACCTGGGCTAATAACAATTTCTCGCGAAGGAAACTTGGACAACACGTCGAAGGAGGGTGTCCCGGCATTAAAATAGACTCTGCGCTTGTCAGAATGTACAGTATCCATCCTAACCAATTCAAATGTTTTCACCTAAGGATGCTGTTGCAATATGTCAACTTCTTTTGAAAGCTTACAAATCGTCAATGGACAAGATTCTAGTTATCAAGCAGCTTATGACGAACAATATAACCATACGTTAGTAGTTTTCAAATAACCTGTAAAATTAAGAGAATTATTCGTGATCATTTTGTTATTTGGCCAACCGTCTGATCCTCTTCAATTATGGCAAGCTTTTCGAGAAGACCTTTGTGAAGACATTCGTCATAGAGAGTGGCAACAAAGTAATGATATCACTTTACTTTGTTCAGACAGTGTTTTAAATGAGGGCCTCAAAAAAATTTAAAATTTATTATTTGGGCTAAGTGGGAGAAATCTGGTAGATTTTGGTCTTCCCTCGCCGAATCGGGGGGGTCAATCAAATGATCTTTTATAAGCGGCACTGAACCGACCAGCGACATGCCTATGATAAAATAATAAATAGCGTGAGAAATAACAAAGGCAAAATATTATATTGTGAAAACGTTCTTGATCAACTTATTTTTGGCTAAAGTCAGATCAACAGGTAAAATCGCTTTCGTAGTTGCTTAATCTGGAATAGTAGCTACACTGCTCAGGGGCGGAAAAACGGCCCACTATACTTTTAAATTGCCTCTAAATGATTCTTTATAACTAAAAACAGTATGCGCAATTCGCAAAAATGGACCACTAGGAAAAGCCTCCCAGAAGTTGCTCTAATTATGTGGAATGTGTGTACAATGAGCCATCGATCGAACATTAAGGCTGTAAACAGAACTTTATAGGACATTAGGAATTCAGAAAAAGCAATGGGGTGGTGGTGTCACTTTGTTCTTCGCTGGAGACTTTCGCCAAACATTGCTTGTAATCCCCAAAAAAAGACGCGAGCCGACATTATTAAAGCATGTTTAAAATCCTCACGCCTGTAGAAACGGAAGAAAACTTCTTTGCTAAATGAATTAAAAAATTATCATGACTGTGCTCGTGGGCTACTGCCATGTATCGCTTATGACCTTTTTGTAGGTATAATACCATTTGATTTGATAAAATAAATATTTTCATAAGCAAAAAATAGTTTCAGTTGATTATATTAACTGGTTTATATCAGCATTGCGAAAACGATTTAAATTCTCTTTTTTCCAAAAATCGATTTAAAACGAAATAAATGTCAAGGTAAAGCTTTCGAAGTTTGGAATATATCATGATGGGTTTAGTAGATGATTTTGAAGACAGCATGTGGAAGTCGTTTTCTTCTATGGTCGAAATGTGTCGTGCGCCAGAAGATTCATTAATCCAAACCACATTTCTAGCTTTTCATATCGATAACTATTTTGCGAACTGAAAAGAGAGTTGTTCACTACTAAAAATTCTACAAAAGTCACTTACATGTATACACGTGCTAGAAGCCATCAAGAATTTCAAACCACTATTGTTTGATATCGCTTTAAATGCACTATGCTAGCTGACAACGTAATACGATTTTCTGAAAATATAATTAATGTGGAAATACCCGAAGAGTATGTTTTTGTATCAAACCGAATTTATATTCACAATACAATTTACAAGGAAAATGATAATTCAACAAAATGAAGAAGGTGAAATCGAGATATTGACTATTCAAGCGGATTTTATAGATTCGTTGTATAAAAAAGCAATCATTTATGGTCGTGTAACCAATTATTGGTATAATAAATACACGTCAGTGTACGAAAGCAATATTTTTGAATTGTGCAATGTCTTTGTCAGTTTAGAAAAACTATTATTAAAAAAGCCAGCAAATTCGTAGAAGAAGAATAGAAAGTATTTCTTTTCGCCTTATAACACAATTGGTTAGCTATCTTGACGTAAGATTTGAATGCTTTAATTGTAATTTGTATTAGCATTTTATCAATAATTCAATTTTCTTATTTATTTATTTTGCTTAGTTCGTTAGAATAATGCCTAAATTTATCTTTGAAATTTGTAGTGGAGATGGAACCAACAAAAAAAACGTTTTTTTGTATATGTGTACAATAATTATTGGATTCTATTGTTTCAGGTTAATTTTTATTCTTCCCAGCGAGTTCGATTGGATTACAAGGTACAAATTTAGTTCTCGAACAAACCGATTCCGAAGTATCAGAGGACGATATTATAGAATATTATGCGGGCCAAATAGATGTGAAATGCATGCTACTTAAGCTTATCGAAACATGGATGCCACCGCCCTTGCTATTAGCAAATATTTTAAATAGCTATAACAGCAGCATACCAAATCTCAAGTGGATAATAATTGTTCCGAAGAGTTTTTTGACGACGAATCGCCTTTAGTTATTTTAACATCTGAAAATAAAAATATAATGAGCACATTATTTAGCAGTTATCACCCTGTAGTTCTAAAATGTCGGTAGCAACTACTTCGAGCGTGGGTAGTACAACAATAGCTTCATCATCCTTCTTAACAAATCACACTGAAATCACCAAACTTTTCAAAAGTTTTGTTGTTCCATGGAGCAAAATGCCGAAAGATATTTCAGAAGCTCTAGAAGAGAAAAAACACTTGGCATACAAAATTGGCAGCCAGATGTGGTTGGACCAAAAAAAATATTTATTAAAATTATTTGCAGTAAATAAAGATATGTTAGGCCAAGAAGAAACTGTTGTCACATAATATGCAAAGGCAGTTTCTTAATGGATTCGGGAAATATTCATCAGTAGTTGTGATACAAGCAAATTGGCCATTTATTTTTAACGACTAATGTGTTTTTAATCATTTTATGGAGTTAACTAAAATTAACTTTGATGATGAAAAATTTAAAACTCAAAATTGAATCCTACCAAACAAATACTAGAGGTTGTTAACGAGCAAAAATTAATTAAATCCCTAGCAGCTTACTTTAAATAAAATGTGGATGACTTAGTCCACTATTTTAAGGTAATAATACTAATTTAAATGTATTGTATGTGTGTATTAAATTAATTAAATTTAACTAATTTTATAGATGGGCACCAAAATGGAGGATATTATTCAGTCCATTTTCAACCGCTAGTCCTTAAGAATTGCAATAACAGGTGAGTTAAGTTTATTTTAGTGGGCAACATAATATAAAACATGTATGTACAATGTACATACTCATATTTTTACATCCCAGATGAAACTTTAGAGTTTTGCCTGTGGTCGATATTCGACCAAACTTATTCTAAGAATAAAACAAACCCATCCAAAATCATTTTTACTAAAATATTTTTATTACATTTTTTATTAAACTGTACACAATATGATACATTACATCATTATATAAATTACATAAACTGGAATGCGATGATCGATCGATTTTTTTAAGTTAGTACGCCTAAAGTAAAAACATTTATTCCGTCCCACCACTCTATTGTGAACCATTTTGAAAATCCTCTCATGCAATGAAATTTTATAATATTTTATATTTCATTTGAAATGTTATTGGTCAACGATTTCATTAAAAACAGTATTTTTAGTAAAAATACTCTTTCATTATTATACAAATGAACTCGACTGGCTGCTACATACAACTGACCATGTGTAAATACTGGTTGTCGTAATAATATTCCGACCTTTTGAAATGTTTGCCCCTGCGATTTGTTAATGGTCATAGCAAAGGCAGGAATGACCGTAAATTGAGTGTGTTCAAAATCAAATGGCAAAAGTGTACCGGAGTACGTCAAACGAATGCGAGAAATTAAAATTCTCTTTCCACGTGTAACTCCAGTCAAAACCTCGCAGTCCAATGAATTTCTATGCATTTGTTTGATTCTCATTCTTGTGCCATTTACCAATCCTTTTGTTGTATTCACAATTCGTATTAGTATTTCTATACAATTGATTTTTAATTGCAATTTGTAAGGTGGCAAGCCACTCACATTCAATGAATTTAAAAATTCAACGGATAAATCATTGACCCGAGTAGTATCATCACAAATAACTCTATCATAGCTATAATAGGCTTTATCTTGACCTGATATTTGATTCAAAATATCCGAATTAATTAACAAACAATCTTCATTTCTCGGAGCTAATATGACGGAATTTAAAATATTGTTATTTTCAATATTTGATGAAATATCACCAAAAACATCTCGAATAATGTTGCTGCTAAATCATTAAAATTTGGCAATGCTCCATTTCCAAGTAGTTTAAGAAATTCAATAAATTCCACTTCATGCGACAGAGCTCGTATGTTCTGCTATAGAGTAAACCGTCGAAATTGTGGGAACAAGTGCCAAGAAACGATACAATTCTCAATTAATTCAGTACGTGAACCGTGAGGAATGACAGGCAAAATTTGCCGAAAATTTCCGCACAATAAAATAGTTTTACCACCAAAGGGTTTGTTTCTATTTTGAACATCGCATAATCGATCAATGGCCTTCAAGGCATTAAGTGGACACATAGATATTTCATCAATAATAATTAATGAAGCGGATTTTATGAAATTTGATTACTATCAAGTGATACACTCGAAACCGAATTCTCTAAAATTGGGAATTGGTAATTTAAATATATTATGTAATGTTCTGCCATTAGTAAGTAAAGTTGAAGCAATTCCACTAAATGCAGTAGAAATACAAATTAAATTTAGAGAATGTAATTTGTGTATAAGCGCTGTTTGAACAAAAGTTTTTCCACAACCGGCATGAAATGTTAAAACAAATACATTCATACCAGTATCATGATGCATAACTTCACGCAAAACTGCGTCTATAACATTACGTTGTTCATTATTTACAACATCGTAAAACTCAGTAAAAAGAAAAGCAGCTTCATCTGTATTCAATTCATACATTGTTCTATAATCTTGCACACGTAGTGGTGTTGGAAGACCAACTTGTTGACATGATGTATTTTGAGACATAAATGTTTCTTCTAACTCAAGTAATGCAAAATTGTATGAATCATTTTCAGTTTGATTTCGGACAAAATCTTCACTCAAATCTTTTTTAAATTCTTCCCATAATGCTAATACATTCGCAGGAAAATTCAATGCACAAATGAATCCAAACAAGTCTCTTAGCTGCTTCGGTGTTTTAAATTGAACTGCTTCTAGTAAACAATGGCGCCACTAGTAAATGTCGGATATAAAACCCCTTCATAAGTCTTCAAATCATCAAAATTTTTAGAGCCATGCACATGAAGTAATAATACGCGCAAATGAAATAGTTTCACATTTTTCGGCGAAACAAAATACAATCGTGAAATTACTTTTTCACCTCCATGTTTACGCTCTTGCCATCTCTTCCGATTATCAATCCATACATAATGTAACGGTACTTCAGTGTACAATAAATTATTGGCACGATGATCAACTGAATTCAAATGGAAAAAAGCTAATAATTTGGTTTCCCTTACATTAGCTGCCGCTTCGTTTTCTTCTCCGTGTCTGTAGTACACATTTTGCCTTTTAGGTAAATGGCAATCAAGTCTAATTATTGAATGTGTTTGATAATGCATTGGAAATTCAAATATTCTCCAACATGCTTCTGTAGAACCAACAAAACGTCCACTCAAAAAATTCTGAATTTCATCTATTTCCAATTCTCCATTAATTTCATTATTAATAACCCCAACCTCTAAAACAGCACAATCATATCCCTTGCAAATATACTTGTAAATATATTTTACGCTTTTAACAGTTGTACATATTTCTACGTTGATATGACAATTGAATTTGGCCAGGAGATATGGATTATAAGGCACAACGTAGCGATTATCAACTGAATTCCTTCTGACTTCGACGCTTACACCGTTATCTCTTCTTCTGTAATTTATATATGTAAAGGGTCCACAAGGACATTACAATTGGCGACGAGAACAAATAGTGAAAAGAATAAAATTATTCAAAAAAGAAAGAAAGTAAAGAAAAACAAAATATAAAATGGATAACCTAAAATATTCATCCAGGATACACGAGTTTCATCCGGATGACGATGAATGGATTCTATATCAAGAGCGGATGGAAAATTATTTTGATGCCGCGGAAATAGAGGACGATAATAAAAAGAGGTTATTGTTGCTGAATGCTATAGGAGCAAAGCCTTATGTATAAATTGCTGCGTGATTTATGCATACCGGATAATCCAAATAAAAAAACATACATGGAGTTGTGTGAAATATTAAAAAAGTTTTACACGCAAACGGTATGTATTTACAAAGAGAGAAGAATTTGCTTCGATGTAAAGAAAGAGGATCATGAAACAGCGGTGGAATTTATGGCAAGACTAAAGAGGTTAGTCAGTAATTGTGAATTGGGAGATCGTTTAAAAGATTATTTAATCGATAAGTTTATTACATCACAAACGGGAAAAGTTTTCGATAGGTTATGTGAAGAGGACCATAAAACAATTACAATGGAGAAAGTGCTACAAATAGCGACGAAATATGAAAATGTTCAATCGGTGGCCGTATCAGGTATAAATGTGGTGCAATATAGCAAACAAAAATATGACGGCAAAAAGACGCCTCATGGTTCAACATCAAATAGCCACGTGTCAACGAAACATAACCTACAAAATGGAAAGCCAAATCAAAGTAAATGCAAACATTGCCATTACAAAAATCATGTGAGCAAGGACTGTAAATATGTAAAGGCGGCATGCCATAATTGTTTGAAAATTGGACATCTGGCATCAATTTGTAGATTTACAAAGAGAAAAATTAACGTCATTGAAGCAGATGGTAAAGACGAATTAGAACCAGTAAAAATACAACAAGTCGAACAGCACAACAACAAGGCCGAAAAGTACATTTTTTCTATTAATGATAAATTGGACAATTCAGTTTTTATTGAAGTGGCAATAGGAGGTGAGAATTTTAAATTTTTATTAGATACTGGGGCAAGTCATTCTTTAATTTCTTTAAATAATTTTAATATTAATTTTGATAAATATAGACTATACAATTCCAATGTAAAACTTTACACATATTCAGGACAAGAAATCAAAGTCGTAGGAAAATTTTATCCGAATATAACATATGGTAGCAAGTCGTTAACGTTTCAGTTGTTAGTAGTGGATACAGATGGTGTATCAATTTTAGGGCGAGATTTTGTTTCTGGATTTAAAATAATTTTTGGACAAGTAAATAGAATATTATCAAAGTCAAGTACAGATATAAATGAACTTTTAAAAGATTATTCTGTTCTATTTGTTGGAAAGTTAGGAAAATTTTCTCATAAACAAATCCATTTGGATATTTTAGAAGGAGAAAAGCCAAAATTTTGCAAGCCTAGACCAATTCCATATGCGTTTCGAGAACAGGTGGAACAAGAAATTAGTAGACTTTTAGATATTGGAGTTATAACACCAGTCGAAACAAGTGACTGGGGTACGCCACTATGGTTCCTATACTAAAATCAGATGGTAAAATTCGGTTATGTGCTAATTATAAGATAACCATAAACAAAGCTTTAGTAGACAATAAGTAACCCTTGCCTAGGATAGAAGATGTCTTTAAAGCGTTACAAGGAGGCAAACAGTTTACGAAATTGGATTTAGAATCCGCTTATAATCAATTTGAGCTGGATGAAGAATCACGAAGACTGGTTGCTTGGAGTACGCATAAAGGGGTATTTGTGGTAAACAGAATGCCATTTGGAATTAAGCCAGCCAGTAGTATTTTCCAAGAGCAGGTCGAAAAAGTTTTATTAGGCATTCCAGGTGTAGCATGTCTTTTAGACGACATAGTAGTAACTGGAAGGAATAAACAGGAGCATATGGCAAATCTGAAAAAGGTGCTTCAGCGGCTAGCAGAAGCCGGATTAAAAATTCGAAGAGACAAATGTGAGTTTTTCCAAGATAAAATAAAATATTTAGGGCATATTGTGTCTAAGGAGGGGTTGTCAAAAGCTACAGAAAGAGTAGATTCGGTAGTTAAGGCACCGCAACCAACAACGGTTTCGGAAGTTAGAGCATTTTGCGGGGTCGTGAATTATTATGGAAGGTTCATAGATCACCTTTCACAAAAAATGGCACCAATAAGCTTTTACAAAGTAATCAAAAATTTGATTGGAGTAAGGAATGTGTCAAATCTTTTAGACAAATTAAGGAAGATATTGTACAAACAGTAGTGTTAGTTCATTTTAACTCCAAGCTTCCAGTGGTATTAACGACCGACGCTTCAAGTTATGGTATATCGGGTGTAATATCACATATTTTGGCAAACGGTGAAGAAAGACCGATTGCATTTGGTAGTAGGACTCTCTCGAAAGCTGAAAAAAAAATACAGCGTTATTGAAAAGGAAGGTTTAGCAATAATTTTTGCAGTGAACAAATTTTTTCATTATTTGATAAGAAAGAAATTTGTGATCAAAACCGATCATAAGCCACTTTTGGGGTTGTTTGGTGAAAATCGGGGATTTTCTCAAATGGCTGCGAGTAGAATACAGCGGTGGGCAGTAACATTATCGGGTTTTGATTACGAAATGCAGTATATCAAAGGAAAAAACAATATTGCAGATTTCTTATCACGTCTACCAATCAATAATGAAGAAAGGGTAGGGATAGAGAAAAATTATATTAATTTTATTGAAGAGAGAGAGGAATCGAAATAAACAGTAATTTAATAGCAGAAGCAACCAATAAAGATCCGATATTACAGAATATTATAAAAGCAATTAAAAGTGGACAATTTCAATGCTTGCAAGACGATGTTTACAAACCATTTAGGAATAAACAATCGGAACTTACGCCCCTATTCACAAAATGCAAATTAGCTCTATAACCGTAAAATTTCCGATTAGTACTAAAATGGTATTCATGAAATGTAACTAGACTATATAAACGAAAATTATGCTCTGTAAGTTTACAGTGACAAATTTGTTGACGTAAAGCTACATATCTTGATTTTATTAGTTCATAACTGGGCAGAGTAACCATTTTTCGTCATGATTTTTTCAGGAAGTACTACTCTCGATAGCATCTATTTACCTGCAAGAATTCAAGATGATTTATTTTGTAGTTTTTGAGATTTTCACAAAAAAATGTCGATTAGGATTTCTTTGTGTTCTTAACGAATCAATATAGTACGATGGTGTCTGTAATTCTTATCAAAATACCTTTTTTCTTCAGAATTTTGGTGAAGGTTTGTGGAACTGAAAATCAGTCCAGAAAACAACACCTGAACTCATATAACTACACATTGGAAAAAATGTTTAGATTCTTGTGAGATTTCTTAGCCCCCATGACAATGGTCTATGGGACGCCATAATGCCAAGGAATTCTTTGCTACCGGTAATCCTCTACTCTCTCTACTAAAGTCAAAATAAATAATTTATACATGCCAACAAACTGAAGGCATAAAGTGGTCACTCCATTTATCGTATTTGAGTGTAAAATCTTAGGCTACCGGATTACAAAAGATGGCCCCCGAAATTTAAAAATAAATATACGCATGCATGTATGCATTATTTTTTTTACGAAGCCGGGATTTAGTTCACGGAAATGGCCACGTTGGATCCTATTCTGTGCTAAAATAGTTTACTTACCTGTCTATCAGGTAACCTGCAAAAAATCTCATATGTACATTCTCATTCATTGGACTTTCAAGCCAGAATGATTTGTTATGATTCGTTTTTTGACATTTCGATTTATCAAAGGCTACTATTTTTCTTACGGCGGCGAATTCAAATGTATTAATTTACAGTGGCGAAGTTCTTACAGTTTGTGAATACCAATTTTTAGTACTCTGTAACTTTTCCTCTATAAATAATTTCCGTAAAGTTACAGCTATAGAATTTTTACATTTTGTGAATAGGGGTCTTAGTTGTGAAAATAACATAATAATGTGGGGATATAAAGTGGTAATTCCTGCTAGTTTAAGAGTTCGAATGCTAAGTAGTATCCATAGTGCACATCTAGGTATAGTTAAAAGCAAATCAATAGCACGGTCTTATTTATGGTGGCCAGGTATGGATGCAGATATTGAAAAAGTAATTAAAAATTGTCAAGCATGCATGTCCATTAGACCGGAACCAGCTAAATCGGAATTAATTCCTTGGGAAAATACAAACAAAATATGGTCTAGAGTTCATATTGATTATGCGGGACCTAAAGATGATAATTATTTTTTAATAATTACGGATTCATTTTCGAAATGGGTTGAAATATTTAGAACAAAAGATATAACTACAAAATTTACGGTTAATAAATTGATAGAAACTTTTGCTAGATTTGGTTTGCCAGATGTATTAGTGTCAGACAATGGTACTCTATTTACGTCGTCGATATTTAAAATTTTTGTAGATAAATATGGTATTCAACATATATTAACACCACCAGGGTATCCTGCTACAAACGGAGCAGCAGAAAATGCAGTTAAAAGTTTAAAAAAAGGCTTAAATGCAGCCATGGCACATAATAAATTAATTAGTAATAAGTGGGATGTAGATGAGGTGATTCAAAGATATTTTGATTATCGGTTAGCGGAACATAGTTCTACAGGACAGTCATCTTGTAAGACGATGTTTGGTAGAAAATTTAAAACATGTTTTGATTTACTTAAACCGAAGCCGAATAGGGGTAAGTTAGAACCAAGGTCGGTAGCTAGTCAAAATATTGACAAAAGTTTAATGAACCAAGCGAAGAATTTTAAGGGAAAACGTGAAGTTACCTTCGAGATAAATGAAATAGTTTTGTGGTCAATTGCTACAGTAGTTAAAGTATTAGGATCAAGGATATATGTTTGTTTGTTAAAAGATAATAGGGAAATTAAACGTCATGTTAACCAGATGTTAAATATAAAGGAAATGAAATTGAAAGTAATAAGGATGGATATGTGAAAAGTTGCGAAAATTTAAAGTCCAACAAGTAATTCAGTTAAATTAAAAATATTGCCACCAGTAGATATTAAGGTAGATAACCATAACAATTCCAGGAATGAACGAATGGATGGAGCGGAGGATGAAGTATTTCTCGGATTTCCTGAAATGTTTACAGAGCCAGCTCCATTCACATGTCCAAAAAGGAATAGAAAACCTCCTAATAAATTAACATTATAAATATGAAGTGTAAGATTAAACTTAGAAGTATTATGTAATTAAAAACAAAGATTGATGGTGAGAGGGAGTATTGTAATGTATTTAGTTTTAGTACATACACATAAACGAAGTAAATAAATGTAACTTGTACTAAATGAAGACTCCATTATAACCGAGTGTGTGTTTTATTTAAGGAGAATAAATATATAAATTTATATAAAGGGTCCACAAGGACATTACAGATAGCCATTAATATTATCTACAGTTTGTTCCGAAAAATCTTTGAGACAATTTTTAATACATTTGCCATCTCTCATACACACAGAATTATAGGATTTAAATGACTACACGGTCCGTGAATCATAAGATTTAAAACGAATTCATGTAGCTTTGGATGTGTGTTTACGTTCGGAATTTCTGTACTTACTATTTTGTCTATATCATTCGCCCCACGTAATTCATCATTTTGACTTAACGTAACTAAAATATGTGCATGAGGTAGACCCCTCTTTTGAAATTCAATGGTATAAATGAAACCTTCAACTTTACCAAATATATGCTTATTCATAACGCAATTAATTAATTCTTTTAATTTCAACTTAAAATTCTAACAACAATGTCTGGACGAAAATTAGAACTTTCAACATTATCAATGGACTCAATAATCTCCGGCCAACGTGGATTGCAAGTCATAGTTATGAATAATGAAGGTTTGCCGAAATGTTGAACAATTGACATAGCGTCTAAATAGTTCTGATACATATTTCTCGGTGCACCAACAAATGATGATGGTAAAACATCTCTTCGCCCACGGCATTAATATTATCACCACCATTTGGATGTAAATTCAAAAAATCTGTTAAATTATTATAGACTTCAGCTCGAAGATTTGTTTGATTATTACGAATAAAATGTAATCTGCTTCCTTCAATGCGAACATACATATCAACAATCCATTGCAAGAATAACTTTTGTGCCTGATGTAAACTACTAAAATTGTCGCGATTGCAAGTCTATAAGATGCATATTGTAACATAGTTATTTTTGTTTCTTGGCATATTTGAATTTGAAGTTGTATAAGTCTGTTATGAACCATATTTACGTGCCACCCAAAATCGCCATTTGGAAATAGAAGACGATAAGCCAACGGATCTAAAGATGAATCCAACACAGACACATTCTGAACGGTATTATTCAATCTCGAAAAGCAAATCATGTTACGTTCAAAGGGTGGCTCACCATTGACACTATTGAAAACAACTGCTATATCAGTAGCAATCGCATCATTGTAACGTCGAATATCAACATTATTATTTGCTCTAATTAACATGCATACATCTCTAGTAATATCTTCATTTCTATTACAGTATTCGGACATAGTTTGAAAAGATTGAACAAATAGATTACAACGTTTCAATTGATGATTAATTTCTCTCATTAAATTAATATCACAATCTGCATTTGAAGTATGCCGCATTCTGTACTGAGCAGCTGTTTCTACATCGTAGAAATACAACTGAGCGTAATGTGGTATAGAACCAAAAGGAGTTACAATACCACCAGCTCTGTGATAAAAAACACCATGAATTTTAAAATGGAACATACCTTTCAATGCTTCAGTTTCAATCTTTGCCTCACTACTAATCATTGCAAAAGAAGAGTTATATGATCGAATAGAATTAAAATAATGTTTCGATCTTTCGTTAAAATAATGTTTCGATTTTTAAAAAAATCGTTTTGCATATAAGGCGATACATGCACTTTGCCCTTATGACAACATAATGAGAATTCATTTCTATTCCCTTGTGTAATTTCACCTTCAAAATTTCTCGCTGCACAATGTATGCAACGTAAATTCAATTAGCCGCAAGAAAATGAATTAAAATTTTGTGGCACTAATTTTAATGCGCACTTAAAAGAATCATCTAATAAATGATTAACAACTTCATTATCGCCGTTATTTTCAATGGATGGGTTAACATTAATGTTCTCGTTTCTACATATTTCTATTTGATCTAACTCCGTTTCTATTACTTCGTCGTTCTATTCGACCAGTTAATGTAGGCCGTCGGGGCATAATGGAACACACTAAAATAAAAAAATTCTTGTGTCAAATGAAAAACACGACCGGCTTATATAAGAAAAATTCAAAAGAGGACTATTTACCGCAAATATAATAAGCGTCAAACCAAAAACACAATAATAAAAATTGGAATGCACACAGCGTTGGGGCAATTACAACTCTAAAACGGCAATTTGTGATTGCAAAGAGAATATGATACGATACAAAATGTAATGCGCGTGTACAATGCATTAGTGCGTATATGAATATAAAACTTTTTCTGTATTGGTAAAACTTTACCTGCTTTTTACACCTATTTCCCGTGCACGTATCTTAATAAAACTTATATTCTGTACATCTATGAAAAGATATCTTTTGCTTAATATATCTTTCATTAAGATACATGCACGGGAAATAGGTTAAAAAGGGATGACAATTTTTGGCTATGCCTATTAATATATAAATTTGAGAATAGTAGAAACTATTTGCTTCTTTTTTAATTTTAACTAGCTGAGTTACCCGGCGTTGCACGGGAGGTATATAATTCAAATACCTTGTAGATGCAATCACATATGAAAAGAAAATTATAAGTTGCTGTATTCAGTAACGGGTGCCTCCGTCAATGCATCCAGGCGAAATTTTGTAATGCTATTATTGGACATCCTGTTTGTGAGGATAGTTAATTAATTTTGGTTTGGTATTTGTTACCAATTGCCAAATAATTATACTCCATTTTTACAAACCTTCAACCAGATCAAAGTGAATAATAAATATAAAGATATTTTAGTTAATAATTTTTATTATAAAGCCTTTTGATAAACAATATTTTTGGTTTTTCCATTTGGTGTGTAAATAAATAAATTTTTTGGCGTTCCCACTCTGGAGCAAGCAACATACAGTTGGCCATGTGAAAAGCATGAATTTTCCAAAATAACACCAGCTATTTTCAATGATTGCCCCTGGGCTTTGTTGATTGTCATTGCAAAAGCAAGGCGTAATGGGAATTGTAGTCGCTTGAATTCAAACGGCAAATCGGTGGGAATCATAGGAATGCGCGGAATTAGCACATCTTCTCCTTTACTTTTACCGGTAATAATCGTTGCTTCAATCACATTCGGCATCAATTTCTTCACACAAAGCCGTGTTCCGTTGCACAATTTCAGTGGATCTAAATTTCGGAAAAGTATTATTGGTGAACCCTCTTTTAAAAATAGTATGTGTGGTGGAATACCAGGTGGCTCCAAAGAATTAAGAAACTCTATTGGATAATTGACGGATTGATCCACATCAGTAACCGTGTCGATAGATTTGTATTTCATTAGTGACCTGGGTAGTTGCGATTGAATTTCATTATTTAATTTATTAACGCCGTCATTTTTGGGAGCTAGGAGTGCACGTTCGCACAGCCAATCATGATTTTTAAAGTTATTTGGCAGATTTGGGAATACTTTCATTACCACGTCCTGTATTAATGGCAGCATTTGACAATAGGCGGGAACGATATCTCACATGTTACAGGATCATTTGGCAATTTCCCGTTACCCATGTCCAAAAGCTGCCTGGCAAATGTTTTAGCTGTACCATCGTGATGTAAATTCACACGCATGTTTGTAGATAGTGTGATTTTCGTAACGTGTTTCCAAAGATGAGACGCCTTCAGGCAAGCATTAAGTTCATCAGCGGGTGTTGATCGTGGAATGACTGGCAAAGTTTGACGAAAATCACCTGCTAGTAGTGTTAGAGCTCCTCCCATTGGTCGGTTATTTTGTCGCAAATCGCGCAAAGTACGATCAACCGCTTCAAATGCTTTTTTGTGTGCCATGGTACATTCATCCCAAATAATGATTTTACATGTTTTTAATAACGTGGCAATTCCCGAATTTCGTGTTGTATTGCAAGAAAAATTATCCGCTTGATTCAAATTCAATGGTAGTTTAAACGTTGAATATGCTGTGCGTCCTCCATCGAGTAAAGTGGATGCAATTCCAGATGATGCAACAGCGAGGCCGATTGTATTCTGCTGTCTTACTTCAGCAAGTATCAAATTAAGAAGGAATGTTTTTCCAGTGCCTCCGGGTGTATCAAGAAAAATAATTCCTCCGTTACCGTTTGCTATGTATTGCATCACTTTAGTGTATGCCTGTCTTTGATCATCCACTAAGAGAATTTTTTGAGTCTCAGTGAAAACTCGTAACTGACCAACGTCGTAATTTTGTTCTCGTAATAGATCTCTATCACGAACAATGTTTCCATGGCGTGTCAGTGCTGGCAACCCAACTTGGGAAATGACTTTGTTATTAATGTATAGGCATGCATCCTCGAGTAATATAAGTGCTTCATTAAATATGTCTGCTGAAAACTGTATTTCCATATCGGGATTTGTTCTACGTGCTTGCCAAAGTATATCTTCACTAAGGCTTTCTTTGTGCTTTTCCCAAAGACCTTTAGGATCGGAAGGTGTGCATGTTGTTAATATGATTGCAAAGAGCTTGCGTATTTGTGCTGGACGACACATAAGACATGCTTCGGTTAGTGTTCTATCCCAGTGTTCATCATTTTCAAGTAAGCCCAGTTTAAGACATGCCTCTCTGTAGGTTTGACATACTTCGCCATTTACAGTTCTCAGTGCTTGAAAAGACGTTGGTCCTCTTACTTCATGAAGCAGCATTTTTAGAAAATAACACTTCGTATTGTTAGGATGAACATTATAAACTCGATCCAAGGCATCAGAACCACGTAATCCAGGGTACTCCCGAATAATTGTGCCTTGCTTTCTTCTGAAAAACTGCTTCTTCGACGTGTTCTATGTATAATATTTTGGAACTTCATGATACAGCAACGTTTTTACGAATGAATCTGTTCCGCACAATTGAAAAAAGGCTGTTAATGTCGTATTCGTTGGTTGCGCAGCTCTCTGTAACAGATTTTCTTCCGTAAAGTAAACTCGTTGTCCATTTTCTAAGTGTACACTAAGATGTACAACTGTTGGATAACACTCGTGAATATTAAAACTCAGAATTCGCCAGACAGCTTCATTACTGCTGATGTAACGTCCTATTTGAAATTGCGTGACTTCATCGAATGGTGAATTTGTATTCGAAAATCCAAAAATTGCCATATCACTGCCTTTGTTGACGTATTTACATATATATTTAATTGACTTAACCGAGTTGCAGTACTCAACCTTAATATGGGCTTTAAATATTTTCGACAGTAACGGAGTGTAAGGAACAATCCAGCTATTATCTACCTCATGATGCACATTGTTTACTTTGATAGTGGCTGTGTGTCCTCCGTCATCGGGTTTTCGTCTCCGGTATTGTGGATATCCGTCGTCACCAGTTTGTGTTTCCAGATGCATCTTTCGGGGATATTTTTTCGAACACTTTCCGTCTTTCATGCAAGGTGAATTGGGATTCACGGCTCCACATGGCCCATGTATCATGTTTTTGCTAACGATTTCAAAAAGTATCGGATCTTCTTGGGGATTGGGTAATTCAGCTGATATAACACTATCAATTTGAGTCGGAGTAATCTTATCCTTTAACCAAATCAAAATGTGAGCATGTGGTAAGCCCCTTTTCTGCCATTCTATAGAATACATCCAGCAGCGAGTTTCTTCATAAATATGATTTTTAGTTATGAGGTTCATGAGATTTATGAGTTTCTGTTTGAAAACTCTACCTGTCAGATCATGCCGATGGATCGGTGATTGCCCAATTAGAAGTAAATCTATAATCTCAGTCCATGTTGGATTACACGTAAATGTTATAAATAGATCAGGACGTCCAAATCTTTGGACATACGTCATGGCATCCTGAGCGTATTCGTGCATGTGCCTTGGACTTCCCGTATACGTAGCTGGTAATATGACCAATTTCCCAATGTCAGCAACGTTTCCATCATTTGCAATTGCATAGCGCTAGTGAATATATTCCTCGGAACGAAGTTTTTTCTGATTTAAGCCAATGAAAAGAAGTCGTTCACTTTCGATTTTAGCATACATATCAACAATGAATTGGTGAAAAAGTTGACGGCACTTCAGGATGTGGTTTGATTGTTGTGCTCTAATCATAATACGATACGCATAAAAATTCATGCAGGAAACCCTTTTCGTCATCGCAGCACTTGTTGTTGGGTTAGTTTGCATCACGTTGAAATGATACCCATCTTCTCCTTGCCAAAACAGTATTGGATACTGAAGAGCATCATACGATCTGTGTGTTTTAGTAACACGCTGTAGGCTTTCATTTTGTCTATGGATAATAATATCACGTTGGTTGAAATCCGTTCCGACCATAACAATAGCAACTTCGTTGATTGTTGGAGCATTGAATCGTCTTTCATGTTGACCAGACGGTGTTTTGTCTGCTCGAATAACTACTCTGTGGTCATCTGATGGCATTTGCTCCAATGCAGTTTTGAATAAATTTACCAGATGAT
Organism: Tipula helvola; assembly: GCA_963556165.1. NCBI lineage: Eukaryota > Metazoa > Arthropoda > Insecta > Diptera > Tipulidae > Tipula > Tipula helvola. Next base: position 107,000,658 of record OY744482.1, read on the forward strand.
TGCGGTTATGGAATAAAATCTGTAAACTTGATATTATTTCACGTTTTGTTCCGGGACTAATAGCACATCGTTGATAAGTCTCCGCCTCCTCGTTGCCCATGAAGTAAATTTGTAAAAACTTGGAGTCGTTGTTAGAGAGAGGAAGAATTGATCCAATTTTATGATAAATTTGTCCTTGTACTTTAAACGTGGGCATAAAACCTCCATCCTTAACAATTTGGGTTGCTCCAAAAGATGTCATTTGAAAGCATGAGTTGTATTTTCGAATATTTTGTAGAAAATGTCTGGATAACTTAGAAGTTCCGGAGACGTAAGCTAGAAGAGGTTCAGGTGGATCATCCAGAGGAGGCAAATTCACTTTTCCATTTGAACAACACATTCCAGGCGATTCATTGTGAAACTTTAAAGCATGACAATACAAATAAATGTTTTCCATTTGCCCAATTGAAACATTGTAATCATAGTCTTTCTCGTAATTGAATGCTGCTAACTTTAAATCACCTCTAAAAGTTTCTATTAATCGTCCATATCCTAACCGATCGACTTCCAGCCGGGCCTCACGATGTTCAATGGTTTCAGTAGCTCTAGAAGAAGACATCCTGCTTCGAACATTTTCAAGTCGTGTTTCACGCTGTTCAGTTGTTTCATTAGCTCTAGAAGAAGACGTACTGCTTCGATCATTTTCAAGTCGTGCTTCACGCTGTTCGCTTGGTTCAGCCACCCTTGCGGCTCTAATCTTCTTCAACTTTGCAGTTACCTGCCCAATTGATCTTTTTTTCGGTGGCATTTTTAAGCAAAAATGAAACGTGTAGCTAATTAATCAGGAATGACGGGCATTCAAAACAGAAATTAGTATTAATTTATCAAAACGATTTTATTGTTCCGTTCGATACGTTTCACCACGAACTGTGTTTGAAAATGTCTTTACGGAATTTTTTTTAAGCAAAATAAAATGTTATCTACAATCAAAAGATAATCATAGATTAACACGTTTATAAACTGAAAACTTAAATCTAATAAGAATGTATATTAACTTGAAATAATATTTAATACCTGGAAAATAATCACCAACAATTATTTTATTGCAATATAGCTAACTAATCGAGAACAACGGCATCCGAAACACAAATTAATATTAATTTATTCAAAATGATTAAAACTACGTCCACTTCGATACGTTTTACCGTGAACTGTGGTTGAAAATGACATTTCGAAAAACAAAAGAAGTTTTTTCAACCTAAGGCAATTTTACACGTACAATAATTTGAATCCAAGGATGTTTCTTGTAGAAGATGCTATTTTCAAATATAAAACGCTAGTACTTTTCAAAGTAAATCAGTTTATACGTACAATATTTTTTAGGACCTTTTCTAGAATTGATTTTATGAAACAATCATTGATTATTTAAGTAATAAACTAAATAAAGTAATAAACTATTGGCGTTTAGTATGAAACTACTATTTTCATTAAAAGCCGCCGGTTGCAATAGTGGATTAAAATAGAATGTTAATTATTTCTGAAGTTATGTGGAAATTAGAACTCGCTGACTATGGTACATTTCAAACAGGATATGATAAATAGGATATCACTAAACAGTACATGTCAAACCAGTAAAAATGGATTATTAGTATGGATAATATAAGTGTTCATAGATTTGTCTTCAGTTAAATAAGAAGAATGATTGTCTTAAATTTAAATTAATAAAATTAATTTGAATAATTAAATCAATTATAGTAGAGGTATGATTTGTGTATAACAATCGCACGCTAGATATCCTTTTTGGTGTATAAATTTTCGGCTAAGGCGCTATTTCGGAACATTTAAATAATTGTATCTATACATTTAAAACTGAATTCTTGATCCAGGGCAGACTTCCGGATTGGAGCATGTCACTAATTTCATATAACCCCTTTCCTAAAGTCGATCGGTAAAGCGGCTAAGGCGTTATTTCAGAACAATCAAATAATTGTATCTTTACATTGTAAAAATGAATTTTTGATCCAGGGGCGGACCCTTCGAATTCGAACATGTCTCTTATTTCATATAACCCTTTTCCAAAACTCATTCTCGTAAAAAAATTTAAATTTTTGAAAAAGATTGTACCATGGCTCCTATACCTCGGGGTCCAGCCCCTTTCACAATATCGTAAGATTGGTCCTGAACATGCAACATTTGCATGGTAAACATTTCATGGCGATCGGTTGAGCGACTGAGAAGTAATTTTTAAATAATCAAATGTTTGTATCTATACATGTAAAAATTAATTTTTGATCCAGGGCTGGGCCGCTCGGATTCGAACATGTCAGTAATTTCATATAACCAGCCCCATAAACTCATTTTCGTGGAAAAATTTAAAGAAAATTAAAATTTTCGAAAAATTTTGTACCGCAGCCCTAGACCCCGGGGCCCAGCCCCTTCCAAAATATCGTAAGGTTGGTTCTGGATATGCAACTTGTACATGGTACAAATTTCATGGCGATCGGTTGAGCGGCTGAGACGCCCATTCGGAACAGACAATCAAACAGGAATTCATTTTTAATTATTACAGCTAGTTAACGCTTTAATATCGAAACAAGACACAGTCATGAGGGAAGCGATCAGTGCTGAAGAGCGATTACTTGTTACTCTAAGATATTTAGCAACAGGGCGAGACTATGCTGATTTGAAATTCAGCACGGCAATTTCGCCACAATTAACTTTTATCGACTCCCTTTTATACGCGGTCCTCATATTATGTAATTTTTTTTTACTGTGGCGATCGTAGCATCACTTTCAAGTTCTTTAAATTTTTCGGTGAGCGTTTCAAGCGCTTTCTGCCCTGCGTCTTGGTTGCAATAAAGATTACTTGATGTATCCCAGAGACAACAAATTCTCTATAGAGTTCTAATAAATCAATAATTATTTCCCTCTCTGTTACCGCCATTTTCTTTTTTAATTATTTTTCGGAGATATTTGTTTTAAGAAACGCACTATATGAATAAATTCTAGTGAATAAATTCTACTATGAAACACCACATATGACGAAATATCGCACCGACAACAATACATACGATGAAATTTGGTTGGTTGGTTGGTCGGTTGGAAGGAATTTTCCTTGCAACTCATGCAACTTAATTTTATCGCACCGGCATGCATACACACTATGCAATTTTACCAACCCAACCCAACCAAATCGCACCAATCAACCAACCAAATTGCATCGTCTGTAGGGGCGTTTAGAGTTTTCGTTCCCATATTTTTCTATTTTGTTTTTATACTTCAATTTTAAATGTAGGTATTAATTAGGTAGAAAGCGAAAAAATGGTACAATGAACCGCACCTTTTAAATAAACTAATGTCAAATTCTTTCGGGTTACTCGAAATAAAGTAACTTTTTTATGTTCCAAAGAATATGAAATATTTTTTAGTTGTGTTGATGTAAAAAAAGCAAAAAAAGTGAGGTTATGTTTTACTGCTTTAAGGTTATGTTTTAAATATTTACATAAAAAACTGATAATATACGATAAAATAACTAAAACAAGTTTTTTTTAAAAATTTAATAAATCTGTCATAAATTTTAGCGCATTAATATTCACATAAACCACAAATGAAATATCCAAATGGAGTTTTGTTTATGTTTACAATTCACTTTGACATTTCACATTTGTATGGATTTGTAAAGAGCAAAGTAAATCTACGAAAAAATCCGGAGTTAAGCAAAATGCTCTCGAGCAAAAAAAGAGTGCTTTATTTTCTCCCAAAGAATTTGTAATGTCAAATTTTTACCCTTCGAGTAAAATTTTTTACCCTCAGAGTATTTTTTTGACATAACATTCACATAGTCGATGGAATGTACAATTAGAGTTCTATTTATAGATCATTAAGGGATTGAAAATTTTGGTTTAACTGAAAAAAATAATCGTTTAGTAGTAATGCCATTTGAGTAAGAGTGATACCTCTGATTTCCATAATCGTTAGTGTTGTATACATTTTTAATAGTGTTTTGATTTATTCGAATAAAAATGTCAGCATTTAAGTTACCATCAAAGACAATTTTAACAAAAAATAGATCACGAAATGTTTTAAATATCGACACCAAATACGAAATTATAAAGTCACTCGAAAACGGAGAAGCGCCTTCAGCCGTTGGACGCATGTATAATGTTAACGAATCAACAATACGAACAATAAACACCAACAAAGAAGCGATAATATTGGCTATTCAAAATGCCATGCTATTGTCAGCTAAACGAACCAAACAAATTCGAGACCCAAATATGGAACGAATGGAAAAGCTGCTAATGCGATGGATAGAAGACAACAACCAAAAGAAAATGGGACTAGATACAAATTCTATTTTAAAAAAATCTAAACAAATTTATGACAAATTGCGGCAAAATGCCCCACCTAGTAGCTCAAGCAGTTTCCTCGCAAGCAACGGTTGGTTCGGTAGATTTCGTAAAAGGGATAATTTACATAACATTCAATTTACTGGTGAAGCAGCTAGTGCCGATTCAGTTGCAGCGAATAAGTTTGTGGAAGATCTGAAAAATACAATAGACTCTGGCAAATATTCTTCACATCAAATTTTTAACGCCGATGAGACGTTATTATATTGGAAACGGATGTCCGAACGAACATTTATATCAAAGGATGAGAAAAGAGCATCGGGTTTCAAAGCTGCAAAGGACAGCAATTTTATTAGCTGGAAATGCTAAAGGTGATTATAAATGTATTTACTTGCAATATACATACTAATCTAAAACTCCGCGCACAAGTCAAAATTTAGCATTCAATGTTCCGCTTTTGCTTGATAATGCGCCTAGTCATCCACCAAACTTAGCGGATAGAAATTCGAATGTGAAAGTGGTGTTTGGACATGGACAGCCCATGGACCAGGGTGTTATTTCTGTCTTTAAAAAGTTTTATTTAAAATACACTTTCAATGCGGTGATTACGGCAACGGACAGTCCACGTGAAATGAATCTTAAAGAACTTTGGAAAAATTATACAATTTTGGATGGTGTTAATAATATCCAAGCTGCATGAACCGAAGTAAAAAATTCAACAATGAATAAAGTATGGAAAAAGTTATGGTCAAATTGCGTAGAAGAAGATGACGAGATGGAAGATGCCGGTATTCAAGATTTGGGTAATCTCGGCAGGAAAATCAGAGGAGAGGGATTTGAGGATCTTGGTTAGGATGACATAGAAGAACATTTATTAGTTCACGATGCAACACTGTCGTTGAACTTGTAGATTCTGAAAACAAGTTAATTTCAAATTGTGAGGAAATTGTGTTCATAGAAAACCTTACTATTAAAAATCTTAGTAAATTAATGGATAAGGTTGCCGGTGCGATCAATTTTTCCGAGACCATGGACAGCGATTTGATAAGAAAGTCGAATTTTAAAAATGACCTGAATAAAGCTCTTAAGCCGTATCAAATCATCCTAGATGAAAAGGTGAAGCAAACAAAACAACAAACAATTTTAAAGTTTTTCTCAAATTCAACTTGAGTTTTAATTTATCTTTGTGATGTCTTTGTTTTGTGTCTCTGTGAAATTTTATTTTTTATTTTTAGCAAGATGAACAATTTATTTTAGATTTTTTTTTTTCAATTTAACTGAATTAGTATATAAAGTTATTATTTTTAAATTATTTTTATTTATCTTTATTAAGAAAATTACTAGAAGTAATTAATACAAACATATATGCCTTAATATATAAAAAGTTATAAAAAATATTCAATTTTTTTTTTATTTCGGAACGCATCCTCTATTTTGTATGGCTCCCTAATCCCAACTCACTTGAATTCAACATATACGCGGCGTTTTGCTGGAACGCATTCCTCGCGTAAGTGGGGGGATTAGTGTATATAGATTAAATCCGGAATTTATATTTTTGGTTATTTTAGTTTCGTAACCGAAATTCTCATTTTCCAGAATTTACAACAGCCAAAATTTTGGAAAAACAAGATTTTGGAAATCAAAATTTCGCACCCAACCCCTTTACTTTGGTTAAAAACAAAAAAAAAATACGATCAATAAACTTTTCAATTAAAAAAAAAAACTATTTTATCCAAATATTGACATAAATCAATATTAGTTATCTGAAATAAATTTATTTTTTTTGTTCAAAACGTACATACATATTTGCTTTAGGGTTTATATTTTATTTGAATTGAAGTGAAATCAATAATTAATACTGGTAGCCTAAAGTAATTTACATATAAAAACAACTGACAACAATTTGTAAAACTAAATTAGTAAACCGTGCTCAAATCATAGTTCAGTTATTAATAATACGATTTTGGTCCTCAAAATAATTTAATGGTCGACAGTATAAAATTATAAAAAGTTCATCGAGCTTTTAAGGTACATAGATTTAATACGAAAATAGTTACTTTTAAAATTAAAACCTGATATGATCTACTTAGAAATCTTTACTTTTGTTTTTTTTTTGTATCTCAAATTTTTCCTTAACAAAATTCCGCCCGTCACGTTTTCTATAGGGATGCTACCGATATAATCTGACAATAACTATTATACATTTTTTGGATACACAACAAAAATTAATTATCATCTCCTGTAGTTTATTACAGAAAGGGTGTAAGTTGACTTTCGTTTGACTGTATAGTAAATTTTGCAGAAAATTTGTGCGAGTTGGTGGAATTTAATTCAACGTCATTTGGAATATTGGGATACCCTGTAAAATACAACAGATTCTTTAACTACACTATGTACCTCGAATATTAATTTAAAGTTGTGCTTTGTTTTAATATGTCATGTATATTCAAAAATTTACATTACAACACAATGTAGGATAAATGTTTTGCATTACTTTGTGTATAACGCTTACTTTTGTTCAATCCTGATAACAGATATGCTGTTCTTCTTATTTTTGAATAAATTATGTTGACACCTTTTTAAATTTGTTTGCAAGTAGAAAATAAGCAAAAAATCAGTTTCACAAAGTATTTCAAAAAATTTTAGGGATAGACAGGTATTATATACATATTTACATACATTCTTATTTTGTCGCACTATACCCAAGGAGGCGTTTTGCTATGGTCATTGGTTATTATAGGGATCGGAATTAGAGGGAAATTTGATAAAATCATATTCGACCTTATACAGGATCCGCTCAACATAGTATGGAATTGGTGTGTCCAGGAAGGACTTCGTCAATCATTAATCTAAACAAAACGGTTATTGTGCCCTTTACGTTGAACGGTACTACGGTTCAGTACTTCAAAGAAGTGAAGTATCTAGGGTTATCCTGGAACACAATATAAATTGGAAACAATACTAACTTAAAGTCCAGAATAAAGCTATCAAATCCTTCTTGGTCTATTAGAGACTCTATGATCGAACTTGTGGTACAACCAAAGATAATCTACTGGTAATTTTTAACAATCATTACCCATGGTCACATATGCATGGGTGGTGCGGTGGATTACAACTGAGGAAAAAGGAGCGCACACTTCACTCAGTCCGAGTTCGCGATAATATTCTGCGGACAAATTTTCAGCAGGATTGCATGCGATTTAAAAATATTTTATTCGGAAGGGGAAATTTGTTTACGAGATAGACTACTTTGATTGGTTGCTTGCTGAAAATTTTTCCGCAGAATATCTGCGAAATCGCTCGAAGAGAACATTGCCGACTGCCTTCGTTGCATCTGCGTTTTAAAAATGGCGCTGAAAATACAGCCTTGACGATGCAGGTAAAAGACAATATTACGCCAGGTAATATGGTAAGTCATCGGCAAATCCTTAAAAAATTTCAGACATACGATACCATAGAGATGCCTTCCGATTGTGTGCCAATTAAACGAAGGAAGTTTGAAGAAGGGTCTATTATAGCTTGGTTTACAAACGGGTTTGAAATGGAAGGCGGAGCAGGAATTGGAACATATGGGAAGGGAACTGTCCTTTTGCAATCTAGCGTGTACACTGGAATGGCTGCGGAAGAACATGGGTTTAAGTGCTATCTGGTTTTAACGCCCAGCCATAATAATAAAGCGAACGATCGTACATCAAAAATTGCGATTAAACGCATTATTTTCCGCATAAAGCGGAAGATATGATTTATTGTGTTCATTGGAATGAGGGAATTTTATTTTGACCGGGCAGAGCAACGAAGAACATCTGATTCTGAAGGTCAATCTCAAAAATTGAAAAGAGTTAAAATATCATTTTGCTGAAAGCACAGCTAGACAGAACAAATCTTGTTTTCAAAATATTTAGATGTCGTCCAATTGTTGGCTAAATAGTCCAAGGATTGGACGAACATATCGAATTCTTCATCGATGAGTAAAAGTATAACATATTAACTGTTTGTCGTTCATAATGCCCGAAGTGAAGTTAGTCTAATACGAACACCCTGTAATAATCAATGATTTATCAACTTGACCAAAAATTTAGGATGACACGAGAGAAGATCCTCTAAGAAACCATTTTTTTTTTTTAAATTGACAGTAACTTGAAAATATTATTTCACCATTAGCCCTCTCTTTTATTACCGAGTGGAAATATGCACAGCTAGTCAAACCATCGATTTATTGAAATCGAAGCTCATTGGCCAGCCAATTGGCCGCCTCGTTCATGCGATTTAACGCCTTTAGACATTGGCGGGGGGGGAGGGGGGGGGGAGCCTATGTCTGGTCAGTGGTGTATTCCAATAAACCACAGACTTTAGAAGCTCTCATTATACATAAAGTTACGCAAAATTTAATTAAGTCATAGGGTCATGGCAGTAAAAACTTTTTCTGTGTGTAAAGTGAATGAAGAGTTAATAAAATGTCTCGGTGCGAAAAGTGTAAGGGATCAGTAGACTCGAGCGAACGAACCTCATTGAGATACTTCGGAAGATGCAAGAAATTGGAATGATATCAAAGGGCCGAATGTCGAAGGGCCGAATTTCAAAGGGCCGAATGGGTCGAAGGAACGAAATGTCGAAGGGCCGAATGTCGAAGGGAATTATATTTCTAAAAACAAAACAAAATAAACAAAAAAAATTCGGCCCTTCGACCCATTCGGCCCGTCGACATTCGGCCCTTCGACATTCGGCTCTTCGTCCTCATTCCCAAAAAATTGTATAATTACACCTATGTTGAGCGGAACTTCGATAAGGATAGTAAATTATTTAAGGAAAGCCCCTAAGTAACATTCGTCTGTTTAGAGTGCGAAAATTTGGAAGAAGATACTTTTTATCAGAAGTTCACCAAAATTAATAATTTCATCACGGAGAGAAGATCTAACAATGAAGATTTACTCTAAAAGTATACCACAATGGGATGTTGAAATATTTCCAACGGTGGAATCATCTTACAATGTAATTCTAATGATGCCAAGGAGAAACTGAAGATAATTGTTACGGAGAAAACAGGAGCTGAATATGAAGTAAAACTACCAACGGTGCGGAACCGAAGGGTGAAAATACTTGGAATTAGAGAAATTAGTAACTAATAAATTGCTAGAACAACAAAACCGTTTCCTGAACAGTGAAATTAAGGTCATGACTACTTATTGTAGAAGAAATACCCATAAGATAGACATAATTATTGAAGTGGACTCTGATAGCTTCAAAAAAACTTATGCAAGCTGAGAAGTTAAATATACATTTTGCCAGATGTCATGTAGTGGAGACAATAGGAATATCAAGATGTTATAATTGTAATGGTTATGGCCATTGTTGCCCAAGTGTAGTGGCGATTATAAATTAAAGGAGTGTAAAAGTCAAGAGACAAATTGTTGCAATTGCGTTGAAGTAAATACCAAATTTGCTATTAATCACTCGGCTTGGGATAGTTCTTGAACGGATGATGAAAACATTGAAAAACCAAATCAATTACCAATAGCAATTCATAAAATATAAAGGGCTGAAACCTCATTAGGTGATCAGAACATCGGTCTTCAAAATTAAGTCTACTCCCAAATCAATCCCAAACTGAATCTCTTAAGTCAGTCGTCAGCTCAAACTCCAAAAATAATATTTGTGTAAAGTTTGGTTCAAATTGGTCAAGGCGTGTGGATTTGTTAAATATCTAGCACATATTGGAATATTACTAAACAGAGCTGGAAGCTCGATCAATAAAACACGGATTATTTCAGATTAATTTTATAATATAGAAGTAAAGCTTTTATTTTCTTCATCAATGTTGTGTCGATTTAAAAAAAAAATGTAATTTTCTCAAGTGAAGTTATAGCCACAATCTTTAACTACAGTGAAACATATTATAAATGATTCGAATGCGTTCAATGCTTATTTCCAATACTCCTCCTCATTTGAATCATCAGTTAACTCCACATGCATCCCGAAGAACATTGACACGAGATCCAGTCAATGGTTTTGTCAACAAATCTGCCACCATAGTTTCCGTAGGGCAATATTGGCATGTAACAATACATTTGTCGATGTAATCCTTGACAAATGCCTCTCGAACCATCAATATGTTTGGTACGTGATGATAATTTCTCCTTCTTAATGAATTTCAAACAACTTTGATTGTCTTCAAAAATTGTTGTCGGTTTTTCCATGCGTTGATCGAAATCATTGAGTAAACGACGAATCCAATTCGCTTCTTGACATGCTTCAGACAACGCAATAAATTCTGCTTCTGTTGATGATGATGCAATGCAATCCTGTCTTCGACTGCACCAACTAAGAATGCTGTTACAATATTTGAATATGTAATCAGATTGTGACTTTCTGCTTGCACGATCATCAGCCCAACTTGCATCTGCATATCCGATTAACTGATTCGTACCATCACTTTTGCCAAGTGACAATTGTAAACCGGCAGTACCTTTGAGATACTTTAATACTCGTTTCAATTCGTTCCAATCCTCCTGGTTAGGACTGGACATCTTTTGTGCTAGAATTGAAACTGCTGCCGAAATGTCAGGTCTCGTGTTGACTGATATGTATAGTAAGCAACCGAGCAATTTTTGATATTTGCCGTTGCCTAACAACAAATCCGTATCTCGTCCTTTACCATATCCAACTGATAATGGAAATGAGGACATCTTTGCATCAGACATTTGGAAATCCTTTAGTAATTTTCCAATGTAAGCAGTCTGATTCAACGTGTAATGGCCATGTGCTTCCTTCTTGACTTGAAGACTCAAGAAATCCTTAATTTTTCCAAAGTTCTTAAGTGTACAAGCATGGATCATTCTTGCTTTGAACAAAACCGAAATCGATGAGAATTTGATGAATTGTTTTGTTCCAATTGCGCGCTGATTGCTTTAGACGTTTAGACCATATAAACTTCGTTTTAGTAGGCACACTAAATCTTCGCCGCCTTCAACTTTGAATCCTGGAGGTTGTCTCATGTAAATTGTTTCAGACAATTCACTGTTGGGAAAAACCTTCATGTCCTTGTTTGCTGCCACTGTAAGCAATGTTCGAAACGTAGTTTGACGAACAACTGGAGCAAACATCTGATCATAGTCAGTACCGTATTTTTGCGAAAAACCTTGAGCAACAAGCCTTGCCTTATGTCTAGCTACTTTTCCATCTGAATTGCACTTTAGCTTGTAAATCCACTTGCAGCCAACTAGATTTGCACCTTCTGGAATTTTCACAAGCTCCCATGTTTGATTCTCCATCAATGACTTCATCTCATCTGTCATTGCTTGAATCCACAGCCTCTTTTGATCACTCTTGATAGCTTCTGCGTAGCACTTTGGTTCTTGAATGACTGAACTCACCACGTTCATTTCTTCAATAAATTTCTTTGGTGGAATTACTTTGTTAGCACGTTGTGATCGTCTAACAGTTTGTTTTTCATCTTCATTCTGAATGTGATCTTGTATTGGATTCTCTTCCTGAACTTCTTCATCGACTAATTCCTTTTGCACCTGATCGTTTTCTGCATCTTCAAAGTTGTTCAACTCTGGATTGACGATAATTTGTTCCTGTTGATAATTTTCACTTGACTTGATAGGTAACAAATGGCCCGTTTCGACGAACTGAACATCTCGACTAACTGTGACTCGATCGGTTTCCGGATTGTAACAACGATATGCCTTTGATTCGTAATCATAACCGACCAGCACTGCTTTCACACCCTTTGAATCGAATTTGCGCCTTGTTTGTTTTGGTACATGCATATAACATTCTGATCCGAATTTTCTGAAGTATTGCACATTCGGCCTTTTCTGGAACCAGCCTTCATATGGCGTTGTTTCTGTACCCTTTGTTGGCAAACGATTCTGGACATAGTTAGCCATCATTACAGCTTCGCCCTAAAACTTTTTCTCTAGACCTGCGTCAATTAGCATGCAGTGAGCCATTTCTACCAGCGTTCTGTTTTTGCGTTCCGCTGTTCCGTTTTGTTGAGGTGTGTACGCAGTAGTTCTCTGGATTTGAATTCCGCTCAACTTTAAATAATTCACGAATTCATTACTGATGTACTCTCCTCCTCGATCTGTACGGATGGTACCTTTACCATCGCAATATATTCCTTGAATTTGCTGTAAACTGATGATTTATTTGCGATTAGGTAGCTGACTGTAAATTTTGAGTAATCATCTATGAATGTCACAATGTAACGATTACCTGATGGTGTGGTCGTTTGCATCGGACCACAAACATCCGAATGAATCAGATCCATGGCTGCAACTGCTTTATTACTCGACTTGACCGGAAACTTGATTCGAGTAATTTTTCCTTCGAGACACACTCTGCACTTGGAGTTGATTTCGCAATCCGCTGTACACTCGCTAAAGTTGATGCCTTTAACCATATTTCGTATCGCCAATGATTTCACAACTTCGATGTCTCTATGGCCTAAAACCTTATGCCAATAATGTATGCAGCCATTTGATTCCTTTTCGACCGAGTAAACTTTGTGAGGTTCCTTTAGTCTGTAAAGTTTACCGCTGATTTCGCCAACTGCAATTTGCCGACTGTTTTCCCTTATTTCACACTTGTTGCCCTTGAAATTTACTTGATAACCTTTTTCCGTTAGCTTTTTGACTGAAAGTAAATTTCCCTTGATATCTGGCATTAGCAACACGTCTGTGATTTTTACAGAAACACTTTGATTTTCCTCATTCAGAAAATCAACTTTAATTGTGCCTTTACCCGCAGCTGTTAATTGTTGACCACTTGCAACGCTTACTTTATCACTACAATTCATGTCGATATTGACGAAAATATCCTTTGAACTGGCAATGTAACATGTGGCACCTGAATCGACAATTCAGCCATCACCTACTTGATGTGTCACAAACAGGTTTTCCGTTTCATCTCTCGCTAGATTCGCCTTCTGATTACTTCCTCCCTGTTTGTTGAGCCAGGCTTTGTATTTTCGACAATCCTTTTTGATGTGACCGCTTCTTTTGCAAAAATAGCACTCATACTTTTTATTTTCACCTTTTTGACCTTTCGTTGCTTTTGATGTGTCAACTTTTAATGCAGTGTCATCCGTTGTTCCTCCTCGATCCATTCTTCTTTTGAATTCCGCAAGAACCTTTGATTTGACCATCATGAGTGTTAGGTCACTCTCTTCTTTACCTTCGAGCGCCGTTACCAAACCGTCGTAGCTTGGTGGCAAAGAAGCCAACAACGTAGCACTCATAAAAAATTCCGGACCAAAATCTGCACCAAGCGCCAATAATTTTCGAAACAGCTCGTTCATTGAATTCACGTGTTTTTCCGCATCTCCGCCTTCATCAAGCCGCTGTTGCATGATTAACTTCAAAATGTGCACACGATTGCTTGATGTGTTCGATTCATACGTTTCTTTAAGAATTCTCCATGTATTTCTTGCTGAATCTGCACCGATGATGTAATGAATTTGATCGTCTTCTACATTCAATGCAATTGTTGAATGTGCCTTTTCATCATTTGCTGTCCACGCTGCTGTAACTGGTGATGGTTGTATCTCATTGATAACTGCCCATAAACCTTTTTCCTTAAGAAGCATTTCCATTTTGTATTTCCATACAAAATAATTTGTTCCGTTTGGCTTTGAAATGCTGTATCTTGATTCAGCTGATGTCATCCTTTTCCGTATGTGATTATCACAACACCGAAAAAAAAATTCAATTTCACTCTATCCAATTAATCTGCCTTAATTTTTCGAAATATCCGTATTCTTCATCCACTGGGCCAATAACCTATTGGAATATACTAAACATAGCTGGAAGCTCGATCAATAAAACACGGATTATTTCAGATTAATTTTATATATAGAAGTAAAGCTTTTATTTTCTTCATCAATGTTGTGTCGATTTAAAAAAAAATGTAATTTCTGAAGTGAAGTTAGCCACAATCTTTAACTACAGTGAAACATATTATAAATGATTCGAATGCGTTCAATGGGCGCATCTAGCACACGTAGAGTCTACATTTGAGATAGTCTAAAATGTAGACTAATCTCATTTGTAGACTCTACGTGTGCTAGATGTAAATATCTACGTGTCTAGTTTGGTTTTGTCTTGGATAACTTGTTGAAATTATGTAAAACATACTATCGTAAATATAATAATCTTCAGAATGCGTTGAATACTGTTGATCAGCCTCCATGTTTATTTCTGGTTTATAAATGAACTGGGTGCATCTAGCACACGTAGGGTCTATTGAAAATATGAACTAGTAATACAAATGTCAAAAAAAAAATCCAAGTCTCGAACCAAAATAATCTACATTAAAATGTAGACAAAAATTTTTAGTCTCACTAAAACTCGTAGAGTCTACATATTTTTACTGAGATTTTTTGCATCCAGCACATGTAGACTTGTAGAGTCTACGTATTTTCGGTAGACTCTACGTGTGCTAGATGCGCCCAATGCTTATTTCCAATAATATACAGGTTTTACAATGGCCAATTAGGATACAACTTTTCTATTTCATAACGGATTTTAGTGAAATTTGACATCCGCGATAGAAATGGGATCCTAAAATGATTTTTGGATAAACTTAATATGGCCAAGTGGGATGGAACTTGCCTATTTCCCAACCGATTATTATGAAATTTAGCATGTGCGTTTAAAATACGAATCTAAAATGTTTTTGGGTGAAGTTCTGGAATATGGCCTGAATTTAAAGTATAAATACGAACATAGGTAGCAGATAAATTTTACTATACCACCACAAATACTTTTAATAAATTACACGCACCAAATATTTAATTATGACAAGCTTTATTTATTAGATATACTTATTGCACAACATTTTACAACGAACTTCCGACCACCAAGAGAAATAAAATTTATTAGCAAAATAAACGGTACAATCCAGTAATACGTCATATATAAACATAAAATAAACGAGATAAAGAATAATTTATATTATCCTCGGAATATTAATTTGTATGAGGGAGCTTTGAATTAGATAGACATAACATTTCCTTCCCTTTTACTTTCATATTCCCGGAACCAAACGTACAACTAGACATTTGTCTCTAGCTGATCTGCTTGATGATTCAGTTGGTTCATTTTGAGCAAACGCTGGTCGCTTAGATTGTTCGCCCCCTTCTTCAATTACTAATGGTCTTTCGGTTGTTTGCAAGGGAGCAACGGATGTAGTTTGCTCATTCTCTAACTCCGGAGATCGACACGATGTTATTTCTCTTTCGTATTTTTTTGTATGATCCATTACTTGGTTTTTATGACGTGCCGATGTTTCACGTCGTTTTCGGAGTTGGTTCTGGCGCCTGCGCCATCTACCTCGGTTCGTTCGCACCACGTACATCATCTCTTGTCCAGACAACTAACTATTTATTAGATTTTGTCTGGTCGTATATCGCAGTTAGAAAATCAGCCAGAAGATTTTTAGGTTATCGACCACAAAGCAACTCTGCCGGCGATTTGTTAATTTTCGGCAATGGTGTAGTACGGTATGTACTCAAACACGTTAAGATAGCCTTGTCTCTACATTGCCCTTCCAGTGCAATTTTGGACAAAGTATGGCCTTACAAGCCGTTCTGCTTCTCTATTTGATGCCGGATGAAATGGAGCCGTCGCCAGATGCTTAATGTTTCTCTCTACGATAAAATCTTTGAACTCTTTTGATGTGAATTGAGCCCCGTTGCCGGATACGATGGTATCAGGAAACCACTCTAATGCAAAAATTGATCTCAGAGATCGGATGGTTGCTTCGGCAGTGATGCTTTTCAACGTAACTAGGTAATTAAAACGGGAAAAGGCATCCACACACACACAAGCCAATAACAGCCCCAGAATGAGCCGGCGAAGTCGTTGTGTATGTGTTCCCATGGTTTATTCGGTTTCGGCCAGTCGCTGAACTCCCGTTTCGGATCAACATTTAATTTGTTGCAGATAATACACTATGTGCTAGCTTTTTCACGTATGCTCTTATCTATTCCAGGAAACCAATAATATCGCCTGGCCATCTGCTTCATTCTAACCATTTCCCAATGCCCATCGAGCAGGAGATCCAATACATAAGCTTGAATTCCGGATGGAATAACTACACGAAGATAATATCAGACATGTGGATGATCGCTTATCTTGCTAAATGATTTGTAGTCATCACCAGTAGTTTATTGTTCGGCCCAAATAGACTGACTAACGGTTTGTGGTCCGTGATTAGAATAAATTTTCGCCCGTAGAGATATTGGTGGAACTTTCAGACACCAAATATTATGGGCAAAGCCTCCTTCTCAATTTCGGTATCTCTGTACCTCCATCGCGCGCAGAACTTGGTTGGTGGGTTGACAGGGTGGTTTCCCCAATTGTTTGCAGCCGGTCGTGCAAATCATGGAACAAGTAGCACCTGTATCTACCAGAAATGACATGTTTTTCCCATTCATTATTACGTCTATCATCACTTTGCTCCGCGACCTCTAAGGTTCTGATGTATTCTTCTTTTTTATGATCAAATTGTCGAAATGGTAGAACAACTGATATTTCTTGTAAATTGCCTCTGTGGCAACCTCCAGTAAATCATGATGGAACTTGCCCATTTCCAAACCGATTATGATCAAATTCGATATGTGTGTTGAAAATAGGATTCTAAAATGTTTTTTTGGATGAAATTCTGGAATATGGCCAATTAGGATAGAATTTGGCTATCCCTTAATCGGTTATGATGAAATTCAAGATTTGCGATGATACTGCTAATTCCGAGACTCTAGACTGCCGTTAATTATTTTAATTCTTCAGCGCGTGTCCGCCACTCATTTCATTTTTTTAAGCATGACTAAACTTACAGCTCTGACAGTAAATACTCAGGAAACGTGAGCAAAATTGAGTTAGCAAAGATTTGAAATTCCCAAGTCGTCCCCGCCTGTTTTACTTATACTACATAACCATTGCCAAGAAAAATTGTAGTAACAACTACGCGGAAACATTTCGAATTAGTTTACAGAAAGTTTTACGATTACTGGTAAACGTCAATATATTTCTATGTACAAAAATATAATCAACGGCATTGAATTTGTATTGTGAAACAAATCAGAATTTCATAAAAGAAGAAAGAGAGGAAGTATATAAATACTATTTAACTGGAGATTGTCTCATTTTTTTACACAGTACTTGAGTTACACAGACCTCAGGTGAAAACCATAGTCTTTATATAGCAGATAAAAACATTATAGAAATTGAGGAAGCCCTGCTTACAATATAGATCGAGGCCCGAGGATTACATAAATAAAAGAGTGCGTTTGGATGGAAATAGCGTTTGACAGAAAGCACTGAAAATATGCAACCATTTAAAATGCGGCTGGTTCACAACTGCAGAACGACTACCGCAATCGTTGTCTGCTGGCAAGGGCTACCTCGAGAAAATGCTTTCGCCGATGCAGAAATAACACTTCAATTTATTACGGAACTAAACAAAATTGAAGGAGGCGGAGGTTATATGGCGAACTAGATTTTTAATGCAAATGAAACTGGTTTAAATTGAGAAATCTGTGCCTGTCTTCAAAGTAGGTGGATGGCAATTACACCCCAAAATAAAAATGAAAAAATACTCCAACAATTTGTTTAAGATTTTGGTATTTATCAAAATTTAAAATGCAAAATTAAATTTGGGGTAGTTTTTAAATGGGGGTTACGTTTAACTTCATTTTAAATGCATTAAGCCAAAATACTAAAAACCCCAGTAAGTTTAAATGGAAAAATGCCAACATTTTAGTTCAAAGAAGAGAAAAAATTCTAGCAAGGAAGGCTTAATTTTAAAACATTTTATTTTATTTCCACATCCCAGAATACTTCAAAATTATATCTTCCTTTTTCAGAATTTCTGGAAAGGAAGTTCTCCTCAACCTTAGGGACGGAACGTGAATTATTTTTCAATGAAATAAATATTTATGAGAAATTTGAAATTTAAACTAGAGAACATATTGGAAAAGTCTTTTCCAAGTTTCAAAGATATTTTTGCGATTTGCAGTGGATGTATTAAATAGAATGACAATGCATAAAACAAAATAAAAATCAATAACCCCATTTATATTGTACGTGTATTTATGCTACTATGAAAACGGGATAATATGTCGTGATATGTCATAAATAGGATTAGAGGAATGTAATATACAGAAAACAGTACTAATATACAACATAACTGTAATTTCAAATTAATTTTAATTGACTTTGCTCCAATTCAATCGTTAATCGAAATAATTTATTTATTTTCTGTATTTCAACAAAATAATCACGAAAATCTCGATTCGAAAAAATTTTGAAAAACTAATTTATATTTGATTTCAACTAAAATTATTGTACCTAATTAGAAAATATATTTATATAAATTATTCAAATCTAATATATATATTTTAATTAGGCCTAGATTATCCGTCCTTTAAAATTAAATTACAAATTTTGCTTACAATGTCTGTTCCGTCGTATCGGATATATCGATTTGCTGTGAACAAAAATGAACAAATATCTTTTAATTGTATATCCTTTCAAAAATCATGTGTTAAAATACCCTTGAGTAATACCTGGAAATTATCTACAAGGGTACAAAAGACATATTCCCTTTAAACATACATAAAAGCGTTTTTCGTAAGAGTACGAGTATTATGAGATTTTTTGTCATCTTCTGTATTTCGTGTTTTGAGATGAATTTAATTCAACTGTATATATTGTATATATTATAATATATTGAAGGAATAAAGTACTATTATACTATTTTAATAGTTTTTGTGATTGGATTTTCCGGTTGTATGAAATAACTCTCCAAACCATAAATGACATAATATCCCAATATTACTACGGAAATAGAAAAGTTATTAAATGAAATTATGTAATCTTCAAAATTTGTAGGATTTATTTCATATGAAAGTATTCCCTAAATATCGAATATAAACACTCCAAATATTATTTTGAAGACAATTTTCTGGAAAGGGAAGATTAATATTTCAAAATTAAACATTCCTTTTCTGGAATTTCTGGAAGAGAAAGAATTAAATCTCCATTTTCCAGAATAATATAAAATTTAAGCTTCCCTTACCATTGCAAAAATATGTTTGCTGGGAAAGAAAATTAATTTTAATATATTCAGGAAAATGGAGATAGAATATAAACTTAATTAAATTTAAATCATGTTTTTGTTGTGTATTTACATTTCTTAATTTGGAAAGATATTTCATTATGCAATAAAAAAAAATTTGATTCCCAATTATTGGGGATTTATTTTATTTATGGTTTGGGAAGTTATTTCCTGCAGCCGGATTTTACTTTTGTTACAATATTTTGTCGTGTAGTCTATACAATAATCATCCTACTCGATTCTCACGCTATTTTATTACCATCTTAATGTATTTCTACCGTTGTTTTGTATGTATGTATTATGTAAATACATAGCATAAATACCTCCTATTAACATGAACGAGATGAAAAACTTTATCTCTGAAATATTTTCATTGTGTTTAAAACAATGTTAAGAATAATCGTTTGATTATGAGGTGACAGTTTCTGCAGGTGAAGATTTAACTGGATCGTCTAGTATTTTCCACTCTCCGCTGAATATTTCAGTTTTATTTGAATGCTACGAGTTGGTCGAAGAAAATGTGAACTGATAGAATTTTAATTTTAAAATGAGCGATTACAGTTCCTTAAATTTTGGATGTGTATGATAGATCGTTTTTTTTTATGCTTGTAATAATATCGACGATATATTGAGCGAATTCTTTCGAATCATTAGCCTAGGTATTGAGAGATTTATCCCTAGGATGAAAGCTTCAAGTGCGAAGAAGGAACGGTGGTATAATAATGAGTTGATAAATTTTAAAAATAGAAAAGAGAAGGTTCACAAAATATACAAATTACGTCCTAATGTTGTTAATTACAACTCGTTCGTTTTATTGCGTAAGAAGTAATCGGCCACCCCTGCACATTTCATTTTTTGAGAAAAATAAACTTTTTTGGGCTTATAATTTTGCTTAGAATGTCTACTTTTTAATGCCGTATGGTGTTTTATGGCATTCTTGGATTTTCAAAATGGCGGACCAGATCTGCTAAGTAAGTCGTTAATTTTTAATAAAATTTATAAAAAAACGTAATTTTAACTCTGTTAATTTACTCAAAAGTGTTTTTGGTGTCATAGATCACACATTTTTTATTATTTTTTTACAATTCCAAGATGGCGGATTTAAGATGGCCGCTGTCATAGTTAAGTTCTGATTGTCAGATTTGTGTCAGAGATGACTTGTAAAGATAGAAAACATGTAAAGGGACATTGGGCAAAATAGTGGTTAACTGGGTAGTGTTTAAGAGAAGGTTAAAGAAAGAACATGTACATTCTTATAAGTTGGCAAATATATTAATGGAAAATATAAATAAAAGATAAGAATTTTAAATAAATAAATATAAAAGTATTTTAATTAAAGTGTAAATTTAATAAGGAAACCCCTTAGACAATAGAATTAGAATGGACCGCTAATACAATGACAGTTCAATATAATTTTCAAATAAATGATGATGCCAACATACAACTAGCGGTCAAGAGGCAAATTGCGGCAAAAACGAAAACTAAAGATTTGTCAAAGTTGTCAACAACAATAATTTTTATTTAATTTTTGGCTCCTTTTCGTGTGTTTTCTATTTTGTCACCGTTTTATAGTTTTAAATTCAATTTAATTTGATTTGAGATATTTTAATTGTGATTTTTGCACAAAATTTTTCCTCGGTTTCTTTTATTTTTACTGAAAATGGGGAGAAAGTGTGTCGTAGTTGGTTGTGATACTAGTTTGCCATTGACAGATAAAGCCACGTCCACACGAGGTGTGAAATGTACACTTATGCGCGCATTTAGCGAATGTAAACGTCGTCTGGGTGGTTTTCACATGACGAATGTGATTGAATATTTTCATTAAAAATTGTATGATCAAGGTACTAAAAATATATACCAGAGTAGAAATGTTCATTAACATTCGCCTACATGTGATCAATGAACATTTAACAAATCGTGTGTACCGAAATGTGATAAATGTACACATCCCGCATAACCGCCTACATTCGCTAAATAAGCGAATATACACGCATAAGTGCACATTTCACACCCCGTGTGGACGCGGCTTAAGCCTGTTGCTTTGCATCTGTGAATACAAAAATAAATGTTTATTTTAATATTCAGTGCTTGCAACTGCTTATAATTTTAAATATTAATGATGTTTTCTTTTATAAAATTTAATCTTAATGTTGATTTTTCGATTATTCCTAATAAATTAAATGGTAACGAACTTTTTAGTTAGCGAATTCGCCACGATTTGCCTCTTGACCGCCACTGTATGTTGGATCGCATATGAAGTAAGCAACTAGCAGTCCATTTAAAAATATATAGTCAAAGGGAAACCCAAATATAACATGGCGGAGCAGTGATTTAAAAAATAAATCAAGATTTTTTTTTATTATTGACCGCATGGAAAAAATAATAATTTATAGAAAGCGTGTAAAATTGTTTTTGGTTATAAAAAGAAAAGTGGAAAAAAAAATTACAATATGAATAATTTAAAACCACCGACGTTATCAATTGAGGGTAACCAATACGAGAATTTCAAAAAATTCCAAATGAAATTCGATAATTATTTAATTGCTATAGAAGCAGATGAAAAAACAGAAGAGGTAAACGCAGCCATCTTGTTAAATTCATTGAATGATGAAGTATTAAAAATCTACGAAACGTTTGAGTTCGAACCGAAAACAGATAAAAAGAAATATGACAAAATCATTAAAAAGTTTGAGAATCATTTTAATTCATCGAAAAGTAGCAATGCAATGTTTAGACATCAATTCTTCAAGAGAATACAAAACGAGGGTGAAACAATAGAACAGTTTATAACGGCAATCAAAAAATTAAGTTTAGATTGTATTTGTGAGTTTGGCCAACTAAATGACAGTTTAATAAAAGATCGCATCACAGCTGGAGTAAAAAATAATGCTCTTCGAGAAAAATTGTTAAGAGAAGACATGACGCTAGAAAAATGCATAAAATTATGTAAATCCAATGAGATGGCAGAACAGGATCTAAAAGTGTTGATGGGTGAACAAACAATTCATCAGGTGCAAAGTAGGAAACCACCAATGCGAAATAATTATAAATCAAATCAAAATAAAACATTTGATGTATACATCCGAGATGGCAAATCAATGTACACATGTGGAAGGTGTGGAAAATCACATGAGATGGTGAAATAAAAATTTTTGAATATGATATACAATTAAAATCAGACTACGTTCCAAAAATAATGCCTCCACGAAACATTCCATTTCCGATACGTGATGAATTTTATAAAGAATTAAATAAAATGGAAAATGAAGGAATTATACGCAAAGTTGATGTTCCAACTGAATTTGTAAGCCAATTAGTTTTAATCAAGAAAGATGATGGAACTCTAAGAATATGTTTAGATCCACAAATTTTGAATGATTGTATTCAACAGGAACACTATCAGATACCAACATTTGAGCAAATTAGTGCTAGATTAAGGAATGCAAAAATATTTAGTACTTTAGATTTCAGTAAAGCATTTTACCAGATTAGATAATCATGTAAAAGTTCATTGTATACAACATTTAATACCCCTAAAGGCAGGTTTTGGTTTAATAGAATGCCATATGGAATTATATCTGCAACTGATATTTATCAACGAAAATTTAAAGAAATTTTCGAATGAATACCTAATATTGAAATGTATGTGGATGAAATACTAATCTGGGCAAAAGACGAAAAAGAGCATGAAGGTATAATTAGAGATGTAATGAAACGAGCGAGAGATTTTAATATAAAGTTTAATAAAACAAAATGCAAATTTGGTCAAAGTTCACTAAAATTTTTAGGTCATATTTTTACAGAAGATGGTATTAAGATAGATGACGACAAAGTAAAAGCTATAAAGAACATGAAGAAGCCAATGGATAAGAAATCCGTACAACGTTTTTTGGGAATGATAACATATTTATCGCGTTTCATTAAAAATTTATCAGATTTAACAGAACCCTTAAGAGAATTAATACGTAAAAGTGTACCTTTTGAATGGAATCAAAAACATGATAATGCGTATACAAAAATAATTCATATAATAACGAACAGTCCTACGTTATCATATTACAATAATAACACTGAAACGAAACTTAGCGTAGATAGTCCGGTCAATTTAGACATAAAAATAGTGGTCAAATAACAAAAATTCCCGGAGCGCCAAATATTGGTGGAGAGCTGGGGTTTACCATTACAAATAAAGTTTTAAAAATCCCCATCGATCCTATGTGTGCTACAAAAGTTATTCGGGATCAAAGGTCAAAATTTGAGGTTTTTTGGATTTTTCTCGAAAACGGTAAATTTTATCAAAAAAATAACCTCAAACCAAAGTTGTAGATCTTAAAATTCTCTACAAAAATGGTCTTCATGATTTTTTTCCTAAGAGTTACCATTCCTGAGATATCGCGATTCTAAGAGTCACATTATACATGATATGCACACATTTCCACGCCACCTGTGAGGTAGTGTATTCGGCGCGTTTTTTTTACCGTGGTTTCCCTTGTTGGCCTACTCCACTACCTATCATGACAATTTTAGGATAATTTAAGGGAAAAATACCCGTCAAGTTCTAGATATTACCTTATTATTGATATTGATTATTGATATTGCTATTGATTATTCTGTTAACTATTGTTTTGATTTCTTTAGATATTTTAATCAGATTCATACTCTTGAAAGTCTACTTCAACAGTCCTGTCTTCTTCGATTTCTTCTTCTTCCTCTTCCTCTTGCTGGATGTTCATAAATTGTTCAAATGTGGCTGAGTCATTGGTCTCTTCATTTAAATCACAGGAATCTTCCTCTATTGTACTCAACTGGATATTTAAGCAAGACTGACCTTGGCAATTGGTACACGCTGGAGAACATAGCAACCCGACTTTTTTACATCCACATTTGGCATTACAACCTTTTTTGTAATTGAAAAAAATAGTGTTGATGAGTTTTTCTGGAGCAGGTGGGAGTAAAGTTTGAATCGGTTCCAGAGTATTATCTATCAATTTCCAACCCCAGTCTTCTGGGTTCAGTTGATTGCCTAGCCATGTTTGAACTTGATAGTATACTCGATACAAGTGTTGAATAGCAGATGCCGATGTTGGAGGAAGAGATGATAGTTGTACTTGTTTCTTGTTTCGCGTATTTTTTACAAAAGTTAAGTATCGGTATTTATCAATGCAAGTAATTTTTTTTGGAGCTCCATAAACCGCAAGAAGAAAGCGAAATCGTTCCGTAATTATTGTTTGAGGTGTGGAATCAATTTCTGTAAATACTTTAGCGCAGTCAGTCAAATCTTTTTTTTCGAATAATTTAAATACTGACGTTTTGCCCCTTCTGTACATTGCTGACGAAGTGTCGCAGCCGGTTATCGCATGTAAAAATAAAACATAGTTTTGGCATTTGGCATTTGGGATAAGCAGATAAACTTTTTGAAGAATATATTTCTGTTCGCTGTTGAGCCGTTCCAGGTTTCAGAAAATAAATAATTTTATCCATTGGAGTCCTTGCAGTAAGTAGTACTAACAAATCGACAAAACAATTGAAAAATTTTCTCCATCGTAGAGTTTACAGTTTCATCTTGTGGACGGCCAATTTTACCACCAGTAATCAGAACGATCTTTAGCTAATTTCAACAGGGATCCTTTGGATTTAAGTGTAGTCACGTTATACATTTTTTTTCGAAGATGCTGTGCTTTCTTTTTCTCAGTTTCTTCATTGGCTTCATTGCCACAAAATAAACAGTATTTTTTAAAACAAAAATTTGATTCACTTACTCGCTTTATAGTACGAGGTGGACTTTTTTTTGAAGTACTAGCCTGTTCCTCCTCACGTTGTCTTTTTACTGCAGCGATTGAAGTTTTCCGGGTGTATGATTTTCTGCAATCCACGTGTATTGTAACGGATTTTTGAGTTCTTAAATACTCAGTAAACTCATCACCTCTCGCGACACTAGCCTCGATTAAAGTTGGTATTCCACGATCAACCACAGCTGTTTCATCTTCAGTTAAAAGTTTATTGCAAATAAAGCAAAACTGAGAATTTTTTCGAGCTATAAAATAGCACAAATAACCTAAATGGTAGACGCTTGTAATAAGTACGTATATTCACTTGAACTGAACCTTTAGCACTAAAAGAAACAGGTATATGAACGAGACCTACGGACAATAGAATAGCCAGATGTTTTTCAAGGCCACGTGATAATTATTCTCAGAATAGTATAATATATATAAAAGGGACACAAATAGGTATTTATACTTGTCTTAAGTGCCTGATTATGTATGTACGTGGCTTATATGTGCATATCATGTATAATGTGACTCTTAGAATCGTGATATCTCAAGAATGGTAACTCTTAGGAAAAAAATCATGAAGACCATTTTTGTAGAGAATTTTAAGATCGACTCCTTTGGTTTGATGTTTTTTTTGATCAAACTTACCGTTTTCGAGAAAAATCCAAAAAACCTCAAATTTTGACATTTGACCCCGAATAACTTTTGTAGCACACATAGGATCGATGGGGATTTTTAAAACTTTATTTGTAATGGTAAACCCCAGCTCTCCACCAATATTTGGCTCTCCGGGAATTTTTGTTATTTTAAATGTCTATATTGACCGGACTAAGATGTCAGCAGTACTGGAGTTGGAGCAGTAATAATTCAAAATGAAAGACCAATAGCATATGCTTCAAAGGCATTCACGAGTAATCAAAGAAACTGGGCTCAAATTGAAAAAGAGGCAAGTGCTATTTTATTTGCCTGTGAAAAATTTCACCAGTATATTGCAGGTAAAAGAACTATAGTGGAAACAGATCATAAACCGCTATTACCGATATTTAAAAAACCATTAAGTGAAATTCCAGTGAGGTTACAAAAAATTAGAATGGATACAAGGATATCATATAATATTAGCATATACACCTGGCAAAGACTTAATAATAGCAGATACACTATCGAGAGCGCATCTAGAGGAAAGTTATGCAGATAAGGAATTAATGGATTCTTTCATATTTATGGTAAATTTAAGTGAGAATATGTCAGAAATGAGATTTAAGGAAATAATCGAAGAAACGGATAAAGATGAGGAAATGAAAACATTGAAAAACCTTATACGTAATGGATGGCCAGAATATAATCATGTACCTGAAATTGTGAAGGCATATTTAACCTACAGACATGAAATTTATGAGCACAAAGGAATAATATGGAGAAACAATTGTGTAATTATACCACAAAAATTACGAAAAGACATGCTTAGAAAATTGCATTATAGCCACATGGGAGTAGAAAAAACAAAACTCCGAGCCAAAGAATTAATATTTTGGCTAGGGATGAGCAAAAAAATTATTGATATGATTTCAAATTGTAACACTTGCATAAAATACCAACGTTCACTTCAAAAGGAAGAAATTGTTCAAATAAATACAACAACTGGACCATGGCAAGTCGTTGGAACGGATATCTTCTATTTATTTCAAAAATAACTATTATTTAATAATAGTAGATTATTATTCTAAATATGTAGAATTGGCATTATTGGAAACTTGTTAGTTTCAACAACAATAAATAAAATGAAATCAATATTTGCAAGATATGGGATTCCATATGTAGTAAGGAGCGACGGAGGTCCTCAATATAATAATTTTGCATTTAAGGAATTTTCAAAAACTTACGACTTTCAGCATATTATGTCAAGCCCTTATTATCCTAAAAGTAATGGATTAGCTGAAAGATACATTCAAACTATAAAACGTATACTTAAAAAAGCCGATGAAGATGGAAGAGATCATTATTTAGCTCTATTAGAATATAGAAATACACCAATCTCAAAAGACATAAGCTCGCCAAACAAGATTAATGTTTGGTAGACAAACTAGAAGTATTCTGCCGATAATTATAAAGGACAATAATGAAAATTCAAACCAAAGAAAGTCTGATGAAAATAAGGCAAGAGAAAAATATCATATGAATTCAAAATATTATTATAATACTCATGCAAGAAATTTAAAAGAATTTAATGTAGGTGACCAAGTTAGAGTTCAGGGTAATGATAGAATATGGGATCAATCTGCTAAAGTAATAAAAACAAATGAAGAAAATCCTAGACAATACACTTTATTAAAAGAGAATGGAAAGGTTGTAAATAGAAATAGAATTCATATAAGGAAAGATAGTAACTATAAAAAATTTGTTGTAAAACCCGAACAATATGATTTAAATTTAAATAACACAAATAATCAAAATGATGTTATTGATAATGAAATGACAGATAATAAAACTGATGTAAACAATGAAGACCTTGTAAGGCATAATGATAGTACGAAACCAAAACGAACAATTAAACCACCGTCATATTTAAATGACTTAAAATGATATTTAAAATATGTTTGAAAATTATTATTTAGACTGTGTCCGAAACCTATGATAAATATTTTTTAGTACACATTTTTGACATTTCTTTGAAAAATATTCCCCTACATTCACAAATTTTTATTATGCTGTCCGAATAGTGTAATCATTTTTGATATATTTCCCCGCTTTACATTTTTGTTGCTTCATTTTAATTACAGTAAATTTCGAGAAATGGATAGTTGTTTGGACAAAAAAAGTCAATTATTAAGGCATAACTACGCCAATTATGTTAAATCGGTACAGTATGTCGATCACACTAGTAAATCAAATAATGAATTTATTCTGTAGCTGTCACAAATTATCATAGGAATTGATTATGATAATTTGGGTGTGTGCAGTTTTTTCAAATAAATGTCAAAAATTAGTACTAAAAATTATTTATCAAACGTTTCGGACACAGTCTTAGATAAGTAATTATGATTATGTTGAATTATATTGAAATAATATTTAAAAAAAAAAAAAGAAAAAAAAAAAGAAAGATGTCATAGTTAAGTTCTGATTGTCAGATTTGTGTCAGAGATGACTTGTAAAGATAGAAAACATGTAAAGGGACATTGGGCAAAATAGTGGTTAACTGGGTAGTGTTTAAGAGAAGGTTAAAGAAAGAACATGTACATTCTTATAAGTTGGCAAATATATTAATGGAAAATATAAATAAAAGATAAGAATTTTAAATAAATAAATATAAAAGTATTTTAATTAAAGTGTAAATTTAATAAGGAAACCCAAATATAACAGCCACCAAAATTGACAAATTTTTCGAAGTTCATAAAGATTGTTAGAAACATACCCTAGAAGGTTTTCGGAGTCAAGATGGTGGACACAAGATGGTGGTCGAATATGGCTGAAAAAAGGATAAGTTTTCGACGTATTTAGAAATCAATAAAATTTCGGTCTAGGGGGTTTTCAAGATGGCCGCCATAAATGTAAATTTTTTAACGTTTATAAAAATCGATAAAAACGTGATTTAGGGTTTTCAGGGTCGCTGATCACGAATCTGTGATCAAAATTTAAAAATTCTCTCAAAAAGTACCAGCTTCTCGATAAAAAGTGTTATATTTAGCCATTTTTTGAGAAATATCTAAAAATATCACATTTTATCAAGAATCTGGTACTTTTTGGAGAGATTTTTTAAATTTTAATCTCAGATTCGTGATCAGCGACCCCGAAAACCCCCTATGATCATGTTTTATCGATTTTTATAAACGTTGAAAAATTGACATTTATGGCGGCCATCTTGAGTTGGCCGTGTTAAATTTTCAGATTCTGACCCTAAATTAGTGATCACCGACCCCGAAAACCCCATAGACCGAGTTTTTATTGATTTCTATAAACGTCGAAAAATTAGCCTTTTTTTGGCCATATTCGACCACCATCTTGTGTCCGCCATCTTGAATATTAAAATTCTGACCTCAGATTCGTGATCAGCGAGCTCGAAAACCTTCTAGGATATGTTTCTAACAATATGAACGTCGAAAAAATTGCCAATTTTGGCGGACATCTTGGATCCGCCATCTTGGAATTGTAAAAAAATAATTAAAAATGTGTGATCTATGACTCCCAAACACTTTTGAGTAAATTAACAGAGTTAAAATTACGTTTTTATACCAATTTTATTAAAAATTAGATACTTACTTAGAAGATATGGCCCGCCATTTTAAAAATCCAAAGACGCCATAAAAACGCCATACGGGATACGGCATTAAAAAATAGACATAAGCAAAATTGTAAGCCCAAGAAAGTTTATTTATCTCATAAAATGAAATGTGCATGGTGGTGGCCGATTTGACAGACAATGCCCCATATCTAAACCGATTTCTTTATAGCAGTTATATTCTGGAACTTGAATCAATGATTAAAGCAAAGCCAAATAAATTTTGGCACTTTGTTAATTACAAAAGAAAATCGAATGTTTACCCGTCTATACGATGTTTTTAAATGATCGGTCCTGCGATAACGTGCAGATACTTGTGATTTGTTCGCCGATTTCCTTGAGAATGTACAATAATTCGAAATCTAATTGTTTGTAATTTTAATATTAAGTCAACATTTTCAAGTCAACATTTTCAATGTTTCGTTTGGAAGTAGATACTATTATTAAATTGCCGGATTCGATTCTATTCCACCCATTTTTCTGAAATGAACGGCTAATGCAATTTCTGGCCATATTTCCTTCCTATTTAATCGAAGTAACTATGCTACTATAACTTAATTTTATTTACAAACTGTATTTTAAGTGCACTATTAAATGTTAATATTCTGCAGGTCGTTTACACTGATTTCTGCAAGACCTTTGACAAGCTCGATCATGAATTGCTGCTGCGGAAACTTGGCCCTTTGGTTTGTAAATTTTTGCCGATTAATTGGATTAGGCCTTATCTGGAATTTAGAATTCAAATTGTTAAAATTGGTAGTTTCACTTCAAATTTGGGCCCCATACTCTTTATTCTGTTTATAAATGATGTGGTAAATTGTCTGAGTCACTCAGACATTCTGATTTATACGGACGTCATCAAAATTTTCAAAACTATTTCTTGTGCCAATGACGCAATTAACTTTCAATCTGACCTGACAAATTTTACAGCTTGGTGTACATGGCATAATTTAATGCTAAACATCTCAAAATACAAAACAATGGATTTTATCCGATTACGCTTACCCGTTAGTTATGTTTACTTTTTTGACGGTTGTATTATTTAAAGTGTCAATACGTTTAAGGATTTAGGTATAACTTTTACTCCGAATCTGTCGTTTCATAAGCATATTGAGGGTTGCATTTCTAAAGCGAATTCTAAGCTTAGGTTTGTTAAAAGGTTTTCCAAAGATTTTCAGGATCCTTGGTTACTACGTGATTAAAACTTTATACGTCTCGTTTGTTCGTTCATTGTTGGAATATGGTGTTGCCGTATGGAGTTCGTTTTATATTAAATACTCAAATCGCATAGGGAGAGTTCAAAAGCGCTTTTTAATGTACTCTCTACGAAGGCTACCTAGAGATACAAGCGTGCCTGCTTTCATACTTTGAACGTATTACTATCGAGGTAGATGTAAATTAATAAATATTGAGCCTCTTTTTATTCGTAGAATGGAAATTAGCACAAACTTTGATCGAAACTTACTCGCATCAAAAATCGATTGTTCGGAGATATTTTGTTTGCTCGATACTTCTTTACGTGTGCTTCGCGATAAAGATTTCCAAATCAAGATTCCCCTTTGCAGGCAAAATACGGTAAATGTGAGCCGATTTATCATTCATCAGGCTCTTTTAATAAAATACGGTCGGCTTTTAACTTTAATATATCTAGAGATGCATTTAAGGAATTGATGTCGAGCACCTTTTAGATTATTGGTAAATTTTATATTTTATATTTGATTTATATTTGTATTTGAAATATTTGAATTATTCTATGTATCTTATTTTATTAAATGTTGATAAGTGTAACCAGTGTATAAGTTGGTGATAAATAAATAAATAAATACATGAACTTCCATTTGAAGCTCATCGGTGAAGTGTTAGATGGCGATACTGATATCGTTTTGAATTTTGCATAATATTTGTATGTATATTTAACTTCGCCTAAATATATGTAGGAGAAAATACGCCCAAATGTCATCATTAATTTCTTTACGTAGATACGTACCATCTGATCAAATTTGACCCGGACTGGTCCATTTAAACCGCGCGCGTAAACCGAATCTGTACATTTTTTTTCTGGGTTGATACAACCTTATTTGACATTCGTGCGTGACGTTTGAGCAGAATACGTTCATTAGTGTGAGTTTAGCAACCATTTGTTTACGACGCGAAAAGTTTGTCTGGCAATTTTTACTATGGAAAAAAAATTGAACAACGAGTTTCAAAATGTTGCAGAAGTATTTTCGGGAGTCTACTCTATCGAGAACGCAAGTATTTGAGTGGCATAAAACATTCAGTGAGGGTAGTGAGGTCGTAGAAATCTTGCCTCATGCGAGTCGTCCATCCACTTCTGTTAACGACGATACAATGGAAAAACTGAAGGAAATTGTGCTCGAAAATCGTAGTGTTGGCATTAGAGAGATGCCAGAGGCTCTCAACATCTCTTATGAATCGGCTCAACATTCACATTTTGGTTGATATTTTAGGTATGAAACGCGTTGCCGCTCGACTAGTGTCGAAAGACCTGAATTTTTTGCAAGAAGAACGTTGAGTAGAGGTCGCTAAAGAGATGCTTGCCAACGTAGCTAATGACCCTACATTTATCAAACGAATTATTACTGGTGACGAGACGTGGGTTTATGAATATGACGTCGAAACTGCTTAACAATCTAGTAAATGGTGCGCCAAAAATGAGCCAAAACCGAAAAACCACGTCAAAGTCGGTCGAAAATCAAGGTAATGCTCTGCTTCGATTACCGTGGTGTGGTTCATCATGAATTCGTTTCAAAGGGCCAACGGTCAATAAAGCATACTACTTGGCCGTTTTGAGTCGTCTATACGTGAAGCAATTCGGCGTAAACGGCCGGATTTGTGGGCAAACAATTCTTGGATTTTTCACCTTGATAATGCTCCTGATTATGATTGAATTTTTGGCCAAACACGAAACAAAAGTCATCGCTCAGCCAGTATAACAGATTTAAAAATCGAGAAATCATTCCTTGCATGCAAAAATGTTGTATCGCATCTGTATCTCCACATACAGTTTTCAACTTTTACTTGTGATTTTCCTTCAAAACCTTGCCTAATTTTTTTTTGAATTAGAGGAATTTCGTAAAATCAATAACCATTCTCTGAAGGTCTTGCAAATATCTTTGGCATATATGACGATACTCTTCTCGGAAAGCCTGAGTAACACTTAACAACATGCAACTCAGCGTCAACCACTAATTACCACCGAATATTATGCAGCACAAAATCAGTTCTCTAATAATTTCGAAAGTTGCAAAATATACAGTGACTCACAGTTTATTTGATCCAGTTGCATTTTATTAACAAAATTGTAAATATTTCGCGATTTCTTATTTTGTTTGAGAAAAATTAAATGTAATATGAATATACATTTTGGAGGACATTCAAATCTGCGGCGATAGTACTGCGGGTTCTATGATATTTGGACAATTCCAAATGAGCCAGGTCTGCAAAATCCCCAATGAAGTGCAGCTGGATCAAATAAGCTGTAAGTCACTGTATGTAACGACAAGCAAGCACATCCATTCTAAAACTGGAATATTTTGAGCCATGGAGAAGCCAAGCAACATATACAAATAAACCCTCACTCCCAAAAATCTCATAAGACCCCAATAATCTGGTAACCTCAAAACGTCTTTAAAAGTTCTGGAAAATTTTGTCCTGTCTAACTCTACGCCAAACACAACCCTCAAACCAGCATATATAAAAAATTGATTAACTGCTCACTACATCCTAATCCAACCCCAACTCAACTCCAAATCAACTTCTACTCAACCCGCAAATTGGCCCCCAACTTAACCTTCACTTCAATTTCAAACCTAAAGCCCAATTCAATAATCAAACCAGAATATATAAAAAAATCGTTAATAATAATATAACCAGGTGTTTTGGATCTATTCGTGTTGCAGGTACCCCACCCTATTGACGTACAGTCTGTAAAAGCTTTTCAGATCTCCGCCTTGACCATAGAAACAGATTAGCGAAAAAAAAATCCAAATCCGACAAGCCGTTCTCGAGATACCATGGATACAGACATCTAGACATTCAGACGTCCAGACACCCAAACATCCAGACACCCAGACATCCAGACAGACGGACGGACATTTTTTTTGTTTGTTGCTTTTTCAGACTCGGGGACTCTCAAAACGTCGAGAAAAGTGGTTTTGAACCAACCAAATTTTTCGCCATTTTTGACAGGATTTCAATACTTTTGTCTTTTTAGACCGAAGTAAAATGTGTAGATTTTTGGCAGGACTCGTATATTCAAAAATACATTAATGTTTGGTATACATATTTGCCAATAATACGTAAGGTGATAGAGAAGAGTAGGCCAGGGATGATTACCAAAGTTTTGTACATACCGATTAAATATTTGTTTCGTATGATGGCAGTACGTATTTATACTATGCACCCTTGTAGTACCGGTCTCGTTGAAAGATTTCTCAGACACTTAAAAACCGTTCTGAAAGCACGGCAAATACGGTACATTACGAACGAAAATTAATAAATATAATTTTGGATAGCCCTGCAAGATTAAGAACTTGAAATCACAAAATATGATGACGACATTACCAAACACCGACATTACCAATTATTAAAAGTGTAATAAATAAACTTAAGTGATAGTTTTTATTTAATGTTAGTGGTTTTGATTGCTACTGGCGTAGCTAGAGATAATGGGCAAATCGAAAGTGTACGTCACGTCGTATCGTTATTCCATCGCTTAGAAAAATGTCGTTTAATAACCCAGAAAATGGTATGAGCATTTAAAGAATTTACCACGTTTAAATTCAAATTGGCAACGAATCATAGCGATATGTCGTTTCGAATTAATGTTCGGCAGAGCTATGAGCTGTTGGATAAAGCTATTACATATATCTAGGGAATTGAATGAAGCTATTACATATATCTTTCAAAGCTTCTTGAATAAAAAAAAGTCAAAATTTAACTAAAAGCTCACGGCGCGTAATTCTATTTTTAACAATAAAATAAAAAAAAAAGTCTTAGGAAAACAAATCGATTAAATATGTCTCTCCCATGGGAGTGACAAATAAAAGCTGTTCATCCAATCAATTTTTATAACTTTGTGTTCGCAACTGCTTCTACAAACTAAAAAAAAAAAAAAATGCTCTAGTTTAGAACAAAATTTGCATTCATTCCCATCATTTTGCTACATGAATGTATTCTCAATCAGGAAACTTTATTTAATAAAAATTTTGCATCCATATTTTCTGAACAAGTAAGAAACTAAACTTTTTCACAAACATTATTACGGCAGTGGTTTATACTTTTTAACTCTTGACCATTTATGTGTGGGTGGATTATTTGAGTTGGAAAAGGTAAAAAGTTTTCCTGGAAATTAAGATAGAAGATTTTTTTTTATAATTATATTACATCTATCTGGTATCTGCTATATACAGTATATAAAGAAGAAAAGTATGTGTGTATACTGTGTATGTAGTTACTTTCTATAAAAGCTTGTGGTTCACTCGAGCGATTGTTTCCATATTTTGCACGAATACTTTTTAGCAGTCGATAAAAAATATAGGGGGGTTAGTTTCAAAAATTGTTACCCCTTCCTCATGCTCGCTTGTGAGGCGCCATTTACAAGAAGTATTTTTAAAACTTCACCGATTGAGCTGATTTTGGATATTTTGTGCAAAATTAAAAATAAATCGATGCGTGTATTATTATAATTTGATTGTGATTCATCAGCAGAATTTGTGTACAAAGGTTGTTGTAATAATAATTAATTCAATCAGAGGAAAACCAATGCAACATAGTCTATTCAAAAGTTTGCTTGATGAACTGGAGAGCTCACACGAGGATGTTATATTTTATTCCGAAATAAGGTGGCTTAGCCGAGGCGAAATCTTAAATCATTTTTTAGATTTCCTACCTGAAATTAAGATATATTTATCCTCAAGAAACGAAATTTATAGCGAATTTGATGATTCGATCTGGATGAGCGATTTAGTTTTTTGTATGTGACATAACGACACATTTAAATGAACTAAATTGAGTACTGCAAGGAAAAGTTATACCTACATCTCAGATATGGTCAGTGCTATAAATTCTTTTAAAAATAGGTTAGACTTGTGGATGTCTCAATTAAAATCGTGCAACTATAAACATTTTCCATCCATAAAAAATGTACGTATGGTACCGAAAAGAATAATATTCCGCAAAGACACATCTATGATCTTTATAGTTACTGAAGGATGAATTTAATAGTCGGTTTCAGAATATAGTGGGAATTGAACCACTTTTATTATTTGTTTCAAATCCTTTTTCATCATTGGAATCGGAATTGGAAATAATAGATATTCAAAGTGACATCTGATTGAAATAAATTGAAAACCAAAATGATAATTTATGGAAAGCTATTGACGTTTTGAAATATTCAAACATATAACCAGATCTGTACAAAAGGTAAAATCGTTTTTTGGGTCATCTTATCTCTGCGAAACGTCATTTTCACAGTTGAATATAAGCAAAACCAAACACAGGAACTGGCTTTCTGATAAGCATATCAAAGACTGTATGACTATAGCTGTATCACCGACCACCGTATGAACCAGGTTTAAAAAAACTGTCAGACGGCATACAGTCCCACGTATCGCATTAAATGTATTTTCCTTATTTTTTTAAATAGTTGATGAATTTTTGTGATTTGATTTGTGGGTCGGCGTGAGGGCAACTGTGATATCTTAAATGGAAACCCCCATTTTTTATTACAGATTCGGATTCTACGTCAAAAATACGTAAATTTTGTTTGAAATATTTTTTTGTTTTCGGTGTAGATGGCGCTGTAAGTTCTGTTCGAAAAGAAAAAAAAAATTTGCAATTTGCAAAGAGATTTAGAATTTCTATTCTAAATAAATTTGTTTTAACGGGAAATAATAAAAAATGGGAAACAATAGCGTTTGCTTTTTTTTAGGATTAGTCGTTCGAATTCTCACTTTTTCCAACATCAATTACAGCGCCATCTGCACCGAAAACAAAAAAATATTTCAAACTAAATTTACGTATTTTTTGACGTAGAATCCGAATCTGTAATAAAAAATGGGGGTTTCCATTTAAGATATCACAGTTGCCCTCACCCTCACCCACATGGGTGATGGTGATGGTATAAATTGGTATGATGGTATAAAGGAAGGATGTTATGATGAAATGAAGGTATGATGGTAACATGATACAATGGGGTGATGGTATGATGGAATGATGGTGTGGTGGTATGATGGTATTGTGATATAAAGGTATGATGGTGAGATGGTTTGATGGTATGATGGTTTAATAGTATATTTGTATGATGGTGTGATGGTTTTGATTTGATTGTTTGATGGTATAACGGTATGATGATATGAAGGTACGATGGTAACATGGTACAATTGTATGATGGTATGATGGTAAGCTGGTATGATATTATTATAGTATAGTGGTGTGATGATATGGTGCTGTAATGGTATGATGGTATGTCGTTCAGACGGTCTAGTGGTTTGATGGCACGATGATGTAACTGTATTATGATATGGTGGTACTATGGTATGATGGTATGGTTGCTGATATTATGGTATTGTTGTATGATAGCACGATAGTATGATGTTATAATTGTATGATTATTAATGATAACGGTATCATCCGCAAAATCTGTCTTTGGAAGCATGACAAGCATATTTCAATGACAATACGGGAGTTCATCTGTAAATCTTCGATTAATTAAAGCAAGAATGTAAGGACTATGAAGAACTTGAGGGAAACAATAATCAATTTTTATAAGCATAGAGCTTAATTACCTATATTATGAGGGTCTTATTGTATGGGAGTTCTGCTTACATGCTCACATTCAATATTTACTTCCTGGAGACGCAACCTCCTACAAATAATTAGAAATTAACAGTGACAACATGGCACCGTAGGCAGATCTCTAGCCAACAGATTGACAGAACTCGATCCTTCTCATTGGGTACAGAGAACGCACATTCATTCCGAAGTAGGAACTTCAAAAAATTTGTGTGTTTTAGCTCCGGGAGTAAAATCAAAAATTGTGGTTTACAAACAAGTATTGCGGTGGAAAACACCTGTTGAAGTACCCCAATTGAATTTTAACCCTACTTTTAATCTGCTGAATTTAAGCATCTCGCATTACTTATATGAAAAAGTTCTTCTATCTTATGGGTACCGGATGTCAATGCCCGATGAATTGAAAATTAGTTATGACTTTAAAATCATCACAAATTTTAAGCGCTCCAATTTGCTTCGTCGCTATTATAATTGGTGCGGCAAATTGAGTAGCGGGCATTTTTCAATTCCGACTTTTACGGCAAAGTATTTGTGAAAAATTAATGGTTCGAGACTGAAAATATTTTATTTGGACTATTGTTCTTAGAACGAAATACATATCAAATATTCCGAAAATTAATCGAAATTCAAATTTTTAACTGTTAATTTGAAACTTTGAATATTTCTTTCATTTCCAAAGTTTACACCATAATGTAATTGATAGAATTTAGTTTTTTAACCGCGTTATACTAGGGCACGCAAAGCGTGCGTCTTTATATCAAATCATGTAAAGCAACTTTTGAAAATAGTACATTATTGCAATAGCGGAGGGATATACAAATTATTTGTCTGTCTATACTAATAAAAATGAAAATCTGTATACTATGGTACAAACATAGTACTATAATTCTTTTTACACATTTCCGTGCCATTCATCACACCAGATATAAACTTTGCATAGTGGTTTCACACGAAAATTAGCAGGTTTTCGTAGTATTTTCGAAAGAGTCGAGCCCCTTGGTCTAGGTACCCGCAATAATTTGTCTAAAATTTCAATTAAAAAAATTAAAAATATAGGACTGAGTTTAGATAAATGGTTAAATGAAATTAATCGTATATCCGTATCCGAAGGGGCGGTTTCCTTAATTTAGAGGAGTTAAAATATATTTACCACTTTTTGAAAAGTACACTGGAAAAACGATATAAGTTAATTTTTTAAAAAAATGAGGTTTTGGTGCTTTGCTAAAATAAAAATATTATATTTACCCCGGCAACGCCCGGTACCTCAGCTAGTAATATGTAAAAATAATTAAAGTGCAATTTTTATATTATTTTTAATTTATATATTTTTAATAAGTATGTCCCTTATTGTGAAATTTTGTTATTTTTATTTTCGATTCAAAATTGATTTCGATAACAACAAACATCATCTTCAGTTGAAGCAATACTTATTAAATTGAAACGGGTTTTTCCTCGCTTTTATTTACCCAAACAATTTTCAATGGTTGCATTATATATTTTCCAAATTTACAAAAACCTTCGCTTACGTCGATTAGCCGTTAGAAATCAGCTCGTATATTTTATTTGTAGCAGTGCTAATTTTTCTGTTAAACATAAATTGATTTTCTTTATTCGTAAATATTTCAAATTCCTCTACACGATCCATTATATCTTATTTTTTCAGCCTATACAGTACCTCTTAATTGGTTTCAAAATTCACGTAGTTATGCACGGTGTGGTTTATATGTTGCACGAGTTTGGATTCTGTATTCATTTTTCCAATTCCTTTGACATGTTTTCTAAACCTCTCTCTAAATTAACGTACCGTTTGTCCTATGAAAAAGCGGGGCAATCTGAGCATGTTAATTTTAAAAGACATGGGGCCCGATTCCCCGATTTTGGAACGATAAAATTCATGTTATGTTATTTTATTGCCCCGCTTCCTATATGAATTTGTATTGAAAAAACAAAAATAACATAACATAACATAAAATTTTGAAAGGCAGAATCGGGCCTATTATGTTGTTTTCGTGAAACTTATTAGGGCATTGCCACATAGTAAACGAACGAACGATTTTTTAAAACGACAATTCCATTTTTTGATAAAACTGTTATTTCTACAATGCCAAAATTATTAAAAAATGATTCAAATTTAAGAAAGTCATCATAACAACATAAAATATTGTTATAACATTTCAAAATTCTCATTAAAGAAAATGCATTTTCATTTGTTGTCGGACGACGAGTCAAATTTCGTCCGACAAAAGATAAAAATGAATTTTCTTTAATGAAAATTTTGGAATTATAACAATATTTTTTGTTGTTATGATGGCTTTCATAAATTTGAATCATTTTTTAATAATTTTGGCATATTAGAAATAACAGTTTTATCAAAAAATGGAATTGTCGTTTTAAAATATCGTTCGTTCGTTTACTATGTGGCAATGCCTTTATACACTTAATAATTAACAAATTATTTCCATCGAACATGCTGAATTTCACATCAAAATCGGATATGAAATAGCCAAGTTCCTTCCAAATAGGCCATATTCCAGAACTTCACCTGAAAATCATTTGAGGATCCCATTTTCATGGTGCATGCTGAATTTCATCAAAATTGGATAAGAAATTGCCAAGTTCCTTCCTAATTAGCCATATTCCAGAACTTCGTCTAAAACTCGTTTTAAAATCCCTTATCCATCATACATGCTGAATTTCATTAAAATCAGCTAAGAAAATATTTTTAGAATCCCATTTCCAACGTACATGCGGAATTTCATCAAGATCGGATAAGAAATGGCCAAGTTCTTTCCTAATTGGTCATTTTCCAGAACTTCACCTAAAAATCATTTTAGAATCCCATTTCCATCGTACATGCTGAATTTTATCAAGATCGCATAAGAAATAGTCAAGTTCCATCCTAATGGGCCATATTCCAGAACTTCATCTAAAAATCTTTTTAGAATCCCATTTCCATCGCACATGCTGAATTGCACCAAGATCGGATAAGAAATGGCCAAGTTCCATCCTAATTGGCCATATTTCAGAACTGTATCCATTTGAGAATTTCATCAAGATCGGATAATAAATGGCCAAATTTCTTCCTAACTATCATTTAAGAATCCCATTTACATTGGAAATGCTGAATTTAATTAAAATCGGATAAGAAATAGAATCCCAATAAAATTCTTATAAAAAAAATCACAAATCCTCAGTTCAAGCACCTCACTTCAATGGACAACTTTTTTGGTCCCGTCGATGTCCGTTATAGTGAGGTTTCTCTGTATATACATATTTTAGTTCAAATCAAACAGACAAAAATTATACTCCTATAAGTTTAACACAAACTCGCAATATTTATCAAGAAAGGATTTTTGAAATAGACATGTTTTTCTGACCTTAGAGACACACTGGGTAATTTTTACCCGTACCTGTTTACGACGCTCACTGCTCGGCTTCTATAAGCGCACTGTATCTCTTCTAAGGGAGATACCGATTATTAATTTCAAAAACGTTTTTTTTTCACGCAAAATAGCCAACTTTTAAATTTTACCTCAATTTTGCTGTTTTCAAAAAACTCCTATTTTCGATTTGCAAAAAAAATATAGTTTTTGCAATGGATGGTAAAACCCATAGTACCATCTTAAGGTTCAACTATTTAGCTTTTCATCGGTAACCTACAGAGTGTCAAAATATTAATTTTTGATAGAAATATAATCATTTAAAAAAAAGACGATTTTTAAAAAAAGTTCCGTTAGTTTTTTGTGAATATTTTTGCACCTATTTAATTTTTCGCAACAAAATTATGTTTTTATGTTCTTGAAAAAATTTTCTATTAATTGAAAAAAAATTGATTGAATTTGATCAATTTGATCACGAGATATAAGCTTTCAAAGTATCGCTGGGTAAAAATCACCCAGTGTGTCTCTTACGTAACTTTTTGATAGTGTGTCCCTTAAGGGTTAATTGTACATGAAAATCTTGCTTTTTATTCAGATAATATGCTATCGAGACTACAGATTTTCCCTTTTATGAGTAAAGACACAAATTAAAAATTTTTATTTTAGCATGGACGCATACGAAAGTAAATTTTTAGTACATCTATCATACAAAAGGAAACTAGTAGCTGATTTACATTTAATCTGTTGCTCTATTTTAAAAGACAGAATATGTCGATAAAAGTATTAATTTTATTATTATTTCCTTCCATTATGAAAAGGTATATTAAAAATGTGTTATTTAATACTACTTACCGCAATCCACAACTTTTTTTAGCGAAAAAGAATTGAAAAATCGAAAAATTAACCTGTTTATCAAAAGTTTTAATGTGTCCGTCTCATTTTTATATATGGATAAAATGTATTTGCACTTTTCCTCATGTATTTATACTTTTGGAAAAACAAAATATAATGAAAACAACATGGCGTAGCGTTGTCAAAATAAACACAATTCTTAGTGCTGCGAGTGCCAGTATTTTTAAGTGGATGATAGGAGTAGCTACAATTTCCCATTTTTTATTTTTGCAAATATCTGAATAGATCTATCGAGACTTATAAAAAAACACAGCTATTAGCTTGTTTCTACTTAAATGAGTATTAAAGTGATAATTTGTCATTTATATATCGAATCATATAAGCTTTGTTAATTTAAAATTAAATTGTACATTTTATTAGTTGTTGGATTTATTTTATTGTTTAATATGTAAGGTATTTGTTCCAGTTTTTATAAATTTCAAATTCCTCAATACGATTCATGGTGGCTCCCTTATTGATTCTGTATAGTACAGTTAGATTAGAATCGAAATTAGTATAATGATGTGTGGTTTTTGCAATTTATGTGTAAAGTAAACCGTGAATCCGCCTTATGTTTTTCCAACATATTTCACATATTCATAGAATTTTTGTTTGAACGACCGGCCAGTTTGCCCTATATAAAATGACGGGCAATCAGAACAAATTATTTTATAAATGCCTGTGTCATTGTTAACATTATTGGTTTTGATTCTAAGTTTTTCTTCGACTTGTTGGTTCTTTTAATGAAAAATATTGCATATGAAATATGTTTTATAATTTTTCCTTTTTCGTCTGTTGCCAATATGGTTTTGTCAAAGTATTGCTTTTTTACCTGTAAAAGAGCTATTTAATCTATCAATTGCTGTGTTTTTTTATAAGTATCGATAGATCTCAATAGATCGCATCCAGATGTTCTCTATTTTTGTGGTTAAACTGCAATTGATTCAGTTTATTTTAATCAAGAATAACTTTTTATTCGACATTTTATCGTTTTTAAT
The DNA here is from genome assembly GCA_963556165.1 of Tipula helvola. Lineage (NCBI taxonomy): Eukaryota > Metazoa > Arthropoda > Insecta > Diptera > Tipulidae > Tipula > Tipula helvola. The sequence continues at coordinate 107,043,240 of OY744482.1, forward strand.
TCATTTCATTGAATTAAACAACTTATTAATTGTACATGAAAATCTTGCTTTTTATCTAGATGCTATCGAGACTACGTATTTTCCCTTTTATGAGTAAAGACACACATTAAAATTTTGTATTTTAGCATGGAAGCATATCAAAGTCAATTTTTAGTACATCTATCATACAATAGGAAACTAGTAACTGATTTACATTTAATCTTTTGCTCTATTCTAAAAGACAGGAGACTTACGATAAAAGTATTCATTTCTTTATTATTTCCTTCCATTACGAAGAGGCATATTCAAAATGTGTTATTTAACACTATTTACCGCAATCCACAAGATTTTTTGGCTAAAAAGAATGGGAAAATCAAGAAATGAACCTATTTAACATTTTCCGTAAAAGTAGCTCAAAATTTAAAAGATCATAGTAACATTTTGAATGAAAGAAAAAAGTTTTAGTATGTCCGTCTCTTTTTTATATATGGATAAAATGTATTCGCACTTTTCCTCATGTATTTATACTTTTGGAATAACAAAATATAGTGAAAAAAATGACGTAGCGTTGTCAAAGTAAACACAAATTCTTAGTGCTGCGAGTGCCAGTATTTTTAAGTGGATGATAGAAGTAGTTACAATTTCCCATTTTTTTTTGGCAAATATCTGAATAAATCTAGCGACATTTATAAAAAAACGCAGCAATTGAAGGTTAAGGAAATTTGGTAATCGTTACAGGCAGCTATATATTTTATATTGTTAACTTCTTCATTGTAATCTTTGACAATGGTATTGTGTTCAGTCTGTGGACCATGTGATTATAAGCAGAAAGTTTATGTTGTGTGGAATGGTTAGACTTATTATGTATGGTATGATTCATTTGTGTTGGTTTTCTGTAAATTTTAAAAATGTGTTTCTGGTTTTCATTTTTAATAGTTAAATCCAAGAAATTAATTTGTTTGTGTTTTTCTAATTCTAGCGTGAATTTAATTTTTTCGTGAATATTATTAATGTAATCATGTAATAAATCTATAGCTGTATGTGCGTCCCGGTAAATAGATAAGTACATCATCATCTTATCTAAACAAGTATTTTATATATTTATGAAATTTATTTTTTGCATTGATTATGTATATGTGTATGTTCTATGTAATTTAAGTAGAAATTAGCTAATGTACCTAACAGATGGCTTCCCATTGTGCGGCCATCTGTTTGTTTATAATAATTATCTAAATGCTTAAAGTAATTTTGGTTAGTTATTACCTCTAATAAATTTATTATTTCATTACTTGTTGATGGATCTATTTCGTTTTGGGTTAGCAGTTCCTTTGTTAAATTTTTATCGTTTCATTGACGGAAATTTTACAATACATGTTAGTGACGTCAAATGATGCTAGTTTCTCATTCAGATGTATGGTAATGCTTTCAATTTTGTTGACCAGCTCAATGTTGGTTTTAACGGAAAAATCAAATTTAAGTTTTATGTGTTACACACAGTAACCTCGGTGCACAACATTTATTGTTGCAGTCAGGATCTGATAACTTATTAAACAAAACACTTTATTTATTTTAGTCTGCTTAACGGTTTATTATAAAAATATATTTATATAAATTCCATGTTGCTCGACGACTTTACAAAAACTTCTTTCTTTCAGGAAAATAATAAAAAAAATTAGTGTTTCAGATGAGAGGCAATTTTAATATACATACATAAAATAATTCAATTAAGTGACATCTATGAATGTATACTATTTTCGTTTTACACTCGTCCATCCTGCTCAATCCTACTATCTGCATCCTCGTCTGGCATTATCCCCAACCTCATATGGTCAGCTGGGACAACACCTTTAAACCGTCTACGTCCCTCATTTCCACCTAAATCTTCCAAGAAACCCAAATGTTACAAGAATCTATAGCTTTTCTTACACACTGCCTCATCCTAGGGCAGCAATAAATTGTTTGAATTGAATTAAGGGTTCTATCGACTTAAAAATGACTTTTATCGTTGTGAAATTTATAAATTATACGATTACGAATCCCCTTAGATACCACGTATAATAGTTTTCGTTAATTTTCCTGTATAGTTTTAGATTTCTTATGACGTACTCTTTATCATTAGAATTGGTCATATCTTTCTTAATCTATTGAATCTCTGGGTCTGAATCTTGTAAAACTTCAACCCATTTTTGATCTATACTATCATTCTTTTCAATTCTAAAAATATCTAAAGACGCCATTTCAAGTTCATTCGGTAGAAAAACAAGAGAGCGACTCAACGCATCGACGTGTAACATTTGCTTGCTATCATGATGCTTAATAGTAAAGCTGAACTCTAATAGTCGTAACCACCGTCTGGGTATTCTTAGAATTATATTCGTTTTGTAGATGCTGTTTGAAGCGCACTACAATCAGACATAACTAAAAACTCTTCTTCTAAAACATACGGACGAAATCTATATAAGCACTCTACGACTGCTAAGGCCTCAAGTTCGTAACTATGATAGTTTCGTTCAAGCTCGGTTGTTTTTCGGCTGTAATAGACAACTGGCCTAATCACGTCATTATCTTCCCTTTGTAAATGAACTCCAGCGAGCCTCATTGAACAATCGTCGGTATGATATGAATTTCATGTAACCTTTCGTTGTCATATAGTATAAGTACATCTCTATACTACAAAGTTTAGTTTTTAATTCAGCGAAGGCTTTTTCTTGATCTTTACCCCATTGAAAAATACAATCTTTTCTAGTTAATCGACACTTCCAAGCAACTAATTCGACTCAAACCTTCAGCGCTCCCAGAAAGGTGAATTTTTTTAAAACGGCTAAACCGATTTTCACAAGACATTATTTTTTTGAAATTTACTTTAAAATGAGACTTTTCATGAGAATTTGCTCAGTACTTTTTGTTATAATAAATTTTTGAATGAAAACGCAACCAAAATTGATGATTTTGAAATAAAATATGTTGGGGGTAAAATTTAAATTACAACAAAAAGTTCAAATTAAACAAAAACAATTTTATTGGTTAATATTAGTATTGCCCCCCCCCCCTTGCATCTACAAAGGTTCGCATGCGGTTCCCCATTTACCTTATTAAGGTTTTGACAAAGACTTTGGGGGGATCTCATCCCACTCCTCATCCAACGCAATCTTGAGGTCACTGATGCTAGATGGTACCGGATTTCTGGCTCCTCCATGAACTGCCGAGTGGTTCGAGCTTTGTGAGACACCGGGCATTGTCATGCATCAATATGAAATATTCCCCTATATATCCTGCGTAGGGCACTACATGATCCAAGAGACCTCCACCAGGTACGAAAATAAGTCATAATAAAAACGGAAGGAGTCCATTTTTTGGGGTTATGCTGCGGCTTTTGTCACAATGTAATATAAATAAATACAATTAAAAATTCTGAACGATTTTTTCACTTGTATTATTTTTTGATTTTTTATTAGTAAAAAATCTGTCTTTTGTGTGACAATTATTTTTTATTTTTATGATGGAGGACCGGTTTCGGATTTCATCCGTCGTCAGCTCCTTGAATTTTCACTAATGACATATCGTTGAAAAATTTGCGCATACTATATTTTGTATTGGTCATTGTGTTTTTCAAACATGAAAGTTTTACATTCACTCAAGAAAGGAAAGATGATTGACCGATTAGAAGAAATCGAGATATACAAACATCGGAACAATACGTATATTCTCAACGACAAGTTAAACACTGTGACGAATAAATTATACGATTTGATTTTGCAAAAAACACAATGACCAATACAAAATATAGTTTGCGCAAATTTTTCAACGATATGTCATTAGTGAAAATTCAAGGAGCTGACGACGGATGAAATCCGAAACCGGTCCTCCATCATAAAAATAAAAAATAATTGTCACACAAAAGACAGATTTTTTACTAATAAAAAATCAAAAAATAATACAAGTGAAAAAATCGTTCAGAATTTTTAATTGTATTTATTTATATATACGAAAATAAGATCTGTTTTTCTTGAAACGGTAGGCCAGCCCACACCATGCACGAACCGCCGCCGTATGAGACTGTTTCAGCAAAACAGCACTGCGAAACTCTCTCGTCTGGACGCCGATCTCTCCTATAACTATATAATAGAACAGACCTCTAGCGGGCCGTCTTGGAGTGAGGTTGGCTTCCTTCAAGCGTCTTCTTACTGTCCATTGACTAACAGCTACATCTCGAACTTGTTTTAGCTACTGCTGCAGATCGACGCCCGTGAGATGACGATTTCGTTGTGAAGTTAGGACGATAAATCGATCGTCGCTCTCAGATGTACACCGATACCGGCTGGTATGTGGTCTCCGATTGAAGGTACCAGTTTCCTGAAACCTTATGGGTACTCTTGAGATAGCAAATTGGCTCATGTTTAGCTGACGAGCGACTTCTCGTTGATTTCGTCCTTCTTGCAATAATTCAACAACTTGTGCGGCTTTTTCTGGAGTGGTATCCATGATTTTGAAGAAACAACGAATGAAACTGGTAGAGATTTGTTCAGTTCAACGTCTGATAAGTAAGCGATGGCAAATATCGGTCAACGTGATATTATACAGGAGATTGCATCACGCCAATAGTTTTCACCGAAACATCGCATTTTGTTAAGATTGCTTTAATTTGAAAAGTACTCTATGGATTTTAATGGTAAAGGTGTCCTTGTAAAGATAAAATACTCAGCTGTCAAAAAAAGTTGTTTTACGAAAATCGGTTAAGCAATTTAAAAAAATATGCCTTGTGAGGTTTGAGTCAATTTAGTTGCTCGGGAGGGTAGTTAACGGTTCGGCGAGAATTGAAAAACGTGGAACAAATTTCGGAAAATAGCTCGGAAGGCCAACAAATTGGCTTACTAACTGGATTTAGAATGACTTCACTTATAGCTAACCATGCATTGTCATCCAAACTAAATGGGTATGCAAAATTTCAGCTCAATCGGATGGGGATAACTGTTTAAAAATTCAATTGCAAGATTTCACCTAAACAAACTAACATACAAACATTACAAGTTAAATAAAAGCGTTTAGGAATACCTAAGTTTGGAATGGAGCCAGATTAGCCCAAAAACGAAAAATAAATTTCGGATATAGCATTGCTCACAAAACTCAACATAAATTAGAAAGTTTTGTTAAAACCAAAATTAATTCCATTTAAGATACGGGTGTTTTCTAAATTAACATGCTCAGGTTGCCCCGTGTTTTACAGAGGCCAAACGGGACGTTCATTTAGAGAGAGATTTAGAGAACATGTCAAAATGAATACAGAATCCAAATTCGTGCAACATATAAACTACACGCTGCATAACTACGTGAATTTTGAATGAAACAAATTTAAAAGTGCTGTATATGGGATGAAAAAAGGAGATATGATGGAACGTGTAGAGGAATTTAAAATATTTAAGAACAAAGAAAATTAATTTATGTTGAACAGCAAAATTAACACAGCTACAAATAAAATATACGAGCTGATTTCCAACGGCTAATCGACGTAAGCGAAGGTTTTTATAAATTTGGAAAATATACAACGCAACCACTTAACATTTTTGGGGTATCTAAAAGCGGGAAAAGAATGTTTCAATTCAATAAGTACTGCTTCAACTGAAGATGATATTTGTTTGGCATCGAAATCGATTTTGAATCGAAAATACAATAAAAAATAACAATATTTCACAATAACGAACATACTTATTAAAAATATATAAATTAAAAATATATATTTTTTTATATTGAAATATACTTAATTATAAAAGTGAAAAAACCACAAAAAATTGAAAATTAATTAAAATTGAGTTTCAATAATATATTTTTTATTTTTATTTTTTATGATGGCGAGGGTGGCATTTTGTAAGTTCCTCGTGTACATAAAATTAATTTGATAGAATGTAGATTATGTACATATATTATACCAAAAATATCTAATATTTAAGAGTACCATTTTTCAACAGAATTTCTCTTTGGTTTAATTAATTTCAGTTTCTAGCAAATACATAATTAGAGCAATAAAGTTGGAAATATTCATAAAGCTTCTTTTGTAAAAATGATATTTTTTTCACAGAATTTTGAAACATCGAGAGAATTCGCTTAATTTGCTTGGTTTTAAAAAATTATTCTGATGCAGTTTATAATTGAAATATGCGAACGAGTGAATGTTGCTTTGTTTTAAAAATTCAATAGGTACATATAGAAACTTTAATTAAAATACATTTGGTAAAACTTTTGCAGAAAATCACAGTTTACAAACAAGCAGAGCGAATTTTTTTATATTTTAATTTGTATTTCACATCGGAGGAATAAGTATCACAGTTACAGCGCTAAACCAGATTTTTTTTTTTTTTAGAATTTCACAGATTCATAAACATTATCACTCCGTTCGTAAAATACCAATGTCCGTCCGTCTGTCTGGACGTCTGTATGTCTGGATATCTGAATATCTGTATCCATGAAATCTCGAGAACGGCTTGTCCGATTTGAATTTTTTTTCACCTTCTATGGTCAAGGCGGAAAATTGAAAAGCTTTTGGAAAATTTATGTTAAGAGGATATGGGGCACCTGTCATACTAATTGACCCAAAATCTCCTGGTTTTATAAATATTTACCAATTTTTTATATATGTTAGTTTGAATATTGAGTTGGATACTGAATTTCGGGTTGACTTGAAGGTTAAGTTAGGAGTCAAGTTGGATTAGGATATAATGAACAGTTGACCAGTCTTTTTTTATATGCTGGCTAGAGGATTGAGTTGGGCGTTGAGTTTGCAGTTAAGTCGAGGGTTGAATTCGGTTCCATTTTCGAGTTGAATTGAGGCTGAGTTGGAGTTGAGTTTGGGCTCTATTAAGATTTAGCGAGCAGTTGAGAAATCCATATATATATGTGGAATCACCCTGTACGGAAAATACCTATTCAAAACGGGATACAAAAGACTAGTTTTCTATCTTCATTAGGGGAAAATATAACCAACGCAACAAAAAGTAAAATTAATCATTGTTGAGAAGCCGAAAGAATCACATAAATAAATAAAATAAAAGCTGTTTCAATTTTGATTCTTTGGTTTTATTTAAAGAAAGATAAACCGTATATTTTTCCCACAAATATTGGGGGCTCAACCGGGAGCGTTGCGATACAACGCGGATACCCATTTTCTCAACAAAAATAAATTTGGCGTTCTCGTTTTGATAATTTCGAGAATTATTACGATAAGTAAAAATTATGTTACGGCGTATTGTAAGTGATTTGGATCTCGTTTTTTTTGTTAGAGTTAATAAAAGCTGTATTAGTAAATTGTTTAATTTTCGTGTATACGGTAGTTATGATAGTTTTTGTTAAACAGAAAAAAAAACTATTTTAGATGAAAAAGTGGTGCACTGTGATTGTGATAAGAATAAAGTGATATTTTAGACATTTACAAAGATAATTGATAAATTAATCAAAAAAAAAAACATAAAATAAAAACGTGTGCATAGCTGAATTTCAAAACCGTTATAATAAAATAATAAATTAAAATTTGGAAAAAAAGACAATAAGAACATTTAGTAGATTTACAAGAAACTGTGAAATTATACAGTTCAATTAATACCAGTTTATATATTGATTAAAACCATGCCGAAAAAAAAATAAGAAAATGAATAGCACTATGAACTTCGATGAATGTGGCACGTCACTTTCCGTCAGCAGGAATGTTGCAAAATTATGTAACGGGAAATGATGGTTTACATGAAGCTCCACTACCCCAAAGGCAAAACGAGTTAAAGGCGAAGCAGTTAGAAGAAGTTAAAGATCGTCAACTGGCTAGTAAAACAAGGGAAATCGAAAGGCTTTAATTGGAGAACGAACAACTAAAAAGTCATCTTAATAACGGAAAAGTGAACCAACGCAATGATAAGGTAACTGTGAGTGATGATGATAACCAAGGTTTTAGTCGGATGAATCTTAAAGATATTTTAGACTCAAAGCAAACATTTTGTGGTTCTGATATCTATCCTGTAGAAAATTGGCTTGAACAATTTAATAATATGGCGATTATTATGAGATGGAACAATTTGGAAAAATGTGTGTGTTATAAAAAGCTGTTGGTTGGATCTGCAAAGTTGTCAATACGAACATCGAAGGAAATAGATTCCTATATGAAAAAATAGTCCAGTTTTTGAAAGAAGAATTCGGGAAAAAGTATACCAATGCTGAAATCCATTCTAAGATGATAGCGCGAATAAAACAACCTAAAGAGACATTACAAGAATATTTCCTAGCTATACGAGAGCTGGGTGAATTAACAAATATGGCCGAAATTGATGTCATTCAATACACGATTGATGGGTTTATTGATAAAGAAGTGAACAAAGCAATGTTGTATGGCGCAACTTCAGTAAAAGAGTTCAAGAATAAGCTTGAAATATACCAAAAATTCAAATTGAAGCAAACTACCGAATTTAATATATCCCATCAGAACAAAAATCGAGCGGATTTTCTCCAAAATCCGCAACCGGGAAATTCAAATCAATCTTCGAGGAAAAATCTAAGGTGTTTTAACTGTGGCATAGTAGGACATAGTGGGCGTCAATGTACGAAAGGCATAAAATGTTTCAAATGCAATGAATTTGGTCATATTGCTCCAAATTGTAGGAAAATTAATCAGAATAGCACCAAACCCGAGAACGTCTCAGCGTCGAATATACGATCTGTCGCGGCAATGTCGTGTGAGGAAAATTGTATCAATGGAAGGAATATCAAGAATTTAAAGATAAACAACTTTGACGTAAAAGCCTTGATTGATACAGGGAGTGATATCACTTGTATTGCTAAGACTATATGTATGACGACTTGCGAAGTCCAAAACTTAATGGAAATGGTACTACTATTAAGGGTGTTGGCAATTTAGCAATGGTTACTAATGGTACATTTGATGGACTTTTGGATATTGACGGTGAGATATTTGATGTTCGTGTTCATATTTTACCAGATGAAAATATGCCAGGCCTTAGAGTAATCGTAGGAAATGATGTTCTTCATGGTACTAAAATAGAATTACGAGAAAGTGAAATCAAAATCAGCAAGTTGTTCGACAATTATTCATCTTGTTACTGTGCTTTTAAAAAAAATATGTTGAGCATCGGAAATCTGAATTATTATAACGATTTGGTAACTGGTTATGTGCCATTAAAAGTTAAAGAGTGTCCTGTGCAAATGCGCCTAGTCCTAACGGATGATTCTCCCATTTACCAAACACCGAGGAGATTGCCGCCTGCCGAGAAGGAAATCGTCGAAGATCAAATTTTGGAATGGTTACGAGATGGTATAATTCGCCCTAGTAATTCAGATTTTGCAAGCCCAGTCGTACTTGCAAATAAAAAAGATGGGAGCAAACGTTTGTGTGTCGACTATCGACGGCTAAATAAAAGGATAATAATGGATCGATATCCTTTACCGATTATTGAAGATCAAATTGACCAGTTGCATGACGCACGTGTGTTCACTACATTACACCTCAGAAACGGATTTTTCCATGTACCGGTCGATAAGGAAAGTATAAAATATACATCATTCGTAACTCCGTCTGGCCAATTTGAATTTCTTTTTATGCCGTTCGGATTAAGTACCGCAACAGCAATATTTAGTCGATTCGTTGATGTTGTTTTCAAACCATTAATCGACCAAAATCTCATCGAAGTTTATATGGATGATATAATTATTCCAACCCGCGATTTCGAAACAAATATAAATGTTCTAAGGGAAGTTCTCAAGACGGCTGCAGAATATGGGCTCAGGATTAAGTGGAAAAAATGTTCATTTTTATCGACGCGTATCGAGTATTTAGGCTACGACATCACAGACGGTACAATAAAACCTTCGGAAGGAAAAACCAAATCAATTATGAAATTTCCTAAGCCACAAAATATAAAAGCTCTTCAAAGCTTCCTTGGCCTAACCAGCTATTTTCGCAAATTTATTGAAGGATTCTCTGAAATTGCACGACCATTGTATCAACTACTGAAAAAAAATGAAAAGTTCGATTTTGGTCTGCAACAAGAACAAGCTTTTAGGGTATTACAGAAATGTCTATCTACTCCACCAGTTCTTCATATTTTTAGCCCTAACAGAAAAACAGAAGTTCATACAGATGCTTCAAAATTTGGTTTCGGAGCTATATTATTACAATTTAAAAGTGAAGATCAGTCATATCATCCTACTTATTATTTCAATAAGCGAACCACAAAAGCCGAAGAAAATTATAACAGCTACGAGTTGGAAGTACTGGCCATAGTAAATACATTAAAGAAGTTCCGGGTGTACCTGCTAGATATACCGTTTAAGATAGTTACAGATTGTGCTGCGTTTAAAGCTACGATGGAGAAGAGGGATTTGCTGCCAAGATTTGCTGGTTGGGCAATGTTCCTTCAAGATTTTGATTATACCATCGAACATAGGAGTGGTACCAAAATGAGGCATTCAGATGCATTGAGTCGATATCCAATTATAGCTGTGGTTGCTGATGCATTTATTGAGAAGGTAAAAATTGCTCAGCAGACCGATGAGCACCTTCGCCTGTTAAAAAAATGTCTGGAGAAGGGACCAGTCGAAAACTATGACGGTCGCAATATGTTGTGTATCCCTAAAGGAATGCAATACGAGATTATTAAAGACACGCACGAAAGAGGTCATTTTGGTTTTTAGAAAACAATTGAATTGCTCAAACGAGAATATTATATACCTGGCTTATTGGCAAAAACTCGAAATATAATTCGTAATTGCATACCTTGTATTCTCTCCGAACGAAAATTGGGCAAACAAGAACGTTTGTTAAACCCTATACCAAAAGAAGACTTACCGCTGTCGACATATCATATTGATCATTTGGGGCCAATTCCTTCGACAAAAAAACAATATGGATACATTTTAGTTGTGATTGATGGTTTCACAAAATTTGTGTGGATGTACCCTGTGAAATCATTAACAACAAACGAAGTAATTCAGAAGCTTGAAGATCAAAAAACAAGTTTTGGTAGCCCGCCAGAGTGATTACAGATCGAGGAACCGCTTTTACCTCAAATAACTTTAGAAAATATTGCTCAGATGAGAACATATCGCACGTGTTGATTACAACAGGCGTTCCAAGAGGGAATGGCCAAGTAGAAAGAATACATCGTATAATAATACCAGCGTTAACAAAGATGTCGTTGCAGAATCCAGAAGGTTGGTATAAATATGTTAGTATTTTACAAATTTTTATTTATTCTAGTTGGCAACGTGCCATACGAATGAGTCCTTTCCAATTATTATTTGGAGTCCCGATGTGAATGAAAGAAGATCTGCAGCTTAACGAATCTATTGAAGATGCTATAGCTCACAGTTTTGATGAGGAGCGAACCGGTTTGCGGAAAGAAGCATCCAGGCAAATAGAGCGCGTACAATTGGATAACAGGAGAAATTTTAACAAGAAAAGGAAAAAAGCAACCATATATAAATTGAACGATGTCATAGCTGTCAAGAAAACGCAATTCGGAACTGGTCAAAAAATTATGCCCAAGTATCAGGAGCCTTACAAAATAATTTCCGTAAAGGCGAACGATCGATATGTTGTCGAGAAAATTGGCGAATCTCCTGGCCCACAAAAAACCACAACAAGTGCAGACAATATTAAAATGTGGAGAACAACGGTGAGAGAAACCGAAATCGATTCCGAGGATAATGACAGTGTAGAAGATGAACTAGACCCAACGAATGCTGATGTATTTAAGCTGCGTAGTGAGATGACTTTCGATGAAGACAATCTATAAATAAAGGACACGTAAGAAAAATAATTTTGTAGCGTTAAATATATGCTTACCCAGTTCGAAGCCATACGATGATCGATGTTATTAAAATAAAAGACGAATAAAGTGAAAACTGAAAATAAAAACGTTAATCAAAGATGTTTAATAAGATATTGCTGGGATAAGTGCTGGATTGTGCGAGTGTCGGGCGACTGGATGAAATATCGATATGACATACGGGCAAATAACCAAAGATTACTCGAAGGGCATATGGTACGGGTTCACAGCCCACATCGAAACAAAGAGGATTCATCAACGAAACTGCAGCCTATATGGTCACAACCCTACAGGACTAGGAAAGGATGAGAAGGTAAATGGAAAGTAGTACATTTTGAGGCGGCAGGCTCTATACAGAGGAGGTGATTTGGGCCCTGTGCCGGACGAACAGGCTTAGGTGAGGGGTAGTATTACGGTCACACCTAAGGTAGAATGGAATAAGTTATTTAATAGCATAAAATGGAATTTACCCATGATGAAATTTTTCTAAATGTTTCTAGACTGGAAAAATCGTAAAATTTCTAGAAATTTTGGTTTGAGTATATAAAAATCAAGCGAGATCGAATTAGATCATTAGTATTTGGAAAGCAACAGTGAAAAGATTAAAAAGTGATATAAGAAGGATTTTACTGGGATATAAAAATTATAAGTGATCAATAGAATTGTACATAAATAATAAAAAGTGAATTTATGAATTTTTGTTAATAAATTGTGTTGTCATAATTTTGGTGTTAAATAAATAAATTCGTTTGTGATAAATTGAAGTGTTGTATTTTATTCACAATTCAGTGATTCGAACCTTAATTAACAAGGCAAAAACGTAACAATATTAACAAATTGTTTGAAAATACTAAACTTGTTTATTTCAATTCTCGAGCCCACAAACAGTAATCCTATATACGTTCCAACCTGATGGCTCAATCAGAATTGAGGCTACTGTTTTTTTCTGATGCATTATTGCTTCTAAACTGTATTGCTGTTTGATTGAATTCTTATCAATTTAGCTTTATTTTATTCTCATCTTTCAAGAGTAGCCCTCAATAAAGAACGAATTTTGTTTTATTCAATACGTTTTATTGTGCAAATTTCGTGACTCGAATTTTCTTTAACGATAATTTTCGTATAATCTTAGTTTTTGTTACCATTAAGATATAAACAACTAACAATTAATTATAGGTGACAATTTTTGTTTAATGTATTCGTACAAGATTTTAGGCAATTAACTGGGTCAAAGAATAGAAAATAATGGCAAAACGTGGCCTAATTCAAGAAAGGAATGCTGTTAAATTCGACAACACATTTTAATTATTTAACATACAAAACATTCCAGGAACAATTTTTCTTGTTCGAAATCGAAAATGTTGGTCCGTATCAACCCAAATCAAGAATAATTTTTTTTTACTTAATATGTATATTTGTAACATATAATAGGCAAAAAGCATATTCAAATATGTGCAACCAACCAACAACAGAACTTTTTCGATGTTTATTCTTTCATTTCAAAAAATTTTCATTTTTGGTATTAAAAATTCGCTGTGAAATTTCGCTATACTGAAAACATCGTTGTTCTTCTATATAACGCAATTTTACCGTACTTACATTATGCCATATTGTATGTACATGAATTAAAATCGGAATAATATTTTTTACATATTTTGATGTTGAAATGTTGTTTAAATTTACATATTTTCGTTTTTTTTTTTGCTTTAAATGAGAAACATTTGACTTGTCGGTCTTGTTTTATCCGTAATTTTTTTTTAGTTTCAAATCATTATTTCTGTAATAATTTAATTGTTGTTATAAAATACACTAATAGCCAGGGCCAGTACATATTTACCGAGGAAATTAATATAAAAAACCGGACAACGAAACTATATTACTGAACTGTCGGTATAAGGCAGTTCCTTCTAAGGCTTAGTGCTTACACTACATTCCTATATTATGAATAAGGTCTGACCCTAAAGTAGATTAAGACACGTAAATAAATAGTTTGAATTTGGCATGATAATCATTTCATGGTACAACTTAGCTACTTCGTTGGGACGAAAGCAATGAAAATTATTTTTGGTTTGCCTAATATATGTAAAATATTTTTTGTTTGTTATTATGTTATAAGTAATCTGGGTAAAATATGCAAAATTCTAAACAATCAAAATCCTTTCACTTTTGTTTGAAACGTCAAAGAAAAACAAAATTAAAAATTAGAAAATAATTAATTCAAATTTTTTTTTGGTTAAAGTCCGATTTAGACGTTGAAAAATATTTGCCTTGCAAAAAAAGAAGAGATTAGTACCTACATTACAATTTTTATTTGAAAAACAAGAATAACAACATAAACCTGCAAAATCTTTTACGCTTTTTGTCTTTTTTTAAGCAATTGTTACTATAAAAATAAAAATACAAAGGGCTGAAACCTCACGAGGTGATCAGAAATTCAGTCTTTGGTGTCTTCAATGGGGATGGCATTTACCTGTGTCATAAAGTTAGTGTGACAGTTTTGAGAGTATTGATTTCTATTTTAACCAACATTTATTTACTTATACAACAACAGCCAAAAAGCTTCAGTTACATGGGTACAGGCATGCAATTTAACACGAAAAATCGTATTCTAGAACTTTACACCGAAAGTATTATAAAAAATTATACTGATATATCTAACCGTGTAACTGGCCATATTTCAGAACTTTATTCAAAAATCATTTCAGAATTCCATTTACAACGCACATGTCAAATTTCATAATATTCAGGTAAGGAATAACCAAGTTTCATCCTATTTTTCCATATGCCAGAGCTTCATCTAGAAATCATGTTAGATTCCCATTTCCAACGCAAATATCCAATTGCATCATAATCGTTTGAGAAATGAACAAATTCCATCATACTTCGTCATATTCCTGAACTTCATCCAAAACTCATTTTAGAATCCCATTTCCAATACACATGTCGAATTTCAACATAATCGGTTGAGAAATATCCAAGTTCCATCATACTTGCCCATATTCCAGAATTTCTTCCAAACGACATTTTAGAATCCCATTTCCAACACACAATGTCAAATTTCATAATAATCGGTTAATAAATAGGCAAGTTCCATCATATAAAATATTGGTTAACTACTCACTACATCTTAATCCAACCTCAACTCAACTTCAACTCAACCCGCAAATTGACCCCAAACTTAACCTTCAAATCAATTCCAAATCCAATGCCCAATTCAATAATCAAACCAGCATTATACAGGGTGTTCGGCACATGGACCAACACAATTTTTTGGGGGATCAGTTGGGTCATTCGCTAGTTTTCACCCATACGACCCTACGTCCTAAGTGACACGGTTACTGAGATATGATTTTTTTTCGTTTTTTATTTAAATTACCTGAAATCTTGTCTTTAAATCGTCATATTTTTTTTGTTTGTGATTGTAATAGCACGAAATGACTTTTTTGTATTCTGCAATGTATTTTTAGTCTAAATAAATCATTATTTGGTACAAATGGCTTCAAGAAAATAAATTATATGAGCTTCGAAAGTCTTGAAAATGTGTAAATGTATGAAAAATTTCAACTTCTAAATTCAATATTAAAAAAATAACATTATTTGGAACATAGGTTTGTTTTAAAAAGTTGTCCAGTTTATACCCTTTCCAACGGTATGTACATGTTGGAGGAATTATTTATAGTATGGTCAAAATAAGAGATAGAAGTTGTCAGGGTCAAGAAAATTATTTTTATCTTTATTATGTTTTTATTAAATATGAGTTATAATATTTGTTCGAATTGTTCTCCTCTACTCCGTATGCATGCACGATACCTTTTCCTTATTTCAAATGTTGTTGTGCGAAGTCGCATTTCTCTTTGCTTTATTTCAAATGCAGCTGTAATTCGCTCCATTAAAATTTCTCGTGAGGGCACCTCTGTTGCATAAACCAATTCCTTTACACGTCCCCAGACGTAAAAAATCGAGGGTTGTCAGGGTTAGTTTTAGAGAGGGATTTCTAGTGAATTTTAGGGTGATATCTAGAGTAGGTTGAATTAAATGGTATATTTTAAAGTGTATTTTAAGTCAAATTTTGGGGTTAATTTTAGAGTGACTTGTAGATTGAATTTAGGAATGAATTTTAGAATTAATTTGTCGTAATTTTAGGAAGAATTTTTAAATAAATTTGGGGTAAATTTTTGATGAATTTGATGAAGAATTTGAATTGATTTTGGGGTGAATTTTAAGGATGGGTTGTACGGTGAAATTTAAGGTGCATTTTAAGGTAAATTTTTAGTTAAGGATATATTATATGGTAAATTTGAGAATGAATTTTATATTGAATTTAGATCAATTTGGGATGAATTCTACAGTGAATTTTAGGATGACATCTAAGGTAAAGTTTATATTAATTTTAGAGCGAATTTTAAGGTGAATTCTATACCCCTATTATAGTAAAGGTTTATTTATTATATTATATTAACTTGTTATTTTGTATCTAGAATTTAAATACAGTAAATATATTAAATTCATAAAAATTCTGTTGGGTTTATATCGTCTACGGTTGAATTTGATTTGGAAAAGGATTTTGTTTTGTAAAAGGTTGAATTTGCAGTGTAAAACCTTTATATATGTAGATATAAATAGCGCAATTCTCATATCAAAATTTGTAGTTGAATTATTGGAACTGATGATGGAAGAAATAATCCGAAACTAGTCTTCCCTATTAATTATATTGTTACGTTTTTGCCTTGCCAATCAATCAAGGTTCGTATCACTGGATTGTGAATAAAACACAACACTTCAATATATCACAAACGATTTTATTTATTAACACAAAAAATTTATTTAACACAATTTGTTTACAATAATAATTCACAAATTAACTTTTTATTATTTTTGCACAATTCTACTGTTCACTTATGGTCGGTCGTTGACGCTCGAAGAAGTGTTTTATCGTCTTCTTTGAGAATATAATTTTAATTTAATTTAATCTAATTGAGTGAAAAGGAAATTTGTGCATAAAAGTAAACAATAGTGAAAATTTAAATATGGATAAAATGCAATCCATCGGGATGCATTAAAAACGCAATGTTTTAAATTGATAGCGAAATAAATAAATTTTTTCATTTCTCTAAAATTATAATATATTATCTCCTATTTAGAATAGCTAGATTTAATTAAAACTGATCAAATAGATATACGCAGTTAAATTTCCGTTTCGGTACATGAATAGACAAGTTTTTGTTTCTCTCTTTAAGCGCTGGTTATATAGACGAAAACGAAACGAAAACGAAACGAAAACGAAACGGAACGAATGAATTGAATGCATGAAAGCATCCCAGTTGTACGATTGAGTGATCCAAACAGCGCTAATTTAGCGATCACCGTGATCGCTCAATTTGACCTCACCGTGAGCATCACTTTACGTCATATTTCGTCTAAAAAAGAACGAATACCGTCGGAATATATGGTGCAGTAGTATTTGTAAACGGTTAGTTTAAGAAATTGTTTGATAGATGGTGCTGTTATGTCGGTAAGGTAGATATGGTGTAAAGTGATGCTCACGGTGAGGTCAAATTGAGCGATCACGGTGATCGCTAAATTAGCGCTGTTGAAGCACTCAATCGTACAACTGGGAAACCCCCAGATGGCACTCGGATAAGTTATTTTGGATTAAAATAATTCTTTTGTTCGGTAAAAAAATATTTTTTTTTTAAACATAATACCTATAATATCTCCACATAGCATATTTTATATCTAAAATAAAAAAACTTGTATTAAATTCTACACACGGCACCGTTTCACCGTTGATTTATTTTTTCAAACAAAAAATTAAATTTTATCAAACACTAAATACTTTTTTATTAAAATATACAATAGGTACTTACACAATTTAGATTTAATATTTAATTATTAATTAAAAGTATGAATTATTTTTGTATTACACTGCACTTTTTAAAAATTTTCTTGTACACACGTAATAAGTATACTATACATACTTCCATTCCACATCAAAGTAAAATCTAGAATGATAAAATCTTGTAAAAAAAAAATGAAATACAAAACAGTAGATCGATCACTAGTTTCGCTAGTTGACACCAGGTGCTTTACCATTTATATTCATTCTCACACATTTAAAAAAACCGAATATTTTATTTTATAATTTTATACATCCGTCTCATGTTTTTTATATGCCATCTCATACAAAAAACTTCGGTCGATCATGCAAAGTACAACTGGGATATGACACCAATTATATAGACGAAACGAAACGAAGACTGCCGGTGGAATTGATTCAATTCAATTTGCTTTCGTTTCGTTCTTCCGGTAATTCACTATCGGTTCTGTTTTTTTTACTAACCCTTAAAATTTGTTATTTGTTATTTTTTTTATTAGTAATAATACTAATATAAATAAAAGTCGGTGTCCATTTTTTTCTCAAAACTTATTTTATTTGAATAATTTTATAATTGCACGACAGTAAATTCTTGAAATAAAATATGTATAACCAAATTTCCAAGCGTCAAAAAACGAATTCGTCAATTCGTCTATATAACCCCCAGTTGTACTTTGCATGATCGACCGAAGTTTTTTGTATGAGATGGCATATAAAAAACATGAGACGGTTGTATAAAATTATAAAATAAAATATTCGGTTTTTTTAAATGTGTGAGAATGAATTTAAATGGTAAAGCACCTGATGTCAACTAGCGGAACTAATGATCGATCTACTGTTTTGTATTTCATTTTTTTGTTTTCCAAGATTTTATCATTCTAGATTTTACTTTGATGTGGAATGGAAGTATACTTATTACGTGTGTACATGAATATTTTTAAAAAGTGCAGTGTAATACAAAAATAATTCATACTTTTAATTAATAATTAAATATTAAATCTAAATTATGTAAGTAGCTACCTATTGTATATTTTAATAAAAATGTATTTAGTGTTTGATAAAATTTAATTATTTGTTTGAAAAAATAAATCAACGGTGAAACGGTGCCGTGTGTAGAATTTAATACAAGCTTTTTTATTTTAGATATAAAATATGCTATGTGGAGATATTATAGGTATTATGTTTAAAAAAAAATATTTTTTTACCGAACAAAAGAATTATTTTAATCCAAAATAACTTATCCGAGTGCCATCTGGGGATTTCCCAGTTGTACGATTGAGTGCTCCAACAGCGCTAATTTAGCGATCACCGTGATCGCTCAATTTGACCTCACCGTGAGCATCACTTTACACCATATCTACCTTACCGACATAACAGCACCATCTATCAAACAATTTCTTAAACTAACCGTTTACAAATACTACTGCACCATATATTCCGTCGGTATTCGTTCTTTTTTAGACGAAATATGATGTAAAGTGATGCTCACGGTGAGGTCAAATTGAGCGATCACGGTGATCGCTAAATTAGCGCTGTTGGAACACTCAATCGTACAACTGGGTAGCGCTTTACTCTTATGAGTTTATATTTTGCATTTTTCTTTTTATAAACGAGAAACGACACAATAGTATATTGTACAACAAGTGAAGAAAACGAGTCATTGCAATACGAAAGTGAAATTTGCAGCCTGAGCGATAGCGAGGGCTGCAATCACTTGAGTATTGCAATGACTCATTTTCACACGAGTTATACACGCTATTTTTTCTACGATAGAATAGCCCTGTAACATTTATAAATAAGTAGAAACATAAAAAATTACAAACTTGTACGGATCAACACAAATTTATTAAACCTGTAGCACTTTGCCTGATCTGTAGGATATCCAACTGAAGAATTAACACAAAAAAAAATAAAGTTACTTTAAATAAAAACAAAATTAAGAAAAATTTAAAAGAAGAAGAAACCTACCAAACTATCCTCCAAATCATGCATCTTGCTAACAGAAATTGGACCTACACAGGGACTCTTGAGCGGTTGTTGCCGGCTAAGCATCAGGGTATGGCGTGGGGTTTTAGAGTGTGTGTAGATCGGGTTTAACCGCGAGAAGGATGATCCTGAATACCTACCATTACGCTCACCTACATTTACCTACCCTAACTCATCCGCAGCTTAATGACTAACGCGTCATTCTCATATTGTTTTGTTTCTTAATTGTTATTATATTTCACTATTGACAACGCCAGTTTAAATTGGATGCAACAATTAATAGCAAATAAACAAATTTATTTTGGTATATGAAAGGAAAACAAAGAAAAATTCTGGTATAATGAAAAATCAACGTAAAACTAAACTAACCTAACCTAGCTATCCTAAAACTACCCTACACCGGAAATTAATGCTAACTTAGAAAAAGAAAACTATTAAATTATATAATCAAATGGAGAATAAAAAATGTATAGCAAATATAATATGTATGTATCATATATAATAAAAAAAAAACTTATCGATGTTGCGTTGCAGCCTGTTGATTGTAGATGTTGAAGTTGTCGTGTGAAATATTATCCTCATTTAGGCGCGCACATTAAAATGTTCATGATTTATTTTATTTTGATTTATAAAATTCGCTAAGTCGACGAGTTTATTCACAAATGGTCTGAGGTAGAAATTTTTTTTTTTTATTTCACTTGAACGTTCATGATGGACGAACAATACCAAATGACTCAACCACCATTAAATTCTATTGAATCTTTTCACTCAATTAATTTTGTGTTTTTTTTTTTTTTTTATTTTTTATTTAGCAATAATTTTTCGCTCTTCACAAGTTCACAAACACAATTCCACTATCACTCATTACCATTTTATTATTATCCACTAATTAAATCTTTAAATATATTTACTGTGAATTTTTTTTTTTTTTTTATTAAACACATCAAAATTAGCCATTTTAAAAACTTGGCGTGTCTTCGGTTTATTCAAAATTTTTTAATTTTGTTTGAATGTTTTAAGTTTGTTAGAATTCACTTCACTATTTTCAATTTCAATAAGTGTTTTGAAATTTTGAATTATTTTTAATTAATTTTTTTTTTTTCCAGTTTTTGTTAATTTTAAATTCAATTATCACTATCTTAAAATTATAGTTTTTTTTTTTTTTGTATTAATTATTATTATTATAACTATAACTTATTATAAGTTTAACATAGCAAAGCAAGAAACTTAATTAAAATTAATTACGCATTAAACAAAAAAAAATTTAATAATCGTTACGATTCTGATTATGAGTATATTTTTTTTTGTTTTTATTTTTATTTTAATCCAGAAATTCCTGGAACATTCTTTTTCTTTGGTTTTCTTGCCAAAACAAATTTGACCAGTCGCAAGATTAACTAAAATTAATTTTATTCACAATTTTGTTTCAATAGGACATTTTCTATTGAATTATCCAAACTTATTCACAGCTTATTTTCCGTAAAAATTTACTTTTAAATCTTTTAATTCATCAAACTATATTCACGGCTTTTTTGTCTTTTCACTCAATTTCTTGTTTTTTTTTTAGAACTCTTTTAAAATTTACATCAAGACTGCCCGAAAAATCTTAAACGCCCGATTTATATTAAACCCCCCACCAAAAAAAAATGTTTCGCTATTCGCGCGCGCAAAATTTATTACCATCGCCCAACGTCAATTCAAGCAACCACGGCATCTATCAGAAAAAGCATTTATTTTTTTTTCTTCTTTATCGACCAAATAAATTATTTAAAATTACGAACGTTTAGACATAAATGAACATTTAGGCGTTAAAAAAAAATCAATACTCAAAAATAAATTATACCATTCGCTCGTTGTTACGGCGAAGCTGTTACAAACCATTAAAACATTTGAGTTTTCACAAATCGTGTAGCAATATTAAGAAATCGTTGTGTAATGAGAATATTTCCACACGATTTTAGTATACGACGCAAAGGCTCCTTTTCTTATATAATTTAAATTCAAAAATCATCATCGAAAGTATAAGTTACTGCACTATCGTAGAAAAATATAATTTTTATATAACATATACAGAAAGAATATATTTTTTCTACGATAGTGTAGTAAACCTATGATTTCGTTGATGATTTTTGAATTTAAATTATATAAGAAAAGGAGCATTTGCGTCGTCTACTAAAATCGTGTGGAAATATTCATTACACAACGATTTCTTAATATTGCCACACGATTTGTGAAAATCCGAACGTTTTAATTTCATTTTTTGTTGCAAATAATTTTTTTTTTCTATCGTAGAAAAAATAGCGTGTGTAACTCATGTGAAAATGAGTCATTGCAATAATCATGTGAGTGCAGCCCTCGCTATCACTCAGGCTGCAAATTTCACTTTCGTATTGCAATGACTCGTTTTCTTCACTTGTTATACAATTTACTATTTACGACGCCGTTACAGAAATATATTCAGCAGTATATTTTAATTCTCTATATGTGTAGCACGATATTTGAACTAGAAACGGTATGATGGAAGCGATTTAAATTTATATCGCTTTCTTTTGCTTTAAAAATAACGTAAGGTGGTGTCAAAATACGATTTTATTTATTTAAATAATTTAATTTATGAATTAAGAACTGAAATATTTATAATTATTAACCTGGTGTTGTATGTTACAGAAGACATGTACTCATCGATACGTCCCCTGTTACAGACATTGAAGATTATAATGTTAACATCTATTTTCCTACGTGTGTGTTGGTGGTTTTAGTGTTGTGTATAATAAGGTTTTTTGTGTTTGTTTTTATTGTTATTTGGCGTTGTTTTCGCTCGTTTTCTGTGTATGTATGAGATAACGGTAGTGCTATTTATATACTATTAGCTACACAACGCAAAATTTTCATGTATTCGGATCAAATGGGATTCTTATACCACACATAATCGAGTAAATTTGAGTCGAATTGGAAATTTAATTAGAATTAAAGTTTCATGTATTCGATTCAAATGGGGTTCTTATACTACGTATAATCGAGTAAATTTGAATCGAATCAGAAACTATCATATGTAATACAGTGAGGTCTCGTTATAGCGAATATCGATTTAAGAAAATTGAAATTTCGCAATGAAATTTTTATTCGCCAAAGTGTAAATTATTTAATGTAAATGTACTATCGATAATAAGGAAGTAAAATAATATAACTTTACATAAATGCATGGTTAAATAAAATAAATATATTTCTCCGGTCCCTTTGGCTTCGCTGTAACGAGATTTCACTGTACATGTAAATTTGTTTGTTTATTTAAACATGATTAATTTTAATATGAGGTTATAAATAGCATTAAGTTTTATAAATTATATTGTATTAAAATAATTTAAATTAAATAAAAGATTAAAAATTGCAATTAATTATATAAATAAAATACTAATATAAAATATTATTTTTTGGTTGAACTGAGTTTTGGTTTGCAAAACATAATAAAGTATTCAAATATGCATGTCAAATTTGGACCCTATGAATGGTAACAACTTTGAAAAGTGAAAGTGTGAGATTCTAAATGTATTTAAGTTAATTAACTTAATTTATTTTATGGAGTTTAGGTTGTAGTTCTCACACATAAACTACAATATTATTTATATGGTATTTATCGCATAACTTTTTCGGGAAATATGAAAAGTTGTGTTCAGAGGGAATTCCCCGGGTATTGGAAATGAAGTAAAATGCAAAATCAGTTTTTAGTTAAGTTAATATACGTTTTTCGGAACTCTCGATATTGGATAATACCAGAAAAACTATGCCCTAGGTATAATGATGAAATTTGTAAAAATATATTTTTTCAATTTCCTTTTAATTAGTTTGTATTTATTAACTGTATAGCGAGTGAATGAAATCGCAGGTTCTTGATTTCTCGATTAATTGTATAAATTTGGTGGATGTGTAATTGTACGTGGAATTTAAATGCAGGGGTTTCATGTTTGGATTAAATTAACCCTTAAATGACACACTGAGGTCTTTTAGACCCTAGCATGAAAATTGCCTATTATTCCTTGAATTTTTCTATATTTAGCTTTGACAATTTTTTCCAATATAGTTTAAAGCTTACTAAAGGAGATCAAATTATTACATTAATGAAATTTTAATTTTATGATACCAAAAAAAAAATAAAGGTTTGTGAAAAAATAAGAAAATGGCTTGTTTTACATAAAATAACCGTATATTTTTAATTTTCAATATTTTTTGATAAAAATTTAGCGGTGTACCCTTGAGATAGTATCTTTTTAGATAAAAATAAGTTCGATACTGAATCTTTAAAAAAAAGGTATTTATTTTGCAATATCGACGTTGAATTTTTTCTTATCGTCGAAGATGGCCGACCACGGTTCTCGCCAGCCGCTTGACGCTCTCCTACATACAAAAGCCGTTGATTCAAAGTACCCTCTTCCATATCTTTGTGGTACACACCTCGAAAAGTCTGAATCATTGTCTTTACTGTACTCAAACACGTTATCTTCTCCTCGTGAAGATGCTTCGTCGATGGGTTCTAGCACTTCTCGGACGGTTCGACTCTGCAAATTATACGCCACCTAATAATACGTCAAAATCAAAAGAAATATGATAAACTAAAGAAATTTTAAACGAGCGCCTTACTCACGACTAACTTAAAACAACTTTTGAAAATTATTTGGTATATACAATACAGATATTTTCATTCAATTTTTATCAAATCCGATCACCTAGAGTTCTTAGACATATCACATTTTTCTTGTCTGGTCAAGGTCTATTAGTCTGTCTCAGCAGCGGGGATATAAGGCATCTCTCTCGCCCGACGTCTGCTAGAGTTGAGATGCCTAAAAATTACTCCGATTTTCACACAAATATACGTATATGACACACTGGGGTTCGTTGGTCCCCCCGTGATTTTGGACATTTCTACACAGCTGCTAGCAGTCAACCGGCTTGCGCTGAGTACGTAAACAGGTAGTGCAATATCTCAACTGTAGCACGTGGGAGGACACGAGATGCATTTCCGGAGGAAACATTTAAATATGTACGATTGAAAAAGGTCTGGGGTCTACTGGACCCCATGTGTCATTTAAGGGTTAAAATTGGGATTGACTCAATTTGTTGTGGTCAGTTGGTTTCATGTTTGATTTTAGTTTTTACTAATATCTGAAAATACTTTTGCGTTTTATTCTACATATAATCGACACAAATGTGTTCCTGCATTTTAGTGCATGGATCAGGAATATTTGTATGTGTAAAATAGAGTAAATAATATTAAATAAATAAGTTTCCACAGATTTTTAGAACTTGCGGCTCTAACAGGGGAACGCTGTAAAGATTGTTTTCAGTCTTTAACAGTTGCTTTACAGGAACAACAATCAGTAAATAATCAAGTAGTCTAGAAATTATGCCCTATGCTAACTATAATACATATTATGTATTACTAACAAATTTTACTAGCTATCGTCGGCATAGGTGATTAATTGATTGTCGAAGTTAAGAAACACATGAAAAACCTGACCGGATTGCTGTGGCTGGAATCCGGAAATGTCTACATTTTAATGGAAGTTTGAGCTGGAGTGAAGTTCTAAGTTGCGAGAATGACCAGTATGATGGAAATCATCTGAATTAACTGAGGATGCTAATTATATTTATTAGAAGGGCCCGGAAATCTGAGTCAGCAAACTAAATCGTGAGTGCGGAGTTTAAATAATTCTTTAGTTTATTTTTAAAGTAGTAGTTAGCGATAATTAATCAATTTCGATTTGAATTTTAAGAAATACCGACAAAATCTCAATAGGTAAATATTGATTTTGTTTCAGAGATTCCCGAGAAATTTGATGCATATGCTAGACATTTCAAATATAAAACAGATGTGTAGGTTAGAAATGGTGTTATCTTGGGTATTGTCAGCTTAGTTTACTGGCACCGTCTTATCAATCTGAGTTTGGTTGCGGATGGCATGAATTGTAACTCATAACATAAAGCTATCTCAATGACCGAAAAATCAGCGTCGTGCTTAATGGGAGATCATCATCGACGCACTCCCCAAATGCCGGAGTCCCTCAGGGATCACCTTTGTCACCGACCCTGTTTTTGCTATACATCAACGATTTGCTGGATAGCACTGTAAACCCTATCCATAGCTTTGCGGATGATGCCACATTGCATTCTTCTATTTCATTCGAGGCGGAGCCTAGCATTACAGATCTAAATAATAAACGGTCAGAAGTCGTAACGTCCCTTAATTCCGATTTAAGTACAATATTTGAGTGGGGTAATAACAACTTAGTACAATTTAACGAGAAAAAGACACAAATATGCACATTCTCACGTAAAAAAAGTCGCAACGACTACCCATTTGTGGTAAAAAACCATATCCTTGTGGGTTGCGACTCAATTCGACTGCTTGGTGTTCAAATAAGTAACAAACTCAAATGGAATGAACACATTGTTGCATTGGCTAAATCAGCTTCAAAAAAACTCGGGTTCCTGAATCGATGCAGAAGGTTTTTCAAATCGCATCAAGTTCTCCAGATATATAAAACCTTCATCCGACCATGTATAGAGTATTGCTGTCAAGTTTGGGGAGGTGCGTCTGGTACCACCCTCCACTTATTGGACAGGGTTCAACGCCGCGCTATCAGAATAATACGGAATCCCAGACTTACTCAAGAACTAGACAGCTTACAGCATCGCAGAGATGTTGCAGAACCCTGCGTATTCTACAGATGCTTACATGGTAAATGTTCTGCAGAACTATCGGAGAAAATACCACCATTCGTTACAACAACAAGAGTAACAAGAGGAACAACCAATGCACATAGGTTTACGGTGAAGCTCCCGAAACCTCGAACTGAAGAAATCAAGCGCGAATTTATATACCGAACATCAAAAAAGTGGAATTCGCTAATACATTTCAAATTTCCGAAGGAATATAAAATGAATAAATTTAAGGTAGCTATTAATCTTTACTTGCAGGATCGCGCATTGGGTGCGGAAGCTCTGACAGTTACAAGGAGCTAGGACCGTTAATAAGTCCGCTCTGCACCCAATTAAAAAATTTATAAAAAAAAAAAAAAAAAAAAAAAAAAAAAAACAGGACAGCGTCCATCAAGGGTTGAACTTCTAAAATCTTAGTGACAGGTTTGCGGAGGTGCTTCAGTTGTAATGATGGTTTGAGTTGGATTGTAGTTATGGGTGGCGACAGTGAGCGGTATGAAGGGAATCGTCTGAATAAGTAGCTGATACTAATTATATTTTTTATGTTGGGTCGTTTCTGGGCTACTGTTTATAAGCTTTGAGTGAAATTAAATTAATAGCGATTACTATTTTCAGAAGTGCCCAGAATCACCAGGCTAATAAATGTTATTTCAAAATGCAGTTTTAATTTATAAACCACGAAATTGGATATTGCTATTTATGAATATAAGTGTAAAAAATATTTAAAGTGTCTCTTCCTTAGTTACTACTTTCAGAATATAACATAGTTCCAGAATTAATCATTATTATAGGGATTAAAATTAATCATGAGTTTCTGAATTAAATTTTAGCTGGAATCAACCCTCCAGGATCCAATGTAATAATTTTAAATTTAAAATGTTCCTTTTTTTTATTTAAATAATTCCGATTTTATTTATAAAGGTTTTTCTATACATTTTCTGAAATTGAAATATTTTAAATTCAAATACCTCGTATTTAATTTTAAATGTCCATTTTTGCTCAGTGCACAATCACAGATAAATTCACAAACTGAGTTTTGTGCATATTTTAATAGATTTAATAAAAATAACGTTACGCAAAAAGTAGCATATTGATTTTTAGAATTTTTTTTCCATGATAAGTGCACCAAAATTAATTATTTACTAATATTTCTAAAATTTCTACATATAACTTTAGTTATCTACTCGTATAAATTTAGAACTGGTCGCTTCTATGAAAACACCATTTTTCTACCGAATAAACTCTAGCATCAACATCAAACATGAGTATGTCGTTTTTATCACCTACAGGCATTAAAAAATAAAAAAAAATGTTGATATGATTCATTTGGTAGACCACATTAAACTTACCTGCATTGCTGTTCCAACATTTAATTTGGCGAAAATGCCTACGCTGAGTTCAGTTGAATTTTGGCCTTGAGCAATCATTAAAATGACAAGTCGCTGTAAACGTACTGGTAATAAATACCATCTCATGTCATAAATAATTTCCGTTACCTTCTCATTCTGTATTGTAACAATTGTTCCTAGGATGCAATACTCGAGTAATTGAAAAAAAATTGCAACTACCAAAAATGGTCCAATAATCCATTTACTCCACAAAACCATAAACAATGATAGCGTTAAAATTAATTGACCTGTCACCATCTGCCCAAAACAAACTTGTGAATAATTTTCATCCACCATTTCAATATACGTAATATACTCTTGTTGTGCTTTGATACTTTCTTTAAGTTGTGTCTCAATTTTTTGTAAATCTTGCGGCCAGCTTTCAAGCAATTTGTTTAATTGTTTAATATGGTATTTGAAAATCTTTAAGTATCCAATTGTATGAAGTATTTGATAGAGAAATAGCGTGTCCGCGGCAATTAAACCAATTGCGCCATATGTAATTAAACATACTTGATGGATCATATTTATGGTGTATCCGATTGGTGTATGCCAATCAATAATCGGTAGGGGAATTGGTATTATAGTGATCTGCTCATTAAACGCTATCCACATGATAGCAGGATACAGATAATAAACCAAAGCCGCCGAACAATAGCAAACGCAAAGGATTTCAGAAATAAAAAACCAATAAAAACAGATTTGCTTTAATTCTTTTGCCAGCTCTGGGATCTGAATCTGTTGAGCATGCAAATTTTCTAATTGCCGAAACATTCGATGAAAATAATCGGAACAAAATAATGTACTCCACATTTTATGAATACCTTGCAATATTACAAATGAAGTACAGAAACCTTCCAACTTATCACTAACGGATATATCAGAAAATAACAGGAAAAAAAACGAAACAATCACTATATGTGTAACTAACGTCACAAGAATATAATGTACATTCATTTTGTGATTGGGTACATAAACATCGAGACCAACTATTACGGCCCAAAATCGAATATATTTTACAATCAAATTGTTGGTTTGCACATTTGTTAAATGCTCAAGTTTCTGGTGCGGTAACAGATTCATTTTAATTTTTATTCTGCAGTTAATTTTATAATTCACTTGGTTTATATTCATTGTTTACTAAATACAATTTGTTTTAATTAAAATTTATTATATTAACAATTAGTTATTTTATTTGTATTATTTTTTTCTCATAACCATTCAATATAATTACAAAAATTCACAAAGTTTATAATTTTGAAAACAACATTGTTACGATGGTAGTTTATTCTGTGATAAAAGGCAGTTGCAAATAACATCAGCAATAAAGTTAAATACAAAATTCCACTTCAAAAAATACCAAAGTGAATATTAACATAAATTATTCAAATAATAGCTAAATAGAAAAAAAATATAAATTGTTGGTTAATGTATGTAAATTTTAATTTATGAGATCGGACATATGTAAACACATTGAGTAATTGTATATTAAACACCCTTAGAATGGTATATGCAAAATTAATAATAGATTCCCTAAAGTATTCCAATTTTTTATTGAATAGATTTTAGCTACTAGACGAGAAGCTTACCAAGTATGTTTCATAGAAAGTGCAATAAAACCAAAAAAAAAAAACTAAAACACGAAAATGGAAAATAACTTTGGGTAACATTTAATATTAAATAACATTTCTTATATATGTTTAGCGTTAATCCTACACTACGAAATAGAAATTAAATTCACATTTGTTATACCGGGTATCCATCGTCCTGTACAATAGCATAATAAGTACTATGACGATGGAAACCCGAAGTTACTAGTATAATAGTTTATTATAATATTTCATTATGCTAGCTATCAAAAATATAATAGGTAGCAAATTGTAATTTTAACAGTCGAAACATGGCAGTGTATAGCTTTGTATGAATTGTTATTTAAATTAAATTTTTTTATGCTGTGGTCGCCGTAGTGTGTTTTTAATATTTTTTCTATTACTTCAAGTAATTATAAACATGCATAAAATATGGGTTTTAATAATTTTTTGCTATCAAAATAATGAATTACACCCAAGTTCCCACACAAAAATTTAAAACGATTTTAACTTCACACCAAATGATGGAAATACGATAAGATATACTTATTATACTACTGACGATGGAAACCTGGCCAGCGATTTTGGTCGCAAAATGAGGATTTAGGATTGAGAATTTAGTATATGTACACGGCATGATACAAAGAATTAATAAGGTATGCTCAATAGATGTAATTACGCCATCCGGTGACAGAAATTTGTTTTTTATTTTTTGTTATTTCTCTATTTTATTTTGTTTTTAGCACGTCATTCGGTAGTATCGTGGTGCAGCATCGAATGACTTGCTAAAAAACAAAACAAAATAGAGAAATTTGTACAAAAAATAAAAAACAAATTTCTGTCACCGGATGGCGTAATTACATCTATTGAGCATACCTTATTAATTCTTTGTATCATGTGTACACGGTGTATAATATACATTTTGCTCTATTGTGTGCAGTCAAATATTTTTATTGTATTAGTGTATTTTCTCATGCGTTTTCTCATGGTGTAAGCATCAAAAATAAGCGAAGCGGGTGAAATCGGTTCAATTTTTGGTGCTTATGCTCGCCTTGAGTAATTTTTCCCTTTCTTCTAACATGAGGAATTCATGTTTTTCTCTCTATCGCTGTTGTAACCGACAACATTCATTTGGTTTCGTTAGTAAAAAACCAAAACAAATTATGCACATATACGTAAACAAAAAAATTTCTCGTCTATAAAAAAAACAAACAGCAACATAAATAAATGATTTTTAATTTATGCATTCTTCGTCGGCCCCATTCGTAATATTTTTAATTTTTTTTAAAATTTTGAATATTGTTGTTTCTTTCCAAGTTATTTGTGGGAGGAGTATATAAGAACATAATAAAGTGTAGTCAATATTTTAATATATTCTCTCGATCGTTCTCTTCTGAGCCTATTTATCTTATTTGAATAATGTTATCCCTTTTATTCTTGTTGTTTTATCTCTCTCATTTGCATCATATTAAATGAAAAACAAATAAAAACGCCAATTCGATACCAATACAATTTACCAATACTTCCGATAATCTTCAAATCAATCCTCATTTTGCGACCAAAATCGCCGTCCTGGTATAAGTGTTAGTTAATACAACATATATTTAACGTTTGAATTATACCTAAAAACTACTTTGAAATGTAAAACTCAGCAACACACTTTTTTATGAATTAAAACGTTGCCAATTGTTTTTTCACTCTTGACACAAATTCTCATATATTAAGCATTGAGTTTTTTCTCTAAGGCAAATATATTTTATCCTTGTTGGTTTACCGTATCTCAAGAGGTTATAGGCCCAGCATCATCAATATCATATAAAGGAACCCACGATAATTAAGAAAAATATAATATTTGCCAAGTTTTGATGAAAAGTTTTATAGTTGATTGTTATATAACCTTGTAACAATGGATTCAACTAAAGTACAAATAAACAAACTAAATGACGAAAATTACCAAGTATGGAGGTATAAACTTGAACTCCTACTGATAAAGGAGGATTTATGGTCGGTGATTACCGAACAACCACCAGTAGATTCAGTTCAATTAGCGGTTTGGAATAAGAAAGATGGGAAAGCACGTGCACATATTGGATTATTTATCGAGGACAATCAAATCATTCATAGTGACAGCTAAAGTCATGTGGGAAACATTACAAGAATATCATCAGAAATCCACTCTATCCAATAAAGTGCGACTACTAAGACGGTTATGTCGGATGAGATTAGCGGAAGGTGGTAATATGCAGTCCCACCTGAATGAAATGGATCAATGCATCGAAGAATTAACCGTTTTAGGTGAAAATTTAGCTGAGACATTTGCTGTGTCATTATACCTGTCCAGCCTATCCGAAAGTTACAGTGTGTTAATTACTGCACTTGAGTCTCGCGTAGAAGCTGATTTAACCAAAAATATGGTCAAAAACAAACTGCTAGAAGAATACAGGCATCGACAAGATATCGACGGTACAAATGGCAGTGAAGGGCAAGCTTTAAGCGTAGAAAGAAAAAACACTAATTTTGAAAAGTTAGTGGCAACATGTTTTTTCTGTAAGAAAAAGGGTCACATTAAGAATGATTGCCGAAAATATACTGCATGGAAAAACAAAAAGGAAAATTCAGGTACCAACAGTCGTAATGAAGTAAATAAAGTTGAAAACAATAGCGACAATGGCCAACCATCAAGTGAACATATCGGAATGGTATGTGGATTCAGGCGCATCAGCACATATGAGCTGCAATGAAGCATTTTTTAAGCATTTAGTAAAAACAAAGAACGATTCAGTGACACTAGCTGATGGCAGTATCTTACAGATATATGGAACAGGTATCATTGATTTTAAAGATGAAGTTACTAATATTAGGCTCAAAGAAGTACAATTCGTGCCTGGTTTGAAGTGTAACCTATTATCAGTGAGTAAGCTGGCTAAAAATGGATGCAACGTCACATTTAAAGGACAAAATTGTGAAATAAGTAAAAATGGAAAAGTATTATTGGTTGTTAAATCCAAAAATGATGTGTACAAGTTAAATCAGCAACGTAAAGCACTCAACACAATTTTTTCAGTAAAATCGAAATGCGTTCATGATTGGCAGAAGGTTCTAGGCCATCGCATTTTAGTCGATATAAAGAAAATGGCGGAATATGTTGTAAATATGAATATAAATAATTGCAAGCATAGTGGTAGTGTGGTAGTGTGAAGTATGTATTCAGTGTAAGAAAACCAGAGATCCTTTTCCGCAACAGTCTTTCACAAAATCAAATGAAAATTTGGATCTAGTCCACACAGATGTATGCGGACCCATGCAAATTGCTACACCCAGAGGTAATAAATACATTTTGACAATTATAGATGATCATTCCAGGTATTGTTATATACATATATCTGATGAAACAGAAATCAGAAATCTGCGGTAAGATAAAAGAATTTGTGGAAAATATGAAAACACAGTATGGTAAAGTACCGAAAGTCATTAGATCGGATCGAGGCGGCGAATATTTAGACAATGAACTGCGTAGGTACTTAAAGTTAAAAGGAATTAGAACCCAG
The DNA here is from genome assembly GCA_963556165.1 of Tipula helvola. Classification (NCBI taxonomy): domain Eukaryota; kingdom Metazoa; phylum Arthropoda; class Insecta; order Diptera; family Tipulidae; genus Tipula; species Tipula helvola. The sequence goes on from OY744482.1 coordinate 107,076,138, forward strand.
TTTACGGTACCTAATACACCAGAACAAAACGGGGTAGCCGAACGCAAAAACCGCACGTTAATCGAGATGACGCCGTGTTTGTTAATAAGTTCAGGATTACACAAGCAATATTGGGGCGAAGCGGTGTCTACAGCTAATCACATCATAAATCGTCTACCAACTGACAGTATAAAGAGTACTCCGTATGAACTTTGGCATGGAAAATTACCGGATTTAAGTTATTTGCATATTTTTGGAACACCGGTATATATGCACATATTCCCAAAAATCAACGTAAGAAATTGGATGACACAGCAGAAAAATTAACTTTCGTGGGATATGAAACCGGTACGAAAGGTTTTAGATTGCTGGACGTTAACACCCACAAGATAAAAATATGTCGCGATGTCAAGTTTATCGGAAGTGATGCTAAAACCAATAATGAATCAACCATCGACGTACCCAGCTACTCTCAAAATGAATATGAACTCGAAGAACCGACACATCAAATCGAAGATAATACGCCAGATATGGTTCCAGAAAGTGAAAATGTACGACGTTCAACAAGAACAAATAAGGGTGTGCTACCGAGAAGACTAATTACGGAAGTCAACAAGGTAACTAAGGAAATTAATAAGGATCCTGTAACATATGAAGAAGCGATAAACTGTTCAAATGCGCAAAATTGAATAACTGCTATGAAACAGGAAATGGACTCGCTCAATAATTTCGGAACATGGAAAATTACAAAACTACCACTAGGTGAAACGGCAATTGGCTGTAAATGGGTATACAAGACTAAAACCGATCAGAAAGGTAACATCGTCAAGTTTAAAGCCCATCTAGTGGCACAAGGATTTTCACAAAAATACGGCCGTGATTACGAAGAAGTCTTTGCACCTGTAGCGAACTCAACAACATTAAAGATACTTTTAACTGTAGTATAGGAAAATGAAAAATGGTAGTTAAACATTTTGATATAGAAGCGGCCTACTTAAACGGAGAATTGTCACATAATGTTTACATGAAGCAGCCAAAAGGTTTTACTATTGGTGACAGTACTCAGGTATGTAAAGAAGAAAGTCAAACAAAAATTATATTATATGTAACGTGAAAATCAGGGGTGAGATGTTATAACCATCACGTTTTTCGCTTCGATGCATTTTCGATAGAATAACGGTATTTTAGAACTAAATTGTTTTAAAATTTTATATTTTTAACAAAGGAGTACAGTTATTCTATCGAAAATGCATCGAAGCGAAAAACTTGATGGGTACAACATTGGACAGCGATGTTGGTCGCAAAATGAGGATTGATTTGAGGATTACCGGAAGGCAATAGTATTGGTAAATTGTATGGGTGTCGATTGTGCATTTTTTCTTTCAGTTTTTCGTTTAATATGATGCAAATAAAAGAGATAAAATGACGCGAGTAATAGAGATAACATGATACAAATAAGAGAAATAAGCTCAGAAGAGAACGATTGAGAGGATGTATTAAGGGAGAGAGATAGAACAACAAATTCCGAAATAAAAAAAAATTTAAAAATATTACGAAGCGAGAGAGACTCAAAATAAAAAATATTAACCAAAAAAAAAAAGTTAGAAAACAAAACGATTTTGTTTATTTTGTTTAGTATTATCATAGACATTCATACTAGATTTCTCATTTCATAGTAACTAAAGGAAAAAAACAAAAACTTCTGATAATTCCAATGTATCGTTGTGTTGTGTATTTTATAAGGCAATGATTTTAGAATGCGTTGCAAATATAATACGTATATGCAATACACCGATAATATTTGAATGGAAAATTTTTGTTTTTATTTTCTGTTTTTAGTCAAATGAGAGATCTATTATGATTGTCTATGGTATTATCATAGACATTCATAATAGATTTCTCATTTCATAGTAACTAAAGGAAAAAACAAAAACTTCTGATAATTCCAATGTATCGTTGTATTGTGTATTTTATAAGGCAATGATTTTAGAATGCGTTGCAAATATAATACGTATATGCAATACACCGATAATATTTGAATAGAAAATTACTTCGGTCTAAATAGACCAAAGTATTGAAATCCTGTCAAAAATGACGAAAAATTTGGTTGGTCCAAAACCACTTTTCTCGACGTTTTGAAAGTCCCTGAGTCTGAAAATGCAAAAAAAAAAAAATGTCCGTCCGTCTGTCTGTGTGTCTGGACTCGAGAACGGCTTGTCCGATTTGGATTTTTTTTACGCCAATCTGTTTCTATGGCCGAGGCGGAGATTTGAAAAGCTTTTGGAGACTGTACGTCAAAGGGATGGGGTACCTGCCATACGAATTGACCCAAAATACCTGCTTTTATAAATATTTACGATTTTTTTATACATGCTTATTTGATTATTGAATTGGGCATTGAATTTGGAATTGATTTGAAGGTTAAATTAGGGGTCAATTTGCGCGTTGAGTTGAAGTTGAGTTGGAGTTGAGTTGGAGTTGAGTTGGGGTTGGATTTGGATGTAGTGAATAGTTAACAAACTATTTATATGATGGAACTTGCCTATTTATCAACCGATTATTATGAAATTCAATGTGTATGTTACAAATGGGATTCCAAAATGAGTTTTGGATGAAGTTCTGGAATATGGCCAAGTAGGATGGAACTTGCCCATTTCTCAACCGATTATGATGAAATTCGACATTTGTATTTGAAATGGGATTCTAAAATGTTTTTTGGATGAAGTTCTGGAATTTTAAAACGATTTCTGGATGAAGTTCTGGAATATGGCCAAGTATGATGGAACTTGGCTATTTCTCAACCGATTATTATGAAATTTAATTTGTATGTTAGAAATGGCATTCTAAAATGAGTTTTGGATGAAGTTCTGGAATATGGCCAAATATGTTGGAACTTGGCTATTTCTCAACCGATTATGATGAAATTCGACATGTGTAATGGAAATGGGATTCTAAAATTAGTTTTGTATCAGGTTCTGGAATATGGCTAAATATGATGGAACTTGCCCATTTCTCAACCGATTATGATAAAATTCGACATGTGTATTCAAATTGGGAATCTGAAATGAGTTTTGGACGAAGTTCAGGAATATGGCCAAGTATGATGGAACTTTGCTATTTCTTAACCGATTATGATGAAATTTGATATGTGTGTTGGAAATGGGATTATAAAATGATTTTTGGATAAAGCTTTGGAATGTGGCTTTGTAGGATGGAACTTAGTTATTCCTTACCCGTTTGTTATGAAATTTGACATGCAATTTGTAAATGGGATTCTAAAATGAGTTTTTGGATAAGTTCCTGGAATATAGTCAGTTAAACGGTTAGAAGTATCAGTATAGTTTGTTATTCTATTTTCGGTATAAAGTTCTAGAATACGATTTTTCGTTTTAAATTGGATGCCTGTACCCATGTTATTGAAGCTTTTGACCTGTTTTTCTGTTGTTGTATAAGTAAATATAATTTGGTTAAAATAGAAATCAATAATGTCAAAACAGTCACACCAACTTTATGACATTATTGAAGATACGAAAGACCGAAGTTCTGATCACCTCGTGAGGTTTCAGCCCTTTATATTTTTTGTTTTAATTTTCTGTTTTTAGTCAAATGAGAGATCTATTATAATTGTCTATGGTATTATGTTGCAAGTTTGCTACTCATGATGGTCGGTTGCTCCTATACGATATTATGTCCGAGGGTGGAGACATTTTATTCTAGCATATACGCAGCAAATAAGAAAGCGAGATGGTTTATTTTATTACTTTCCTTTTCAACTTGCGTAATCTTTTTTATATACAATTTTTTTTTTTTGTTTAGAATAACTTTATGCCCTCGGACATAACATCGTATAGGAACAACCCTCACGAGTTGCAAGTTGCAACACAACACAGTACACATAATAAAGGTAATATACTCCAATGTTTCATTTTCGTTCTTTCTTGCGCATCCATGTTAAAAATATTTTAATATGGCGGACATTGTGACCAAACAAATATCGTGTTTGTTAGTTTTGCGTAATAATTTTGAGTGTTGAGTGAATATAATTAAAATTGTGTGAAAAATTATACTGACTTTAATTCAAAATAATTAACAATGTAACATACATATATCAAATGTTGTCCAACATTTCACTCACGATCTCCGCCATCGTTGTTGTAATTTTTTGACATTGCGCAATATATTACCTTATATATGTGTACTGTGGCAACACAATGTGTACTAAAGAAAATAAACAAAATCATTTTATTTTCTTACTTTCTGTTTTGGTTCCTTTGTTCAAAATTTAAAAATTAAAAATATTACGAATGGAGCCAACGAAGAATACATAAATTAAAAATCATTCATTTATGTTGCTTTTTGTTTTTTTTTATTTGCGAGAAATTTTTTTGTTTACGTACATTAATAACAATTGTTTTGATTTTTATTAACGAAACCAAATGAATGTCGTCGGTTACAATCGCGATTCGCGATAGAGAAAATAAATGAATTCCTCACGTTAAGCCGCGTACACATTGAGCGAACGAACAGCGAACAGCGAATCAACACCAAACAGCGAATGTTTGTTGTTTGTTCATTGAAGATTTGGAGTATCGTATACATCAAATGAACGGAAAGCGAATTTCCCGTATCTGTCATGTTCGCTGTTCGTTTGCAAAATTAATTGGTGAACTGGGGGTCAATTCTCGTTCTATGAAAATATCCAATGAAAAAAAATCTTTTCATTTACATCTAGTTAACCATTTTTATTTTTTGAATGCAAAAAACAAAATTATATAATTTTCACAACACTGTGGGCCGATTCTGTTTCCATGAAAAACAACGTGAAAAGATTTCTCAGTGGAAAAAAACCATAATTCGAAAGTGTTTTTTATGAATACTTGATTATTTTCGTCAAAATATTCTCATATGAAAAGAATTTATTCATTGAGGATTTTGGTGGTGAGAAAATCAATAAAATGTGTATCGATATACCGATAAACCAAAATTTGTATTCCAAATCGCAAAGAGTTGTGGTTGATCGCAATCAACTGATCATACTTCAACTATTTGTAGTATATATGAGAGCAAGCAAACTTGGTAGGTTTGATAGTTTATGAAAATATTGAAAAACGGAAAGAACTTTTGTTCATTTTCCAAAATCCCAAACTATTTTAAATGTATATTTTTGAAACTTTTTGATTCACGTTATTCTAATGGTTTTAGTTTCGAAATATCTCTATAAATAAACCTCAAATTTCTTATTGTAAATTTCTTGAATTATTAAAATCGACTTAATTCCTCATTCGCTAAAATATCCCTTTTCAGTCTTAATTTCCAAGTTTTATAATTCCCTAAGCTTCTTTAATTTTAAATTCAAGCACCTGATTTTACTTCTATTTTAAAAATTTGTAAATTTAGAATATCTTATTGAATCTAAGATTTCAAAATTATCATATTCGAATTTCGATGTAGTAAATTAAATTTAACAGTTTTACCAAACAAGAAACTAAAATGTTTTAATAATTTTAGAATACCGCTTCACTTACTTAGAATATTGTCGATATTTGAAGATTTTTCATATTCTAGATGTTTCAAAATAAAGAAAATTCGTAAATTCAAAAATATTTACAACCTGAAACTATGTATATAGAACATTTCAAATTTTTTTGAAATTCCTAATATCGAATTTTCATAAATTTAACAATTAATACAGATTATGGATGAAATTGTGAAAATTATGAATTGTTAGGACTTTTTAGGATTTCAAATTCCGAGATAACCTATCTTTTAAACATTTTAATATTAGGTAATTCAAACTCTCTTGTATTTTGTCCTAGTACGAATTTTAAAAACGAATTTTAAATATGGATGAACAAAACTTCAGTGTAAAATCGCAAAATACAAATTCCACAAATATGCCCTCAGTTAAATGTTAAGCCTAGTTTAAACCTCTGGTGAACATGAACGTGGAATATGTAGAATTAACTAGTTTGTTTCATAGCGAAAATCGCCATGAACAAAACTCAGTTGTATAACCTGAATTTTATTCATGTTCACAATTGCATTTGCGAATTGCCAGTAAAACTTCACTTATCTCAAAAGAAAATTACAACAAGTGATTATTTGGAGAATCAGGCAAGCATAATTCAATGAACAAGCAAAAACGGTATGTTCACGACGTTTGTTTACTCTCCATTGCCGTTTGGCATTCGAAAATTAACTGCAGCTGTAAATATCAGCCTCTTGATACAAAAGTCGATTAATAAGTATCTTGTGTAAACGAATAATAATTACTTGTTGTTTACTGTTCCTTCGTTATAAAATGTATACATATATTAAATTTCATAGTAGGCGCAAACCAAAAAAAAAAATTCAAATTGGAGCTTGGTTTACACAGAATTATTTTTTCATTTCATTTTTTCATAGAACGAGAATTGACCCCCTGGGGTGCGATTCCGGTTCGATGATATGATAATGAAAAAACAAAAATATCATCGAATTTATCAATTGTTTTTGTCATTTTGCTTTCGCCTTTGTTTTTTATCTTTTTATTCTATTTGATCATCAACATATCAAAAGCGATTCTGGTTCGATGATAATAAAAAATGATAAAATTATTATTCTTCAAAGAGAGTTTCCTCTCTTGATGATAGTAAATATTGGTTAATTGGTTTCGTTTTCCAAAAAAATGGGTTTGAGTATGCGCACTGCGTATTAACATTTTGTCAAGAGAGTTTCTCTCTTTACAATCATAAATATTCATATTGGTTTTCAAATCGGAAATATTTATATTTTCATCATAGTCGTTATATCGGATAAGAAATAATACCCCAAAAATTATTTAAAACTGTGCAATCTTCTTTAAAATTAAGATCTATTTTACAAATATTCTGGAAAATAGACATTTAGATTTAAAATTAGAATGAAAATCTCCATTTTCCAGAATATTTCAAAGTTAAATCTTCCTTTTCCATTAATTATTGTTTTTAATTTTTAATAAATCAGTAAAACTATTAAATATTATTTTCTTAGAAAATTATTTTTACTTTTCCAATGTTGTAGGTAGTATATTGTATATTTGTTAATCGATTAATCTAACCACGCGCTACTAAAAACACGAATAGGCGAAGAAAATAATTTTTATCATCGGCCATAAAGCGACAAAAATAAAATGAAAAAATATTAATTTTTTTCACCAATTTTGACATAAGTTTATCATACATCGTCAAATAGGAATCGCTATTTGTATTTCATCGATGATAATAATATAATTTTTAATTATCATCGAACCAGAATCGCTTTTTATTATGGTGAAATCTACTATGATAAAATACAATGATAAAAGCAAATAAAAAATCCGATGATATTTTTGTTTTTTTCATTATCATATCATCGAACCAGAATCGTACCCCTGGGGTGCGATTCCGGTTCAGTGATAAAATGATATGATAAATTGGAATCGGTGTAAACAAAGCAAAAAGCAAAATTTATTGTTTTTCGTATTATGCCTACTTAGAAATTTAAAAGTTTGAATTTTATCAAGAAGTAGAACAAAGGCAACATAATTATTCATTATGCTAGGTTTACAGCGACACACGACACTATAATATTGTATGAAGTATTCTACAAATATTCTACACTATAAGCTGCAGTTGCTATATTTATGTCATTCAATAGATGAGCGGTAAATTCAGACATTGCTTCTACGAATCTATTTACGATACCTTACCTTCTTACTAATAAATTACACTGAAACGATAAATATAGAGACATACAAAGCATCAACACAAAAAGATGATAAAATCAAAATAAAGTTATTTATCTGATACTCACTTATTATGCTAGTGCATATATACACAGCAGTATGTTCTCTTTGCTTCTCCCAATATGTACAAACATTGTGAAAGAATTTGTATAGTTTGCGACAAATGAATGATGAAGTACCAAAATGTTTTTGAAGATTGGCCCCCGATGATGGCTTTTATCCTTGGTATTTACATCTGAGCTCTATCAAAATCAACATAATCAGCGAAATAGTCACAAAAGATTGATTTGATTGGATTAGAGCACGAATGTAAATAGAACTAGGCCCTCTAGGGTAACAAAACCTTTCTCATAAACCAATTTTTTTCTTGTGCTATCGTCCGATTTGTAGTGGACATTCGATCTAAATTAAATAACCTGATACTTTGGAATTCCTTATTCAAATAAATTATAATATTAAAAATTTGCTAACTCCGAAAAATGGATCTCGATATTCTTTCAAAGGATGCTTAACGTCGTTGTCGGAATATAGTCAACTGATGGGTTTGTTAAAAAATCCCAATATTCTTTTAATTTTTCAGAAAGCATTTCAGAAGATAAAGGTGGTAATACCACAGAATATAATATATGTACACTCGAGTCTCGAGTTGCATCATGCGACTTGCGTCGTTTCGACTTGCGTCGCAAAATATTGTAAAACTGTAAATCTATTTGCGTCGCATTTTGTTATCGCATTAAAACTGTTTACCGTTAATAATTTCAAAACAATTTTTTTTTGGTTTCCGAGTTGCGTTGTTTTGAGCTGCGTCGCATTTTCTGTGGAACGTATTAGCGACGCAACTCGAGACTAGTGTATATACAATTAATTATGTATAGTATAAGCGACATTGCACCGGCCAAAAACAGTTTTGCCCCTACGTGTTTTTCACGTGTCGAACGAGAATTATTTTTCGAATTCCAAACACTCAGTTCGCTTAACAACAATTTAATATTGACGAATCTTCCTTCGCCAACCTGATGTAAAAAAATTAAATCGAAATTCTTTCACACAAAACCCGCATTGTGTACTATAATGTAAGGCCAATAAACCTAACATTTATTCTTCTGAAGAATTCTTAAATACTTTATAAAACCATGCTAACCAGATCACAGCATCACAAGCTAAATTAAAAAGATGTTGTATTATGTTTATTTTGCAAAATATTTCTTTATAGTTTCTTTAAAATGTGTTAAGACTTTTTAAATTTCCTAGAGTAGATTTTCCGTTATCTCTCTTCCGTTTGTAGGTACACAATATCCAAATGTAAACACATATTTGTTGAATCACCTTTCTTAAGAAATAATTTATTTGGAAACTAATTAAATATTTTCTACATAATATATTTCAGTGACCATTTTTGTATGCGTACAAATTTTATCATTGGCGACAAAAATTTTCATCGACAAAAACCAGTCTGATAAATTTATTGAATTTGTTTCAAATTCATCATAAATTTATCATTCGTTGCTTACTTGCAATCGCAAAACACAGTGTATAACAATGATATAATTTTATCAGATTTCATTATCATCGAACCAGAATCGCATCCTAGTGCAATAAGTCATGCATAATTTTGTTTTGTGGAATGAAAAAAATTAAAACGGATGACTAGATTAAAATGAAAAGATTTTTTATCATTTAAAATTATCACTGAACCAGAATCGCACCCCTGGAGTGTGAATGTATTTTTAAAAAAACTATTACTTATTAAAAAAAAAAATTAATAAGATATTGAATTTTAAAAATCGTTCTTGGCTTTTGCCTCAAGGCACTGCCCCATGCAAGACGGAAAACCGACATTTAAAACCGTCAAACCCAATTTTTGGCTAAATAACTTCACTTTGCAATATGAAAATTATTAAGAAATAGTTCAATTCTATAAGTTCCACCTTATTCTAAGAAAATTTTATTAAAATTGATTTAATTTTATTCAATAAACTCCAATTTTGTATTTCGACGGCCGTCAAGCAAAAATCCGTCCGGCAAAATATTAAATTGGGGTTTTTGAATGAAATGAAATCAATTTTAATAAAATTTTCTACAAATAAGGCGGAACTTATAGATTCGGGCTATTTTTTAATAATTTTGATATTGAAAATCAAACAATTTGGTCAACAATTGGATTTGACGTTTTGAAATGCCGATTTACTGTTTGTGCATGGGGCAATGTCTTCACTCTGTACAAGAAAAAACTTATTTGTATTCGTCGCTCGTTTTATTGTTTTTGCATTTTTATCGTTCATACTGAACATCAATTTCCTTTCATGTTCCGCTCTTGGAGCGAACGCAAGCGAATGCGAATCGAACATTCGGTTCGCGGTTACGTCATAGTACACATTAAGCGAATTTGCGTTCGGTGTTCGCTATTCGCTTGAAATTCGGTGTTCGTTCACTTAATGTGTACGCGGCTTTAGAAGAATGGGAAAAATTACTCAAGGCGAGCGTTAGTACCAACAATTTGAACCGATTTCACCCGCTTCGCTTATTTTTGATACTTACCATGACAAAAACGCATAAGAAAATACACTAATACAATACAAATTTTTGACGGCACACAATAGCAAAATGTATATTATACGCCGAAATGCACATTTGTAACATTTCTAGAGAGTAAATGAATTCAAAGCTCACGAAAAACGTAAAATACGACAATCAAACGAAGTGAAGTTCTTACTTCTTAGCAAATAGCAAAAAATGTAGTAGTGTGAGTAGAATAATTAGTATACATTTTGGCGATTCTTGTATAGTCGAGCAAACATTGAAAGTTACTAAATTTATTCATCAAAAATCAAAATTCTCAAAGTCAAATGATTTTTCTTGAATCTCCGTCGTCATTGTCATTGTAATTGATTGACGTTTGGTGTACGTGGGAATAGCTATATGCCTGTATCAGTTCCCGCGCGTCGTGCTTTGGTTCAGTACTGTCTCCATTTCGTTATGCTTAGCCAGGAACATCTGTTTCTATCCTTGCCACTTGCCCCAGTAAAATAAAATCATATCGAACGTCAGTTCTTGTCTTAATTAAAATTTCTTCAGCCAAAAAGCATTGCGTCCAGTTCTAAAATGCTTAAAATGTTTAAAATATATTACTGAGCAGTCTGCTCTCTCTACATGTCTCTTAGAACTCTTTAAATGCACATAGGCATCATTAATGTTAGCTTTAGCTGGCCAGTCAGCGCTGATATCTATGGCCAACTTGTGTCTAGCCTCCTGATTCCTCTCACACTCATAATTACATGATTAATGTCCTCGTGTTCATAGTCACAGTCACAAGTACTTGACTCTGATAGTTGGACCTTTTGCATGTATGCGGCTAATTTACCATGCCCTGTTAGCATTTAAGTAAAATGCGTCTAAGTACTAGTTTCTTTAGTTAAGTCTTTCCTCAATATATGGCAAACAACTAAAGGTAGTTCTGCCAGCGGAATAGCCAAAAATGCATCGAGGGGGGGGGGGGGGGGGGGGGGGGTTAAACAAAAAATAATTTCTATAAGGAAATAATGCATTCGAATTTATTTGAATTCAATTTTTTATTCGTTTTTAATAGTTTTATATTGATTCGTAGTGATGTGACACTAAGGCCAATTCATCGAGGATACAATCTATTAAGATAACCACATCTCTGTGGATATTTAATGATGCCAATCCATTTAGTCGCTTTCCACCGATTGTGTTTCGTAGGTAATTCTTAAGGAGCCTGAATATCTTCGGACTCTCCAATTGGAAGATCATCCAGGTTAAGAGTACTAGTAAAAATCTGACAAATATGTTGTGCTAATTTGGTTATTATAGATAGAAGCATTCAATTGGTAGATACCTGACCGTCTTTTAAACATTTTAATTAGCTTCGCTTAGGTAATCTAATTTCGACTTAATCTGTAAAAAGGTCTACACTTGTTTACATTTCTTTTATGTGAAGAATCCAAAATAGGTTACATGTATGTGTTTTTTCGAATTATAAATTATTTTGTGTGGATCAACACATCACTATGTAATGATTTTATAATATTTGAAGCTTAGCTCAACCATCTTCTCTACGCCGCTGAGTTCTGCCATCTAAGGAATTGCCCCATCTATCACAAAATATTCGGACTTATTTCACAACCGGAAAGTTGGATATCACCGTATGCAATGTCTTGTATTTTCCTAAGTTTATAAGCCATCTGCCTTTTTTCTAATAGTATATCAATCGGAATAACGCCAGCTAGAACAGTGACAGCATCAGTTGACATCGTTCTGTACGCCTTAGTCATTCCGAGTAGGATGCCACTCTGAGCACTTGCTAGTGTTCTGCGGTGGTGTCAATTCGTGCTGCCAGCCCACTCCGCACATGCATAAGTTATGAACGCTACAACCAAACTTTGATATATCATGGCAAGAGTGCTTTGTTTCAAACCCCATGTTTCTCTTGCCACTCTCTTCAGTGCAAAGAATACTTTTTTGCCACCTTCTGCAACCCTCTTGACGTGAGAGAAACACCGAGCCTTTCATCAAAATCGACTCCTAATCATTTTACTGTTTTCACCATCCTTATTCTCAGGTAATTTACTGACACCAAGGAAAGTCTTCTAATGTCGAGTGTTCCTTTAGGTTGGATCATTACAGTTCTGGCGGAGGATAGCTCCATTTTATTATTGCTACACCAGTCAACAGTTATATCGATCACTCTCTTGGGCATCCCTTGTTCACACTTTTACTTAGCACGCCGTGGTTAGAATCTCCGTAGTATGACTTGATGAAATATTATCAAATGGTCGGTCTGTGGGGTCAGCCATATAAATAACAAGCAATCAAATGTTGTACGATTTTCCGTAGACGAAATTCGTTCACCAAAAATCAAAAGTCCCAAAATCAAAAAAAAAATTCTCGAATGTCGGTAGTATGCACTTCACCAACGTCCGGCGATTTGATAAATTTTGCATCAAGTGCATACTACTGATATTAGAGAAAAATCATTTGAGTTTGTGACTTTTGATTTTTGGTGAACAAATTTCGTCTGCGGAAAATCGTACAACATTTGGTACAAATATTGCTTGATATTTGTATAGCCGATCCCAGGGTTCGGCCATTTCATAATTTTTTCATCAAGTGCATACAACGGAGATTCGAGAAAAGTCATTTGAGTTTTTGATTCAAATTTCGTCGGCGGAAAATCGTACAACTTTTGGTACAAATATTGCTTGATATTTATAAGCCGACCGCAGGGTTCGGCCATTTCATAATTTTTTCATCAAGTGCATACTACTGATATTAGAGAAAAATCATTTGACTTTGGGACTTTTGATTTTTGTTGAACAAATTTCGTCGGCGGAAAATCGTACAACATTTGGTGCAAAAATTGCTTGTTATTTTTATGGCCGACCCCAGGGTCCGGCCATTTCATAATTTTTTCATCAAGTGCATACTACGGACAATCGAGAAAAATCATTTGACTTTCTGACTTTTGATTTTTGTTGAACAAATTTCGTCGGCGGAAAATCGTACAAAATTTGGTGTAAAAATTGCTTGTTATTTATATAGCCGACCCCAGGGTTCCGCCATTTCATAATTTTTTCATCAAGTGCATACTACGGATAATAAAAAAAAATCATTTGACTTTGGGACTTTTGATTTTTGTTCAACAAATTTCGTCGGCGGAAAGTCGTACAACATTTGGTGCAAAAATTGCTTGTTATTTATATGGCCGACCCCTGGGTCCGACAATTTCATAATTTTTTCATCAAGTGCATACTACGGACAATCGAGAAAAATCATTTGACTTTGGGTCTTTTGATTTTTGTTCAACAAATTTCGTCGGCGGAAAATCGTACAACATTTGGTGCAAAAATTGCTTTTTATTTATATAGCCGACCCCAGGTTCGGCCATTTCATAATTTTTCATTAAGTGCATACTACGGACAATCGAGAAAAATCATTTGAGTTTGGGTCTTTTGATTTTTGTTGAACAAATTTCGTCGGCGGAAAATCGTACAACATTTGGTGCAAACATTGCTTTTTATTTATATAGCCGACCCCAGGGTTCGACCATTTCGTAACTTTTTCATCATGTGCATACTTCGAATAATCGAGAAAAATCATTTGACTTTGGGACTTTGGATTTTTGATGAACAAATTTCGTCGGCGGAAAATCATACAACATTTGGTGCAAAAATTGCTTTTTATTTATATAGCCGGCCCCAGGGTTCGGCCATTTCATAATTTTTTCATCAAGTGCATACTACGGACATTCGAGAAAAATTTTGTTTGGTTTCTTTTTTGAACAGAAATCGTCACTGAATTGTATTGAGTCTATTGAATATTGCTTTTTTTATCCACATTCAGGCGTATAATTTGTATTACCACTGCATCTAAATACGTATACAGTAGCGAGAATGGTAAGTGCACTGTGCAACACCAACATTTTTCAAGTAAAAATTTGTACTAATTGTCCTTTGTCCTTTTCGTATTAAGCTGATTTTTTTATCGTTTTTCACGATTTTTTTAAAAATTAATTATTATTATTTTTCTTCGAGTTGAAGTTTTTATATTGAAAAACACAATTGCTACACTGGATAAGCTTGGAAGTTCACCGGATTTGAACCCCGTTAAAAACCTTTATCAAATAATGGAGATGAAAACCATTAAAACCATCAAAAACCTCAATTCCATAATAGACAAATTGTGGTATAATGGACTGATCCTCTAGTACCTGCAAGATTTAATTGATTCCATGCCAATCAGAATTGCAGCTGTTTTTGCCAACAAAAGCGGGCCAACGAAATATTAAAAATACTTATTACGTCATTCAGACTTTCTTTGTACTATACAAATAAAAAAATACAATAAAATTTGACTTAACAGTTTTTACCGGTTCTTGAATCTCAAATTTAGTTTTATCGGAAATATTATAATGGCTTTAAAAACAATACAACAATTTAGCATCAAATTATATTTTTCCATAAAATGTGTCTAACATTACAAAGAACAACTTCTAAAACAATTTTTTTTAACAAGCGTATTAGTTGCAAGATATTTTGTGTGTTTTGTTGGTTGTTGCACTTTTCATTCTCCTACTGTACCTATACGAAAAATTTGTTATTTTATGTTTGGTAAAACATTTAGGGTACTAGTTTTGGGTTCATGTTACACGCTGCGTTAGATAATGTTATGTTAAATGTTGCATTAAAATGTTGCGTGTCATGTAAAATGTTATATTAAATAAAAATATTTCGTCTCTTTTTATTTATCACATTAAAATAGAAACAGAAAATACAAAAAACTTAGGAATAGTAGTTCCAGTGTTCATGTTACATGTTTGCTGTGTTAAAATGTCATGACGACATCTTTGAGGCTAAATATTTCTGTGCGTCCGACTTTTCTCAATGTTATATAGCTAATTGCATACCATAAATTTTCAATGATCATCATTTTCAAAATACAAAAAAAAAAAAAACAAATGTCATATAGCACAAATATTGTTACGAACTGGGCTACTGAGTTCGTTCGGATTTTGAAATTAAAAACACTGTACTTTTTATTTCACTCTACTTTTATACACTTTGATATTTGCTTCGACTTTACTATTTAATTCTGTCCGCTTGCTACTGGTGGGGGCTATGACAAGGACAACAGATTTATTTCTTTATTTAACGATTTAAAATATACCAAAAACTGTTCTCTGCTTGCCATCGGTCGTGTTTATAACACTTAACCGTCTAAGCTATTGCTGTTCATAGGTGAGCTTGTTGTATGATGGCCAAAATCGTCACAATATTTACAGGTGGAGGTTCAGGTGGAGCTTGAACTCCATTCATTTTTTGACGTTGGACTACGTCTTTGTTTTCATTATATATGGGGGGTAAACCAAAATTTCAAAGTGATGACGCGCGTCACGGAGTTGACGTATTTATGAGATTTATTTCATTAAAGCTATGTCTCTTGGTAAATATAAATGTAATGTTTTAAAAACTGTAAAAATCAAACCAAGTTAAATAAAAATTTGTGGATTGAAAAAAAAAATTGAAACAACTAATTATTAATTGTATTTTAATTTCTATTTTAATTAAATAGTGATGAACTTGATCAAACATGCCGCACGCCATATTGATTTAAAGCTATAAAATAAAAATAAAAAAATTCAAAATTTTTTTATTTTCATTATGTAAAATATTGCGTACATTTTTTGAATTTAAATGCTGTATAACCTGTGCATCCCTAGAAAAATGTATAGTCGCAAAGATCAGGCCGAAACATGTTTAGGTTTGCGAGTTATGGGACTTCAAAGTTTCCAAGTGACCGGAAACTAATTTGATTTAATACGTCATTTGAATCGTCATTATATAAAAAAATAAATTAAATCTAGTAAGCGTTTATTAATAGCAAGTTCTATGACATTGACATTTCTGTGACGTTTCATTGACTTTTTGTGGTATCGTAATGATTGAAATTTCAACGATATATTGATCGATACATTATTTGTGAATGCTTTATTAAAATCGTGTTTAAAGGTATTATTTCTGAGTCATAAATTCTCTCGGTATAAGGTCGTATAAACCTCAATGTCAAATTATTATGGGACGCCATTAGGGTGGAACAAGTTTTGGAGAAAGGCGCTTTGAGCTATATAAAATGAAATAGTATGTGACGAGGAGGTGGGATTTGGTGACAAAAGATAATTAACGTTAATTCTGAATTCTTGCGGATTTTCAACAGTATACTTGAGATATATAACGGGATCTAATTGTTTAAGGTCGAAGATGAAAACACGTTTCAATTCTAATTAATCTAACAAGGAAACCTTTTCAACTATCAAATTCAAAAAATTATAAAAACTATTCTAAGTTCTAGTGCTCTGTACGAAACCTTTTTTATCGGCAACCAAGCTCTTTTAAGGTGTGTTAAAAGCACCCGTTAATTTAACCTAGTAAATTAAATTATAAGAGTTGCATTTCTATTTTTTACGGGATGAACTTACCTTTTTTCGCAAATTAAGGGGTGGTTTTAACGTCCAAATAGTGCCTGGTTCCGATAAAATAATGGTTTCGTTATTGTCTCACAGAAGACTACACCTTAGAATAGTTTTTATAATTGTTTGAATTTAACAGTAAGGTTCCCTTGTAAGATTATTTGTGAGTCCGTGATTTGGCGGCATGAGGGTAGAAGATTTATATTGCCGTGACCAATTGTGATATTGGGGAAGAGGTATCCAAATTTAAGAAAATGCATGACCAAAATAACAGAAAATGTTTGTAAAATATAAATGGTTGGTTTGGTGATCTTTAACGGACGCTTTGTGAGAAAAGTGTTGTCCGAGGAGCCGGATAGCCCCTAATTTTTTTATTTATTTTAAAACTGCGTTTCATTGTGACATAACAATTGAGAAATATATAATTATTTAGTATTGTAAAAACAATAAATATAACAATAAAAATTATGTACAGCGGGTAATCAACGTTTAGGCTGACACAGCCTAATGCGTAAAGATGGCAGCATTAGACAATTAAAGTTTTTTTTTTAAATTTGTAATTTCTAAACTTCGGTTTCACTTAAATTGTAAAAATAAAGTTTTCTCAATTGTACGTTGTCCTACGTTAATAGGTCGTGTCTCGGACACAAGCTCGTCGGTTTTTTTTGTTAAGTTTTTTACAGGCATGAAAATCAAGAGTTTTTTGTTTCACGAGAATTCAGTTTTTGTTTTTTCATGAATATCTAAACTATGTTTCTATATTGTTTTTTGGATTCACATTTTAACCCTAGTACGCTGTTCAAGTGAAATTAAATTTTCACTAGTCTCCAAAAATAGGGAAACAAATCTGACGTGAAAATTTAGTTTGACGATTCTTGTAAAATTGTACAATATATCAGAGAACTTCAATTTGGAATTTAAAAACAAAATTAAAATTGAATGCAATAGACGATTGAAAAACAAGAATGTCAAAATTTAGCTTTACAGTTAGTATTCGGGAAGATAAAAATGAAGTGAAAAATGTGTAGAGATAAAATAGAAACATCTGTATTCTAATACGACAAACCTCCATTTCGCTTGCTAAACTGAGTACCGTAAAGTGAAGTTCACCGGTGAAATTTTAATTTTCGTTTTCGCTTGTGTCATTTTTATATGGGAAATTTCGTTTCACTTCAGCAGCATACCGGGCTTTAAATTAAAATACGAAAATGATGAACCTCTTAAAGAGAAACTACGTTTTTTGGATTCACATTGTAAAGTAAAAAATAAAAGGAGAAAATGATGAATTTATTACGAATATCCAATATCTTTTTGTATTTTTTGTTTTGCTTCACTTTGTTATAAAAACTCAAAACATTATTTGAACTTATATACATAAATGAAACTTATGAAGGGTGGAACTTGGTTGTGAGCCGTGGGATATAAGCATGGGTATAAGGAACCTTGTAGACCTATGTGGTATCTAGCGAGTAGGTTGGCTGATCGATCAAACTTTTCTGCTCTTCAGCTTGCCTCTACTTTTGCATTCTATCAACTTTTGATTTTCCGGGTATTTTAATAGTTCACAAATTTTATGTCTAATTTTTCTAAGATGAGAGTCGCTAAACCCCAGATCACTATTCTATTTTCTATGTTTATTTGGTAGATCTCCGCGCAGTCGTTCGATCAACACCTCAAAAATAAGTATTAGTTAGTGTCTTGTGCCGCCGAAACAATTTTTCGAGGTATGGTTTACATCACCACCCCTCTTCAAAAAGTATAAGTCGAGGTCATCTCCACTGTAAAGAAACACATAGCCTTGGAATACATGATTTCCACTTTTAGGCCATTGAGTAGGAGTTTAGGTCGATGGCTGAAATCTGAATCGTCTAATCGCTTCCTGCGTCAAGCGGTGGATGCTATGGTGTAATCCTAAGGCTATATTATGATAGTCCAGGGCTCCCAAACATAGGGGCCAATAGCAATTAAGAATACATATATTAGATCTCTGATCATTATTACAATTGATATACATAGAACAGTTTTAATAGCTGACCAAAATTAAATAAACTTTTATGTTATTTTCGATTTACAGTCGCTAAAATTTGTAAAAATCCAGGAGTTAATTGTAGTAAATAAAACAAAATAAATTTGTGCAAGGTATAAAAAATCAATAAAATCCACACTTTCCGAACAATGAAGAAACTTAAGCAACGAAAAAATTAAATCCGTTCATCAACCGTAATAAAATGAAGAAAAATGGATTTAAATCTTCTTACTCTTTAGATAAATACCATCTTATCTTATCTCTTTCATCTATTTACATTCCGTGATTCGTATTAAATAAAGTAATCATCAAAATATGTTACCGTTGGTTTCATTGGTTTGCTGGAGTTAAATTAGTACACATGGATACGTGCAGCTGCTTTAATGTCGCGGAATAAATACGTAATTAAAACTTTTGCTATCACAGTCAATTCTACGTAAAGGAGAAAAAACTCAATACGGGTTTATATCGAATTAATCCGGTGTTGCGATTTTTATAATCCTGTGATTACAATTTTTATTTTTTTTTGTGGATCCATCAAAAGTTTATGTACGAATTTTGAAACTTTCTCGAACTTGACAAGGTTATACATATTGGTAAACGCATGATTTGCAAAAAAAATCAATTTTTCGCCATAAAAATGAGGGCTTTTCTACAAAATAAAAATAAACTAGAAACGTTTTCATGCTTTTATGTATTCTATAGTTACCCTACAAAATCTGTTTTGGATTAAATATCACCTAAATCCTCTACTTCACAATTAAGCGCTCTGAATTATTAAACGGTAAACAATTTATAAAACTTTTAGTTTTCTGTTGTTTTTGTTTCCAAACAGGGATTAGACCAGAATCTCGTTTATATGGAGTTTTATTATTAAATTCTTTACAATTCCGCTTTATTATGTATTTCTAACCTTTTAACGAGTGTACAAAATAACAAATGAAAATTCTTATTCAATTGTGTACATTTCGTGACTCGAATTTTCTTTAACGACAATTTCTAAATTTTCTTAGTAATTGTGGTAATTTAACCATTAACCCGATTGCTTAAATACGACTAACAATTGATTGTACGTGACAATGTTATTTAATGCGTTCGTGCAAGATTTTTTGGAAATTAACTGGGACATACAAATGTAAGACAAAAATGACAAATCAATAAGATTCTTTCGGCTTTTTATAGACAAAATATATTAACAATAATGGCATTCACAACATTTTTCGATTGGTTAATCAGATAAAATGAAGATTTTATTTAGTGAATATAATTTGCTAGATCAGTACGTTCTTACCTCATACTTTATGTATAAAGTGAGAATTGTATTTTTGTAGTTTATTCGTAGCTACCTGAAGAGTAGACCGAACTTTTGTTCGTACGAAATTTTCAGTACGAAACAAAACTACCACATAGAGAAGTCGAGGAGGGTTCTCATTTTTTAATACAATTAAACAAACAAAATGTAAAAATATATAAAATTATATTAAGTTTATTTAAAAATTAAAACAATAATTAATTAATTAGAATTATCTGGAAAATAGAGATTTATTAGTAAAATTAGAATGGAAATCTCCATTTTCCAGAATATTTCAAACTGAACTTTCTGGAAATTTTCCAGAATTTAAATTTTCATTTTGAAGCAAAAATATTTTTATTAATTCAGGCGCGGCACGCGGAAATTTTGTCAAATTTTAGAGTAATCACTTTATGGCAAATTATTCTTCAGGAATTATGAGGCATTTTAATCGCGCGATCATAATTCCTGAAGAATAATTTGCCAAAAAGAAATTTGCCAAACAAATATTTGAGATAGGTAAATTTGCCATTCATACTTCTTTGCCAAACGTGTTTTATGCTAAAG
This sequence comes from Tipula helvola, assembly GCA_963556165.1. Classification (NCBI taxonomy): domain Eukaryota; kingdom Metazoa; phylum Arthropoda; class Insecta; order Diptera; family Tipulidae; genus Tipula; species Tipula helvola. The sequence goes on from OY744482.1 coordinate 107,096,728, forward strand.
TAATCTGATCAAACTTTCATTTGCGAAACGCTATTTTGCTAAAAGACGTATACCCAAATATATATAATACAGATCCGATGTCTGATAACAACACTATTTATCGTTCCAATAAACCATGCGAATATTTTTTCTTTTATTTGTCCTTTCCTTTTGTCATTTGTATAAACAAACAGAATTGTTGTCTGATAAAAAACTATATAGCGTATTGTAGTCAAGAAAGTGGTTTAACTTGCTACGGATACTTGAAGACAAATGCGACAGAACACGACATTGTTATTTGTTAACATTTAAGGACGCTGCCAAAGCCAAAGGATTGTTTTTGAATGATTCAGTGTGGCAGGATATACTTGATGGCGCGCGAATTTTTGTAATGTCATATCAGATGAGGCAAGTAAAAGCCTTGGAATTGCGTTTTGTTCGTAAAATGTTGTGAATGGGAAATGGGATTCTATAATAATTTTTATATAAAATTCTGGAATTTGGATGGAACTTGGATATTTTTAAACGCATTTAAGTGAAACTTGAACCAACTACTCACAAGTTAAAGTATGTTTGGACATGGATTGGAAACAATTTTGATGAAATACGTTGACAAAATATAAAATTTGAATTTTGGGATTTGTAGTTTGAAATTTGAAATTTGGAATTTGAAATTTGGAGTTTGGGATTTGAAATTTGGGGTTTGGGATTTGAAATCTAAAATTTGAAATATGCAATTTTGGATTTTGGAATTTAAAATCTGGAATTTTAAATTTGAAATTTTCAATTTGGAATTAGAATTTTGGGATTTGGGTTTTGTAATTTGGAATTTGAAATTTTGAATCTGACATTTGGAATTTGAAGTTTGCAATTTTAAATTTGAAATTTGGAATGTGGGATTGGAAGTTTGTAATTTGAAATTTGAAATTTGGAATTTGGAATTTAAGATTTAACATTTTGAATTTGGAATTTTAAATTTGGAATTTGAAATTTGGAACTTGGAATGTGGAATTTGAAATTTTGGAAATTGAAATTTAGAATTTGAAATTTGGAATTTTGAAATTTGGAATTTGAAATTTGGAGTTTGAAGTTTGTTGGAGTTTGAGATTGCCAATTTCAAATTTGAAATTTGGAATATGAAATTTTGATTTTAGAATTTGGGATTTGGAGTTCTAAATTTGGAATTTGAAATTTGAAGTTTGGAATTTGAAATTTGAAATTTAAAATTAAAATTTAAAATTTGGAATTTGAATTTTAAGATAAAATTTTGAATTTGAAATTTGAAAATTGAAATTTAGAATATAGAATTAGAAATTTAAAATTTAAGATTTAAGATTTAAAATTTGGAATTAGGCTTTGAAATTTGGAATTTGAGATTTGGAATTTAGAATTTGTAAATTTGGAATTGGGAATTTGAGAGTTGGAGTTTGAAGTTTCAAATTTGGAGTTTGAGATTTACAATTTGAAATTTAAAATTTGAAATGTGGAATATGAACTTTTGGATTTTGGAACTTGGGATTTGGAATTTGGAATCTGAAATTTTAAATTTGCAATTTGGAATTTGAATTTTGGAATTTGGGTTTTAGGATTTGGAATTTGAAATTTTGAATTTAAAATTTGTAATTTAAGATTTAAATTTAACATTATTTGAATTTTGAATTTGGAATTTGAAGTTTGAAATTTGAAATGTGGAATTTGAAGTTTGTAATTTGAAGTTAAAGTTTGGAATTGAAAATTTGGAATTTGGAATTTAAGATTTAACATTTGAATTTGAAATTTTGAATTTTAAGTTTGGAAAATTAAATTTGGAATTTTGAATGTGGAATGTGGAATTTAAAATTTGGAAATTTGAAAATTGAAATTTGGAATTTGAATTTTGAAATTTAGAATTGGAAATTTGGAATTTGAGATTTGGAGTTTGAAGTTTGTTGGAGTTTGAGATTGCCAATTTGAAATTTGGAATATGAAATTTTGATTTTAGAATTTGGGATTTGGAATTCTACATTTGGAATTTGAAATTTGAAGTTTGGAATTTAAAATTAAGAATTTGAATTTAAAGATTTAAAATTTTGAATTTTGAATTTGAAATTTGAAAATTGAAATTTAGAATTTAGAATTAGAAATTTAAAATTTAAGATTTAAGGTTTAAAATTTTGAATTAGGATTTGAAATTTGGAATTTGAGATTTGGAATTTAGAATTTGCAAATTTGGAATTGGGAATTTGAGATTTGCAGTTTGAAGTTTGAAACTTGGAGTTTGAGATTTACAGTTTAAAATTTGAAATATGCATTTTTGGATTTTGGAATTTGGAATCTGGAATTTTAAATTTGAAATTTGCAATTTGGAATTTGAATTTTGGAATGTGGAATTTGAAGTTTGTAATTTGAAATTAAAATTTGAAATTGATAATTTGGAATTTAAGATTTAACATTTTGAATTTGAAATTTGGAATTTTAAGTTAAGAAAATGAAATTTTGGAATGTGGAATTTGAAATTTGGCAATTGAAATTTGGAATTTGAATTTTGAAATTTGAGATTGGAAATCTAGAATTTGAGATTTGGAGTTAGAAGTTTGTTGGAGTTTGAGATTTTCAATTTGAAATTTGAAATTTAAATTTGGAATATGAAATTTTGATTTTGGAATTTGGGATTTGGAAATATAAATTTGGAATTTGGAATTTGAAGTTTGGAAATTGAAATTTGAAATTTAAAATTAAAATTTAAAATTTGGAATTTAAAATTTGGAACTTGAATTTAAAGATTTCAAATTTTGAATTTGAAATTTGAAAATTAAAATGTAGAATTTAGAATTAGAAATTTAAAATTTGCGATTAGAAATTTGAAATTTAGAATTTGAAATTTGGAATTTGAGATTTGGAATTTTGAATTTATAAATTTGGAATTGGGAATTTGAGATTTCGAGTTTGAAGTTTGAAATTTGGAGTTTGAGATTTACAATTTGAAATTTGGAATATGAAATTTTGGAATTTGGAATTTGTAATTTGGAATTTAATATTTGTGATTTGGGATTTGAAATTTGGAAATTTGAGTGTTTGGAGTTGGGAATTTCAAATTTTGAATTTGAAATTTGGAATTTAGAGTTTGTAATTTGAAATTTAAAATTAAAATTTAATATTTGGAATTTAAAATTTGAAATTTAGAATTTAAGATTTTTTTTTTTTTGAAGTTTGAAATTTGGAGTTTGAGATTTATAATTTGAAATTTAAAATTTGAAATGTGGAATATGAAATTTTTGATTTTGGAATTTGTGATTTGGAATTTGAAATTTGGAATTTGAAGTTTGGAATCTGGGATTTGAAATTTGGGAATTTCAAATTTTGAATTTGAAGCTTGGAATTTGAGATTTAGAGTTTGAAGTTTGAAATTTGGAGTTTGAGATTTACAATTTGAAATTTGGAGTATGAAATTTTGGAGTTTGGAATTTGAAATTTGGAATTTTAAGTTAAGAAAATGAAATTTGGAATTTGGAATGTGGAATTTGAAATTTGGCAATTGAAATTTGGAATTTGAATTTTGAAATTTGAGATTGGAAATCTAGAATTTGAGATTTGGAGTTAGAAGTTTGTTGGAGTTTGAGATTTTCAATTTGAAATTTGAAATTTAAATTTGGAATATGAAATTTTGATTTTGGAATTTGGGATTTGGAAATATAAATTTGGAATTTGGAATTTGAAGTTTGGAAATTGAAATTTGAAATTTAAAATTAAAATTTAAAATTTGGAATTTAAAATTTGGAATTTGAATTTAAAGATTTCAAATTTTGAATTTGAAATTTGAAAATTAAAATGTAGAATTTAGAATTAGAAATTTAAAATTTGCGATTAGAAATTTGAAATTTAGAATTTGAAATTTGGAATTTGAGATTTGGAATTTTGAATTTATAAATTTGGAATTGGGAATTTGAGATTTCGAGTTTGAAGTTTGAAATTTGGAGTTTGAGATTTACAATTTGAAATTTGGAATATGAAATTTTGGAATTTGGAATTTGTAATTTGGAATTTAATATTTGTGATTATTGGGATTTGAAATTTGGAAATTTGAGTGTTTGGAGTTGGGAATTTCAAATTTTGAATTTGAAATTTGGAATTTAGAGTTTGTAATTTGAAATTTAAAATTAAAATTTAATATTTGGAATTTAAAATTTGAAATTTAGAATTTAAGATTTTTTTTTTTTTTTGAAGTTTGAAATTTGGAGTTTGAGATTTATAATTTGAAATTTAAAATTTGAAATGTGGAATATGAAATTTTTGATTTTGGAATTTGTGATTTGGAATTTGAAATTTGGAATTTGAAGTTTGGAATCTGGGATTTGAAATTTGAAATTTGGGAATTTCAAATTTTGAATTTGAAGCTTGGAATTTGAGATTTAGAGTTTGAAGTTTGAAATTTGGAGTTTGAGATTTACAATTTGAAATTTGGAGTATGAAATTTTGGAGTTTGGAATTTGAAATTTGGAATTTAATATATGAAATTTGGGATTTGAAATTTGGAAAATTGGGTTTTTGGATTTTGGAATTTCAAATTTGGAATTTAGAGTTTGTAATTTGAAATTTAAAATTAAAATTTAAGATTTGGAATTTAAAATTTGTAATTTGGAATTTAAGATTTAAAATTTAACATTTGGAATTTAAAGTTTGGAATTTGAAATTTGGAATTTAGAATAGGGAATCTGAAATTTGAAATTTGGATTTTGAAATTTGAAATTGAAAATTTGGAATTTAAAATTTGGAGTTTGAAGTTTGAAATTTGGAGTTTGAGATTTACAATTTGAAATTTAAAATCTGAAATTTGGAATATGAAATTTTGGATTTTGGAATTTGGGATTTGGAATTTTAAATTTGGAATTTGAAATTTTGAATCTGGGATTTGAAATTTGAAATTTGGAATTTGAAATTTGAATTTTGGAATTTGGGTTTTGGGTTTTGGGTTTTGGAATTTGGAATTTCAAATTTTGAATTTGGAATTTCAAATTTTGAGTTGTGAATTTCAATTTTGGAATTTGCAATTTGAAGTTTGTACTTTGAAATTTAAAATTAAAATTTGGAATTTAAAATTTGGAATTTAAAATTTGGAATTTGGAATTTAAAATGTCAAATTTAGAATTTAAGATTTAAAATTTAACATTTAGAATTTAAAGTTTGGAGTTTGAAATTTGGGATTTGGAATAGGGAATCTGAAATTTGGATTTTGAAATTTGGAACTGAAAATTTGTAGTTTGAAGTTTGAAATGTTTAGTTTGAGATTTACAATTTGAAATTTGAAATTTGGAATATGAAATTTTGGATTTTGGAATCTGAGATTTGAAATTTGGAACTTGGGTTTTGAAATTTTAAATTTGGAATTTGGATTTTGAAATTTGGAATTTGCAATTTGAAGTTTGTAATTTTAAATTTAAAATTATAATTTGGAATTTAAAATTTAACATTTGGAATTTAAAGTTTGGGATTTGAAATTTGGGATTTGGAATATTGAATCTGAAATTTGGAATTTCGATTTTGAAATTTGAAATTGAAAATTTGGAGTTTGATGTTTGAAATGTGTAGCCTGAGATTTACAATTTGAAATTTAAAATTTGAAATTTGGAATATGAAATTTTGGATTTTGAAATTTGGGATTTTAAATTTTAAATTTGGAATTTGAAATTTTGAATCTGGGATTTGAAATTTGAAATTTGGAATTTGGAATTTGAAATTTGAAATTTGGAATTTGGGTTTTGGAATTTCAAATTTTGAATTTGGAATTTCAAATTTTGAGTTTGGAATTTCAAATTTGGAATTCGAAATTTGGAATTTGCAATTTGAAGTTTGTAATTTGAAATTTAAAATTTCAAATTTAACATTTTGAACTTGGAATTTGAAGTTTGGAATTAGAAATTTGGAATGTGAAATTTGAAATTTGGATTTAAATTATTTAAATTATTTCGCAGTGGAATTTTAAGCAGAATAGCCATAAGCAATTATTTATTTGATTTTTTTTTTTGTTGACGGTTGATTTCTAGAGTCGATAGCTAAAGATGTGGAAATGAAATTTTATGGGGTTTCAGATTGATTTTAGAATTTTAGTTTAAAATGTTTAAAAAAAAAGATATTTAGTATTTAATATTCATAATTTAGTTTAGAATCACCTGAGAAACTCGACTAAGCTGGTATTGGCTGAGGCGATAGCGGGGTGGTAGTTGGTTTAATTATTGCCATACAAACTATTTATATTAATTTATTTGTAGTACACAAAGATTAATTTAAGTTTATTACGGAGGATTCAATTCATACTTAATTAATTTTAGAATAGTTATTATAAAGGGTTAATACAGATTTTAAATTTATAAAATTTTTGAAGAACCTGAAACAGCTTTCCAGAAACTTAAGTAGTAAATGTACTTGAAATTGTGTTGTATTGTGCTAAATAATTGACTAAAAATATACTACTAACAAATTTACTAACTATCAACTACTTCGGTGTCTGGAACCGGGTTGATTTTTTTGTTACTAACATACCTTTCTTTTCCTTCGGTTCCGTTATTTGTAAAGAGTGTACATTTTCAATGCACCCGTCTAATTTCTCTAACATCCATTTAAAAATAGCTAAGTTCCATCCTATTTGGCTATATTCCAGAACATCATCTAACAATCATTTTATAATCCCATTTTCATCGCGGATGTTAAATTTCACTTAAAATCGATTAAAAATTAGCCAAATTCATTTCAATTTATCAAAATTACTGAAGCTCGAGTTGTTTCGAAAATTTGTGAGCGAACACAATCAAATTGCAGCTCACAAGCAAACAAAACCCAACAAGCAAACGAAACGAACAAACGAAAACGAAAAAAATATGGAAACGAGCGAAAGCGACCAATTTTGTTTTTTATATTTTTCAAAAAGAACAAACACAAAATATTAACGTTCCATTCTCTGCTGTTTACAGTGTTTACACCCGCTTTTCCTTACTATTCTATGTATAATGTATACAACAAATTCCTGGAAAAAATTTGTTTTCGTTCGAAACATAAAATTGGTTTCCACCGTGTCTAACCAAACGAAGTACAACTTTTATTTTAATTTATTATGTTTGTTACAAGTATTAATAATAGTGGCAGATAACATACAAAAAAATTTAGTGTATCCAACTTCCCCGAACGATACATTTCCTACAAAGCTTCACCAAATCAACCCTTTACTATACATCTCTGGTTATAGGGATGAAAATGTTGGTTATATAGTATAGCAAAATAAAAAGTATTTCGATACTTTTGAGCTACTCTAACCTAACCTTAGAGCTACTTTTAGTTCTCTCCAGAAATTATTTCAATTACAATTTTTTCGATAGTTATTTTTAAACAATCTTTGCAAAAGGATAGGATAAGTTTTCACTAAGCATTAACTTATTTAGCGAAATTTGTTTTCAGTGGGCCTAAGCGATCCGATAGTTTGATAAGAATGATTACTTTCTAAAAGAAACCTTTGCATTACTAAATGAGACTTTTGTTAACGTTTAACCAGTGGCGGTTACTGATTTAAATTTCCATTTATCGAAATAAATCAAATTAATTGTTTACCAATTTTGTACAAATTCTTCGAGCAAATTCTCAGCCTACTGCACTTCAATTTCACAGCAAGTTATACGCAGTTATCGTAATTCACCCACCATTTCAATTTCATCTGCTACGGTTATCACTATGGGTGTGTGTGTGTGTGTGTCGGTTATATATCTCCTGTATTTCGAATTAAGAGTGTCGAGAACACGTAACTAACAAAGTCCAAGTGCGATGTATACTGCCTATAAAATCGGTCACCAGGCGTCCCGATTTTCGGATTTAGTGGTTTTATATTTTGTTTTTAAATAACATTGGAAATGTCTTAATTGATATTATTTAAATTATTCTAATTTCTCGAATTTTGACACTGCGAGTTGCGCCAAATGTTACCGAGCTGCAGATACATCGGGATTTTCGATATTTTAAGTGACTTTCGAGTGTTGAGTATTACATATGTAATAGAAATTGTCTGATACTTTATTATTTTTTGAGATTATCGGAGATTTTCGATTTCCCAAAAAACAAACTCAACCAAATAAGTGAAGTTGTTAAATAATATCATTTCCTTTCTTGTAATACATAGTTTTGCTTGCATGCATAATTCAAATTGCTTTTTCTCCATTTAAACAGTGAATATGTACTTCTTTGTTGTCCAACAATTTTTCGGGATTCTTGTAATTTAAAGTTCTTGAGGCAATGAAATTCTTCCTGCGGCAGATCAACCGGCACCTTTCCATTTCCAATTTCCAGCAGTTTATGATGTGCTAATATCTCAGTTGATCGATCGTTTTGCAGTTGGACACGCATATTTGTAGTATATTTCAACGTATTTACGTGTCGCCACAAAGTAGAGTTTTTCAGGCAAGCATTTATTTCATCCGCTGGTGTCGATCGAGGAATTACAGGTAATGTTTGTCTGAAATCTGCTTCAAGTAATATTAATGCGTTTCCAATATGGTCTGAAGTTTTCACGCAAATCTTGCAACGATCAGTCAAGAGCCTCGAGCGATTTTTCTTGTGCCGGATGCTTTGGAAATATTGCACGTGGGAATTTCATTGAATTGCTCGTTCAAAGCGGTTATTATTCAAGCATTAGCTTAGGAATATTTGATTGCTCATACGTCAAAAGATCACCCGTGTTTTAATTTGGTTCACGACTCAATTCTACATCGAACGAAGCAGACGCAGATCGATTTGGTGGCATTCCTAATAGATTGAGAACTAGATTATCAACGTGAGATATCTGCTGTAAAATTCATGTTCATATTTGAATTTTGCTATGGGTGTGAAGTTTATAACAAAAAAATAACACGTATACGTATACAATTCCAATTGGAATTTTTGTTTATTCGTAAGAGTGAGTGATTTACACTGTTAAAACCATTGTTTTATGAAATAGACATATAAAAGTGTAAGAGATGATACATGCTATCTTGCTTTAATATTATATCAATTTCCTTGTAATATTTATTACGTAATATTTATTATTGCGAAGAATGGGTATTGTTCTAACTAATAAACCACAAAGCGACTAGAGACTGCCAATCGTCCCAAGGTCCCATTGATGGAAATTAATAGCCTTAGGAGTCGAGTATAGGCAGAAGGGATTGTCGTAAGATGCCATTAGTGGCCAATAATAGCCTTAAGTGTCGTGAACCTAATGGTTTATACCCATTTCTCAACGGTGGGGAGGAATACCAAATTTTAATTTTTTTGTTACGTCATATCGCTTTTGCTCGGTTGTGTAATTTATTGTTCAACTCAATATCATGAATTTCACAGGGATTGTCGCAAGATGCCAGTTATGGACAATAGCCGAAACTGTCGTAAACCTAATGGTGTATACCCCATTTCTCAACGGTAGGGAGGAATACCAAATTTTAATTTTTTTGTTACGTCATATCGCGTTTGCTCGGTTGAGTAATTTATTGTTCAACTCAATAACATGAATTCCACAGGGATTGTCGCAAGATGTCACTAATGGGGAACAATAGCCTTAAGTGTCGTGAACCTAATGGTGTATATCCCATTTTTCAGCGGCGGGGAGGAATACAAAATTTTAATTTTTTTGTTACGTCACATCGCTCTTGCTCGGTTGAGTAATTTATTGTTCAACTCAATAACATGAATTTCACAGTGATTGTTGCAAGATGTCACTAATGGGGAACAATAGCCTTAAGTGTCGTGAACCTAATGGTGTGTACCTCATTTCTCAACAGTGGGGAGGAATATCAAATTTTAATTTTTTTGATACGTCATATCGCTTTTGTATGGTTGAGTAATTTATTGTTCAACTCAATAACATGAATTTCACAGTGATTGTCGCAAGATGCCACTAATGGGGAGCAATAGCTCCAAATGTCGTGAACCTAATGATGTATACCCCATTTCTCAACGGTGGGGAGGAATACCAAATTTTAGTTTTTTTGTTACGTCATATCGCTCTTGCTCGGTTGAGTAATTTGTTGTTCAACTCAATAACATGAATTTCACATGAATTGTCGCAAGATACCACTAATGGGGAACAATAGCCTTAAGTGTCGTGAACCTAATGGTGTATACTCCATTTCTCAATGGTGGTTGAATTTGGTATTCCTCCCCACCGTTGAGAAATGAGGTACACACCATTAGGTTCACGACACTTAAGGCTATTGTTCCGCATTAGTGACATCTTGCGACAACCCCTGTGAAATTCATATTATTGAGTTGAACAATAAATTACTCAACCAAGCAAAAGAGATATGACGAAACGAAAAAGATTTAAATTTGGTGTTTCTCCCCACCGTTGAGAAATGGCACATACACCTTATATGATCTACTTCACTTAAACTATTACTGCCAATCTTTCTCGAAAATATATTATTTTTGTCAAAAAATTCTAAATCCTATTTTATGATATTTTTTGTTATAAACTTCACACTTTAATATTTCACTCAAAATTCTTATTGGAATTTTATTAACAGTGTACTTTCTAATACATGCGTATATTTTGTTATTTGTTATAAACTTCCCACCCATATTTTGCTCGCGTATTCGACGGAAAATATCTTGAGCCATATGCGATTTCTATTTCTTTCATAACACTGTTGAAGGTGAAGGAGAGCAGGTGGTTAATATGTTGTAAACAATGCACGAGTTTGATTTGGATGTGACGTGTTGCATGCGTCATTAATGCATACAACACAGTGTCGGTCGTTCTCCAATAAATTAAGAGCTTGACATGCACTGCAGAAAGTGGCATGTATAACCCCACGCCGTTGACAATTCTCAATTGATGCAAAGACATTGGACCAGCCACATTTACCAACAACATGCCAACACTGCCTATCGTAGTTTCTTTGAATATGCCAGGTTATCCATCGACTCGCTCTCCTCGTTTGCATCGTTCAAATGATCTTCTACTCGCATTTCATGTTAAATACGTAGGCACTTCCGAATAAAGCAGTGTTTTCGCAAACGCGTCATTTTTACATAGCGTGAAGAAAGCTGTAAAATAAACGCGTTGTCCATTTTCTAGATGTAATTGTTCATGTATGGGAAATGAAAATATTCGCCAAGCAGTGCTGCTTATGTATCTTTTAGCGTGATACTGTGTGATTTCTTGCTTCTGTCTCGTTGTGATCCATTCGAACAATACAAACAAATAAAATATAAACAAAACAAAATCAGAATTAATGTGAATTACCTTTTGTGACCGATAGCGATACCACATCTCTCCTTGTAACATAGTGTTTTATTTTCACTACCTCCTACTGCGAAGAACGGGCTTTAATACCGACTCCATTAAAGTAATTCACAAATAATTTATCGATCAACATTTAATTGAAATTTCAATCAATAAATTGTCATACTACAAAACGTCGATAAACATCATAGACGATTTCAGAATTAAAAGCTTACTAGAAAAGATTTTTTGTTTGAAATATTGACGTTATTGCAGGTAAATTTAGAAACCTAAATTACAAATTACACGGTAACCTATTAATTTTGTCTACACCTAAGGAACAATTGTTGGAATATGCAAATTATTTTCTAAATATTTTATCTCGGAAACCCGTTTTTTGTTAAAATCACTTCCATACGGGGAATACTTTAATCGACTTCAAATTTTTGTAAACAGGTAGATGATGTTGGCATATTTACTATCAACATAAAAAGAAAATTGTTAATGCCGAGAAAATTTATTTAGTAGTTTTCTCTTCCACACAGACTCCTTCTATATTTTCGAACTGCTTATTACTAAAATGTTTTTTTGTGTAAACTTTTGCTCAAAACTATCAATATTTGGCGGACATGGCCTAATTCGTTGAGAAATTTAAAAATCTGGAACAAAAGTTTTTTCGTTTATTACAATACTTACCCATTATACATATTATGTTATAGTGGGAAAAGTTAAAACTACATATGTACATATATAGAAAGCATAAATTCAAATAACTTCAATTTCTTATTTACACTGTGCTACAAACTGAAAGCTTTTTTGGTATTTATGCTGGTTGTGAAGTAAAAATGTACATTGAAAACCATATCCACAGAATGTATAATATGCTTCACAAATTTAACGTATGGTTGTGAATAAATTCGCATCAATGCTATATTAAATTTTTGTATGTTTTTATGTTCATGTGTTTCATATATTTATGTTTGTATAATATTTAGTTTTGTCTATTATAATATTATTAAGTAACTTTCTGGTGCAGTTCAGTTGTTGGTTAAACGGTGACATTAATATTAGAGCATATACATAGAAGATGAACAACAAACAAATTGAGCATTTTCAATCATAATTTAGCAACACTTTGAGTTCGTAAAAACGTAATAGATTAAAAGATTTATGAACTTCAATTAAGATATTTATTAATATTAAAATTAATTTCAAGTTTAAGTTTAATGAAATTAATGGACTTATGGTGAATTAGAACTATTCGAATATTTATAAATTATTTCCAATACAAAGTGAATTTATTTTATTCCAAATTAGAAAAATGTATCTTCAAATTATGCAAATTGAACAATAATCGTCTCTATCAAGAAATAGCATACATTTAAACTTAACGGTGAATAAAAAAAAATCCAAACACACAAAATTTATCAAGATTTAAACTACTTATTTGGTCTTTCACAAAGCCAATCTCCTTAAACTAAATACCGGCTCAATGAATAATCGACACTGTTTGATAATTTAAAAATTTAATCTTATCCATGTCTAAGAAAATCAATATCTTAAAATTTTATTGTATCGGCATATACATATCTCGCTATGTTTTTCTGACAGACTTATGCAGTAACCTAACAGAACATCTCTGTATTTTTCGACTAAACAGAATTTATTACATTGGTTAACTTCGTCGGTGTCAATACACTTTTACAATATTTCAAATGCTTAAGCCCACCATATTGGGCTCCTCCAAAATAGTTTCACAAGCTTTGCTCAACAATATTTATGTAAATGGTTTACCACTTCATATTATAACTATTTTATCAGCCACCGTCCAATCATTCAATAATATGAAATCCATTGCAGATAAAATATTTACAAATTCTACCCTCTGCTATTTCACAAATTGATACAAAAACGGAAAATTTAGTTAGCAATTCAGGATCTGGTCAAACTAATTTGTTATTAGAAGAAATACGATATATTATTGACAGATTACCAAAGATCCGAATATCGTTCGAGAAGTGGAAATAGGTCCATTAGAAGTGGTTCTGCGAATCGTTCCCAATCAAGAGATTATTCTAAAAGAAAACTACTCGACAATATTATTTGCTATTATCATAATCGTTTTTGGACAAAAACCATGTAGACTGGAAGAAGAGTTTACTAAGGGTCTTTTTTTAATTCACCCCGAGGGAGTATACTCACTCAACCGGTGTAAACAGAGTACAGAGTACGGACAGTGTCAAATTGGCCAGTATACCCAGAGCGTATATGTTTCTATAAAATTAAATTTGTTGTAATCTGTTTTTATAAAAATATTTGTTTTTAAATGTCAAATATGTGTTTTAAATGTTTTGCTTTTTCTCTACACTTACATTCATTTCAGAGCAAAAATTTACAAACGGAGTAAGCTCAGAGTATGTTCAGTTCACATTAAAAAATACAGTGTTTAGAGTAAAATTAGTCTGGTTGAATAAAAAACGCAGTGTGTTATTTTGACAACGCAGTGCTCGCTCAGGTTGAATTAAAAAATAGACCCTAAATTTCACTTGCATTGTCACGAAACTTATACCGTTTTCGATTCACCTAAACAAATCAATCTTTGACGCAATCGTATGATTTTTCTGCTGTCATGTTATTCGATTCGCCCAATAAAATCAATCCGTCGAGCAAAATTTTCGCTCGATTACAAATCTCGAAGTTCTGTCAGATTTACGCCTCATTTACTAATACCAATAACAAATACTATCATTTCGCTGTCATTTTCACTAGAGCTGTCATTTTGTTGTTATTTCAACTCAAATATTATGTTCAATAATATTTTTCAAGAAGTCAAAACTACGAACACAAATAAAATTAACCAGGCAATTCGATTTTTGAAAGAGGTGGAAAAAGCGAATCAGAAACGACATCATACGAATTTTTTAGTCGACACAGGGGCAGATGTGTATAAAAATAAACGAGACAGTGAGTTTTGTATATCTGCTGTTTTGTCTATGGTCTCCGCAAAACTTTTACACACCCATTTATGTCAACCTTCGTCATCTTTAGTTCCATCCCCCATTGCGCTTAGTAAAAAAAAGGTAGTGGAGATTGGAGACCATGTGGCGATTTAAACGATTTTACGCAGTCCTAACAACTCCAAGATTTCGGAATGCTACTACGAGCAATTTTTAAAATGTTTTAAAATAGATACATATAATTAGGGTGTACTACCATATCCCAATTGCAGAAAACGATGTTTATAAGACTGCCATAATTACACTATTCGGACTCTTTGAGTTCAAGAGAATGTCTTTAGGTTTGAGAGAAATGCTTCTCAAACCTTTCAGCGTTTCAGATGGCGTCCCACCGTCCAAAGATAGAGTAAAAGCCATCATGTATTTACAAGCACCCATATTGATCAAGAAAATTGAACAGTTTGTTGGTATTGTAAATTAGTACCATCGTTTTATTCCTCGATTGGCAGAATTGCTAGCAATACTTCACGCTCATTTATCTATGCTGCTGAAATTTACAAAAAAAATATCGAAAAAATTGTCTTGGCTAGATCAATGTAACAAAGCATTCGAAATGGTTAAGAAAAGTTTTGCTGCTGCAACACTTTTAGTCCATCCACTGAATGATGCAAAATTCAGTTTAGCCATGACAGTTCAAGTACGGCGATTGGTGCAGGAAGATTTAGGTTGAACCTAGTGACTTTTTAATAAAATTAATAAACGCAACACATACAACCAGTTCGTAGATTCCAGAGGAACCAGGAAAATAATAATTTCAACACAATTTAAATATTTTATTTAAGGAATCGAATTCCACCACAAATAGTATGGCCGAAAAAATCTTCAAAAGGCGATTTAATCTATTTTAGATTAGGAACGTTTAAAGAATTGGCTTAACGTTAACATTGTTTGTTCCATTTGGTGCGGAAGGTAGAGAAAATTGTATATCAGTAGTACGAGTAGGGTTCCAGAATATTTTTGCCGGTGGGCCATGTTTTATTATAAAAATTCAGATCTTAGCCCAATCTTATGGCTGAAATTTGTTTCAGGCCATGAAATAAAAGGTTTTGATATGACGAACTTTTTTTAGTACCTACAAAATACTTCAGATACAAAATTTCACTAAAATCCATTATCAAATAATGTGCCTGTTCCATTTGATGCTAGCGCCTGAATTAGCTAAGAATGTAGAAATCAATTTGGCGAATATAATTTTGATTTACGTCGACCAAAATATCATTGGCATCAATTCCATTCGGTGCTAGAAGTTAGTTAAGGGCAGGAATTGGTTATGGATGAAAAAACATATTTTTTTTTGGCAAATCTAATTTTTTGATTTATAGATAGTACGTATGGACCACAGTAGCATTTAAATATTTGTTGAATTCCTGTCATGTCTTATTTAAGAAATTCCATCCCTGCCCTAAATGGAACTTCTGCAATTAAGCTCCAATCCCACTGAAATTTGATATCTGACTTCAACAACTTATTTGATGATCAATGAATTTGCTGCAACATATCCAAATCATGAATTAAAGTAGCTGGTTAGAACCTTTTCCAGATAATATTTTACCACACATTTTTTTTTGTGACCAGTGGATGATCACTAAACTATTTGTATACAGCAATTTTTTTAATCAAATACATAACATATTGCCAGACTTACTAACTATTCTTATTTTTCAAACTCTTTTTCCAGACTTTGTCGTGGTTTAGACGTCTTTGATCTGGTTACCCTTTATTTATTTTTTTTATTTATACTGTTTCGAAATAATCACTTAAGGAATTTCTTTTGCGTTTTAATAAGATGACATTTAATAAACAACAGATAACTTTATAATTATTTATTTTCCATTACAAGGAAAATTTCGAGATATCGTTCCGATATCAGCCTCAAAACAAATAAAATAATAAAATTCAGTTAAAGTTAACTTTTCTCAGAAAACAGTCAAACTAATTGGAAATAATAATAAAATAAAATACAAAATCCCAGAATCATCATTTTTGTTTTATTTTAAAGAATCCGGAATATTTATTCCGTTTGAGGTATGATGATAAAAAATTGGTAAGTACTTTATGCAATTTATTCTTTTTTGAGTTTTATGAACAATATCAACACACAATTTTTAAAATTTTTTTGATAAATATTTTGATTTCGATTTCGGTGTTATGTACTTGAACATCGTATGTACACTTGTATGTACATTGTAGGAGCTATTTAAATACAGAATATAAACACACTTGCCCATACATTTGGTATCCAACATATTCAACAACAAAACTAATAAATAATTTTGTAATCAATCACAAAAATTCACTTAACTTTGAAATATAAATATAAACGCACACACACTGGCACTTTATTGTTAAAAGCTGTATAAAAGCTTTATTTATTTTCACTTTTCTTTTTTTTTTTTCTTATAACCGAATCAAATTTACCGTGATTAAATTTTTTTTTTTTTTTTTACTTATTTGTGATCCTTGTTGGACGAATAACCGAATTTAACTAAATAATTTTAGTAAAGGCGCCAGAATGTATACTCAAATTATTTGAGTGATTTTCATGACCAAAAAAAAAAATAGATGAACGAAAGAGAATCGAAAAGAGGAAATGAAAATTTTTAAATCACAGCGGAGAAATCGGGAAATTGAAACAGTGGGGACAGAGAAACATATTACTGTTGAAAGACATGACAATCAACAAGATTACCTTTTGTGAGAGTTTTATGTTTTATAATAATTCTTATATGGAGCTTTTGTCCTTACATTTGATTTCTTTCGATGTTGTTATATACGATACATTTTTTAACTATGACTTTGATGTATCATATTTGGTAAGGTGTGTATATGATACATATTTACCAAAAGTACCTTACAAAATAAATCGCGTGCATCCCGCAAAATCATGCATGCCATTTTGCATATTGGTTAAGCTGTAATCCCTTAGATTACAAATATTAAATGGTGGCTTAAGAGCCGCGGAGAGTTTATAAATTGTGGTCATAGGTATATAGATCAGTCTATAGATTTCTGCTGGAAGTGTGTTAAGCAAGATGTTGCTTTTCCCCAACTTTATCTCGCCGAGCCAAATTGTTGAATTCAGTAATTCATAATTAATGTCGTGTTACCACAGAAAAAAACAAAACAACAAACAAAAAAAAAAATTGCTCAACTTACGATTTGTTTTCAATTGATTGTGAATTTCGGTTACTGGGTTGGCCATGACTTTCAAGTCAAATGGTTATTTTTTATTTTTATTTTTCTCGTTAAAATAAAAATTCGATTAAAAATAATAATTTTATTGTTAATTTCATGTCTTATATTAGTTTGTGCACCGTCTAACCGAAGCAACATCTATTATTGGAATACATATCAAATCTGCTAGTATGATTTTCAGAATTACAGGTAAACGCGTATACATTCATAGATTTATAGTATGTATGTATATGTGTGCCTTAATTTTTTTCACAGGAAGCAATTATTTGGAGGTTAGCACTAGCAGTCAGTGAATGGAAATGAAACACAAATTTATAGTTCAATAATAAATTTTAGTTAGGCAATGATGAAATTGAATCTTTTATAAGATTCAAAATTAAATTTCCTCGAATATATTAAGTTAATTAAAAAAAGTATGCACATTACGGATACGACCGGAAATGAATCGGTGTTTTCGTGTTTGTGCGTGTTCAACTTTTGTGGGTTAAAAAAATGGTGATCAATGAAATAAAATATAAATATATATACATAGTTGCAAGCGATTGTGCTTTTCATGTACATTTTGAAAGCAATTTGAATTATAAATTACATGAATAAATTCAAATACTACATGTTATGTTTATTATTAAAACCAATTAATTGTTTTGTATTATAATTTATTGTATTGTAATATAGCTAATTATTAATTATCGTATCGGCATTAATTCCTCTCCTAGTTCACTTTCTGCCTCCTTCTGTGATTTATTTATGTTATGTTCTTTACATAATTAACTCTAAATATGTAATATATTACTACATCTTCCTTTCTTTGATTTTTTTTTTTTTTTTTTGATGTGAAAACATCTTTAGTGGGGGTAAGTCAAAAATTTCATGTAAAAAAAGGAACGGAAAATCCGGTACGACCGAAATTGCAAATTAAATCAAATAAAAACGAACATAAAATGTACCGAACTTACACACGATATAATTCGAATTTCAATTTCCGTCAGATTAAAATGAAAAGGCACAAAAAGTATGCATGTGTAGTGTAAGTGATTCAACAAAACTGAAATGGAAGTACGTTAAACAAAGCCAAATGCACCCATACTTTAAATATTAAATGTCATCCATCTTAGCGAGCTGTGAAAATGACACACATACGTTGATACATATTAAAATAATAATTTTGAAATTGTTTAATCGGTATACTATGTTTAGTATTGATATTGATCATGCTGTTGCTGAGTTTGGTTATGCGGGGCATATAGGAAACAAAAAGTATAAGAGTGGTAAACAGATTCGAACGCCATTTTCTAAAGAAACGCGCAAGGAAGAAGCCGCAGGGAGACATGCTACCGTCTTGCCAGCTGCTATGATTTTACAGTCAAAATTGCGCTTTTATTCAAAATAGTGCTATTTAGCGCAATCCGCCATATTTCATTTAATTCAAATCAATCAAATCAGCGATGCCACTTGGCTTTGTTTACCAGGGCCTCTATCATGTTCTATCCGACCCGCTTCAACTTTCTTATTATGAATTCCGCTATCGAAAAGGCTGCAAACGCATTCATTTAATGACGTTTGTCAGTGTACGCGGCATTATTTTGAGACTAGTTTTGATTTTAGTTTAGATTAGATGCAAAAACTTGCCACAATCCTCAACAATAAATCAATCGGAAAATTGTCCGCCTTATTTTTGTTGGCGGAATTTTTCTCGCTATTGATTAGTGTTGAAACTATAATTATCAAAATATGTATTGTATGAATTCAACTATTTATATAAACGAGGTTTTAATATATATACGAAAAACGTACTAGATGTCAAGAAGAAAGGAGATGAAAAATATAATGAAAAATAAGTTCACTCCAGCAAGCATCGAGAAACAAGAAAGACGTGCGTCTGCGTGTATATTAAAATTAAAAAATAAAACAAATATATAATTTTTGTAAACTATCGGCTTTTTATTCTCCATCTTATTAACCGTGAACAGGTTATGGGCCCAGATTTCTGCAAGTAATAAAAAGGATAAAAATAAAATTGGAGTACGGGATTAAAATAAAAAATTAAAAAAAAAAAAAAAATTAATTTGGGGACAAGATGGCGGACATAATCTTATTTATTTATTTATTTATTTATTTATTTACTTATTAAATTTTAACTTTTCAACACAAACTATTTTGAGCAAGAGCTCATTGATAATAGCTTATGTCAAAAGTGGTGGATTACAAAATAGTAAAAAAAACTGCACGTTCCAGGCCAGATAATATTAACGGAATTTGATCATATTCTGGCTCACCATCCCTGCAAAACTGCATAGTCATCTGGATGCTTGCATTCTTATTTCCGAAAAGAGGATTATTGTATATTTGGTGAATCGGGGTTGAAACCGGTTTTTCACATCCATTCAACACTAATATCACTTCGGTTGGGGAGTGGTTTGCTGTTATGCACAATACGTTCTTAAAATGTTAGAATTTAATTATTTTAAAAAATACAAAAAAATAAAAAAAAACATCCAGTTGACTCAAAAGTCAAAGACTATAAAAAAAACGACGAAACAAAAATTGAAAAATTGGTTGATAGTGAAACTTTCCAAATTTGGAAATTTCAAGTGACTATTTTATGTAAAGCCCATGGTTTATTTGATGTGGTTAATGGAGATTCAAAATTCGAAAGATGTGACAAACCAGATGAAAAAATCGCGTGGAATAAAAAGGATGCACGTGCTCAAAAAATTATTGTAACAACGATCGAAAAAAAACTGTTAATGCATATAATAAATTGTAAAACCTCGAGTGAAATGTTTGAAAAATTATCATCGTTATTCCAAAAGAATACGGATCAGGAAAAATGCAACCTACTACAGCAGTTTTTTACATATAAATACGAAAAAGATGGTGATATTTCGACGAATATAAGTAAATTAGAAAATATGGCGTACAGACTTAACAATTTAAACCAACCAATAGATGAAACAATGGTAATGTCCAAAATTCTCGCTATATTACCTGAAAGCTATAGACATTTTAGTACCGCATGGGAGTCTACACCGTTAGCAGAAAAAACGTTAAACACACTGACAGCCAGGCTCTTATCCGAAGAATCAAGAAAAAAATTAGTCGAGTGTGAAGGAGCAGTGGCGTTTAATTCATCAGAAAAAAAATGTTATACGTGCAATAATACAGGGCATATAAGTCGGTTTTGTCCGAAAAATAAATCATCGGCAAATAAAGCAAATATAAAGTGTTTTAGATGCAATACCTATGGACATTACGCTAAATCGTGCATGAAAAAATCGTCAAATCAAAACTACAGTTGCAGCATATGCAAGAAGAATAACCACAATGAGGAAAATTGCTATTTTGGCAAAAGAAAAGAATCAAAAAGTTCGTCGAGTGAAAAAGTCGTGTTTCTAGCGCGAGAAAATCCAATGAATGGTGTAGATGAGTTTGTTGTGGACTCGGGCTGCTCGTCTCATATGACAAATAATGATAATTTGATCCGGGATATGAAAATGCAAGAATTGAATATAGCAGTTGCAAAGAAAGGTGAATCTTTAGAATCATTGGGAGTAGGAAAAATTGAAACCGGAAACCTGGTGCTAAATGATGTGTTAGATGCTCCCAGTTTAACCAAAAATTTACTTTCCGTTAATGCGATAACGGAAAAAGGAGGAGAAGTGCGGTTTACAAGAGATGCGGTTTTGATTACGAAGGATGACGAACTAGTACTCGAGGGAATAAAACAAAATAACGGTCTATATACAGTTGATCTAAAGAAGCAAAGTCAAAAAACAGCATTGATCACTGAAAAGAAATCGAAAGCAATGGAATGGCATCGTAAGCTAGGTCACCTTAGTATCAATAATATGAGACAGCTCGTAAAACAAGCTGAAGGTTTTCATATCGAAAATAGAGATTTAGATACGTTGGAGTCAACATGTGAAGTATGTATGGAAGCGAAGCAAACGAGGCACCCATTTAAAACAGAAAGACAAAGAGCGGAGAGACCGCTACAAATAATTCATACGGATCTTTGTGGTCCAATAGAACCGAAAACGTGGGATAACAAATCATATTTTTTGACGTTTCTCGATGATTACACCCATTATTGTATGGTGTATCTTTTAAATAGTAAAAGTGAAGTATTCGAGTATATGAGGGAATACGTAAATCAAGTAGAAGCTTTTATGAACTTGAAAGTGTCAAAAATAAGGTGTGATAATGAAGGAGAGTACATTCAGGGTGGGTTAAGAACATGGTGCAAAGAGCGAGGTATAATACTTGATTATACTATAAGTCATACTCCTCAATTAAATGGGAAGGCCGAACGTCTTAACAGAACGTTAATGGACAAAGCAAGAGCACTTATATTTGACTCAAAATTGGATAAGAATTTATGGGGAGAAGCGGTTCGCACTTCGACATTTCTATTAAATCGAAGTCCGACAGAATCAATAGACTGCACACCCGCGGAGAAGTGGACAAAAAGAAAACCGGATTTGTCAAACCTGCAAATTTTTGGAAACTATGCATTTACAAAAAACCTGGGATATCTGAAGAAGCTGGACAGCGAAGTAGTAAGTTCATATTTGTCGGATATGGTTTGAATGGTTTTCGATTGTGGGATCCCGTAAAACAACGAATAATAATGGCAAGAGATGTAATATGCACCGAAAATGTCGAAGAGAAAATGTCGGAAAAAGGGGTAATCACGAGTTATACTGAAGAAAGTGAAAATATTGTACACATAGAAGAAGATGAACCAACTTCCATTCCTGACGAATGCAAGCAACATGAACAGATAGTGATCACAGAACCAGAAAAGAGGACTAGAAAATTACCACAACGTTTTGATGATTATGTTTTGATGACATATGCAGAAGCAATGACCGGAGCAGAAAGTGAGAAATGGAAGGCTGCAATAGAAGAGGAGAAAGCTTCACTAAACAAAAATGAAACGTGGGAATATGTAGATAGGTCAATAGCAGGAAGTAATAAGGTATTATCAAATAGATGGCTCTTCAAAATTAAAGATAATGGGAGATATAAAGCGAGATTAGTAGTAAGGGGATGTGAACAGGAATATGGTATAGATTACCAGGAAACTTTTAGCCCTGTTGCGAATGCGTGTTCGATACGCATAATTTTAGCGGTAGCTACTCGAAGAAATTATATAATAAAAACTTTTGATATAAAGACAGCATTTCTCTATGGAGAGATAGATGATGAAGTGTACATGCAGGTTCCGGAAGGATATGAAGAAGAAGGGAACAAAATTTGTCGCCTGCGAAAAGCACTATACGGATTAAAGCAAGCGCCTTTAAAGTGGAATAAACGTTTCACAAGTGTGTTAAAATCTATGGGGTTATTACAAATTAAAACAGAACAATGTATCTTTAAAAATGAAACTGGTACTATCTTATTGGCCATCTACGTTGATGATGGTATTATCATCGGTGAAAATGAAGAAGAAATAAAATACCTATTTTTCCATATAAATGAAGAATTTGAAATGGAAACAAATGAGCAACCATCAAGCTACCTGGGAATAGAAATTACAAAATGTGAGGAAAATTTATCATTGACTCAGGAAAATTATATAAATTCAATTTTGAAGAAGTTTAACATGGACCAATCTAAACCGGCATCAACTCCTATAACGAACCAGGGTGACGATAACGAGATGGAGAGCGTGAAAAATAAATTCCCATACAGAGAAGTAATCGGGAGTCTACTCTATTTATCTAATAAAACACGGCCAGATATAGCTTATGCAGTGAGTTTTGCAAGCAGGCACATGGAACATCCAACAGAGAAAGATGTAGCCAATGTGAAAAGAATATTCAGATATTTGAATTCTACGAGAAAGGAGGGTATTCGTTTTTCAGCAAACGAACAATCAGATATGCTAGAGGCGTTTTGTGATTCTGACTACGCAGGGGACCTAACATCTAGAAAAAGCACAACCGGATTTGTGGTAAAATATTGCGGCGGACCAGTAACCTGGTGTTCCAGGAGACAACCAATAGTTGCTTTGTCAAGTACTGAGGCGGAATACATTGCAGCAGCAGACTGTACAAAGGAACTTATTTATCTGAAGCCACTTACGGAAGAATTAACATTAAAGGAAGTAAAAATAGAACTCAACATAGATAATCAGAGTGCCATAAAACTTATTAAAAATGGGCAACTTAATCGTAGAAGCAAACATATAGATGTAAGATATCACTTCATAAGTGATATCATTTCTGAGGGCATGATTGAGCTTAAATACTGTCCAACGGAAAAACAAACGGCTGATATATTTACAAAGCCGCTTAATACAGTGAAATTTAAATATCACAAAGATGCACTAGTATGTAAAGCATAACTAATTTTGTTTAATACCTATTTTGTAATTAGGAGAAAGTGTTGAAATTATAATTATCAAAATATGTATTGTATGAATTCAACTATTTATATAAACGAGGTTTTAATATATATACGAAAAACGTACTAGATGTCAAGAAGAAAGGAGATGAAAAATATAATGAAAAATAAGTTCACTCCAGCAAGCATCGAGAAACAAGAAAGACGTGCGTGTATATTAAAATTAAAAAATAAAACAAATATATAATTTTTGTAAACTATCGGCTTTTTATTTTCCATCTTATTAACCGTGAACAATTAGATGGCCAAAAAGTGTCGTGTTTTGTGATCCCAAATTCACGATATCGTAAAAAAATTCTTTCACGGTAGAAATCATGATAGGGTCCCTGGTTTGCCGTGACCATTCACAAAAGTTTAAATGGGCAATCTTCAACAATTGTCTTGTATGAATAATGGTGAATTTTAAAGCGTTGCGCAGGTTTATAGATTATTAACTTAACAGAACTGTACTTAGCTCAAGCTCACCAAGGCATCGCTATACTGAAATATAGTCGGTTATAAATTTCAATTTTCAAATAAACAATTAGTGTCGGTAAGGTTTGTCCTCCAAATCCAAAATAGAATAACTTATTGACATTTTAACCCAAAATTGTATCGTAATTTAAATACTTAGCGAACAGTTCTCAGGCCCATCGCAGAGACTTGAAATGATTCAGTAGTTGCAGGTTTTCACATAATTATTTTGCGAATTGAGCGTGAAATCGCCCGTTGTTTTTTTTTTACTAAAAGTCAGTTATATAAATCCGTTAAGTAGTTAGGTTTTTAATAAAATCTTCTAGGTCTGTCTGATGTTATGTGTGTGTCTGTTACTTCATTATTATTTGCAATATAGTATATCCGCCTTTTATCGTAACTTTCATTTTCATTTATATTTGGATCATTATCTGTCATATTGTTTCCAATTTGACTTCGGAACAGATTTAGCAGAGCATACCATTTTTCGCGCATGCGCAACTTTTGCAAGCGCCATTTTTTAAAATGTGGAATTAAGGTAAACTATATTTTGGATTAAATCTTAACTAAAAAAACCATGCAAAAGCACTTACTATTTGACAGCTAATACCTTATTTAGTTTGAGTCTTGGGTTTAAAACACTTGTTTAGGTATGTGTATTTACTAAAATAAATTTTGAAAACTTAGTATGCGTGTTGTGTTTAGATAGACAAAAACCATCTGTTTTCATAAAAATGAACTAACTTTTGACATTTGCGTAGAAATTTGATTTATAGCAAATGACAATTTTAATAATTATTGTTAATGGATGCCGTGGATGGAATAAATAATTATTGTTAATGGATAATTGTTGCCGGATGAATTTATGCAAATGATGAGGCCCATCGTCACGGCCTATTTGTGTTACTGTATGTTGTACTATTTGTGGTATTGTATGTTGTGTTATTGGATGTTTATTGTTGCTAGTAAAATTGTCCAAAACGGTTTAAATCAATTTGATGGTTCTAACTCGTGTTTTTTCCATGATGGGCCACGCGGAGAGCACGTTTTATTAATTCTGCTAGATAATATGTGAAATCACACGTCGCTACGCTCCCCTCGCTTAGCCCTCCGAGAGGCGTTAGATTTGAATTTCGGGGGACGAAAAAACTATTATTATTATTAGATTTTTTAAAAACAAACAAAACTGAGGATTTAAAGTCGCTATAAATTCTGGAAAAGGGAGATTTTAATTTTAAAACGAATACAAACAAAAATTATAAATTCTGGAAAATGGGGACTTAAAGTCGTTATAAATTCTGGGAAAGGGAGATTTTAATTTTAAAATGAAAATAAACAAAAATTATAAATTTTAGAAAATGGGTCGCTACGCTCCCCCCACTTAGCCCTCCGAGGGGCTTTAGATTTGAATTTCGGGAGAAGTAGGAGCCGGAATCAGTAAACATGTCACACAGGGTGCTGCACATAGGAGCGGATTATATAGAATCTATTAATGACACATATTAGTGATAGGTGGCCAACCTCTAATTTAACTTAGAATTGTAGAGGCCAACGGCTTCGGTAGCCCTCTTCTATAAAATTATTTTGGAAAAGGGGGAATTTACTGCTCTTTCTAGTAAAAAATTGAGAAAACTTCTTTAACAATTTCATTAATTTCATCTGAAAATCATTAAAGAATCCCGTTTCCATTGTACCTATCGAATTTCTTCATTATCGTATTCAAAATTACAAAATTCCGTTAATTTCATCTGAAAATCATTTTCCATCGTATAACAAAATATACGAAAAGTAATGCATTACCTGCAGTTTACAAAAAAAAACACAATCATTTTTTTTAGAAAAGTGGCATTTTTATTTAGTTCATATTATTGTTACATTTAAAAATATTACATATTTTAGTTTTAGAAATTAGCACTTTATTAAATATGGAGCTATTTTCTAGTTGAAAATATTTCTACCATTGTAAAAATTGGCGCTGTGTGACATGGTATGCTCTGCTAAAGCTGAGCCATTTATTTATTTTTATTCAATCTGTGAATCCAAAGATCCAGTGGCGATTGAAAAAATGTTTACATAGATATTTACAATTTGCAATATTTACATAATAATAATACAACAAATTTACAATATTTCAATCAATACTAACAAAAAAGTTTTCAAGTTACTTACACGTTATAATCGAATTTCTCTTCAATTAATATGTTAAACGATTCAAATAATTCCAATGCATGGTCACCAATTATGTTTATAAAATAGCAGCCTTTACTTTACAGGCTTTTGTATCAGCTTCTATTGCTGTTACGTACGTATTAAATAAATAAAATTTGTATTTTTGGTAAAGAAAATTTGTAAGTTTATTGATGGCTAAAAATAATTAATCGACCTAGTTGTTACTTTAAGTGAGTGGTATTCACGATATAGTAATAAAAAGATATGCTCAATTGCTTCTCAAAATTGGGTTTGTTTTGCACATTTCGTCATCCAGTGACAACTTCATATATTTTAGTATGGGGTTCTTATTTGAACATGGCCTACTGCATTTATTATTTATTACAAAGATTGAGTATATTTTTGTCACTCGATGACGACATGGTGCGCGTGAGCATATCTTATTAATTTTCTGTATCGTGAGTGGTATTCGCATCATTAATTTCTTTTGAAATTTTAATTTTATAAAAAAAACAAGAAAAACAACGTGTATATTGACTCGAAGGTCACAGCCTACTATGTAATTATAACGGTACGAAGGTTAGATTTATATTATTTCATTTCCGAAATTTCGAAACCAATTCAAAACAAGGAAAATAAATACTTTCTCTGTCACACAGACGCAAGCTTTTTTGTTCTTCTTCATTTTTTTACTTGGATCATGAATTTTGGTCTATGTCGTATCCATGTACAATCCAGAGCCTACTCTATAAATAAGAGCCTCCAGTATCGACTATATTTTTTAGTGCTTAAAATAAGATATAGGAAAACGATTGTTTTCATTTACATTTTTAGCACAGATAAGAATAGACAAATGTGGATCTTGTATGGGCCATATTTACATTCTAAATTTCAATACCAAATTCCAATCCAATCCTTTTTGAGCAGGACGTATATATTATAAAATAAAATTTTGTTTGAAGTTGGTATATGTTTGCTTTGATATAATCAAAATAGCCATACGTAAAAAGATAAAAAGAGACAGAAATGTACGTCCTGCTCTAAAAGGATTGGATTGGAATTTGGTATTGAAATTTAGAATGTAAATATGGCCCATACAAGATCCACATCTGTCTATTCTTATCTGTGTTTTTAGTCTATAAGAATTATGAGCTTTTGTATTATTTTTATACAAAAATGTTCATAAAACGTTTAATTTTATTTGATTGAAAAATCGAATCATGAAAATGTTTATTTCTTAGTGAAAATCCTCTTGGAATATAAACACGTCGATTATAGAATTCGCGGTTGCGGATCTATCGCGGATCGTAAACTACATATAAAAAAAATTGGAAACAATTGGTGTAAATCAAAGTATCCTGGAAAACTTTCATGGATTTACATGTGATTTATATTTTTTGATTCCCCGAACAAACGCAATATTTTTATTGCGGATCTAAAACAATTTCTTTTTGACGAAATGTAAAAATATCCTAAGGAATTTCAATGAAACTATGATAAAAAATTATTGTTTCCAATTTTTTTAATATGTAGTTTAAGATCCGCGATAGATCCGCAACCGCGAATTCTATAATCGACGTGAATGTATTGCTAAACTTTTATCGAATGTTGTTTTTGTAAAGTACGTCATAAATATTTATAAACAATACAATAACCATCTCTTTTTAGTCTCTTTCTAAAAGTATTGCCACATGACACAAATCTACCCAAATTCAGATTCATATCATGTGGTAATAACGATATTTTGTTTTAACCAAAGCTTAATGGAATGAACCATAGCTGTCGCCTCCATTCAAATTTGAATTCGAATATCTTTCTGTTATTAATTGTGAATCAAAAATTGCAAATACAAATTTAAATTATGTTTTTGCGATAAAAAATTTTCTTATTTGAAAACTTAACTGAAAGAGACCGATATAGATACAAAACATAAAAAAATCAAATTCATTACTATATAGGGGATCGAACCGATATTTTAATTGTTTAGTCTGATTTTTGCTTCGGTTAAACATATTTTTGGTGGCTGCTCTCGATAGTAATTAAATATGTATATAAATTGTAATAATAATTAATGAATATAATTTTTTTTACAAATTTACTAAAAATCAAGCATTGCAGTGAAAGAAATTATGTTAATTTAACGTAAAAAATTTGTTTCACATCGATTACTCAGCCCGAATCTCTGTGTTTTGTATTTGGTGTGTTAAGTGACATCTAGGAATGGGAATAATTAGTAAGAGCTATTTTATTTTATTCGCTTTTTAACGCAAAGTGGCTGAAAGCTGGTGGACGATATTGAAACTAGAGTTAAAGGTGAACAGCAATCAAAAAAATATATTTTTGAACAATTTTATTGTTGATTACGGTTCAAAACAATCTTTTATTGCACATGAAAGATATATTTCTTTATTCAGTGGCAAAATAATTAAAAAATAACACACTTAAAACAAACGCTGAATTGCTGTTCACCTTTAACTAGTGGCGATCGTGGCACCTCTTGCGGTGCTTTAAAGGCGAATAAACCGCTCTCAATTCAAATGTACATACTTAATGACAATTCAAATATTCTAACCAAAAACTTATTTCGAATGTAAATCATTAATTTTTGAGAATAAAAATGCCAAATATTTTTAAGTTGTATTTATTTTCAGCTGGAACTTAATTTAAATAATATTTCTAATATTTGAGAAATAAATAAGGCATTAATAATTCAGTTAATGTTTATTGGTTATGTCGATTATTTGTGATGCATAAAAAGCTGGGTTGTTGATTTTTTGTTTTCTTCTCGCTCAATGCATTGGTTTAATTTTTTTTCTGTTTGGCTCTTTTTGTTTTATTTTAATTTCGGCTGTTGCGCGAAGACGTGTTGTCTTTCTTTCACCCTTGATTTTAGATGTGGATAAATGATGATGTCATTATATTGAATATTCTCTTTTTAATACATATTGTTATTATTGTAGAACGTTTTTTAATTTAATTTCCCTTATTTTCTTTTTATTAGATTTGGAAAATGGGGAAATTAGAGAATCTGTGTTTTAAATGAGTTAGTCATTGGGTTATTTATTAGTGATTTCAGGAAAAATTATTTACCTAGGAAAATGATGGTCTTAACGGTCTTAATTTGACATTTCTCTTGTAGCAAAATGATGACGCTTTTACAACAAAGTGTCATTATAAATTGTATGAATCGACGTAAAAGTATTTAAATATGTTTGTTAATTTATTTTCCAATAGTGAAAATATCTCAAAATACAAATTAAAGCTGGAAAACTAATGAAAATAAGGAAAACATTGGTGTTTGACAGGTTGTTACGGGGCGAGGCATCGTCCCGTGGTAAATAAAAATATAGACACATTTTTTTTAATTTTCAACTAATATTTTTATTTTTCATTTAATTTTTTTTGGCGACACATTTTTTTTTTTGCTTCACGTACCGTATCTTCATTGCGCTGACGGTATTATCTGTCAGTCAATGAAACAACAAAACCATATCCCTTATTAAAATAAACTTTACAGATTTCTTACCATCAATTAATTTATTTTTTTTTATCCAATTTAATTTGTCGACCCATTCATTTTTCCCATTTTTGCTGTCCCATAGTTGCTGAAAGAAATAAACCTTGAATTAATGAATAAACACATCTTTTAAATCAATTAATAATTAAACAAAAAAAAAAAAAAAAAAGAATAAAATACTTACCTGTCACAAGCGCACAATAACAACAATAACACCGACCGAACATAAATAAAGATCACCAACACCAGCTAGTGGGGGGTTTTTCTTTAGTTTTTTTTCTGTACTTTGAGTATATTTAGCGCAGATGGCATTATTTTTTTTGGTTGAGTACACAAGCAGTATTTGGAGTAACCACCTGTAGGGGCGTGATGAGTACCAAATAAAAATAAATATAAAAATGTTGTTGTTGGACACGAACAAAAAACGTATATAAGCGGACAACAAATACCATTCGAACTCTTTTTTATTTTGGATTTTCAATCGAAGCGGACGACAACCGTGTGGGACCACGCACGCCATACCAATTGAGGTAAATACAAACATAAAAATTTACCGGCTGTATCGCATAAATAATAATATAAATAATAAAATAAATATAAATAATAATTTCGATAGAATCGGTAATATAAATAATAATTTCGATAAAATCGAAATAATAAATTAAATAAATATAATACATTAACTTATAAATAAAAAAAAAACAAACAACATCGAGTGTATGGTGTTACCGTTACCTCCTAAAATTAAAACGTGGTAGTGGTCCCAAAAATAAACTCAACATAAAAAAAATAAAACACAACAAAGAGAAAAAGAAAACAAGACGGAACGAAGAAAGAAAACAACAACCAACAAGGCAACCAGATTTTACTGTTCCGAGTACCGATGGAAAGAGGAAAAAGGAAAAAGAACAACTCAACCCCTAACCATATTTTTCAACTGCTGTGCTCCTGCGACCGATTGCTGTTTCCACAACGGATTGCCGATCTTCAACCAGCGCCACACACAAGCCAGGACCCACACGTGAGTATCGAACGGAAAATCTGCAGGTGGGTATTGGTGGGGCAAAGTACCCAAGTTGGTGGTGCCGAATTTTTTTTTGTTTTTTTTTGCTCCCGATTGGGAATTTTCATTCCAGTGATCCCCAAGAATAGAGCTCTGTGCCTGTGGATCACCATCGCTACGCGTTTCACCTGGTGCCATCAAAACGATCAGTACCGCAAGAGGATCATCCGGTCGATATTTTTTTTTTGTGTTGTGGTTTGTGTGTGTTTCCTTAAACGGGAATAAATTGTTAACTTTAATTAAATAAAAAATTATTATAACGTACTCTAATTAAATATGGGTTGTTAATTGCATAAAATCTGTGAGAGTCATCGTGTGAGAATGTGTGTGCTGAGTACGTGAAGATGTAAGTATGGGTGAAGTGCTGTGCAATCTAAGTTTAGCAGCGACGTAATCTGCGGATGGGCCTCCACCATACCACCTACACCCTCGGGACTGAGTTTTAGCCGGACTTTAAGCTGCAGGTGGAGGAATCCGTGGACAATTTTCTGTCTGCGTGATGGGAATGTGATACACAGCTGACCGTCCAGTTCGGCCATCATCCCACTACAAGGGTGTCTTCCACGGCAACGTGAGGCACGTAGTGGATAATTGGATTGGGGTTCAGCGATGACCGGGTGAGGACTCGTTCCTGATTCCAACTCAATTTTTAGGAGTAGCCTGGGCAACTTGGCTTCTGAAGTGAGTTGGTGTTTCGGGTTCGAGTTCAATATCTCTGGTCCCCCAAACTGGGTTGTTGGTTGTGCTGCTCCCACAACAGGTGACCACCTTCCTATTCCTCATCACGTAACAAGGTCTACAAACGTTTTGGAGAATTTGCAACCAAAAAATTAAGACTGCTACGATCAGAATACCAATATAATCTGTAGTCTTAAAAAAAAGTCTTCCCAAAAAATGTCTTAGCCAAGACAGTCTTAGAAGTCTTAACGTCAGAATCGAGGGGTAAGACTCCTTAGACTGTCTTAGCTAAGACATTTTTTGGGAAGACTTTTTTTTAAGACTACAGATTATATTGGTATTCTGATCGTAGCGGTCTTAATTTTTTGGTTGCAAATTCTCCAAAACGTTTGTAAACCTGTCAAACACCAATGTTTTCCTTATTTTCATTAGTTTTTCAGCTTTAATTTGTATTTTGAGATATTTCCACTATTGGAAAATAAATAAACAAACATATCTAAATGCTTTTATGTCGATACATACAATTTATGATGACACTTTGTTGTAAAAGCGTCATCATTTTGCTACAAGAGAAATGTCAAATTAAGACCGTTAAGACCATACAAATTGTTGGTCTTATATAAGACTATTTTGTAAGACTAATGATCGCTAAGATTACTTGTAGAATACGAAATGGGTCTTAACTAACAGAAAAAGTCTTACCTAAGACTGTTTTTTGATCAGTGACTGGGCGTCAGAATCGGGTAGTAACTCTACATAGTATCATAATATACCACAGTACATGAATTAGTAAACTTGCTTGAAGTTATAAAAAGAATGGTTCAGAGTCTATAATTCTAACATACTTTTCCTTTCCTAATATCTGTAAAACCGGTACACAGCTCGTGGTTTGGCTGCTGACTTTTCTATCCAATTTTCCTGAAAAATGTTGCTGAAGCTGATTCCACAATACCAAAACCGGTCACCGGATTCTATTTCTCCAAAATAAATACAAATGTTTGGATTACTTTTCCACAATTTAACAATGAGGTTTATTTAATTAATTTTATGTTTATAATAATACAGATGATGAGTATTTGAAATCTGGATTGTCAGTGAAAGAAAAAATTTAATTTATTCAACAAAAAGGTTAGTCGTTTCGAATTACAAGGTATTAAAATATCCCGCTTAAATATTTGAAAATTCGGATTTCGCTATTAGGTACAATGCTGCTTCAACTCAAATACATATAGGGTTTTCCATTTGGGACTTGACAACTTTGAACTTTCACTGTGGAACCCTTAAACCAATAACCAAACTGTCAGTGTCAAACCATTCCGTAAAGACAACATTTTCATCATGGTGAATGAAGTACACGAACGAATAACGTTTACAAATAATTAAGCAAAAATTCCGAGTCGGTGACTGCAAATTCAAGAGCGTTAATTTCAATTTTTGGTCGTAATTAGCTGTGTTTTTTTATTCGCTCCCGATAGCTGCCGTCATTTTTATATGCCTACATTTAAATTTGACGCGCTATTTAATGGTAAACTAATTTTTTACCTATTTATACGGAGCGCTATCGGGAGCCACATTTTATATGACTGCTTCCGATAGCAGCAATCCGGAGCGAATAAAAAACGTAGCTATTATCGTCCCAGTAGACAAGCAATTCATAATCTAGTCAGCAAATTTGAGTCTAAATATTCGCTGTCGGATGTTCCCATGCCAGTGAGACAACGGGTTGGTCGAAGTACCAAGAATATTGCTGCCGTTCAAGCGCCCATCGCAAACGAACCAAAACAGTCGATTCCACGGCGTTCTCAAGATTGGGTATCGCTCAGACCACACTTTGGCAAATTTTGCGAAAGGGTCTTGGCTTGCATCCTTAAAAGATAAAGTTAACACAAGAACTAAAGACACTCAATCATATGAAGCGACGAAAAAAAAAAGTTGTCAAGTCCTTATTTGAAAACCCTTATAAAAACTGGAACTGTCGGTTATGGTATACTGCTAATTTTACAAAATTATCAAATTTATTCGATTACCATTAACAATAACAAATAAAATATGTATGTCAAAATATATAACTAATGTAATTATTTTCTTTCAGCTAGATCTAAAAATACTCTTCGAGTTGAATTCAGATTCGAATGCTGGAAGATGGCATAACTTTTGTATCGGTTGCCCTAATTTACCTTTTGCGGATATTTATTTATTTATTTACATAAAATTTGGGACATCCCATTTTGAGCAAGAGCTCATTTGCACTAGGGTATCTGTACAAAATAAGGGATCAACGACGTAATAATAATCTTTTGCTTCTAACCGCAATTTTTGAAGATCCAATCGGTCTAAACAGGACGATTAACAAACTTTCCAATATGTGCTTTTAGATTCGGCCATTCTACATCATCTTGGCAAATGCCACACAGGTTCCGGGTTGTTGAGGAATTTTAGCATAAAGCACATTTCGTATGAATATATATTTTAAATTAGTCAATATAAAATACAAAATTTTTTTATATTGGTTTACCGTTTTGCAGGCAGCGACACTCTCCAGCAAAGTCAATGGTTTGCCAATATAAAATTATTTTACGTTCAGCCATTTTATGTTCAGCTGGTGTTACTGCTCCAATTTGTCGCCTAATTTGATCTCTCTTGGCGCTTGAATTGTTGATAAAACTGAGCATATAGGTTATATCTGTCTTTAGTTTGAAGTAATTAACTGCGGAGTATTTTTGGCTTAGGAGCAGTATAACATCTTTTTGTTGATCGACGTTAGATTCTAAGGAGATTCTATTGTGAATTTTAATTTCTTCGGTTGTCTCTAGTATTTGCGGTTGATCTGGCCAATATTCATCTTCCCTTGCTAGCCAAGCTGGTTCATTCCACCAAAGTCAGCTCGATGATATTTTTCCCGTACCTCGTGTTGCACAATCGGCTGGATTAGTCTGGCTGGTAAATACTTGCCGACACAAGTCTCACTTGTGATGATTTCCGAGGTACGGTGCGCGACGAAAGTTGTCCAACGTCTTGGTTGACTAGACAGTCAATCCAAAACGATTTTGGAATCAGTCCACATGGTCTTGTTTTAGAGGCGCCACCTAAGTTTTGGCACATACTAGATGCGTTACGAACCGTTCATTGTTTTGTGATCGTACTTATACTGCCACTGCATATGCCCACTTATTTGCGTCACAAAATCGGTGGTTTAAGATAGTGGTTGATGCAACAATCAGTTCAAGTGCTTGGTTTAGGTTATTTCACAGTTCATTCCAGGATACTCTGGTTTCTGCAGGCAATTGTTCAACCCATCCAATCTTTTTTAACCATAAGCTCTGCAACAATATTTTACTGCTTATCGTGATTGGGTATAAGAGTCCCAAGGGAACGAATATTTTGCTGGCTTCCAATAAGAAACTTCGTTTGGTGTGAATTTGAGTATCGCTCAGATTTACGTGAAAGATGAAATGGTCGGTGTTGCCATCTCAAGCTATTCTCAATAACTTTACCGGTTTTGGATGTTCTGAAATTATTTTGACATGATTATGGCCTTGCTGAATTAACAAGTATCGCATGTGTTGGTCATTTGAAGACAGCTTTCTTAAATTAAAACTACCGCTACTTAATATCATTAGTACAACTTCTTTCAGGGACTCGGCTTGCTATAGATGCTCTCGTTCTTGTAATTGAGCTAGTTCCTTCAAACATCTGGTGGCTGTGAATGAGTTACGGTTTTTAGTGCGTATTATGGTTGGATTATTCGCTTCTTATCCCGCCACTGTATAAACTGATGTTTACCTTTTTCCTTATCTACCCAAATTTGACGATACATCTTTCCTATATCGCCTACTAATACGTAATGGTGCGGTGCCGGAATCGCGTAGGTATTTTCAATAGGCTCAATTGGAAATTCGGACCTACCATCAAATTGGGATCCAGTAAACTTCGTGCAATTTTGTTGTGCTGCTAGTGCTCTTCCAAGCTCCTTGATGTGGCAGAATGTATGATTTCTGAAGTTCTGCGGAGTTTGTCGAACGGTTTCATGTGGCTTAGAACTTGGTATTCTTTTAGGAGATCTTCATACAACTGACGAAATTGAGCTTTCACCTTGAAGCGTTTCTCCTTTCCTATAGCAATCTGAATATTGCTTGCTGGTTAATTGATCCTACAATCTTCGATGGTTTCTTTAATGAATGCTTGGTAACGAACCTCAGCAACGTCAGCTCGCCATGTTGTCGCCTTGAACCATTCTTCACAATTGTTCTTCCGATTACCCAAAATTGTTGTAGCGTAGCATCAATGTAAACAATGATTGTGAATAACTGACTAGTTTCTGTTGTATCACCTACGAGCCAAGCCAGCTTGCTTTTGTGTGCGATTAAGTTAATATATCGATTTATCTGGGCTTGAGGAAACCTGGGTAACTAAACTGATTTTGGATAACGTCTTCGTAGCTGATGCTAAATTCAAAGACGGATAATGACGATGTAATCTTCGGAATGATGTGTGCCTTTTGTTTTTTAGAGTTACCAGTGGTGGTAGCAAAATTATTCTTCGATTTAATTGACATGAGTGCTCTAGTTGGTCGGATAATATGCCTTTGCTGACTCAAGTGCGTCAGTCCTTTTTATTAAAATATCGAAGAACTCTTGTAATGGTCGGAAATTCATTATTGGTATTCTCTCGTGCCCATAAACTACGGGTTTCGTCATATAATTTCTGCTGCAACAAGAATATGAGCTCCAGATTCGGCTTGATCTCCTAAAGCTTTCAAACCGCGTACTACCTCGTCGGAAGTGTCTACTAATTTCCTTATATTTCAATGGCTTGCTAAGTGTATGTACGTTAGGCGGTTCATTAAAATGTCTAATAAATGCGTTAATCGTATGCCGTTTACAATCTTATCTTAGCCTGAATCTTTTTTAATGCTTCTATATAATTTGAATCAGTAACCTTAAAGTGCGAGAACGCGTCTTCTTAAAAGCTAATTTTTCAAATATTGAAATTTTGGGCTGGTGTTATGATTTCTCTATTTGTATGCTCGAGTGGAACAAATAAAAAAAACTTTGCCACTCTGTATAATCACCAGAAAAAGATGGGATTTGTATCATAATTTAGCTAAACTTTCCTCTGGTGCTGAGTTATTTAATTTAGCCAATGTTGCGAAATAAGGTCCATCAGCGTCGACCATTTTAGATTCATCTTCACTATTAATTGCGTATATGGCTACAGAATATAGTCAAATACACTTGAGTCAAAAAACGAAAGGAGTTTTGTGGAGTCATAAAATTTGCCATAAATATTTTGTGATTAGAATAAAATGCCTTTTATGTTAGTACTTGAAAGAAATAATAACCTTCTTTAAAGATATTTCAGTCACATATTTTTGGACAGAAATGCTTTGGGTCCACCTGAATATTTGTATACTCGTGGTTAATAAGCTATGGTGTAGTGACCTCTATGCAGCTCCCTGAATATTACTTATAATTTAATTTCATGGCAATATGCCACTTTAAACGGACTCAATGCCCACATAAAAATGGTTAATAATTTCCACTTACAAAACTGCCTTTGAGGTATCTAACGATGGGTTTTAGACTTTCGTTTAGATTGCTCAATTATTTCTACATAATTAAAGATAAATTGGATACTAACCAAAAATAACTGTTGTACGATTTTTGAAGCAAAAATCTAAAATCCATAAATGTGCTCCGACTTCTATGGTTGATACTTCTAACAAAAGGTTTCTGACTCTTGATTATTGAGGTACAACTTGAATTTAGGTTGCTCTGTTATTTCTACAGAATTAACTGAGAAACGTGCTGTATTGAATTTTTAGGCAAAAATCTAAAATCCGTAATTGTGCTTCGATTTCGATGCTTGACACCTCCAAACATAGGTTTCGGCAATCGGTTAGCCACAACTTTAATTTGGATTGCTCAAAACCAGATACCCTTAAACGAAATTCACAAAATATGAATGAGGTAAATTTAATAATAGAGAGAAAAGGTGCATGTCTTTGGTTGTTCATTTACTCTAGCAATTGGTCAATTTAACACAGAACTTATCATAACGCTATATAGCTTGCTAAACTCTTATCCTGAAGTAAGGGCAAAAATATTCCACCAATGGAATGTGAAAAACCGTGCATTTGTAAGAGAGACTTGGATTTAGCGTCGAGTCAAAAACATAAATAAATTATAAACTTTTCGGTTGTAAACAAAAAATGAAATAAAGATTTAGTTACATATATGTAAATAAAAAAAAAGAATTATAAATAAGAAAATGTACAGAAGGTTTGATTCACAATGTGTTAATTGTAATGTAACTAGTCAACCAAAGAATATAAAATCAATTATTTTTATATTTTAATTTGCTTCACTACCTACAGATAATAACCTTCATGGAGCTTCAACTTTATTTCAAGAAAAATACTGATTGTTTTAATTAATTATATTTAGTACATCATTTAATTGAAACGAAGATAATAAGAATAATATTTACCTTTTATAAAATTCATTGTATCGAATGATATTAGAATTCGATTGCTCCAACCACGAAAAGAAACCACAAAAAGCACAATCTTCTATCATAGAAACGTATACAACAAATATTAAGCACAGAAAAAAAAATTAAAATCACCATACACAAATACACTACATTTTCCTTTTAATAAAACGCGGAAACCAATATGGCTTCTCTGCTATAAAATTAGTGGAAGAATAAAAGTATTTACAATAAGTATGCAAGATGGAAAAAACTGTACTGTGAGTGTGTTGCTTATTAAAGAAAAAATGTTTCGCTTACGATTCGGGTTGGTAGCACTGACGCTATACTACGAAAATTAAGGACTAGATTCTCATACATCTAGCTAGACGAACGATCGATTTTAGGAAAAATTGCGGAATTGCTAATCACAATTTTGAAAATATGAAATTAAATTCTCGATACTTCTAGCAAATCTGCCATATTACTTTTATTTAGCGCAATGCTGAATACAATTTTGACATTAGAATGTTGCATAGTGAAATAACCATTCAAACATGGACAGCAATCTCGATACTTCTAGCAATCTGCCATAATACATTTATTCAGCGCTCAGTATCGCAATATAAAATTTTGACATTAGAATTTGCGTAACGAAATAACGATACAAAAATTGACAGCATTATCGATACTTCTAGCAAATCTGCTATATTACAATACATACTTTTATTCGGCGCGCTGCTGAGTTAAATTTTGACATCAGAATTTTGCATAACATACAAAAATGGGCAGTATTCTCGATCGATACTTTCGGAAAATCTGCTATATTATCACCACATCATTTTGTACAACAAAATAACTATACAAAAATGAACAGCATTCTCGGTTCTTTTAGCAAATCTGCCATATTACTTTTATTAAGCAGGGGGTACTAAATTAAATTTTGCATAAGAATTTAACGAACGTGTAGTGTTCTAAGTTTCTGTTAATTAATTGAATTTAAATTATGTTTTGTAATTATTGATAAGAGATGGCGTTATTATAGCTTATTAAAATATAGTCGAGTAATCACCGAAAAACAATGTAATGAAGACGAAGCGCAGTAGTCTTGCTGGAAAAAATACATAATGGCGTAAATCGAAAACGAGGAAACATGTGTTTTAATAATAAGAGCTAAGAAACGAAAACGATTGCGACAAACGATACAAAAATGGACAAAATTCTCGATACTTCTGGAAAATCAGTCATATAACTTTTATTCAGTTGCTTGAGAGCACAATTTTGTATAACGAAATATCGATACATAAATTGATGGCATTCTTGATACTTCTAGAGAATCTGCAATTATTCAGCGCGATGCTGAAGGAAATTTTAGGATTATAATTTTGCACAGCGAAATAACAACACAAAAATGGACAGCAATCTCGATACTTCTAGCAAATCTACCATATTACTTTTACTTAGCGTGATGCTGAATTAAATTTTGACATAAGAATTTTCGTAACAAAATATATTTCGTTTGTATTTTTTGTTCTTTCCAATGTTGAGTTCCTTTCAATGCTTTTGAAATTATTGATTTGGTTTGGGATAGCTCAGCTGATCCATCCTTGTGTTTTTTATTTTATTTTATATCACACTAAACTTGTTTTTAGTGGTTTCATTCATATTTGCCCGAAGCCGAAACCATAAGAAAATATCCTTATTCGGTACTCCGGTTTACGTATTTTCTTTTGGAGTACCGATCATAGAAAAATAACAAAGAGAACAGAAACTAAACAAAAATAGTGAAGCAATTTCAAAAACCAAGATGGCCGAAAAATTCATGATGGCCGACAAATTATTTTGTAACGCCCTCCGTATTTATGTAAAACAAAACCAGATTATTTTGGAACGCATCCGTTGGCGTGTTGTGAACGCACCTTGTCCGCTATAAAAAAAAAGAAAAAGATAGAAGAAAAAGAGACAGTAAGAGACGCGGGTTTGAACCAAAAACATTGAAAAGAAAAAACGGAAACACATAAAAAAACAACACTATTATAATTTAAAATAAACGATTGATACTAAATATATATTACGTAGCTGCGGGTTTTTTACTAGTATTTGAACGGAAAATTAATCATCCTCGTGGGAAATCGATGTGTTAACCCACCTTAACACCACATTTTAGTGTAAGTAACCTCAATTATTAAGAGAGGAAGTTACATTTGGCGCCCAACATCGTGGCCACATCGATTAAAATTTCACTGGAGGACGATTTGGCGGGATCAGAAAGGTGCTCTTCGGAAATGGTGAGTGATAACATTAAATGTTAACGAGAGCAAAATCTAAAATTATAAATAGTGACGAGGTAATTGAAACAAATAGTTTTTTCAAAATGGTTTCCTTTACGGATGAGGAATTTAGTACACTTTTGGCGGCTATTGGTAAGATGGCCGACCCTAAACAGCAACAAATGTTGTTGCCGAATACAGGTGGTTCTTTCTTAAAGTGTACATCAAGATTTAGAGGGGAAGTAAATGAGGATATTTCCGCATTTATCGACGCTATTATAACCTACAAAGATTGTGGCGGTGTCTCGGACGAGAATGCCTTAAAGGGTCTTCCGTTACTTTTGGAAGGACACGCTGCAAGCTGGTGGGTCGGCATCAAACACACTCAGAGCAACTTTAAAGAAGCTCTCGATCTCATGAGATCCACGTTTGGTCGAAAGATGCCCGAGTATAAAGTGTATACGAGAATTTTCTCAAAACCACAGAAAGAGGGGGAGCGTATCGACAATTTTGTAGTTCATATCCGACAATTGTTCGCACAGTTGCCTTCTACTGATTTGACAGATAAAGTCAAATTAGATATGACATACGGTCTTCTTAATTCCACATATCGATCCAAAATGAAACGAAGTGACATTACCTCTTTTGATGATTTATTGGAAAGGGGTCGCGATATGGAGGAATTCATGAGCGAAGTGATAAACACCAAACATTTGGGTAAGTCGAATATCAATCCAAATGTATCAAATAAAGACAATCTTTCTAGTCTCAAACCAAATTATAGTTATCAGAAATATTGCAAATTTTGCAGGCGTCATGGTCATGATTTCGAGGAATGTAAATCGAAACAAAGAAGCACAAAAAACAATGATAAGCCCTCTGAGGAGGCACAGAAGGTCAATTCTCAGACTAAGAATATTTCGTCAACGAGTTCCAATGACTTCAGATGTTACGGTTGTAATAAGCCCGGTTTTATCAAAAGTAATTGTCCCAATTGTAGTCTTAAATCTACAGCCATGGCAAGCCTGTTAACTGAGCATCATGGGGAATCTCAGCGCCCTTCGGTTTATATTGACGTATTTAACAATATAGGCTCCGCTTTTCTTGATACTGCGGCAAAAACTAGTGTTGCCGGATATGAATTGTATCAAATGTTGAAAGATTATGGGGTTCACTTTGAGGAATCCGTCAGAAGCATTATGCTAGCGGATGGGACGTCGAAGTCCGAAAACATTCTTAAGACTTACATAGACGTAAAGTTGGACGAAAGGGTCATAAGAACTACATTTATCGTATTTCCTAATAATGCTAATAGTCGAACGCTGTTAGGCATCGATTTTATCCAAAGTGCTGGATTAATCTTGGACTTTACTAATCAAACATGGAGATTCTCTGATGAGAGTATCGCTCATACATTTATATATAACAATAATGATACTATGATACTATTGAATACGAGCTGGAATTATTCATTTTTGATTTGAGGGACGATGAGGGTAATAACTTGAGTTCTTTTCAAAGAGACGAGTTGAGTCAGCTCTTGGCCGAGCACGAATCAATTTTTCAATCCTCTGATTCTCCTACTCCGTACGCGGAGCATCATATAAATTTATCAAATAACATACCGATTGCAGTTCCTGCCTACAGAATACCACCTAATAAGCAGGAAATTTTAAAGCAACAACTGGACGAAATGCTAGCTAATATAGTCATCGAGGAATGTGATTCACCATGGGCAGCGCCAGTAGTTTTGGTTCCGAAACACAACAACGAATTTCGTCTATGTGTAGACTATCGGAAATTAAATTCGCAAACCATAACCGATTCATATCCGATGCCCCGAATCGATGATATTATTCACATACCAAACAAAATTGAATTCTTATCCACAATTGATTTAAAGGCAGGCTATTGGCAGGTCAGTGTAGCAGAGATCGATCGTGATAAAACATCTTTCATCACACCCTTCGGACTCTTTCGTTTTCGAAGAATGCCTTTTGGCTTAAAGAATGCCCCTGCAACGTTCCAACGCCTCATCAATCAATTCAAAAATGGCATACCGAATGTCAATCTCGTCGCTTATTTGGACGACATACTAATTTTTTCAAGTTCTTTCGAAGCTCACAAACGCGATTTAAAGTTAGTATTTGATCGATTAAATATCTTTAATTTATTGTATAGAGACAGATCCAGAAAAGGTGTCTGCTATTACGGGTATGAAACCACCTATTAACGTAAAACAAGTTCGAACGTTTATTCAAATGGCTTCGTGGTTTCGGAAATTTATTAACAATTTTTTTTCCATTGCAAAGCCACTGTGTCAGTTGACAAAAAAAAATGTTAGGTGGAAGTGGGGTATCGAGGAACTCGAAGCTTTTGAGCGACTGAAAATAGCATTAGTCAACGCACCAATCCTGAAACAAGCGGATCAGACACACCCGTTCATGATTAGAACCGATGCCAGCAAATATGGTTTGGGGGCGGTTTTGATGCAGTCCTGGGAGGGTCAGGAACTTCCAGTCGAGTACGCAAGTCGACTTCTAATAGATGCCGAAAGAAACTATCCCACTATAGAGAGGGAGGCTTTAGCAGTAGTATGGGCATTGGAAAAGTTCAGAGGCTATATTGATGGATGCGAGGTGACTGTCTGCTCGGACCATCGACCACTAAAATGGCTCATGACCCTACAATCACCAAGCGGAAGATTGGCTCGATGGGCGTTGAAGCTCCAATCATTCAATTTGAAGATTGAGTATACCCCAGGCAAGAATAACGTCATCGCTGACACACTTTCCCGTCCTAATGGGGAGGATGATTCACAAGAAACCGAACAATTGTGTTCTATAACCATCGATCTACCCAATCGATCAGCTCTAGATATGCGAGAGGAACAACTAAAGGACTCGAATCTGCACAAAATAATCAAGTGTTTTGAGGAAATAAATAATTTAGAAGTCGCCAATTGGTCTTCGAGAGGTTACATCATGGCACATGGACTATTATATCGATATCTGTCCGACTCAGATTCAGAGGATCCGCAACTCGTTATTCCTACCCAGTGTCGTAGTGATATTATGGAAAAGTTTCACGACGTGCCAACTGCTGGACACTATGGCGTTGACAGAACGTATGCTAAAATAGCTCATAAATACTATTGGGTTGGAATGAAGAATGACATTGCTAAGTACATTAGAGATTGCATCCCATGTCAAAAATATAAAATAACGAACCTTAAACCTGCCGGACTGTTAAGAACTCCTATCATGGTACAACGCTTCG
Organism: Tipula helvola; assembly: GCA_963556165.1. Taxonomy (NCBI): domain Eukaryota; kingdom Metazoa; phylum Arthropoda; class Insecta; order Diptera; family Tipulidae; genus Tipula; species Tipula helvola. The sequence continues at coordinate 107,140,448 of OY744482.1, forward strand.
AGATTCCATCTATTGACTTGGTTGGACCGTTGGTTCCCACTGAAGCCCATAACAAGTGGATTTTTATTATAGAAGATACCGCCACAAGGTGGACCGAATTATTTGCATTGCCAAATTCAATAGCAGAAACGTGTGCGAAGACACTCATCAACGAGATTTTCCTGAGATACGGAATTCCACGGCGCATAATCTCGGATAATGGACCTCAATTCGTGAGTGAAATAATGCAATATGTCACAAATTGTTTCGGCATTCAACAAATGCTTACACCTGTGTATCATCCAGAGGCCAATCCAGTAGAAAGAAGGAATCGTGACCTGAAAACACAATTATCCATCCTTGTTGAACAGGATCACAGTACTTGGGATAAACATTTAAGTTCTATTCGTTACGCTATGAACACGACGAAGTGTTCTTCAACAAGTTACACACCTGCATTTTTAACGTTTGGACGTGAGTTGTGTAATTTTACAGATGTTTCTCATGATTTTCGTGCCATAGTACAAGCGGACAATTTTATACCCGAAATTACCCCATATTTATTAAAGGTCACCGAATATATGTCCAGAGCCAGGGAGCATAATGAAAAACAACAGGATCAACGAAAACAGCATGCAGACGCGAAGCGACGACCCAATCGGGAATTCGAAGAAGGTGATATAGTGCTGCTGACCAACCACTTTCTCAGCAATACGACCAAAGGAATTAGTTCAAAATTTATGCCCAAGAGAGACGGTCCGTATAAAATTCGGAAATGCTGGCCCAATACCTATGAGATCGAAACACGAGCGGGTCACTACGTTGGTAAATACCATTCTTCCATGCTCACACCCTTCAGAGGTGGAGGAGATCATTCACCAGTGCGTGAAATTCAACCGAGAAGGCGAATAACTTCAAATCCTGGCCCCTCAACGAGTGCAGAAATTCCAAACCCAACCAAAATAAATAGTCAAGAAACAACACTAACCGGATTATACCCTCGGCAAACATATACTAGGGAGCAAAATGACGAGTCACCACCGGAACCTGTACCCCAATGTACGCGAACAAGACAGGTGAAAATACCGCTTCGATTCCAGTGAGTTCCTCCAACCCCTTCCATTAGTAATAATAATGAAATTGTTTAATTTAATTTGTTTTGTATAATATTAAGGTTAGAAGTTTTGTGTAATAACTAGGAACACCGTGGCGAAGTAATGTCATGTTTGTTTGTATGGTTTCCGACTTTTGTACCTATACAAGCAAGCATGAAATATTAGATTTAAAATACATATTATTATACCATTTTGTAATGAAATATTATATATTGTTATAAACTAAATATTTTGTAATGTGAAATTAACTTATAAAATCTAAATTTGAAATGTATATTTTAAAGTAAATTTCAAGGGGGAGATTGTAACGCCCTCCGTATTTATGTAAAACAAAACCAGATTATTTTGGAACGCATCCGTTGGCGTGTTGTGAACGCACCTTGTCCGCTATAAAAAAAAAGAAAAAGATAGAAGAAAAAGAGACAGTAAGAGACGCGGGTTTGAACCAAAAACATTGAAAAGAAAAAACGGAAACACATAAAAAAAAAACACTATTATAATTTAAAATAAACGATTGATACTAAATATATATTACGTAGCTGCGGGTTTTTTACTAGTATTTGAACGGAAAATTAATCATCCTCGTGGGAAATCGATGTGTTAACCCACCTTAACACCACATTTTAGTGTAAGTAACCTCAATTATTAAGAGAGGAAGTTACAATTTTGTTTTTTTTTTCAGTAGCGTCGCATATTTCTTTAGGTTTTACGCAAGTAATAATTTATGTAAATGACGTAGGATAAATATATTAAAAGGAGCATAATTAATATAAAAAAGTTATTGTTATAAGTGAACCAACATAATTATAATAATAATACTTATGTATGTGTGTTGTGTAAAAAATGGTTTACAGTTACTATAATGAACATAAAAATACCAATTTAGAACATAGCTAAAGTATTAAAACTTGTAATAAAGTCATATGGAATGCAAGATCTGACTTCAATAAATTTAAAAACAATCAATACACTTATAATACAATTTTCTCATATGTGATTTCGTTCATTAGACTCGCCTAATATTGAATATAACGGGACGCCTATGGTTTTTTTTTGCTTTCATCATGTTGTCATGACGATTCATATGCGTGGTCAAAATAAGATTTTTGTGCGAATGAAACTTGAAATTTTTACTTTAACTACAATTTTATGAAATAAATTTCTTTTAATTTTGTATTTTGAACATTTTAAAACATAGTGAATTTACTGATGTGTACAAAATAAGTGTAAAAAATTCGAAAATATTTAAAATGATTGTGTACAAGTGTTATAAATATTTGTAAACAAATAAAAATTTATTTTTCGTGTACTTAATGGCAAAGAGTGCCATTTCTTGGCTGAAAACAGTAAAGAAAACTGCTACTTTTCTCCTTAGCAACACATTTCTTCACTATAAACACTTTTCTTCATAGAAACGCTTTTTTCCAAATGATTTTTGAATTTTTGACTTGTTTTTTTTATTTTTACCTGAATTGTCATCAAATACACGAAAAATAGCATGTTCTATACGTAAGAAAAGTGGTTTTCCAGGCTCGTAAAATTGTTAATCCACTCGCTCGCTAGCGCTCGCTCGTAAATTAAACAATTTTACTCGCTGGAAAACTATCACTTTTCTTTACTTGTAGAACAATCTACTATTACCGGTGAAATGTAATCCCTTTTTTCTCAATTTTTACTTTATATCTGGTATTTTTGCACTTACACACACAACACTTATGCATCATTTTAACAAATAAATTTATTTTTTGAAAGTACACTTTAATTTTTTATTCAAGAAATGCTTTATAAACTTTAAAAAACTAAAACCTCAAATGACAAAATTTCTCTAACCAATATGGCGTTGGTAAATATAGAAAGAGAAAAAACATAAAAATTGGCTTCAATTGTTTTTATGATTTTATATGGGATTTTTGTTTTATCTTCTATCCTTTTGTTTATTATCTGTGGTACCAATACATTTTTTGTTTTTTTAGCACCAGATGTTAGAGTAAAGTCGAGGAGTTTCTGATAGGTGTTGAGATCTCGATACCAAAAAGTCTCAAAACTTTCAATTTTGGAAATCTCACCTAACTCAATGTTAGCGATGATATTTTCATCCATACTAACCTAATTAATATCAAAATTCTTGGATAATGTCGAAAAAATTTTAAAACTTCCAATAAAAATGGGTTCCTGTTTGTTTGTTTGTTCCGAATGGGCGTCTCAGCCGCTCAACCGATCGCCATGAAATTTTTACCATGTTGCATATCCAGAACCAACCTTACGATATTTTGGAAGGGGCTGGACGCCGGGGTCTAGGGGCTGCGGTACAAATTGTTTCAAAAATTTTAATTTTCTTTAAATTTTTCCACGAAAATGAGTTTATGGGGCTGATTATATGAAATTACTGACATGTTCGAATCCGAGGGGCCCAGCCCTGGATCAAAAATTAATTTTTACATGTATAGATACAAATATTTGATTATTTCAAAATTACTTCTCAGTCGCTCAACCGATCGCCATGAAATGTTTACCATGCAAATGTTGCATATTCAGGACCAATCTTACGATATTGTGAAAGGGGCTGGACCCCGGGGTCTAGGGGCTATGGTACAAATTTTTTCAAAAATTTTAATTTTTGTACGAGAATGAGTTTTGGAAAGGGGTTATATGAAATAAGAGACATGTTCGAATTCGGGGGGTTCGCCCCTGGAACAAAAATTCATATTTGCATGTAAAGATACAATTATTTGATTGTTCTGAAATAACGCGCCTTAGCGGCTATACCGATCGCCATGAAATTTTTACCATGTATATGTTGCATGTTCAGGAACAAGCCCACGATACTTTTGAAGGAGCTGGACCCCGGGGTCTAGGGCTGTGGTACAAATTTTTTCTCAATTTCAATTTTTTTAAGAATTTTTGACGGGAATGACTTTAGGAAAGGGGTTATATGAAATTAGTGACATGCTCCAATCCGGAAGTCTGCCCTGGATCAAGAATTAATTTTTACATGTATAGATACAATTATTTAAATGTTCCGAAATAGCGCCTTAGCCGCAAATTTATACACCAAAAAGGATATCTAGCGTGCGATTATTATACACAAATCATACCTCTACTATAATTGATTTAATTATTCAAATTAATTTTATTAATTTAAATTTAAGACAATCTTACATCACTTTAACTGAAGACAATACTGAAATCTCTGAACACTTATATTATCCATACTAATAATCCATTTTTACTGGTTTCATATGTACTGTTTTAGTGATATCCTATTTATCATATCCTGTTTTGAAATGTACCATAGTCAGCGAGTTCTAATTTCCACATAACTTCAGAAATAATTAACATTCTATTTTAATCCACTATTGCAACCGGCGGCTTTTAATGAAAATAGTAGTTTCATACTAAACGCCAATAGTTTATTACTTTATTTAGTTTATTACTTAAATAATCAATGATTGTTTCATAAAATCAATTCTAGGAAAGGTACTAAAAAATATTGTACGTATAAACTGATTTACTTTGAAAAGTACTAGCGTTTTATATTTGAAAATAGCATCTTCTACAAGAAACATCCTTGGATTCAAATTATTGTACGTGTAAAATTGCCTTAGTTTGAAAAACCTTCTTTTGTTTTTCGAAATGTCATTTTCAACCACAGTTTGCGGTAAAACGTATCGAAGTGGACGTAGTTTTAATCATTTTGAATAAATATATTATTTCAAGTGAATATACATTCTTATTAGATTTAAGTTTTCAGTTTATAAACGTGTTAATCTATGATTACTTTTTGACTGTAGATAACATTTGATTTTATGGTATATGACCCGCTGATGAACTTAATGCCTGCCTGAAGGCGTCTCATCTTTGGAAACACGTTACGAAAATCACACTATCTACAAATATGCGTGTGAATTTACATCACGATGGTACAGCTAAAACATTTGCCAGGCAGCTTTTGGACATGGGTAACGGGAAATTGCCAAATGACCCTGTAACATGTGAGATATCGTTCCCGCCTAATTTTTGTCAAATGCTGCCATCAATACAGGACGTGGTAATGAAAGTATTCCCAAATCCGCCAAATAACTTCAAAAATCATGATTGGCTGTGCGAACGTGCACTCCTAGCTCCCAAAAATGACGGCGTTAATAAATTAAATAATGAAATTTAATCGCAACTACCCGGGCCACTAATGAAATACAAATCTATCGACACGGTTACTGATGTGGATCAATCCGTCAATTATCCAATAGAGTTTCTTAATTCTTTGGAGCCACCTGGTGTATTCCACCACACATACTATTTTTAAAAGAGGGTTCACCAATAATACTGCTCTGAAATTTAGATCCACCGAAATTGTGCAACGGAACACGGCTTTGTGTGAAGAAATTGATGCCGAATGTGATTGAAGGAACGATTATTACCGGTAAAAGTAAAGGAGAAAATGTATGCTAATTCCGCGCATTCCTATGATTCCCACCGATTTGCCGTTTGAATTCAAGCGACTACAATTCCCATTACGCCTTGCTTTTGCAATGACAATCAACAAAGCCAAGGGGCAATCATTGAAAATAGCTGGTGTTATTTTGGAAAATTCATGCTTTTCATATGGCCAACTGTATGTTGCTTGCTCCAGAGTGGGAACGCCAAAAAATGTATTTATTTACACACCAAATGGAAAAACCAAAAATATTGTTTATCAAAAGGCTTTATAATAAAAATTATTAACTAAAATATTATTTATATTTATTATTCACTTTGATCTGGTTGAAGGTTTGTAAAATTGGAGTATAATTATTTGGCAAATTGGTAACAAATACCAAACCAAAATTAATTAACTATCCTCACAAACAGAATGCCCAATAATATCATTACAAAATTTCGCCTGGATGAATTGACGGAGGCACCCGTTACTGAATACAACTACTTATAATTTTCTTTTCATATGTGATTGCAACTACAGCGATGCAAAGAGAGAATTCTTGCATAACAATCAAGGTATTTGAATTATATACCTCCCGTGCAACGCCGGGTAACTCAGCTAGTAATATCTAAAGCTCAAACAAAATAAACTTAGGGTAAGCTTTAAAACCTCGAAAAATCATGCCTGTGAGATACAGCAAACAAATAACAAATTTTTCGTATACATTCTATTTAACCCTCTAATGCATAACTCCGCCTAAAGGCGGACTTTACGTTATCATGAATATTTTTTTTCTTTAGTTTTTACATGAGGTATTCTCTTTTAAAGTACTCTCGTCATAACGGTTTGATTTTTGTTGTTGTAATATGCACATTTGTACAACAATTACGAGTTGAAGTCAAAATTTTGATAGAAAATGATTAAAAATTCATGCATTAGAGGGTTAAGTAGTTATGTGTAATCAACACATCACTCATCAACTTTCACGTAACCAAGTCAACATCCGATATAAATAATATCGCGATAACATTCCCAAAAACATAAATAATCCATTCAATACAAAGTTGTTATTAAAAACATATTTTTAAGCACAAAAACTAATTGATAAAAATAACATTAATGAACCATTTCATCTACATTATATACATAATTCACAGTGTGCAGCGTTACAATGTATTTTCTTATACATATTTCCAATTTAGATGCGTACATTTTATAACTTAGTATAGGCTGACTGATATAGGTCAATCAATAAAAATCGAATAGAAAATGTTTATAGGGTTCGATGCTTACCAAAAGTACTTAATAATTTTAATATTATTTTTTTCCCATAACGGCATTTCATTGTTTCAATACGAATTTAAAGACATAAAATTTTGTATTGACGAATGCAAAAGTTTAAAAAGTGCCTTAGCGGACAATAGTGAAATATGTGATAGGCTGTAACAAAAATTTGCTATATGAAGTTATATGGAAATATTGTCTATTTAGATTACATTTTTATTTATGAAAATTGTAATGATTGGAAAATTGAATTAATCGTATACGTAGCTTAAAGTATGATTTTTATATATCTGTTTCATTTGTGATATTCTTATCAGTCTAAATATGAGAAACTTGTACTTAAAAATTGCATAAATTTCAAAATTAGCTAGTGTTACTGAAATCATAAATGTTTTAAAAATATCAAATTGTAGGTTGTATTAATAAGTCAAAGCGTAGCAACTGTGGTCTAACAAAGCTCCAAAGATGTTTAGTGACCCAAATATATATTTATAGTGAGTTTAACATTAAACTTCTGTAATGTTTAAGCACAACTTTCTGATATTTAAAATGAAAAAAATGTTCAAAATGAATCAGATATACTAAAATCACACTTTAAACTACATAGGGGATTAATTCAATTTTTCAATCATTACAATTTTCACAAATAAAAATGTAATCTAAATAGACAATATTTCCATATAACTTCATATAGCAAATTTTTGTTACAGCCTATCACATATTTTACTATTGTCCGCTAGAGCACACCGTTGCAATCGTCAATTGTCAAAGCCTGTCCGAATTCATTCTTAATCGACTAAACTAAAAGTATTTGTGAAGTTCTATTCAAATAATCATAGATGGCACTAAACTAAGAATTTGTAGCGTCCGAATTCATTATATTTTGACAAGTGAGTTTAAATATTGGAAATGCGGATGCCATTGGCACTGATGAAGAATTCATTGTATCATATGTATGTTAGTGAAATAATATGCAGCTATGTATTTTCATTAACAATAATTAATGAAAACGTTTCACCGACATCAAATAAAAGGGTATAATAAATTAAATAATTTTATTATAACATAACCTTACATTTTGTTGACATTAAATTTATTATTATTTCAAAAAAAAATATTCAATATATATAAAAAGGCTAGAAGGATGTGGAATACTAGACTTTTGCGCGATATTACCGCCTCTCGCGGAAAATGGTGGTATCTATTTGGTTTAGTCAATTTTAAGAATGAATTCGGACAGGCTCTAAAACAATGATTATATGTATTAGGTAATTGACGAGCTGATAATTTGACGTTCGAAATTGTTGTAAACAATTCCAATTTTGAACTGTAAACACAATTTTTACTTACCAGATTGCTAATAATTGTAAATAATTCCAATTTTGGATTATAAAAACAATTTTTAATTACCAGGTTGCTAAATTTTCTTTCGTCGCATTTGTGACAAATGTCATTTTGTCAGTAGCATTAGTTTTTATTTTTTTATTTCTATTTTATAACGGCATTTCATTGCGAATTGAAAAATAGATTTTCGAGCGAGAGCAGCTTAGGATTTCGAATGAAGTCAATCGTTTGATAATGTTGGCTTGATTTTGCCGGGATCTGTTTTTGCTTTTTTTGCCGTATCATATCACAAACATAAACAATTTTTTTTTTAAGCTCTAATCCAACCAACATATTTTGTTATGTCAGTAAATTCAAATTCTAATCAATAATTTACTAAATTTTTGCAGAGAATGCCAAGTACGTTGTAAAAATGTATGGAAATGTTTCAAAATAAAATACATACAGTTTATAACTAAATTAACAAAATGTTTAAAATCGTTGCATTTATCAAATGAACCAAAAAGCACACCTTGGTTGGGTTAGGGTTAAAAAAATGACATTCCACACAACCAAAATTGGTATAGAGCCATCTATTGGAATTTTTTAATCTAAAATCCCTCTGTCCTTAATTTTATGCGTATAACTACTTCTGAACTACACCATCATTTGAGCATGAGTAGTTGCGAGTAAATACAAGTATTCTTCTAGAAACAAATATTTTAGTTTTCAGGATATGTTGAGTTTTCAGAAACTTCCATCAATTTTGACGGGCAATTACTAGTATAGAATATAAACCCTACATTTTTACAAACTCAGAATCAATTCTTCTGTCAAGCTGCTACACAAAAGTTAGAGTCAACATTTAAATATTTTTCTTTTATGATACAACGTGCTGGTACGCAAGACTATAAAAATGAAAGAATGCGATACATGTGTAATATGTTATAAAATGAGACAATCGATAATTCAAGTTTCAAAAGAGAAGATTTTAAGAGAGCTGAAATGTGGACCGTATCTCTTTATAATGGAAATCTTGTTTGCAAAAAAAATTTTAGGCGCCTTTGTAGAAGCTAAACAATTTTTTTTTCTAAAACCAGTACATTCGACACCATGAAATTCTAGAGAAAATGCAAGACATGAAGTACAAGCAGCATTTAAAACGAGAGGCAATTAATTCCAGTAGCGAAAAAACGTTAGTGATTTCGAAGATCGGAGACGATACAATGAATAAAATGAGAACACCGGATGATTGTGAAAATGCGTAATAGCATTGATACCTCTATCAATAGGCGTTGAGACCTGTAATTGTCATACCAACGGCCATTCGGATCGGTTGAATATTTCTACACATTCCGTGGAAAATTCAATTTTTTTGAAAATCAACTGAACTATAGCCCACAAATTCAGAGCCACAAAATTCGAAAATCTGCAAATGTGCTCCGATTTCGATGATTGATACCTCTATCAATAGCCGTTGAGAACTGTAATTGTCATACAAATGGCCATTTAGATCGGTCGAATATTTCTACACGTTTCGTGGAAAATTCAATTTTTTTAAAAATCAACTGAACTATAGCCCACAAATTCAGAGCCAGAAAATTCGAAAATCTGCAAATGTGCTCCGATTTCGATGATTGATACCTCTATCAATAGCCGTTGAGACCTGTAATTGTCATAGAAATGGCCATTTAGATCGGTCGAATATTTCTACACGTTTCGTGGAAAATTCAATTTTTTTAAAAATCAACTGAACTATAGCCCACAAATTCAGAGCCACAAAATTCGAAAATCTGCAAATGTGCTCCGATTTCGATGATTGATACCTCTATCAATAGGCGTTGAGACCTGTAATTGTCATAGAAATGGCCATTTAGATCGGTCGAATATTTCTACACGTTTCGTGGAAAATTCAATTTATTTAAAAATCAACTGAACTATAGCCCACAAATTCAGAGCCACAAAATTCGAAAATCTGCAAATGTGCTCCGATTTCGATGATTGATACCTCTATCAATAGCCGTTGAGAACTGTAATTGTCATACAAATGGCCATTTAGATCGGTCGAATATTTCTACACGTTTCGTGGAAAATTCAATTTTTTTAAAAATCAACTGAACTATAGCCCACAAATTCAGAGCCAGAAAATTCGAAAATCTGCAAATGTGCTCAGATTTCGATGATTGATACCTCTATCAATAGCCGTTGAGACCTGTAATTGTCATACAAATGGCCATTTAGATCGGTCGAATATTTCTACACGTTTCGTGGAAAATTCAATTTTTTTAAAAATCAACTGAACTATAGCCCACAAATGCAGAGCCACAAAATTCGAAAATTTGCAAATGTGCTCCGATTTCGATGATTGATACCTCTATCAATAGGCGTTGAGACCTGTAATTGTCATACAAATGGCCATTTAGATCGGTCGCATGTTTCTACACGTTTCGTGGAAAATTCAATTTTTTTAAAAATCAACTGAACTATAGCCCACAAATTCAGAGCCACAAAATTGGAAAATCTGCAAATGTACTCCGATTTCGATGATTGATACCTCTATCAATAGCCGTTGAGACCTGTAATTATCATACAAATGGCCATTTAGATCGGTCGAATATCTACACGTTTCGTGGAAAATTCAATTTTTTTAAAAATCAACTGAACTATAGCCCACAAATTCAGAGCCAGAAAATTCGAAAATCTGCAAATGTGCTCCGATTTCGATGATTGATACCTCTATCAATAGGCGTTGAGACCTGTAATTGTCATACAAATGGCCATTTAGATCGGTCGAATATTTCTACACGTTTCGTGGAAAATTCAATTTTTTTAAAAATCAACTGAACTATAGCCCACAAATTCAGAGCCACGAAAATTCGAAAATCTGCAAATGTGCTCCGATTTCGATGATTGATACCTCTATCAATAGCCGTTGAGACCTGTAATTGTCATACAAATGGCCATTTAGATCGGTCGAATATTTCTACACGTTTCGTGGAAAATTCAATTTTTTTAAAAATCAACTGAACTATAGCCCACAAATTCAGAGCCACAAAATTCGAAAATCTGCAAATGTGCTCCGATTTCGATGATTGATACCTCTATCAATAGGCGTTGAGAACTGTAATTGTCATACAAATGGCCATTTAGATCGGTCGAATATTTCTACACGTTTCGTGGAAAATTCAATTTTTTTAAAAATCAACTGAACTATAGCCCACAAATGCAGAGCCACAAAATTCGAAAATTTGCAAATGTGCTCCGATTTCGATGATTGATACCTCTATCAATAGGCGTTGAGACCTGTAATTGTCATACAAATGGCCATTTAGATCGGTCGCATATTTCTACACGTTTCGTGGAAAATTCAATTTTTTTAAAAATCAACTGAACTATAGCCCACAAATTCAGAGCCACAAAATTCGAAAATTTGCAAATGTGCTCCGATTTCGATGATTGATACCTCTATCAATAGGCGTTGAGACCTGTAATTGTCATACAAATGGCCATTTAGATCGGTCGCATGTTTCTACACGTTTCGTGGAAAATTCAATTTTTTTAAAAATCAACTGAACTATAGCCCACAAATTCAGAGCCACAAAATTCGAAAATTTGCAAATGTGCTCCGATTTCGATGATTGATACCTCTATCAATAGGCCGTTGAGACCTGTAATTGTCATACAAATGGCCATTTAGATCGGTCGAATATTTCTACACGTTTCGTGCAAAATTCAATTTTTTTAAAAATCAACTGAACTATAGCCCACAAATTCAGAGCCACAAAATTCGAAAATCTGCAAATGTGCTCCGATTTCGATGATTGATACCTCTATCAATAGCCATTGATACTGTAATTGTCATACAAATGGCCATTTAGATCGGTCGAATATTTCTACACGTTTCGTGGAAAATTCAATTTTTTTAAAAATCAACTGAACTATAGCCCACAAAATTCAGAGCCACAAAATTCGAAAATCTGCAAATGTGCTCCGATTTCGATGATTGATACCTCTATCAATAGCCATTGATACCTGTAATTGTCATACAAATGGCCATTTAGATCGGTCGAATATTTCTACACGTTTCGTGGAAAATTCAATTTTTTTAAAATCAACTGAACTATAGCCCACAAATTCAGAGCCACAAAATTCGAAAATTGATACCTCTATCAATAGGCGTTGAGACCTGTAATTGTCATACAAATGGCCATTTAGATCGGTCGAATATTTCTACACGTTTCGTGGAAAAATTCAATTTTTTTAAAAATCAACTGAACTATAGCCCACAAATTCAGAGCCACAAAATTGGAAAATCTGCAAATGTGCTCCGATTTCGATGATTGATACCTCTATCAATAGCCATTGATACCTGTAATTGTCATACAAATGGCCATTTAGATCGGTCGAATATTTCTACACGTTTCGTGGAAAATTCAATTTTTTTAAAAATCAACTGAACTATAGCCCACAAATTCAGAGCCACAAAATTCGAAAATTGATACCTCTATCAATAGGCGTTGAGACCTGTAATTGTCATACAAATGGCCATTTAGATCGGTCGAATATTTCTACACGTTTCGTGGAAAATTCAATTTTTTTAAAAATCAACTGAACTATAGCCCACAAATTCAGAGCCACAAAATTCGAAAATCTGCAAATGTGCTCCGATTTCGATGATTGATACCTCTATCAATAGCCATTGATACCTGTAATTGTCATACAAATGGCCATTTAGATCGGTCGAATATTTCTACACGTTTCGTGGAAAATTCAATTTTTTTAAAAATCAACTGAACTATAGCCCACAAATTCAGAGCCACAAAATTCGAAAATTGATACCTCTATCAATAGGCGTTGAGACCTGTAATTGTCATACAAATGGCCATTTAGATCGGTCGAATATTTCTACACGTTTCGTGGAAAATTCAATTTTTTTAAAAATCAACTGAACTATAGCCCACAAATTCAGAGCCAGAAAATTCGAAAATCTGCAAATGTGCTCCGATTTCGATGATTGATACCTCTATCCAGGGCCAATCAGAGGGTGGCCAGCCGGGCCATACGGCACGGGCCCCCGATTTTTAGGGGCCCCCGAATTTTTTGTTACTATAGATTTCTCATTTGCACTTGATCTTCGATAGTATTTTGTCTTTATAACAAAAACAAGATGTGTGACAATTTAAAATTTTGACATTGAAGACCGATTTTATTTGCTTCGATTCATTCTCTGGAAAAACCGGAGAAGAAATTGCTGCCAGAATTCTTGAAATTTTGTCGGATATGGAATTAAATTATAATTTATGTATTGCTCGAGCATATGATAATGGTGCAAATTTGGCTGGCAAGCTAAACGGTGTGCAAGCCATTCTTACGAAGCGTAATCCCTAATTGTATTTTTTCCAGCTGAGGGAACCACACATTAAATCTTGTTGGAGTTGATTTAGCTGAATCGTGTAAAGAAGCTGTACATTTTTTGGAGTATACAACAAATGTATAATTTTTTTAGCAGTAGTCCGCGGAGATGGGAGGTTTTAAAGAAACATATCCGATGTCTCTTCATTCGATTTCCAAAACTAGATGGTCTGCTAGAATAGATGCAGTAAAACCAATAGCCAAAAATCTATTATCTATTCGAGATGCTTTACATGAAATGCATTCCTTTAATTTACCACCACACGCAATCGTTGAATTACACTCAATTGAGAAATATTTAAATAAATTTGAATGTGTTTTGCTTTCTATCATATGGCTCGAAATTTTGACAGATTTGCATCAGACAAATTTGGTAATTGAAGCTCAAAATGCTACACTTGATATTGAGCAAAATAATATTGAAAGTCTAGTAATGAGATTCGCAATTTAAGCGGAATGTGGAATGAAATATTTGCGAAAGCAAAAGCTAAAGCACGTGAATATGGAGTTACATGTGATTTTGTCATTATTAGAATGATACGGACACAATCGGATGCTGAAAAATACTACAGGATAAATGTGTTTAACGTAATAGTTAATTCCGTAATAGCTGGCTTACAAAGACAATTTCTATCTTTACAAAATATCTGCAATCTTTTCGGTTTTCTTTGGTCATTTCCAAATTAACTGATGAAAAAATTGAAGCTGCAGTAAACCGTTTGCATTCAAAATACACGAGTGAGTTATCAAACGAGATACTAGATGAGGTAAAATTCCTTAAAAAAATGTATGCAGCTAATTTCAATGCAGATCCGACACCAATAAATTTATTAGAAAATATTCTCAGTAAAACTTAGCTGGTTTATTTCCGAATCTTATCATTGTCTTAAGAATATTTTTAAGTATTCCTGCATCTGTGTCTTCAGCCGAGAGAAGTTTCAGTGTTCTTAAAAGAATAAAAAATTTTCATCGCTCAACAATGGCAGAACAACGGTTAAATGGATTGGCAATGTTAAACATTAACCACGACATGGCAAGAAAAATTAATTTTGAGCAAATCATTAGAGAATTTTCTAATAATAAAGCGAGAAAAGCTCCAATCTAATAATTTCTAATAAATTCTAATAAATACTAAAATGAATTCATGTGATATAAACTTAAGATTGTTTTATTTATTTTTATGGGGAGCCATTTTAATAATTTGGCCCAGGCCCCTGCTAGCTCTGAAAGGCCCTGCCTCTATCAATAGGCGTTGAGACCTGTAATTGTCATACAAATTGGCCATTTAGATCGGTCGAATATTTCTACACGTTTCGTGCAAAATTCAATTTTTTAAAAATAAACTGAACTATAGCCCACAAATTCAGAGCCACAAAATTCGAAAATCTGCAAATGTGCTCCGATTTCGATGATTGATACCTCTATCAATAGCCGTTGAGACCTGTAATTGTCATACAAATGGCCATTTAGATCGGTCGAATATTTCTACACGTTTCGTGAAAAATTCAATTTTTTAAAAAATCAACTGAACTATAGCCCACAAATGCAGAGCCACAAAATTCGAAAATTTGCAAATGTGCTCCGATTTCGATGATTGATACCTCTATCAATAGGCGTTGAGACCTGTAATTGTCATACAAATGGCCATTTAGATCGGTCGCATATTTCTACACGTTTCGTGGAAAATTCAATTTTTTTAAAAATCAACTGAACTATAGCCCACAAATTCAGAGCCACAAAATTGGAAAATCTGCAAATGTGCTCAGATTTCGATGATTGATACCTCTATCAATAGCCGTTGAGACCTGTAATTGTCATACAAATGGCCATTTAGATCGGTCGAATATTTCTACACGTTTCGTGGAAAATTCAATTTTTTTAAAAATCAACTGAACTATAGCCCACAAATGCAGAGCCACAAAATTCGAAAATTTGCAAATGTGCTCCGATTTCGATGATTGATACCTCTATCAATAGCCGTTGAGAACTGTAATTGTCATACAAATGGCCATTTAGATCGGTCGAATATTTCTACACGTTTCGTGGAAAATTCAATTTTTTTAAAAATCAACTGAACTATAGCCCACAAATTCAGAGCCAGAAAATTCGAAAATTTGCAAATGTGCTCCGATTTCGATGATTGATACCTCTATCAATAGCCGTTGAGAACTGTAATTGTCATACAAATGGCCATTTAGATCGGTCGAATATTTCTACACGTTTCGTGAAAAATTCAATTTTTTAAAAATCAACTGAACTATAGCCCACAAATTCAGAGCCACAAAATTCGAAAATCTGCAAATGTGCTCCGATTTCGATGATTGATACCTCTATCAATAGCCGTTGAGACCTGTAATTGTCATAGAAATGGCCATTTAGATCGGTCGAATATTTCTACACGTTTCGTGAAAAATTCAATTTTTTAAAAAATCAACTGAACTATAGCCCACAAATTCAGAGCCACAAAATTCGAAAATCTGCAAATGTGCTCCGATTTCGATGATTGATACCTCTATCAATAGCCGTTGAGACCTGTAATTGTCATACAAATGGCCATTTAGATCGGTCGCATATTTCTACACGTTTCGTGGAAAATTCAATTTTTTTAAAAATCAACTGAACTATAGCCCACAAATGCAGAGCCACAAAATTCGAAATTTGCAAATGTGCTCCGATTTCGATGATTGATACCTCTATCAATAGCCGTTGAGAACTGTAATTGTCATACAAATGGCCATTTAGATCGGTCGAATATTTCTACACGTTTCGTGAAAAATTCAATTTTTTTAAAAATCAACTGAACTATAGCCCACAAATTCAGAGCCACAAAATTCGAAAATCTGCAAATGTGCTCCGATTTCGATGATTGATACCTCTATCAATAGCCGTTGAGACCTGTAATTGTCATAGAAATGGCCATTTAGATCGGTCGAATATTTCTACACGTTTCGTGAAAAATTCAATTTTTTAAAAAATCAACTGAACTATAGCCCACAAATTCAGAGCCACAAAATTCGAAAATCTGCAAATGTGCTCCGATTTCGATGATTGATACCTCTATCAATAGCCGTTGAGACCTGTAATTGTCATAGAAATGGCCATTTAGATCGGTAGAATATTTCTACACGTTTCGTGGAAAATTCAATTTTTTTAAAAATCAACTGAACTATAGCCCACAAATTCAGAGCCACAAAATTCGAAAATCTGCAAATGTGCTCCGATTTCGATGATTGATACCTCTATCAATAGGCGTTGAGAACTGTAATTGTCATACAAATGGCCATTTAGATCGGTCGAATATTTCTACACGTTTCGTGGAAAATTCAATTTTTTTAAAAATCAACTGAACTATAGCCCACAAATTCAGAGCCACAAAATTGGAAAATCTGCAAATGTGCTCCGATTTCGATGATTGATACCTCTATCAATAGCCGTTGAGACCTGTAATTGTCATACAAATGGCCATTTAGATCGGTCGGATATTTCTACACGTTTCGTGGAAAATTCAATTTTTTTAAAAATCAACTGAACTATAGCCCACAGATGCAGAGCCACAAAATTCGAAAATTTGCAAATGTGCTCCGATTTCGATGATTGATACCTCTATCAATAGGCGTTGAGACCTGTAATTGTCATACAAATGGCCATTTAGATCGGTCGCATATTTCTACACGTTTCGTGGAAAATTCAATTTTTTTAAAAATCAACTGAACTATAGCCCACAAATGCAGAGCCACAAAATTCGAAAATTTGCAAATGTGCTCCGATTTCGATGATTGATACCTCTATCAATAGCCGTTGAGAACTGTAATTGTCATACAAATGGCCATTTAGATCGGTCGAATATTTCTACACGTTTCGTGGAAAATTCAATTTTTTTAAAAATCAACTGAACTATAGCCCACAAATTCAGAGCCACAAAATTCGAAAATCTGCAAATGTGCTCCGATTTCGATGATTGATACCTCTATCAATAGGCGTTGAGACCTGTAATTGTCATACAAATGGCCATTTAGATCGGTCGAATATTTCTACACGTTTCGTGGAAAATTCAATTTTTTTAAAAATCAACTGAACTATAGCCCACAAATGCAGAGCCACAAAATTCGAAAATTTGCAAATGTGCTCCGATTTCGATGATTGATACCTCTATCAATAGGCGTTGAGACCTGTAATTGTCATACAAATGGCCATTTAGATCGGTCGCATATTTCTACACGTTTCGTGAAAAATTCAATTTTTTTAAAAATCAACTGAACTATAGCCCACAAATTCAGAGCCACAAAATTGGAAAATCTGCAAATGTGCTCCGATTTCGATGATTGATACCTCTATCAATAGCCGTTGAGACCTGTAATTGTCATAGAAATGGCCATTTAGATCGGTAGAATATTTCTACACGTTTCGTGGAAAATTCAATTTTTTTAAAAATCAACTGAACTATAGCCCACAAATTCAGAGCCACAAAATTCGAAAATCAGCAAATGTGCTCCGATTTCGATGATTGATACCTCTATCAATAGGCGTTGAGACCTGTAATTGTCATACAAATGGCCATTTAGATCGGTCGCATATTTCTACACGTTTCGTGGAAAATTCAATTTTTTTAAAAATCAACTGAACTATAGCCCACAAATTCAGAGCCACAAAATTGGAAAATCTGCAAATGTGCTCCGATTTCGATGATTGATACCTCTATCAATAGCCGTTGAGACCTGTAATTGTCATACAAATGGCCATTTAGATCGGTCGAATATTTCTACACGTTTCGTGGAAAATTCAATTTTTTTAAAAATCAACTGAACTATAGCCCACAAATTCAGAGCCAGAAAATTCGAAAATCTGCAAATGTGCTCCGATTTCGATGATTGATACCTCTATCAATAGGCGTTGAGACCTGTAATTGTCATACAAATGGCCATTTAGATCGGTCGAATATTTCTACACGTTTCGTGCAAAATTCAATTTTTTTAAAAATAAACTGAACTATAGCCCACAAATTCAGAGCCACAAAATTCGAAAATCTGCAAATGTGCTCCGATTTCGATGATTGATACCTCTATCAATAGGCGTTGAGACCTGTAATTGTCATACAAATGGCCATTTAGATCGGTCGAATATTTCTACACGTTTCGTGGAAAATTCAATTTTTTTAAAAATCAACTGAACTATAGCCCACAAATTCAGAGCCACAAAATTGGAAAATCTGCAAATGTGCTCCGATTTCGATGATTGATACCTCTATCAATAGCCGTTGAGACCTGTAATTGTCATACAAATGGCCATTTAGATCGGTCGAATATTTCTACACGTTTCGTGGAAAATTCAATTTTTTTAAAAATCAACTGAACTATAGCCCACAAATTCAGAGCCAGAAAATTCGAAAATCTGCAAATGTGCTCCGATTTCGATGATTGATACCTCTATCAATAGGCGTTGAGACCTGTAATTGTCATACAAATGGCCATTTAGATCGGTCGAATATTTCTACACGTTTCGTGCAAAATTCAATTTTTTTAAAAATCAACTGAACTATAGCCCACAAATTCAGAGCCACAAAATTCGAAAATCTGCAAATGTGCTCCGATTTCGATGATTGATACCTCTATCAATAGGCGTTGAGACCTGTAATTGTCATACAAATGGCCATTTAGATCGGTCGAATATTTCTACACGTTTCGTGGAAAATTCAATTTTTTTAAAAATCAACTGAACTATAGCCCACAAATTCAGAGCCACAAAATTCGAAAATCTGCAAATGTGCTCCGATTTCGATGATTGATACCTCTATCAATAGCCGTTGAGACCTGTAATTGTCATAGAAATGGCCATTTAGATCGGTAGAATATTTCTACACGTTTCGTGGAAAATTCAATTTTTTAAAAATCAACTGAACTATAGCCCACAAATTCAGAGCCACAAAATTCGAAAATCTGCAAATGTGCTCCGATTTCGATGATTGATACCTCTATCAATAGGCGTTGAGACCTGTAATTGTCATAGAAATGGCCATTTAGATCGGTCGAATATTTCTACACGTTTCGTGAAAAATTCAATTTTTTTAAAAATCAACTGAACTATAGCCCACAAATTCAGAGCCACAAAATTCGAAAATCAGCAAATGTGCTCCGATTTCGATGATTGATACCTCTATCAATAGGCGTTGAGACCTGTAATTGTCATACAAATGGCCATTTAGATCGGTCGAATATTTCTACACGTTTCGTGAAAAATTCAATTTTTTTAAAATTCAACTGAACTATAGCCCACAAATTCAGAGCCACAAAATTCGAAAATCAGCAAATGTGCTCCGATTTCGATGATTGATACCTCTATCAATAGGCGTTGAGACCTGTAATTGTCATACAAATGGCCATTTAGATCGGTCGAATATTTCTACACGTTTCGTGAAAAATTCAATTTTTTAAAAATCAACTGAACTATAGCCCACAAATTCAGAGCCACAAAATTCGAAAATCTGCAAATGTGCTCCGATTTCGATGATTGATACCTCTATCAATAGGCGTTGAGACCTGTAATTGTCATAGAAATGGCCATTTAGATCGGTCGAATATTTCTACACGTTTCGTGGAAAATTCAATTTTTTTAAAAATCAACTGAACTATAGCCCACAAATTCAGAGCCACAAAATTCGAAAATCTGCAAATGTGCTCCGATTTCGATGATTGATACCTCTATCAATAGGCGTTGAGACCTGTAATTGTCATAGAAATGGCCATTTAGATCGGTCGAATATTTCTACACGTTTCGTGAAAAATTCAATTTTTTTAAAAATCAACTGAACTATAGCCCACAAATTCAGAGCCACAAAATTCGAAAATCAGCAAATGTGCTCCGATTTCGATGATTGATACCTCTATCAATAGGCGTTGAGACCTGTAATTGTCATACAAATGGCCATTTAGATCGGTCGAATATTTCTACACGTTTCGTGAAAAATTCAATTTTTTTAAAAATCAACTGAACTATAGCCCACAAATTCAGAGCCACAAAATTCGAAAATTTGCAAATGTGCTCCGATTTCGATGATTGATACCTCTATCAATAGGCGTTGAGACCTGTAATTGTCATACAAATGGCCATTTAGATCGGTCGAATATTTCTACACGTTTCGTGAAAAATTCAATTTTTTTAAAAATCAACTGAACTATAGCCCACAAATTCAGAGCCACAAAATTCGAAAATCTGCAAATGTGCTCCGATTTCGATGATTGATACCTCTATCAATAGGCGTTGAGACCTGTAATTGTCATACAAATGGCCATTTAGATCGGTCGAATATTTCTACACGTTTCGTTGAAAATTCAATTTTTTTAAAAATCAACTGAACTATAGCCCACAAATTCAGAGCCAGAAAATTCGAAAATCTGCAAATGTGCTCCGATTTCGATGATTGATACCTCTATCAATAGCCGTTGAGACCTGTAATTGTCATAGAAATGGCCATTTAGATCGGTAGAATATTTCTACACGTTTCGTGGAAAATTCAATTTTTTTAAAAATCAACTGAACTATAGCCCACAAATTCAGAGCCACAAAATTCGAAAATCTGCAAATGTGCTCCGATTTCGATGATTGATACCTCTATCAATAGGCGTTGAGACCTGTAATTGTCATACAAATGGCCATTTAGATCGGTCGAATATTTCTACACGTTTCGTGAAAAATTCAATTTTTTTAAAAATCAACTGAACTATAGCCCACAAATTCAGAGCCACAAAATTCGAAAATCAGCAAATGTGCTCCGATTTCGATGATTGATACCTCTATCAATAGGCGTTGAGACCTGTAATTGTCATACAAATGGCCATTTAGATCGGTCGAATATTTCTACACGTTTCGTGAAAAATTCAATTTTTTTAAAAATCAACTGAACTATAGCCCACAAATTCAGAGCCACAAAATTCGAAAATCAGCAAATGTGCTCCGATTTCGATGATTGATACCTCTATCAATAGGCGTTGAGACCTGTAATTGTCATACAAATGGCCATTTAGATCGGTCGAATATTTCTACACGTTTCGTGAAAAATTCAATTTTTTTAAAAATCAACTGAACTATAGCCCACAAATTCAGAGCCACAAAATTCGAAAATCAGCAAATGTGCTCCGATTTCGATGATTGATACCTCTATCAATAGGCGTTGAGACCTGTAATTGTCATACAAATGGCCATTTAGATCGGTCGAATATTTCTACACGTTTCGTGAAAAATTCAATTTTTTTAAAAATCAACTGAACTATAGCCCACAAATTCAGAGCCACAAAATTCGAAAATCAGCAAATGTGCTCCGATTTCGATGATTGATACCTCTATCAATAGGCGTTGAGACCTGTAATTGTCATACAAATGGCCATTTAGATCGGTCGAATATTTCTACACGTTTCGTGAAAAATTCAATTTTTTTAAAAATCAACTGAACTATAGCCCACAAATTCAGAGCCACAAAATTCGAAAATCAGCAAATGTGCTCCGATTTCGATGATTGATACCTCTATCAATAGGCGTTGAGACCTGTAATTGTCATACAAATGGCCATTTAGATCGGTCGAATATTTCTACACGTTTCGTGAAAAATTCAATTTTTTTAAAAATAAACTGAACTATAGCCCACAAATTCAGAGCCACAAAATTCGAAAATCAGCAAATGTGCTCCGATTTCGATGATTGATACCTCTATCAATAGGCGTTGAGACCTGTAATTGTCATACAAATGGCCATTTAGATCGGTCGCATATTTCTACACGTTTCGTGGAAAATTCAATTTTTTTAAAAATCAACTGAACTATAGCCCACAAATGCAGAGCCACAAAATTCGAAAATTTGCAAATGTGCTCCGATTTCGATGATTGATACCTCTATCAATAGCCGTTGAGAACTGTAATTGTCATACAAATGGCCATTTAGATCGGTCGAATATTTCTACACGTTTCGTGGAAAATTCAATTTTTTTAAAAATCAACTGAACTATAGCCCACAAATTCAGAGCCACAAAATTCGAAAATCTGCAAATGTGCTCCGATTTCGATGATTGATACCTCTATCAATAGGCGTTGAGACCTGTAATTGTCATACAAATGGCCATTTAGATCGGTCGAATATTTCTACACGTTTCGTGGAAAATTCAATTTTTTTAAAAATCAACTGAACTATAGCCCACAAATGCAGAGCCACAAAATTCGAAAATTTGCAAATGTGCTCCGATTTCGATGATTGATACCTCTATCAATAGGCGTTGAGACCTGTAATTGTCATACAAATGGCCATTTAGATCGGTCGTATATTTCTACACGTTTCGTGAAAAATTCAATTTTTTTAAAAATCAACTGAACTATAGCCCACAAATTCAGAGCCACAAAATTGGAAAATCTGCAAATGTGCTCCGATTTCGATGATTGATACCTCTATCAATAGCCGTTGAGACCTGTAATTGTCATACAAATGGCCATTTAGATCGGTCGAATATTTCTACACGTTTCGTGGAAAATTCAATTTTTTTAAAAATAAACTGAACTATAGCCCACAAATTCAGAGCCACAAAATTCGAAAATCTGCAAATGTGCTCCGATTTCGATGATTGATACCTCTATCAATAGGCGTTGAGACCTGTAATTGTCATACAAATGGCCATTTAGATCGGTCGAATATTTCTACACGTTTCGTGGAAAATTCAATTTTTTTAAAAATCAACTGAACTATAGCCCACAAATTCAGAGCCAGAAAATTCGAAAATCTGCAAATGTGCTCCGATTTCGATGATTGATACCTCTATCAATAGGCGTTGAGACCTGTAATTGTCATACAAATGGCCATTTAGATCGGTCGAATATTTCTACACGTTTCGTGCAAAATTCAATTTTTTTAAAAATAAACTGAACTATAGCCCACAAATTCAGAGCCACAAAATTCGAAAATCTGCAAATGTGCTCCGATTTCGATGATTGATACCTCTATCAATAGGCGTTGAGACCTGTAATTGTCATACAAATGGCCATTTAGATCGGTCGAATATTTCTACACGTTTCGTGGAAAATTCAATTTTTTTAAAAATCAACTGAACTATAGCCCACAAATTCAGAGCCACAAAATTCGAAAATCTGCAAATGTGCTCCGATTTCGATGATTGATACCTCTATCAATAGCCGTTGAGACCTGTAATTGTCATAGAAATGGCCATTTAGATCGGTAGAATATTTCTACACGTTTCGTGGAAAATTCAATTTTTTTAAAAATCAACTGAACTATAGCCCACAAATTCAGAGCCACAAAATTCGAAAATCAGCAAATGTGCTCCGATTTCGATGATTGATACCTCTATCAATAGGCGTTGAGACCTGTAATTGTCATACAAATGGCCATTTAGATCGGTCGCATATTTCTACACGTTTCGTGGAAAATTCAATTTTTTTAAAAATCAACTGAACTATAGCCCACAAATTCAGAGCCACAAAATTGGAAAATCTGCAAATGTGCTCCGATTTCGATGATTGATACCTCTATCAATAGCCGTTGAGACCTGTAATTGTCATACAAATGGCCATTTAGATCGGTCGAATATTTCTACACGTTTCGTGAAAAATTCAATTTTTTTAAAAATCAACTGAACTATAGCCCACAAATTCAGAGCCAGAAAATTCGAAAATCTGCAAATGTGCTCCGATTTCGATGATTGATACCTCTATCAATAGGCGTTGAGACCTGTAATTGTCATACAAATGGCCATTTAGATCGGTCGAATATTTCTACACGTTTCGTGCAAAATTCAATTTTTTTAAAAATAAACTGAACTATAGCCCACAAATTCAGAGCCACAAAATTCGAAAATCTGCAAATGTGCTCCGATTTCGATGATTGATACCTCTATCAATAGGCGTTGAGACCTGTAATTGTCATACAAATGGCCATTTAGATCGGTCGAATATTTCTACACGTTTCGTGGAAAATTCAATTTTTTTAAAAATCAACTGAACTATAGCCCACAAATTCAGAGCCACAAAATTGGAAAATCTGCAAATGTGCTCCGATTTCGATGATTGATACCTCTATCAATAGCCGTTGAGACCTGTAATTGTCATACAAATGGCCATTTAGATCGGTCGAATATTTCTACACGTTTCGTGGAAAATTCAATTTTTTTAAAAATCAACTGAACTATAGCCCACAAATTCAGAGCCAGAAAATTCGAAAATCTGCAAATGTGCTCCGATTTCGATGATTGATACCTCTATCAATAGGCGTTGAGACCTGTAATTGTCATACAAATGGCCATTTAGATCGGTCGAATATTTCTACACGTTTCGTGCAAAATTCAATTTTTTTAAAAATAAACTGAACTATAGCCCACAAATTCAGAGCCACAAAATTCGAAAATCTGCAAATGTGCTCCGATTTCGATGATTGATACCTCTATCAATAGGCGTTGAGACCTGTAATTGTCATACAAATGGCCATTTAGATCGGTCGAATATTTCTACACGTTTCGTGGAAAATTCAATTTTTTTAAAAATCAACTGAACTATAGCCCACAAATTCAGAGCCACAAAATTGGAAAATCTGCAAATGTGCTCCGATTTCGATGATTGATACCTCTATCAATAGCCGTTGAGACCTGTAATTGTCATACAAATGGCCATTTAGATCGGTCGAATATTTCTACACGTTTCGTGGAAAATTCAATTTTTTTAAAAATCAACTGAACTATAGCCCACAAATTCAGAGCCACAAAATTCGAAAATCTGCAAATGTGCTCCGATTTCGATGATTGATACCTCTATCAATAGCCGTTGAGACCTGTAATTGTCATAGAAATGGCCATTTAGATCGGTAGAATATTTCTACACGTTTCGTGGAAAATTCAATTTTTTTAAAAATCAACTGAACTATAGCCCACAAATTCAGAGCCACAAAATTCGAAAATCTGCAAATGTGCTCCGATTTCGATGATTGATACCTCTATCAATAGGCGTTGAGACCTGTAATTGTCATAGAAATGGCCATTTAGATCGGTCGAATATTTCTACACGTTTCGTGAAAAATTCAATTTTTTTAAAAATAAACTGAACTATAGCCCACAAATTCAGAGCCACAAAATTCGAAAATCAGCAAATGTGCTCCGATTTCGATGATTGATACCTCTATCAATAGGCGTTGAGACCTGTAATTGTCATACAAATGGCCATTTAGATCGGTCGAATATTTCTACACGTTTCGTGAAAAATTCAATTTTTTTAAAATTCAACTGAACTATAGCCCACAAATTCAGAGCCACAAAATTCGAAAATCAGCAAATGTGCTCCGATTTCGATGATTGATACCTCTATCAATAGGCGTTGAGACCTGTAATTGTCATACAAATGGCCATTTAGATCGGTCGAATATTTCTACACGTTTCGTGAAAAATTCAATTTTTTTAAAAATCAACTGAACTATAGCCCACAAATTCAGAGCCACAAAATTCGAAAATCTGCAAATGTGCTCCGATTTCGATGATTGATACCTCTATCAATAGGCGTTGAGACCTGTAATTGTCATAGAAATGGCCATTTAGATCGGTCGAATATTTCTACACGTTTCGTGGAAAATTCAATTTTTTTAAAAATCAACTGAACTATAGCCCACAAATTCAGAGCCACAAAATTCGAAAATCTGCAAATGTGCTCCGATTTCGATGATTGATACCTCTATCAATAGGCGTTGAGACCTGTAATTGTCATAGAAATGGCCATTTAGATCGGTCGAATATTTCTACACGTTTCGTGAAAAATTCAATTTTTTTAAAAATCAACTGAACTATAGCCCACAAATTCAGAGCCACAAAATTCGAAAATCAGCAAATGTGCTCCGATTTCGATGATTGATACCTCTATCAATAGGCGTTGAGACCTGTAATTGTCATACAAATGGCCATTTAGATCGGTCGAATATTTCTACACGTTTCGTGAAAAATTCAATTTTTTTAAAAATCAACTGAACTATAGCCCACAAATTCAGAGCCACAAAATTCGAAAATTTGCAAATGTGCTCCGATTTCGATGATTGATACCTCTATCAATAGGCGTTGAGACCTGTAATTGTCATACAAATGGCCATTTAGATCGGTCGAATATTTCTACACGTTTCGTGAAAAATTCAATTTTTTTAAAAATCAACTGAACTATAGCCCACAAATTCAGAGCCACAAAATTCGAAAATCTGCAAATGTGCTCCGATTTCGATGATTGATACCTCTATCAATAGGCGTTGAGACCTGTAATTGTCATACAAATGGCCATTTAAGATCGGTCGAATATTTCTACACGTTTCGTTGAAAATTCAATTTTTTAAAAATCAACTGAACTATAGCCCACAAATTCAGAGCCAGAAAATTCGAAAATCTGCAAATGTGCTCCGATTTCGATGATTGATACCTCTATCAATAGCCGTTGAGACCTGTAATTGTCATAGAAATGGCCATTTAGATCGGTAGAATATTTCTACACGTTTCGTGGAAAATTCAATTTTTTTAAAATCAACTGAACTATAGCCCACAAATTCAGAGCCACAAAATTCGAAAATCTGCAAATGTGCTCCGATTTCGATGATTGATACCTCTATCAATAGGCGTTGAGACCTGTAATTGTCATACAAATGGCCATTTAGATCGGTCGAATATTTCTACACGTTTCGTGAAAATTCAATTTTTTTAAAAATCAACTGAACTATAGCCCACAAATTCAGAGCCACAAAATTCGAAAATCAGCAAATGTGCTCCGATTTCGATGATTGATACCTCTATCAATAGGCGTTGAGACCTGTAATTGTCATACAAATGGCCATTTAGATCGGTCGAATATTTCTACACGTTTCGTGAAAAATTCAATTTTTTTAAAAATCAACTGAACTATAGCCCACAAATTCAGAGCCACAAAATTCGAAAATCAGCAAATGTGCTCCGATTTCGATGATTGATACCTCTATCAATAGGCGTTGAGACCTGTAATTGTCATACAAATGGCCATTTAGATCGGTCGAATATTTCTACACGTTTCGTGAAAAATTCAATTTTTTTAAAAATCAACTGAACTATAGCCCACAAATTCAGAGCCACAAAATTCGAAAATCAGCAAATGTGCTCCGATTTCGATGATTGATACCTCTATCAATAGGCGTTGAGACCTGTAATTGTCATACAAATGGCCATTTAGATCGGTCGAATATTTCTACACGTTTCGTGAAAAATTCAATTTTTTTAAAAATCAACTGAACTATAGCCCACAAATTCAGAGCCACAAAATTCGAAAATCAGCAAATGTGCTCCGATTTCGATGATTGATACCTCTATCAATAGGCGTTGAGACCTGTAATTGTCATACAAATGGCCATTTAGATCGGTCGAATATTTCTACACGTTTCGTGAAAAATTCAATTTTTTAAAAATCAACTGAACTATAGCCCACAAATTCAGAGCCACAAAATTCGAAAATCAGCAAATGTGCTCCGATTTCGATGATTGATACCTCTATCAATAGGCGTTGAGACCTGTAATTGTCATACAAATGGCCATTTAGATCGGTCGAATATTTCTACACGTTTCGTGAAAAATTCAATTTTTTAAAAATAAACTGAACTATAGCCCACAAATTCAGAGCCACAAAATTCGAAAATCAGCAAATGTGCTCCGATTTCGATGATTGATACCTCTATCAATAGGCGTTGAGACCTGTAATTGTCATACAAATGGCCATTTAGATCGGTCGAATATTTCTACACGTTTCGTGAAAATTCAATTTTTTTAAAAATAAACTGAACTATAGCCCACAAATTCAGAGCCACATAATTCGAAAATCAGCAAATGTGCTCCGATTTCGATGATTGATACCTCTAACAATAGGCGTTGAGACCTGTAATTGTCATACAAATGGCCATTTAGATCGGTCGCATATTTCTACACGTTTCGTGGAAAATTCAATTTTTTTAAAAATAAACTGAACTATAGCCCACAAATTCAGAGCCACAAAATTGGAAAATCTGCAAATGTGCTCCGATTTCGATGATTGATACCTCTATCAATAGCCGTTGAGACCTGTAATTGTCATACAAATGGCCATTTAGATCGGTCGAATATTTCTACACGTTTCGTGGAAAATTCAATTTTTTTAAAAATCAACTGAACTATAGCCCACAAATTCAGAGCCACAAAATTCGAAAATCTGCAAATGTGCTCCGATTTCGATGATTGATACCTCTATCAATAGGCGTTGAGACCTGTAATTGTCATACAAATGGCCATTTAGATCGGTCGAATATTTCTACACGTTTCGTGGAAAATTCAATTTTTTTAAAAATCAACTGAACTATAGCCCACAAATTCAGAGCCACAAAATTGGAAAATCTGCAAATGTGCTCCGATTTCGATGATTGATACCTCTATCAATAGCCGTTGAGACCTGTAATTGTCATACAAATGGCCATTTAGATCGGTCGAATATTTCTACACGTTTCGTGGAAAATTCAATTTTTTTAAAAATCAACTGAACTATAGCCCACAGATGCAGAGCCACAAAATTCGAAAATTTGCAAATGTGCTCCGATTTCGATGATTGATACCTCTATCAATAGGCGTTGAGACCTGTAATTGTCATACAAATGGCCATTTAGATCGGTCGCATATTTCTACACGTTTCGTGGAAAATTCAATTTTTTTAAAAATCAACTGAACTATAGCCCACAAATGCAGAGCCACAAAATTCGAAAATTTGCAAATGTGCTCCGATTTCGATGATTGATACCTCTATCAATAGGCGTTGAGACCTGTAATTGTCATACAAATGGCCATTTAGATCGGTCGCATATTTCTACACGTTTCGTGGAAAATTCAATTTTTTTAAAAATCAACTGAACTATAGCCCACAAATGCAGAGCCACAAAATTCGAAAATTTGCAAATGTGCTCCGATTTCGATGATTGATACCTCTATCAATAGCCGTTGAGAACTGTAATTGTCATACAAATGGCCATTTAGATCGGTCGAATATTTCTACACGTTTCGTGGAAAATTCAATTTTTTTAAAAATCAACTGAACTATAGCCCACAAATTCAGAGCCACAAAATTCGAAAATCTGCAAATGTGCTCCGATTTCGATGATTGATACCTCTATCAATAGCCGTTGAGACCTGTAATTGTCATAGAAATGGCCATTTAGATCGGTAGAATATTTCTACACGTTTCGTGGAAAATTCAATTTTTTAAAAATCAACTGAACTATAGCCCACAAATTCAGAGCCACAAAATTCGAAAATCTGCAAATGTGCTCCGATTTCGATGATTGATACCTCTATCAATAGGCGTTGAGACCTGTAATTGTCATAGAAATGGCCATTTAGATCGGTCGAATATTTCTACACGTTTCGTGAAAAATTCAATTTTTTTAAAAATCAACTGAACTATAGCCCACAAATTCAGAGCCACAAAATTCGAAAATCAGCAAATGTGCTCCGATTTCGATGATTGATACCTCTATCAATAGGCGTTGAGACCTGTAATTGTCATACAAATGGCCATTTAGATCGGTCGCATATTTCTACACGTTTCGTGGAAAATTCAATTTTTTTAAAAATCAACTGAACTATAGCCCACAAATTCAGAGCCACAAAATTCGAAAATCTGCAAATGTGCTCCGATTTCGATGATTGATACCTCTATCAATAGGCGTTGAGACCTGTAATTGTCACACAAATGGCCATTTAGATCGGTCGAATATTTCTACACGTTTCGTGGAAAATTCAATTTTTTTAAAAATCAACTGAACTATAGCCCACAAATTCAGAGCCACAAAATTGGAAAATCTGCAAATGTGCTCCGATTTCGATGATTGATACCTCTATCAATAGCCGTTGAGACCTGTAATTGTCATACAAATGGCCATTTAGATCGGTCGAATATTTCTACACGTTTCGTGGAAAATTCAATTTTTTTAAAAATCAACTGAACTATAGCCCACAGATGCAGAGCCACAAAATTCGAAAATTTGCAAATGTGCTCCGATTTCGATGATTGATACCTCTATCAATAGGCGTTGAGACCTGTAATTGTCATACAAATGGCCATTTAGATCGGTCGCATATTTCTACACGTTTCGTGGAAAATTCAATTTTTTTAAAAATCAACTGAACTATAGCCCACAAATGCAGAGCCACAAAATTCGAAAATTTGCAAATGTGCTCCGATTTCGATGATTGATACCTCTATCAATAGGCGTTGAGACCTGTAATTGTCATACAAATGGCCATTTAGATCGGTCGCATATTTCTACACGTTTCGTGGAAAATTCAATTTTTTTAAAAATCAACTGAACTATAGCCCACAAATGCAGAGCCACAAAATTCGAAAATTTGCAAATGTGCTCCGATTTCGATGATTGATACCTCTATCAATAGCCGTTGAGAACTGTAATTGTCATACAAATGGCCATTTAGATCGGTCGAATATTTCTACACGTTTCGTGGAAAATTCAATTTTTTTAAAAATCAACTGAACTATAGCCCACAAATTCAGAGCCACAAAATTCGAAAATCTGCAAATGTGCTCCGATTTCGATGATTGATACCTCTATCAATAGCCGTTGAGACCTGTAATTGTCATAGAAATGGCCATTTAGATCGGTAGAATATTTCTACACGTTTCGTGGAAAATTCAATTTTTTTAAAAATCAACTGAACTATAGCCCACAAATTCAGAGCCACAAAATTCGAAAATCTGCAAATGTGCTCCGATTTCGATGATTGATACCTCTATCAATAGGCGTTGAGACCTGTAATTGTCATAGAAATGGCCATTTAGATCGGTAGAATATTTCTACACGTTTCGTGGAAAATTCAATTTTTTTAAAAATCAACTGAACTATAGCCCACAAATTCAGAGCCACAAAATTCGAAAATCTGCAAATGTGCTCCGATTTCGATGATTGATACCTCTATCAATAGGCGTTGAGACCTGTAATTGTCATAGAAATGGCCATTTAGATCGGTCGAATATTTCTACACGTTTCGTGAAAAATTCAATTTTTTTAAAAATCAACTGAACTATAGCCCACAAATTCAGAGCCACAAAATTGGAAAATCTGCAAATGTGCTCCGATTTCGATGATTGATACCTCTATCAATAGCCGTTGAGACCTGTAATTGTCATACAAATGGCCATTTAGATCGGTCGAATATTTCTACACGTTTCGTGGAAAATTCAATTTTTTTAAAAATCAACTGAACTATAGCCCACAAATTCAGAGCCAGAAAATTCGAAAATCTGCAAATGTGCTCCGATTTCGATGATTGATACCTCTATCAATAGGCGTTGAGACCTGTAATTGTCATACAAATGGCCATTTAGATCGGTCGAATATTTCTACACGTTTCGTGGAAAATTCAATTTTTTTAAAAATCAACTGAACTATAGCCCACAAATTCAGAGCCACAAAATTCGAAAATCTGCAAATGTGCTCCGATTTCGATGATTGATACCTCTATCAATAGGCGTTGAGACCTGTAATTGTCATACAAATGGCCATTTAGATCGGTCGAATATTTCTACACGTTTCGTGGAAAATTCAATTTTTTTAAAAATCAACTGAACTATAGCCCACAAATTCAGAGCCACAAAATTCGAAAATCTGCAAATGTGCTCCGATTTCGATGATTGATACCTCTATCAATAGCCGTTGAGACCTGTAATTGTCATACAAATGGCCATTTAGATCGGTCGAATATTTCTACACGTTTCGTGGAAAATTCAATTTTTTTAAAAATCAACTGAACTATAGCCCACAAATTCAGAGCCAGAAAATTCGAAAATCTGCAAATGTGCTCCGATTTCGATGATTGATACCTCTATCAATAGGCGTTGAGACCTGTAATTGTCATACAAATGGCCATTTAGATCGGTCGAATATTTCTACACGTTTCGTGGAAAATTCAATTTTTTTAAAAATCAACTGAACTATAGCCCACAGATGCAGAGCCACAAAATTCGAAAATTTGCAAATGTGCTCCGATTTCGATGATTGATACCTCTATCAATAGGCGTTGAGACCTGTAATTGTCATACAAATGGCCATTTAGATCGGTCGCATATTTCTACACGTTTCGTGGAAAATTCAATTTTTTTAAAAATCAACTGAACTATAGCCCACAGATGCAGAGCCACAAAATTCGAAAATTTGCAAATGTGCTCCGATTTCGATGATTGATACCTCTATCAATAGGCGTTGAGACCTGTAATTGTCATACAAATGGCCATTTAGATCGGTCGCATATTTCTACACGTTTCGTGGAAAATTCAATTTTTTTAAAAATCAACTGAACTATAGCCCACAAATGCAGAGCCACAAAATTCGAAAATTTGCAAATGTGCTCCGATTTCGATGATTGATACTTCTATCAATAGGCGTTGAGACCTGTAATTGTCATACAAATGGCCATTTAGATCGGTCGCATATTTCTACACGTTTCGTGGAAAATTCAATTTTTTTAAAAATCAACTGAACTATAGCCCACAAATGCAGAGCCACAAAATTCGAAAATTTGCAAATGTGCTCCGATTTCGATGATTGATACCTCTATCAATAGCCGTTGAGAACTGTAATTGTCATACAAATGGCCATTTAGATCGGTCGAATATTTCTACACGTTTCGTGGAAAATTCAATTTTTTTAAAAATCAACTGAACTATAGCCCACAAATTCAGAGCCACAAAATTGGAAAATCTGCAAATGTGCTCCGATTTCGATGATTGATACCTCTATCAATAGCCGTTGAGACCTGTAATTGTCATACAAATGGCCATTTAGATCGGTCGAATATTTCTACACGTTTCGTGGAAAATTCAATTTTTTTAAAAATCAACTGAACTATAGCCCACAGATGCAGAGCCACAAAATTCGAAAATTTGCAAATGTGCTCCG
Organism: Tipula helvola; assembly: GCA_963556165.1. Classification (NCBI taxonomy): domain Eukaryota; kingdom Metazoa; phylum Arthropoda; class Insecta; order Diptera; family Tipulidae; genus Tipula; species Tipula helvola. Next base: position 107,173,934 of record OY744482.1, read on the forward strand.
ATTTCGATGATTGATACCTCTATCAATAGGCGTTGAGACCTGTAATTGTCATACAAATGGCCATTTAGATCGGTCGCATATTTCTACACGTTTCGTGGAAAATTCAATTTTTTTAAAAATCAACTGAACTATAGCCCACAAATGCAGAGCCACAAAATTCGAAAATTTGCAAATGTGCTCCGATTTCGATGATTGATACCTCTATCAATAGGCGTTGAGACCTGTAATTGTCATACAAATGGCCATTTAGATCGGTCGCATATTTCTACACGTTTCGTGGAAAATTCAATTTTTTTAAAAATCAACTGAACTATAGCCCACAAATGCAGAGCCACAAAATTCGAAAATTTGCAAATGTGCTCCGATTTCGATGATTGATACCTCTATCAATAGCCGTTGAGAACTGTAATTGTCATACAAATGGCCATTTATATCGGTCGAATATTTCTACACGTTTCGTGGAAAATTCAATTTTTTTAAAAATCAACTGAACTATAGCCCACAAATTCAGAGCCACAAAATTCGAAAATCTGCAAATGTGCTCCGATTTCGATGATTGATACCTCTATCAATAGCCGTTGAGACCTGTAATTGTCATAGAAATGGCCATTTAGATCGGTAGAATATTTCTACACGTTTCGTGGAAAATTCAATTTTTTTAAAAATCAACTGAACTATAGCCCACAAATTCAGAGCCACAAAATTCGAAAATCTGCAAATGTGCTCCGATTTCGATGATTGATACCTCTATCAATAGGCGTTGAGACCTGTAATTGTCATAGAAATGGCCATTTAGATCGGTAGAATATTTCTACACGTTTCGTGGAAAATTCAATTTTTTTAAAAATCAACTGAACTATAGCCCACAAATTCAGAGCCACAAAATTCGAAAATCTGCAAATGTGCTCCGATTTCGATGATTGATACCTCTATCAATAGGCGTTGAGACCTGTAATTGTCATAGAAATGGCCATTTAGATCGGTCGAATATTTCTACACGTTTCGTGAAAAATTCAATTTTTTTAAAAATCAACTGAACTATAGCCCACAAATTCAGAGCCACAAAATTGGAAAATCTGCAAATGTGCTCCGATTTCGATGATTGATACCTCTATCAATAGCCGTTGAGACCTGTAATTGTCATACAAATGGCCATTTAGATCGGTCGAATATTTCTACACGTTTCGTGGAAAATTCAATTTTTTTAAAAATCAACTGAACTATAGCCCACAAATTCAGAGCCAGAAAATTCGAAAATCTGCAAATGTGCTCCGATTTCGATGATTGATACCTCTATCAATAGGCGTTGAGACCTGTAATTGTCATACAAATGGCCATTTAGATCGGTCGAATATTTCTACACGTTTCGTGCAAAATTCAATTTTTTTAAAAATCAACTGAACTATAGCCCACAAATTCAGAGCCACAAAATTCGAAAATCTGCAAATGTGCTCCGATTTCGATGATTGATACCTCTATCAATAGCCATTGAGACCTGTAATTGTCATACAAATGGCCATTTAGATCGGTCGAATATTTCTACACGTTTCGTGGAAAATTCAATTTTTTTAAAAATCAACTGAACAATAGCCCACAAATTCAGAGCCACAAAATTCGAAAATCTGCAAATGTGCTCCGATTTCGATGATTGATACCTCTATCAATAGGCGTTGAGACCTGTAATTGTCATACAAATGGCCATTTAGATCGGTCGAATATTTCTACACGTTTCGTGAAAATTCAATTTTTTTAAAAATCAACTGAACTGTAGCCCACAAATTCAGAGCCACAAAATTCGAAAATCTGCAAATGTGCTCCGATTTCGATGATTGATACCTCTATCAATAGGCGTTGAGACCTGTAATTGTCATACAAATGGCCATTTAGATCGGTCGAATATTTCTACACGTTTCGTGGAAAATTCAATTTTTTTAAAAATCAACTGAACTATAGCCCACAAATTCAGAGCCACAAAATTCGAAAATCTGCAAATGTGCTCCGATTTCGATGATTGATACCTCTATCAATAGCCGTTGAGACCTGTAATTGTCATAGAAATGGCCATTTAGATCGGTAGAATATTTCTACACGTTTCGTGGAAAATTCAATTTTTTTAAAAATCAACTGAACTATAGCCCACAAATTCAGAGCCACAAAATTCGAAAATCTGCAAATGTGCTCCGATTTCGATGATTGATACCTCTATCAATAGGCGTTGAGACCTGTAATTGTCATAGAAATGGCCATTTAGATCGGTCGAATATTTCTACACGTTTCGTGAAAAATTCAATTTTTTTAAAAATCAACTGAACTATAGCCCACAAATTCAGAGCCACAAAATTCGAAAATCAGCAAATGTGCTCCGATTTCGATGATTGATACCTCTATCAATAGGCGTTGAGACCTGTAATTGTCATACAAATGGCCATTTAGATCGGTCGAATATTTCTACACGTTTCGTGAAAAATTCAATTTTTTTAAAAATCAACTGAACTATAGCCCACAAATTCAGAGCCACAAAATTCGAAAATCAGCAAATGTGCTCCGATTTCGATGATTGATACCTCTATCAATAGGCGTTGAGACCTGTAATTGTCATACAAATGGCCATTTAGATCGGTCGAATATTTCTACACGTTTCGTGAAAAATTCAATTTTTTTAAAAATCAACTGAACTATAGCCCACAAATTCAGAGCCACAAAATTCGAAAATCTGCAAATGTGCTCCGATTTCGATGATTGATACCTCTATCAATAGGCGTTGAGACCTGTAATTGTCATACAAATGGCCATTTAGATCGGTCGAATATTTCTACACGTTTCGTGCAAAATTCAATTTTTTTAAAAATCAACTGAACTATAGCCCACAAATTCAGAGCCACAAAATTCGAAAATCAGCAAATGTGCTCCGATTTCGATGATTGATACCTCTATCAATAGGCGTTGAGACCTGTAATTGTCATAGAAATGGCCATTTAGATCGGTCGAATATTTCTACACGTTTCGTGAAAAATTCAATTTTTTTAAAAATAAACTGAACTATAGCCCACAAATTCAGAGCCACAAAATTCGAAAATCAGCAAATGTGCTCCGATTTCGATGATTGATACCTCTATCAATAGGCGTTGAGACCTGTAATTGTCATACAAATGGCCATTTAGATCGGTCGAATATTTCTACACGTTTCGTGAAAAATTCAATTTTTTTAAAAATCAACTGAACTATAGCCCACAAATTCAGAGCCACAAAATTCGAAAATCTGCAAATGTGCTCCGATTTCGATGATTGATACCTCTATCAATAGGCGTTGAGACCTGTAATTGTCATACAAATGGCCATTTAGATCGGTCGAATATTTCTACACGTTTCGTGAAAAATTCAATTTTTTTAAAAATCAACTGAACTATAGCCCACAAATTCAGAGCCACAAAATTCGAAAATCTGCAAATGTGCTCCGATTTCGATGATTGATACCTCTATCAATAGGCGTTGAGACCTATAATTGTCATACAAATGGCCATTTAGATCGGTCAAATATTTCTACACGTTTCGTGGAAAATTCAATTTTTTTAAAAATCAACTGAACTATAAACTATAGCCCACAAATTCAGAGCCACAAAATTCGAAAATCTGCAAATGTGCTCCGATTTCGATGATTGATACCTCTATCAATAGCCGTTGAGACCTGTAATTGTCATAGAAATGGCCATTTAGATCGGTAGAATATTTCTACACGTTTCGTGGAAAATTCAATTTTTTAAAAATCAACTGAACTATAGCCACAAATTCAGAGCCACAAAATTCAAAAATCTGCAAATGTGCTCCGATTTCGATGATTGATACCTCTATCAATAGGCGTTGAGACCTGTAATTGTCATAGAAATGGCCATTTAGATCGGTCGAATATTTCTACACGTTTCGTGAAAAATTCAATTTTTTTAAAATAAACTGAACTATAGCCCACAAATTCAGAGCCACAAAATTCGAAAATCAGCAAATGTGCTCCGATTTCGATGATTGATACCTCTATCAATAGGCGTTGAGACCTGTAATTGTCATACAAATGGCCATTTAGATCGGTCGAATATTTCTACACGTTTCGTGAAAAATTCAATTTTTTTAAAAATCAACTGAACTATAGCCCACAAATTCAGAGCACAAAATTCGAAAATCAGCAAATGTGCTCCGATTTCGATGATTGATACCTCTATCAATAGGCGTTGAGACCTGTAATTGTCATACAAATGGCCATTTAGATCGGTTCGAATATTTCTACACGTTTCGTGAAAAATTCAATTTTTTAAAAATCAACTGAACTATAGCCCACAAATTCAGAGCCACAAAATTCGAAAATCTGCAAATGTGCTCCGATTTCGATGATTGATACCTCTATCAATAGGCGTTGAGACCTGTAATTGTCATACAAATGGCCATTTAGATCGGTCGAATATTTCTACACGTTTCGTGAAAATTCAATTTTTTAAAAATAAACTGAACTATAGCCCACAAATTCAGAGCCACAAAATTCGAAAATCTGCAAATGTGCTCCGATTTCGATGATTGATACCTCTATCAATAGCCGTTGAGACCTGTAATTGTCATACAAATGGCCATTTAGATCGGTCGAATATTTCTACACGTTTCGTGGAAAATTCAATTTTTTTAAAAATCAACTGAACTATAGCCCACAAATTCAGAGCCACAAAATTCGAAATCTGCAAATGTGCTCCGATTTCGATGATTGATACCTCTATCAATAGGCGTTGAGACCTGTAATTGTCATAGAAATGGCCATTTAGATAGGTCGAATATTTCTACACGTTTCGTGGAAATTCAATTTTTTTAAAAATCAACTGAACTATAGCCCACAAATGCAGAGCCACAAAATTCGAAAATTTGCAAATGTGCTCCGATTTCGATGATTGATACCTCTATCAATAGCCGTTGAGAACTGTAATTGTCATACAAATGGCCATTTAGATCGGTCGAATATTTCTACACGTTTCGTGGAAAATTCAATTTTTTTAAAAATCAACTGAACTATAGCCCACAAATTCAGAGCCACAAAATTCGAAATCTGCAAATGTGCTCCGATTTCGATGATTGATACCTCTATCAATAGCCGTTGAGACCTGTAATTGTCATAGAAATGGCCATTTAGATCGGTAGAATATTTCTACACGTTTCGTGGAAAATTCAATTTTTTTAAAAATCAACTGAACTATAGCCCACAAATTCAGAGCCACAAAATTCGAAAATCTGCAAATGTGCTCCGATTTCGATGATTGATACCTCTATCAATAGGCGTTGAGACCTGTAATTGTCATAGAAATGGCCATTTAGATCGGTCGAATATTTCTACACGTTTCGTGAAAAATTCAATTTTTTTAAAAATCAACTGAACTATAGCCCACAAATTCAGAGCCACAAAATTCGAAAATCAGCAAATGTGCTCCGATTTCGATGATTGATACCTCTATCAATAGGCGTTGAGACCTGTAATTGTCATACAAATGGCCATTTAGATCGGTCGCATATTTCTACACGTTTCGTGGAAAATTCAATTTTTTTAAAAATCAACTGAACTATAGCCCACAAATGCAGAGCCACAAAATTCGAAAATTTGCAAATGTGCTCCGATTTCGATGATTGATACCTCTATCAATAGGCGTTGAGACCTGTAATTGTCATACAAATGGCCATTTAGATCGGTCGCATATTTCTACACGTTTCGTGGAAAATTCAATTTTTTTAAAAATCAACTGAACTATAGCCCACAAATTCAGAGCCACAAAATTCGAAAATCTGCAAATGTGCTCCGATTTCGATGATTGATACCTCTATCAATAGCCATTGAGACCTGTAATTGTCATACAAATGGCCATTTAGATCGGTCGAATATTTCTACACGTTTCGTGCAAAATTCAATTTTTTTAAAAATAAACTGAACTATAGCCCACAAATTCAGAGCCACAAAATTCGAAAATCTGCAAATGTGCTCCGATTTCGATGATTGATACCTCTATCAATAGCCGTTGAGACCTGTAATTGTCATAGAAATGGCCATTTAGATCGGTAGAATATTTCTACACGTTTCGTGGAAAATTCAATTTTTTTAAAAATCAACTGAACTATAGCCCACAAATTCAGAGCCACAAAATTCGAAAATCTGCAAATGTGCTCCGATTTCGATGATTGATACCTCTATCAATAGGCGTTGAGACCTGTAATTGTCATAGAAATGGCCATTTAGATCGGTCGAATATTTCTACACGTTTCGTGGAAAATTCAATTTTTTTAAAAATCAACTGAACTATAGCCCACAAATTCAGAGCCACAAAATTCGAAAATCTGCAAATGTGCTCCGATTTCGATGATTGATACCTCTATCAATAGGCGTTGAGACCTGTAATTGTCATACAAATGGCCATTTAGATCGGTCGAATATTTCTACACGTTTCGTGGAAAATTCAATTTTTTTAAAAATCAACTGAACTATAGCCCACAAATTCAGAGCCACAAAATTCGAAAATCTGCAAATGTGCTCCGATTTCGATGATTGATACCTCTATCAATAGCCGTTGAGACCTGTAATTGTCATAGAAATGGCCATTTAGATCGGTAGAATATTTCTACACGTTTCGTGGAAAATTCAATTTTTTTAAAAATCAACTGAACTATAGCCCACAAATTCAGAGCCACAAAATTCGAAAATCTGCAAATGTGCTCCGATTTCGATGATTGATACCTCTATCAATAGGCGTTGAGACCTGTAATTGTCATAGAAATGGCCATTTAGATCGGTCGAATATTTCTACACGTTTCGTGAAAAATTCAATTTTTTTAAAAATAAACTGAACTATAGCCCACAAATTCAGAGCCACAAAATTCGAAAATCAGCAAATGTGCTCCGATTTCGATGATTGATACCTCTATCAATAGGCGTTGAGACCTGTAATTGTCATACAAATGGCCATTTAGATCGATCGAATATTTCTACACGTTTCGTGAAAAATTCAATTTTTTAAAAATCAACTGAACTATAGCCCACAAATTCAGAGCCACAAAATTCGAAAATCAGCAAATGTGCTCCGATTTCGATGATTGATACCTCTATCAATAGGCGTTGAGACCTGTAATTGTCATACAAATGGCCATTTAGATCGGTCGAATATTTCTACACGTTTCGTGAAAAATTCAATTTTTTTTAAAATCAACTGAACTATAGCCCACAAATTCAGAGCCACAAAATTCGAAAATCTGCAAATGTGCTCCGATTTCGATGATTGATACCTCTATCAATAGGCGTTGAGACCTGTAATTGTCATAGAAATGGCCATTTAGATCGGTCGAATATTTCTACACGTTTCGTGAAAAATTCAATTTTTTTAAAAATCAACTGAACTATAGCCCACAAATTCAGAGCCACAAAATTCGAAAATCAGCAAATGTGCTCAGATTTCGATGATTGATACCTCTATCAATAGGCGTTGAGACCTGTAATTGTCATACAAATGGCCATTTAGATCGGTCGAATATTTCTACACGTTTCGTGAAAAATTCAATTTTTTTAAAATCAACTGAACTATAGCCCACAAATTCAGAGCCACAAAATTCGAAAATCAGCAAATGTGCTCCGATTTCGATGATTGATACCTCTATCAATAGGCGTTGAGACCTGTAATTGTCATACAAATGGCCATTTAGATCGGTCGAATATTTCTACACGTTTCGTGAAAAATTCAATTTTTTTAAAAATCAACTGAACTATAGCCCACAAATTCAGAGCCACAAAATTCGAAAATCAGCAAATGTGCTCCGATTTCGATGATTGATACCTCTATCAATAGGCGTTGAGACCTGTAATTGTCATAGAAATGGCCATTTAGATCGGTCGAATATTTCTACACGTTTCGTGAAAAATTCAATTTTTTTAAAAATAAACTGAACTATAGCCCACAAATTCAGAGCCACAAAATTCGAAAATCAGCAAATGTGCTCCGATTTCGATGATTGATACCTCTATCAATAGGCGTTGAGACCTGTAATTGTCATACAAATGGCCATTTAGATCGGTCGAATATTTCTACACGTTTCGTGAAAAATTCAATTTTTTTAAAAATCAACTGAACTATAGCCCACAAATTCAGAGCCACAAAATTCGAAAATCTGCAAATGTGCTCCGATTTCGATGATTGATACCTCTATCAATAGGCGTTGAGACCTGTAATTGTCATACAAATGGCCATTTAGATCGGTCAAATATTTCTACACGTTTCGTGAAAAATTCAATTTTTTTAAAAATAAACTGAACTATAGCCCACAAATTCAGAGCCACAAAATTCGAAAATCTGCAAATGTGCTCCGATTTCGATGATTGATACCTCTATCAATAGGCGTTGAGACCTATAATTGTCATACAAATGGCCATTTAGATCGGTCAAATATTTCTACACGTTTCGTGGAAAATTCAATTTTTTTAAAAATCAACTGAACTATAGCCCACAAATTCAGAGCCACAAAATTCGAAAATCTGCAAATGTGCTCCGATTTCGATGATTGATACCTCTATCAATAGGCCGTTGAGACCTGTAATTGTCATAGAAATGGCCATTTAGATCGGTAGAATATTTCTACACGTTTCGTGGAAAATTCAATTTTTTTAAAAATCAACTGAACTATAGCCCACAAATTCAGAGCCACAAAATTCAAAAATCTGCAAATGTGCTCCGATTTCGATGATTGATACCTCTATCAATAGGCGTTGAGACCTGTAATTGTCATAGAAATGGCCATTTAGATCGGTCGAATATTTCTACACGTTTCGTGAAAAATTCAATTTTTTTAAAAATAAACTGAACTATAGCCCACAAATTCAGAGCCACAAAATTCGAAAATCAGCAAATGTGCTCCGATTTCGATGATTGATACCTCTATCAATAGGCGTTGAGACCTGTAATTGTCATACAAATGGCCATTTAGATCGGTCGAATATTTCTACACGTTTCGTGAAAAATTCAATTTTTTTAAAAATCAACTGAACTATAGCCCACAAATTCAGAGCCACAAAATTCGAAAATCAGCAAATGTGCTCCGATTTCGATGATTGATACCTCTATCAATAGGCGTTGAGACCTGTAATTGTCATACAAATGGCCATTTAGATCGGTCGAATATTTCTACACGTTTCGTGAAAAATTCAATTTTTTTAAAAATCAACTGAACTATAGCCCACAAATTCAGAGCCACAAAATTCGAAAATCAGCAAATGTGCTCCGATTTCGATGATTGATACCTCTATCAATAGGCGTTGAGACCTGTAATTGTCATACAAATGGCCATTTAGATCGGTCGAATATTTCTACACGTTTCGTGAAAAATTCAATTTTTTTAAAAATCAACTGAACTATAGCCCACAAATTCAGAGCCACAAAATTCGAAAATCAGCAAATGTGCTCAGATTTCGATGATTGATACCTCTATCAATAGGCGTTGAGACCTGTAATTGTCATACAAATGGCCATTTAGATCGGTCGAATATTTCTACACGTTTCGTGAAAAATTCAATTTTTTTAAAAATAAACTGAACTATAGCCCACAAATTCAGAGCCACAAAATTCGAAAATCTGCAAATGTGCTCCGATTTCGATGATTGATACCTCTATCAATAGCCGTTGAGACCTGTAATTGTCATAGAAATGGCCATTTAGATCGGTAGAATATTTCTACACGTTTCGTGAAAAATTCAATTTTTTTAAAAATAAACTGAACTATAGCCCACAAATTCAGAGCCACAAAATTCGAAAATCTGCAAATGTGCTCCGATTTCGATGATTGATACCTCTATCAATAGGCGTTGAGACCTGTAATTGTCATACAAATGGCCATTTAGATCGGTCGAATATTTCTACACGTTTCGTGGAAAATTCAATTTTTTTAAAAATCAACTGAACTATAGCCCACAAATTCAGAGCCACAAAATTCGAAAATCTGCAAATGTGCTCCGATTTCGATGATTGATACCTCTATCAATAGGCGTTGAGACCTGTAATTGTCATACAAATGGCCATTTAGATCGGTCGAATATTTCTACACGTTTCGTGGAAAATTCAATTTTTTTAAAAATCAACTGAACTATAGCCCACAAATTCAGAGCCACAAAATTCGAAAATCTGCAAATGTGCTCCGATTTCGATGATTGATACCTCTATCAATAGGCGTTGAGACCTGTAATTGTCATAGAAATGGCCATTTAGATAGGTCGAATATTTCTACACGTTTCGTGAAAAATTCAATTTTTTTAAAAATCAACTGAACTATAGCCCACAAATTCAGAGCCACAAAATTCGAAAATCTGCAAATGTGCTCCGATTTCGATGATTGATACCTCTATCAATAGCCGTTGAGACCTGTAATTGTCATAGAAATGGCCATTTAGATCGGTCGAATATTTCTACACGTTTCGTGGAAAATTCAATTTTTTTAAAAATCAACTGAACTATAGCCCACAAATTCAGAGCCACAAAATTCGAAAATCTGCAAATGTGCTCCGATTTCGATGATTGATACCTCTATCAATAGCCGTTGAGACCTGTAATTGTCATAGAAATGGCCATTTAGATCGGTCGAATATTTCTACACGTTTCGTGAAAAATTCAATTTTTTAAAAAATCAACTGAACTATAGCCCACAAATTCAGAGCCACAAAATTCGAAAATCTGCAAATGTGCTCCGATTTCGATGATTGATACCTCTATCAATAGCCGTTGAGACCTGTAATTGTCATAGAAATGGCCATTTAGATCGGTCGAATATTTCTACACGTTTCGTGGAAAATTCAATTTTTTTAAAAATCAACTGAACTATAGCCCACAAATTCAGAGCCACAAAATTCGAAAATCTGCAAATGTGCTCCGATTTCGATGATTGATACCTCTATCAATAGGCGTTGAGACCTGTAATTGTCATACAAATGGCCATTTAGATCGGTCGAATATTTCTACACGTTTCGTGGAAAATTAAATTTTTTTAAAAATCAACTGAACATAGCCCACAAATTCAGAGCCACAAAATTCGAAAATCTGCAAATGTGCTCCGATTTCGATGATTGATACCTCTATCAATAGGCATTGAGACCTGTAATTGTCATACAAATGGCCATTTAGATCGGTCGAATATTTCTACACGTTTCGTGGAAAATTCAATTTTTTTAAAAATCAACTGAACTATAGCCCACAAATTCAGAGCCACAAAATTCGAAAATCTGCAAATGTGCTCCGATTTCGATGATTGATACCTCTATCAATAGGCGTTGAGACCTGTAATTGTCATACAAATGGCCATTTAGATCGGTCGAATATTTCTTCACGTTTCGTGGAAAATTCAATTTATTTAAAAATCAACTGAACTATAGCCCACAAATGCAGAGCCACAAAATTCGAAAATTTGCAAATGTGCTCCGATTTCGATGATTGATACCTCTATCAATAGGCGTTGAGACCTGTAATTGTCATACAAATGGCCATTTAGATCGGTCGCATATTTCTACACGTTTCGTGGAAAATTCAATTTTTTAAAAATCAACTGAACTATAGCCCACAAATTCAGAGCCACAAAATTCGAACATCTGCAAATGTGCTCCGATTTCGATGATTGATACCTCTATCAATAGGCGTTGAGACCTGTAATTGTCATAGAAATGGCCATTTAGATCGGTCGAATATTTCTACACGTTTCGTGGAAAATTCAATTTTTTAAAAATCAACTGAACTATAGCCCACAAATGCAGAGCCACAAAATTCGAAAATTTGCAAATGTGCTCCGATTTCGATGATTGATACCTCTATCAATAGGCGTTGAGACCTGTAATTGTCATACAAATGGCCATTTAGATCGGTCGCATATTTCTACACGTTTCGTGGAAAATTCAATTTTTTTAAAAATCAACTGAACTATAGCCCACAAATTCAGAGCCACAAAATTGGAAAATTTGCAAATGTGCTCCGATTTCGATGATTGATACCTCTATCAATAGCCGTTGAGACCTGTAATTGTCATACAAATGGCCATTTAGATCGGTCGAATATTTCTACACGTTTCGTGGAAAATTCAATTTTTTTAAAAATCAACTGAACTATAGCCCACAAATTCAGAGCCACAAAATTCGAAAATCTGCAAATGTGCTCCGATTTCGATGATTGATACCTCTATCAATAGCCGTTGAGACCTGTAATTGTCATACAAATGGCCATTTAGATCGGTCGAATATTTCTACACGTTTCGTGGAAAATTCAATTTTTTTAAAAATCAACTGAACTATAGCCCACAAATTCAGAGCCACAAAATTCGAAAATCTGCAAATGTGCTCCGATTTCGATGATTGATACCTCTATCAATAGGCGTTGAGACCTGTAATTGTCATACAAATGGCTATTTAGATCAGTCGAATATTTCTACACGTTTCGTGGAAAATTCAATTTTTTTAAAAATCAACTGAACTATAGCCCACAAATTCAGAGCCACAAAATTCGAAAATCAGCAAATGTGCTCAGATTTCGATGATTGATACCTCTATCAATAGGCGTTGAGACCTGTAATTGTCATAGAAATGGCCATTTAGATCGGTCGAATATTTCTACACGTTTCGTGGAAAATTCAATTTTTTTAAAAATCAACTGAACTATAGCCCACAAATTCAGAGCCACAAAATTCGAAAATCTGCAAATGTGCTCCGATTTCGATGATTGATACCTCTATCAATAGCCGTTGAGACCTGTAATTGTCATACAAATGGCCATTTAGATCGGTCGAATATTTCTACACGTTTCGTGGAAAATTCAATTTTTTTAAAAATCAACTGAACTATAGCCCACAAATTCAGAGCCACAAAATTCGAAAATCTGCAAATGTGCTCCGATTTCGATGATTGATACCTCTATCAATAGGCGTTGAGACCTGTAATTGTCATAGAAATGGCCATTTAGATCGGTCGAATATTTCTACACGTTTCGTGGAAAATTCAATTTTTTTAAAAATCAACTGAACTATAGCCCACAAATTCAGAGCCACAAAAATCGAAAATCTGCAAATGTGCTCCGATTTCGATGATTGATACCTCTATCAATAGGCGTTGAGACCTGTAATTGTCATACAAATGGCCATTTAGATCGGTCGAATATTTCTACACGTTTCGTGGAAAATTCAATTTTTTAAAAATCAACTGAACTATAGCCCACAAATTCAGAGCCACAAAATTCGAAAATCTGCAAATGTGCTCCGATTTCGATGATTGATACCTCTATCAATAGGCGTTGAGACCTGTAATTGTCATACAAATGGCTATTTAGATCGGTCGAATATTTCTACACGTTTCGTGTAAAATTCAATTTATTTAAAAATCAACTGAACTATAGCCCACAAATTCAGAGCCACAAAATTCGAAAATTTGCAAATGTGCTCAGATTTCGATGATTGATACCTCTATCAATAGGCGTTGAGACCTGTAATTGTCATACAAATGGCCATTTAGATCGGTCGAATATTTCTACACGTTTCGTGAAAAATTCAATTTTATTAAAAATCAACTGAACTATAGCCCACAAATTCAGAGCCACAAAATTCGAAAATCAGCAAATGTGCTCAGATTTCGATGATTGATACCTCTATCAATAGGCGTTGAGACCTGTAATTGTCATACAAATGGCCATTTAGATCGGTCGAATATTTCTACACGTTTCGTGGAAAATTCAATTTTTTTAAAAATCAACTGAACTATAGCCCACAAATGCAGAGCTACAAAATTCGAAAATCTGCAAATGTGCTCAGATTTCGATGATTGATACCTCTATCAATAGGCGTTGAGACCTGTAATTGTCATACAAATGGCCATTTAGATCGGTCGAATATTTCTACACGTTTCGTGGAAAATACAATTTTTTTAAAAATCAACTGAACTATAGCCCACAAATGCAGAGCTACAAAATTCGAAAATCTGCAAATGTGCTCAGATTTCGATGATTGATACCTCTATCAATAGGCGTTGAGACCTGTAATTGTCATACAAATGGCCATTTAGATCGGTCGAATATTTCTACACGTTTCGTGGAAAATTCAATTTTTTTAAAAATCAACTGAACTATAGCCCACAAATGCAGAGCTACAAAATTCGAAAATCTGCAAATGTGCTCAGATTTCGATGATTGATACCTCTTTCAATAGGCGTTGAGACCTGTAATTGTCATACAAATGGCCATTTAGATCGGTCGAATATTTCTACACGTTTCGTGGAAAATTCAATTTTTTTAAAAATCAACTGAACTATAGCCCACAAATGCAGAGCTACAAAATTCGAAAATCTGCAAATGTGCTCCGATTTCGATGATTGATACCTCTATCAATAGCCGTTAGTTGAGACCTGTAATTGTCATACAAATGGCCATTTAGATCGGTCGAATATTTCTACACGTTTCGTGGAAAATTCAATTTTTTTAAAAATCAACTGAACTATAGCCCACAAATTCAGAGCCACAAAATTCGAAAATCTGCAAATGTGCTCAGATTTCGATGATTGATCCTCTATCAATAGGCGTTGAGACCTGTAATTGTCATACAAATGGCCATTTAGATCGGTCGAATATTTCTATACGTTTCGTGGAAAATTCAGTTTTTTTAGAAATCAACTGAACTATAGCCCACAAATTCAGAGCCACAAAATTCGAAAATCTGCAAATGTGCTCAGATTTCGATGATTGATACCTCTATCAATAACCGTTGAGACCTGTAATTGTCATACAAATGGCCATTTAGATCGGTCAAATATTTCTACACGTTTCGTGGAAAATTCAATTTTTTTAAAAATCAACTGAACTATAGCCCACAAATTCAGAGCCACAAAATTCGAAAATCTGCAAATGTGCTCAGATTTCGATGATTGATACCTCTATCAATAGGCGTTGAGACCTGTAATTGTCATTCAAATGGCCATTTAGATCGGTCGAATATTTCTATACGTTTCGTGGAAAATTCAATTTTTTTAGAAATCAACTGAACTATAGCCCACAAATTCAGAGCCACAAAATTCGAAAATCTGCAAATGTGCTCCGATTTCGATGATTGATACCTCTATCAATAACCGTTGAGACCTGTAATTGTCATAGAAATGGCCATTTAGATCGGTCGAATATTTCTACACGTTTCGTGGAAAATTCAATTTTTTTTAAAAATCAACTGAACTATAACCCACAAATTCAGAGCCACAAAATTCGAAAATCTGCAAATGTGCTCAGATTTCGATGATTGATACCTCTATCAATAACCGTTGAGACCTGTAATTGTCATACAAATGGCCATTTAGATCGGTCGAATATTTCTACACGTTTCGTGGAAAATTCAATTTTTTTAAAAATCAACTGAACTATAGCCCACAAATTCAGAGCCACAAAATTCGAAAATCTGCAAATGTGCTCAGATTTCGATGATTGATACCTCTATCAATAGGCGTTGAGACCTGTAATTGTCATACAAATGGCCATTTAAATCGGTCGAATATTTCTACACGTTTCGTGGAAAATTAAATTTTTTTAAAAATCAACTGAACTATAGCCCACAAATTCAGAGCCACAAAATTCGAAAATCTGCAAATGTGCTCCGATTTCGATGATTGATACCTCTATCAATAACCGTTGAGACCTGTAATTGTCATACAAATGGCCATTTAGATCGGTCGAATATTTCTACACGTTTCGTGGAAAATTCAATTTTTTTAAAAATCAACTGAACTATAGCCCACAAATTCAGAGCCACAAAATTCGAAAATCTGCAAATGTGCTCAGATTTCGATGATTGATACCTCTATCAATAACCGTTGAGACCTGTAATTGTCATACAAATGGCCATTTAGATCGGTCGAATATTTCTACACGTTTCGTGGAAAATTCAATTTTTTTAAAAATCAACTGAACTATAGCCCACAAATTCAGAGCCACAAAATTCGAAAATCTGCAAATGTGCTCAGATTTCGATGATTGATACCTCTATCAATAGGCGTTGAGACCTGTAATTGTCATACAAATGGCCATTTAGATCGGTCGAATATTTCTACACGTTTCGTGGAAAATTCAATTTTTTTAAAAATCAACTGAACTATAGCCCACAAATTCAGAGCCACAAAATTCGAAAATCTGCAAATGTGCTCAGATTTCGATGATTGATACCTCTATCAATAACCGTTGAGATCTGTAATTGTCATACAAATGGCCATTTAGATCGGTCAAATATTTCTACACGTTTCGTGGAAAATTCAATTTTTTTAAAAATCAACTGAACTATAGCCCACAAATTCAGAGCCACAAAATTCGAAAATCTGCAAATGTGCTCAGATTTCGATGATTGATACCTCTATCAATAACCGTTGAGACCTGTAATTGTCATACAAATGGCCATTTAGATCGGTCGAATATTTCTACACGTTTCGTGGAAAATTCAATTTTTTTAAAAATCAACTGAACTATAACCCACAAATTCAGAGCCACAAAATTCGAAAATCTGCAAATATGCTCAGATTTCGATGATTGATACCTCTATCAATAGGCGTTGAGACCTGTAATTGTCATACAAATGGCCATTTAGATCGGTCGAATATTTCTACACGTTTCGTGGAAAATACAATTTTTTTAAAAATCAACTGAACTATAGCCCACAAATTCAGAGCCACAAAATTCGAAAATCTGCAAATGTGCTCAGATTTCGATGATTGATACCTCTATCAATAACCGTTGAGATCTGTAATTGTCATACAAATGGCCATTTAGATCGGTCAAATATTTCTACACGTTTCGTGGAAAATTCAATTTTTTTACAAATCAACTGAACTATAACCCACAAATTCAGAGCCACAAAATTCGAAAATCTGCAAATATGCTCAGATTTCGATGATTGATACCTCTATCAATAGGCGTTGAGACCTGTAATTGTCATACAAATGGCCATTTAGATCGGTCGAATATTTCTACACGTTTCGTGGAAAATACAATTTTTTTAAAAATCAACTGAACTATAGCCCACAAATTCAGAGCCACAAAATTCGAAAATCTGCAAATGTGCTCAGATTTCGATGATTGATACCTCTATCAATAACCGTTGAGATCTGTAATTGTCATACAAATGGCCATTTAGATCGGTCAAATATTTCTACACGTTTCGTGGAAAATTCAATTTTTTTAAAAATCAACTGAACTATAACCCACAAATTCAGAGCCACAAAATTCGAAAATCTGCAAATGTGCTCAGATTTCGATGATTGATACCTCTATCAATAACCGTTGAGACCTGTAATTGTCATACAAATGGCCATTTAGATCGGTCGAATATTTCTACACGTTTCGTGGAAAATTCAATTTTTTTAAAAATCAACTGAACTATAACCCACAAATTCAGAGCCACAAAATTCGAAAATCTGCAAATGTGCTCAGATTTCGATGATTGATACCTCTATCAATAACCGTTGAGATCTGTAATTGTCATACAAATGGCCATTTAGATCGGTCAAATATTTCTACACGTTTCGTGGAAAATTCAATTTTTTTACAAATCAACTGAACTATAACCCACAAATTCAGAGCCACAAAATTCGAAAATCTGCAAATATGCTCAGATTTCGATGATTGATACCTCTATCAATAGGCGTTGAGACCTGTAATTGTCATACAAATGGCCATTTAGATCGGTCGAATATTTCTACACGTTTCGTGGAAAATACAATTTTTTTAAAAATCAACTGAACTATAGCCCACAAATTCAGAGCCACAAAATTCGAAAATCTGCAAATGTGCTCAGATTTCGATGATTGATACCTCTATCAATAACCGTTGAGATCTGTAATTGTCATACAAATGGCCATTTAGATCGGTCAAATATTTCTACACGTTTCGTGGAAAATTCAATTTTTTTAAAAATCAACTGAACTATAACCCACAAATTCAGAGCCACAAAATTCGAAAATCTGCAAATATGCTCAGATTTCGATGATTGATACCTCTATCAATAGGCGTTGAGACCTGTAATTGTCATACAAATGGCCATTTAGATCGGTCGAATATTTCTACACGTTTCGTGGAAAATACAATTTTTTTAAAAATCAACTGAACTATAGCCCACAAATTCAGAGCCACAAAATTCGAAAATCTGCAAATGTGCTCAGATTTCGATGATTGATACCTCTATCAATAACCGTTGAGATCTGTAATTGTCATACAAATGGCCATTTAGATCGGTCAAATATTTCTACACGTTTCGTGGAAAATTCAATTTTTTTACAAATCAACTGAACTATAACCCACAAATTCAGAGCCACAAAATTCGAAAATCTGCAAATATGCTCAGATTTCGATGATTGATACCTCTATCAATAGGCGTTGAGACCTGTAATTGTCATACAAATGGCCATTTAGATCGGTCGAATATTTCTACACGTTTCGTGGAAAATACAATTTTTTTAAAAATCAACTGAACTATAGCCCACAAATTCAGAGCCACAAAATTCGAAAATCTGCAAATGTGCTCAGATTTCGATGATTGATACCTCTATCAATAACCGTTGAGATCTGTAATTGTCATACAAATGGCCATTTAGATCGGTCAAATATTTCTACACGTTTCGTGGAAAATTCAATTTTTTTAAAAATCAACTGAACTATAACCCACAAATTCAGAGCCACAAAATTCGAAAATCTGCAAATATGCTCAGATTTCGATGATTGATACCTCTATCAATAGGCGTTGAGACCTGTAATTGTCATACAAATGGCCATTTAGATCGGTCGAATATTTCTACACGTTTCGTGGAAAATACAATTTTTTTAAAAATCAACTGAACTATAGCCCACAAATTCAGAGCCACAAAATTCGAAAATCTGCAAATGTGCTCAGATTTCGATGATTGATACCTCTATCAATAACCGTTGAGATCTGTAATTGTCATACAAATGGCCATTTAGATCGGTCAAATATTTCTACACGTTTCGTGGAAAATTCAATTTTTTTACAAATCAACTGAACTATAACCCACAAATTCAGAGCCACAAAATTCGAAAATCTGCAAATGTGCTCAGATTTCGATGATTGATACCTCTATCAATAACCGTTGAGACCTGTAATTGTCATACAAATGGCCATTTAGATCGGTCGAATATTTCTACACGTTTCGTGGAAAATTCAATTTTTTTAAAAATCAACTGAACTATAACCCACAAATTCAGAGCCACAAAATTCGAAAATCTGCAAATGTGCTCAGATTTCGATGATTGATACCTCTATCAATAGGCGTTGAGACCTGTAATTGTCATACAAATGGCCATTTAGATCGGTCGAATATTTCTACACGTTTCGTGGAAAATTCAATTTTTTTAAAAATCAACTGAACTATAGCCCACAAATTCAGAGCAACAAAATTCGAAAATCTGCAAATGTGCTCAGATTTCGATGATTGATACCTCTATCAATAACCGTTGAGACCTGTAATTGTCATACAAATGGCCATTTAGATCGGTCGAATATTTCTACACGTTTCGTGGAAAATTCAATTTTTTTACAAATCAACTGAACTATAACCCACAAATTCAGAGCCACAAAATTCGAAAATCTGCAAATGTGCTCAGATTTCGATGATTGATACCTCTATCAATAACCGTTGAGACCTGTAATTGTCATACAAATGGCCATTTAGATCGGTCAAATATTTCTACGCGTATTAAATTTTTTTAAAAATCAACTGAACTATAGCCCACAAATTCAGAGCCACAAAATTCGAAAATCTGCAAATGTGCTCCGATTTCGATGATTGATACCTCTATCAATAGGCGTTGAGACCTGTAATTGTCATACAAATGGCCATTTAGATCGGTCGAATATTTCTACACGTTTCGTGGAAAATTCAATTTTTTTAAAAATCAACTGAACTATAGCCCACAAATTCAGAGCCACAAAATTCGAAAATCTGCAAATGTGCTCAGATTTCGATGATTGATACCTCTATCAATAACCGTTGAGACCTGTAATTGTCATACAAATGGCCATTTAGATCGGTCAAATATTTCTACACGTTTCGTAGAAAATTCAATTTTTTTACAAATCAACTGAACTATAACCCACAAATTCAGAGCCACAAAATTCGAAAATCTGCAAATGTGCTCAGATTTCGATGATTGATACCTCTATCAATAACCGTTGAGACCTGTAATTGTCATACAAATGGCCATTTAGATCGGTCAAATATTTCTACGCGTATTAAATTTTTTTAAAAATCAACTGAACTATAGCCCACAAATTCAGAGCCACAAAATTCGAAAATCTGCAAATGTGCTCCGATTTCGATGATTGATACCTCTATCAATAGGCGTTGAGACCTGTAATTGTCATACAAATGGCCATTTAGATCGGTCGAATATTTCTACACGTTTCGTGGAAAATTCAATTTTTTTAAAAATCAACTGAACTATAGCCCACAAATTCAGAGCCACAAAATTCGAAAATCTGCAAATGTGCTCAGATTTCGATGATTGATACCTCTATCAATAACCGTTGAGACCTGTAATTGTCATACAAATGGCCATTTAGATCGGTCAAATATTTCTACACGTTTCGTGGAAAATTAAATTTTTTTAAAAATCAACTGAACTATAGCCCACAAATTCAGAGCCACAAAATTCGAAAATCTGCAAATGTGCTCAGATTTCGATGATTGATACCTCTATCAATAGGCGTTGAGACCTGTAATTGTCATACAAATGGCCATTTAGATCGGTCGAATATTTCTATACGTTTCGTGGAAAATTCAGTTTTTTTAGAAATCAACTGAACTATAGCCCACAAATTCAGAGCCACAAAATTCGAAAATTTGCAAATGTGCTCAGATTTCGATGATTGATACCTCTATCAATAACCGTTGAGACCTGTAATTGTCATACAAATGGCCATTTAGATCGGTCAAATATTTCTACACGTTTCGTGGAAAATTCAATTTTTTTAAAAATCAACTGAACTATAGCCCACAAATTCAGAGCCACAAAATTCGAAAATCTGCAAATGTGCTCCGATTTCGATGATTGATACCTCTATCAATAGGCGTTGAGACCTGTAATTGTCATACAAATGGCCATTTAGATCGGTCGAATATTTCTACACGTTTCGTGGAAAATTCAATTTTTTTAAAAATCAACTGAACTATAGCCCACAAATTCAGAGCCACAAAATTCGAAAATCTGCAAATGTGCTCAGATTTCGATGATTGATACCTCTATCAATAACCGTTGAGACCTGTAATTGTCATACAAATGGCCATTTAGATCGGTCAAATATTTCTACACGTTTCGTAGAAAATTAAATTTTTTTAAAAATCAACTGAACTATAGCCCACAAATTCAGAGCCACAAAATTCGAAAATCTGCAAATGTGCTCAGATTTCGATGATTGATACCTCTATCAATAGGCGTTGAGACCTGTAATTGTCATACAAATGGCCATTTAGATCGGTCGAATATTTCTATACGTTTCGTGGAAAATTCAGTTTTTTTAGAAATCAACTGAACTATAGCCCACAAATTCAGAGCCACAAAATTCGAAAATCTGCAAATGTGCTCAGATTTCGATGATTGATACCTCTATCAATAACCGTTGAGACCTGTAATTGTCATACAAATGGCCATTTAGATCGGTCAAATATTTCTACACGTTTCGTGGAAAATTCAATTTTTTTAAAAATCAACTGAACTATAGCCCACAAATTCAGAGCCACAAAATTCGAAAATCTGCAAATGTGCTCCGATTTCGATGATTGATACCTCTATCAATAGGCGTTGAGACCTGTAATTGTCATACAAATGGCCATTTAGATCGGTCGAATATTTCTACACGTTTCGTGGAAAATTCAATTTTTTTAAAAATCAACTGAACTATAGCCCACAAATTCAGAGCCACAAAATTCGAAAATCTGCAAATGTGCTCAGATTTCGATGATTGATACCTCTATCAATAACCGTTGAGACCTGTAATTGTCATACAAATGGCCATTTAGATCGGTCAAATATTTCTACACGTTTCGTGGAAAATTAAATTTTTTTAAAAATCAACTGAACTATAGCCCACAAATTCAGAGCCACAAAATTCGAAAATCTGCAAATGTGCTCCGATTTCGATGATTGATACCTCTATCAATAGGCGTTGAGACCTGTAATTGTCATACAAATGGCCATTTAGATCGGTCGAATATTTCTACACGTTTCGTGGAAAATTCAATTTTTTTAAAAATCAACTGAACTATAGCCCACAAATTCAGAGCCACAAAATTCGAAAATCTGCAAATGTGCTCAGATTTCGATGATTGATACCTCTATCAATAACCGTTGAGACCTGTAATTGTCATACAAATGGCCATTTAGATCGGTCAAATATTTCTACGCGTATTAAATTTTTTTAAAAATCAACTGAACTATAGCCCACAAATTCAGAGCCACAAAATTCGAAAATCTGCAAATGTGCTCCGATTTCGATGATTGATACCTCTATCAATAGGCGTTGAGACCTATAATTGTCATACAAATGGCCATTTAGATCGGTCGAATATTTCTATACGTTTCGTGGAAAATTCAGTTTTTTTAGAAATCAACTGAACTATAGCCCACAAATTCAGAGCCACAAAATTCGAAAATCTGCAAATGTGCTCAGATTTCGATGATTGATACCTCTATCAATAACCGTTGAGACCTGTAATTGTCATACAAATGGCCATTTAGATCGGTCAAATATTTCTACACGTTTCGTGGAAAATTAAATTTTTTTAAAAATCAACTGAACTATAGCCCACAAATTCAGAGCCACAAAATTCGAAAATCTGCAAATGTGCTCAGATTTCGATGATTGATACCTCTATCAATAGGCGTTGAGACCTGTAATTGTCATACAAATGGCCATTTAGATCGGTCGAATATTTCTACACGTTTCGTGGAAAATTCAATTTTTTTAAAAATCAACTGAACTATAGCCCACAAATTCAGAGCCACAAAATTCGAAAATCTGCAAATGTGCTCAGATTTCGATGATTGATACCTCTATCAATAACCGTTGAGACCTGTAATTGTCATACAAATGGCCATTTAGATCGGTCAAATATTTCTACACGTTTCGTGGAAAATTAAATTTTTTTAAAAATCAACTGAACTATAGCCCACAAATTCAGAGCCACAAAATTCGAAAATCTGCAAATGTGCTCAGATTTCGATGATTGATACCTCTATCAATAGGCGTTGAGACCTGTAATTGTCATACAAATGGCCATTTAGATCGGTCGAATATTTCTATACGTTTCGTGGAAAATTCAGTTTTTTTAGAAATCAACTGAACTATAGCCCACAAATTCAGAGCCACAAAATTCGAAAATCTGCAAATGTGCTCAGATTTCGATGATTGATACCTCTATCAATAACCGTTGAGACCTGTAATTGTCATACAAATGGCCATTTAGATCGGTCAAATATTTCTACACGTTTCGTGGAAAATTCAATTTTTTTAAAAATCAACTGAACTATAGCCCACAAATTCAGAGCCACAAAATTCGAAAATCTGCAAATGTGCTCAGATTTCGATGATTGATACCTCTATCAATAGGCGTTGAGACCTGTAATTGTCATTCAAATGGCCATTTAGATCGGTCGAATATTTCTATACGTTTCGTGGAAAATTCAATTTTTTTAGAAATCAACTGAACTATAGCCCACAAATTCAGAGCCACAAAATTCGAAAATCTGCAAATGTGCTCCGATTTCGATGATTGATACCTCTATCAATAACCGTTGAGACCTGTAATTGTCATAGAAATGGCCATTTAGATCGGTCGAATATTTCTACACGTTTCGTGGAAAATTCAATTTTTTTAAAAATCAACTGAACTATAACCCACAAATTCAGAGCCACAAAATTCGAAAATCTGCAAATGTGCTCAGATTTCGATGATTGATACCTCTATCAATAACCGTTGAGACCTGTAATTGTCATACAAATGGCCATTTAGATCGGTCGAATATTTCTACACGTTTCGTGGAAAATTCAATTTTTTTAAAAATCAACTGAACTATAGCCCACAAATTCAGAGCCACAAAATTCGAAAATCTGCAAATGTGCTCAGATTTCGATGATTGATACCTCTATCAATAGGCGTTGAGACCTGTAATTGTCATACAAATGGCCATTTAAATCGGTCGAATATTTCTACACGTTTCGTGGAAAATTAAATTTTTTTAAAAATCAACTGAACTATAGCCCACAAATTCAGAGCCACAAAATTCGAAAATCTGCAAATGTGCTCCGATTTCGATGATTGATACCTCTATCAATAACCGTTGAGACCTGTAATTGTCATACAAATGGCCATTTAGATCGGTCGAATATTTCTACACGTTTCGTGGAAAATTCAATTTTTTTAAAAATCAACTGAACTATAGCCCACAAATTCAGAGCCACAAAATTCGAAAATCTGCAAATGTGCTCAGATTTCGATGATTGATACCTCTATCAATAGCCGTTGAGACCTGTAATTGTCATACAAATGGCCATTCCAAACGACGAATAAAATAAATTGATTATAATAAAACGGTTTGCATTTCCTTTAAAGTGAAAAATGAAATTCAAATAAAAAGATGTTCCCTAAAATTGACTAGGCCTTGGACATTTGATGGCGCCCTAATAATGCGGCGCCCTAGATCTGCAGCCCTTATAGCCCGATGGTAAAGATGGCCTTGGGTATGGGATCAACAACATTCCTTGATTTCGGTAATGATTCGACAATTTCGTAATATTTGCCCAAACAGGTTGTAGCCTCCTCCTCGAATTGAATAAATTCATCTGCGTGTGCATCATCGTACTCGAACAACACATACAGTTAGTTATAAATTGCATTGTATTGCGACATGCAAGCCTGTAATTGCTTGATTCTTGTTTCAACATGAAACATGAGATTTCTTTTCATTTGTCTCGAGAAATGCTTTATGTTTCATTAAACGCCCCTTTTGCACACTATGCTTTTTGATTAGTGAAGCAATGTCTCCCACCATTGCAATTATCGACGATTGAGGCTCGGCTTAATGTGTTACGTGTTGAACTGACGAGAATGCGATTTCCACCTAACCTTACTTTTTGCGCTGAGACGCGTGTCAATTTTAACAATTCAATTATATACTTCAATACCTTCTGTAGGTATGCGATGGGGTTTAGTTTTTTTTTTATTTTTAATTTAATGTTTCTCTTCCAGTGGATTTAATGTCTTTTGAAGGAAAGCTAACTATATTCACACATACAACGCCCAATAGTGATAAATTTCTTCTTACCACCACCGGGAATCGAACCTGGGACCCTTAAGTTGCAAAGCAAATAGCTGCTTGTGTATTAGCGTATTCCAAAATACCCAAATCAAAAGTTAAATTTGCTAAACCAAATCGATTTATTGTATGTGTGTTAAGTTAAGTCGGAAATCGCAACCGAGTGTATTCTCTGTAATCTATATAGGTTGCCTCTACTTTAACGAAACAAATGGACGACGGCTAATTTATTTCCTAACTTCAAATTTGGGCATCCTCTTTATAAGCAGCACCATAAAGGTATATTCTAGTATTTCTATCCTCTTCAACAATTTTGTTTATTAAATTTATTTTTGAATTAAATAAAACTAACAAAATCAAATTTCGCCTCGATATACCAATCTTGGTCATCTTACGTAGTTATTTCAATAATGACAGGTATATGCTACTGAATCGTTTATTAATGAAATATAAAATCATAGAGAGCATCAGCCTTCTCTCCCCAGCCTGAGATTTGCAAATTGTATTTTAATTCTTGCTCCGAAAGTCGTTAACAACCTTCCGGCTGAACTGAGAGACTGTCAGAAACTTAATAAATTTTCATCTGGCTTGTTTTGATGCATTTTCAAGTGTAGTTGTGTGTAGTTTAATTTTAATGTATTATTGCATTATTGTTTTGAATAAGTTTAAATGTTTAGTTTTATTCATTTACTAATCACCACTGGATTATGGCTATCCAAAGATTGGTATTTTTCTATAAATAAATAATATCAAAAATTCAAAATTGTTTGGAAGATAAAATTTAAAACAGACATTTCACTTAATTGACAATCATTATAAAATGTAAATTTATTTTGGAAGCATCGTTTTTAATTTCTAATTTACATTCAGGAATTATGTATAACAATTATAATTGTCTTTAAAATATTTGTTGGTGTACGTTTGGTAGTGGCTATGCCGTACTAATTAATTATACGGTCATACACTACCGATTTGTCTTTTCGGGAGGGTGTTAGCTTACAGCTTAGTTTTCGGTTGGAAATAAATTTGCCCTTTTAATACAAGGGTATCGATTATTTATTTTACCCCAATACAATTTAATTTATATTTATTTATTTTTTATATCAATTTTATGATCGCCTTTTCACATTTATTTAACGGCTTTTTGATTATATGTTTTCTGATTTTTTACTATCCGGCTATAATGTTTTTGCCGTGGTCTATTGGACGTAGTCCCAAAAATCAGTGAAAAAAAAAAACAATTTTTTCTTTATGCTGGAAACACATGAGCAGAATTTCTGCTAGTAGCACTACCGGCAGAAATTTGGTTGAATTACATGAGCGTCTTTTTTGACAAGCAGAATTTTAATTTGTGGTATTTATTTGACACATATTTAATTTTAATGTAAAATTTGTTTAAATGAATGAAGCCCTATTTCGTCAAAAATTACTTAATTTTTATCCTCCAATTTGGCACTTGCCACACAAAACTTATTTTCTGTCAACAAATTAAAAAAATTCATTGAAAAAAATAAAAAGTATACAAATTGTACTAGATTTGTTATCTTTTACGTAATATAGCCTACTGATTCGCAGCAAAATTAGAAATAGAGACATGAAACAGAATTCTACATGGCAAACAGAATACATGTATTTCAATTCATTTAAACTTGTGTATTCTAATTTTGCTGCTTGCAGAATTCTGCTCATGTGTTTCCAGCATTATATACATATTTTTGGATGTATATCCCGGCTCTCAGCACTCTATGATTTGTACACTGTACTAACAGCAGGAATATACACCAATTATACCATTCCAGCTATCCTCTAAACGTGCCCTTTTTATTTTCATTTTTACCGACCAAAAATGACGTTTCTAATAATAACAAAACAAGAAAGAAGAAAGTATACTAGACAATTTAATTATTCAGCATAACAACTGGTAAATATGTATAGTTCTAATTTCGGATTATTTACAATTATTCCTAAAAGGTGATTATTTATGCTTTGCCGACACCACATACGTACCAACCCCCTAAAAAAACGTTTGTTAATGTTAATTGTTAATTTACTAAAATCTTATTAAGCTCCGCATTACATGCGGCCATATTATAGTAGGTACTATAATTTTTGTTTTTTATTGACACATATAAATGTTGTATGTAAGAAAATACAAAAAGGGCTTAAATGTTAAATCGAATCTCAATTTCGTATTTTGTTCACTAACATAAATGCTACGCATGACCTACATCCAATACTGTTAAAGTTAGCCGAAAGGAAAAAATTCGATAATGTAAATTGCATTATTCCAGCCGAAAATAATAAATGAAGTCGTTATCAATCGATAATGTTTAGCCTAAAAATTACTAAGGATACACGGATAGCATTGAAAACTTTGTCAATATTCTTATATGGCAAAACCTGGCTACAGTTCGTCGTGGAAAATTGTGGAAAACTGGCGAGACCCAAAAAAAATGTTTTAAATTGGAATAAAATCAGCCTCTAGAGTGTTATATCTGGAGATGTATTGCATTGATGTGACTTGTCAACAGCTGTCGCAGGAGAAAAATTTAGTTCAAGTTTCCCGTAGGAAATTTCGAAAAAATCGATTTTACAAAAATCATTAGAAAATTTGACTAAAATGAACGTCGTAATACGATGATGGATGAACCTGGTTCCAACAAAATTGCGTTTAATCAACCTGGAGTGTCGAGTGACGCAAATCAACAGTTGAATAGTACTCCTACTCAGTTGCAACCACGAACCCAAAATGCTCCGAATAGTCAGCCAAATCCGAATAATTTTGACGAGCATAGAGTTCAACACCAAAATCCAGTAGCAAATTTATCACAACGCCCACCTATATTATTTAATGTCCCTCCATTACCACTATATATAATGCTGAAAGATTTCTCTCGAAATGGGGTATTCATTTTGATGGTTCACCTTCGGAGGATACATATCAAGAGGTCTCTTGTTAGAGTCGAACATCTTGCCAAATCAGAAGGTATTTCAGAACTCCGATTAGTCAATGATTTGCACTACCTTGTTCGGGGTACTGCTGTCGAATGTTATTGGACAATGATAGAGCAAAATAAACGTATTTCTTGGTCTACTCTTAAATTAAACAACCCGGAACCTTCCCTTCAAAATCAACACCCAAACAAATTTCAAACCTGTTCTCCTACCACCTCAAAATTTTTGTTGGAATTTCATACAAGGCATGAAAGCTTACACAAAACCTGAATGTCCAAACTATTGTCAAAAGGCGGGAAGCTTGTATGCGGGGGTTCGAACATCGAATTTACAAGCCCCACAAGATGGAGAAAGTTACGGTGGACTCGGTGAGCAACACGGATCCAGATTCGGAGATTATACGAAATACTTCGTCGTCCAAGCGAGGCGAAGTAAATTTAAAACAATTAAGCCCAAATCTCAAAGCACACTTACCACTAAAATTAACCCTACCAATCGTCAGATCGAAGAAACATAAACGCATCAATTATAACTGAGGATTTCTATGGTCAACCATATACTGAAAAGTACAAATCAATGGGGAAACGTTTTCAATTGATTCGTTACTCCTGGATAGCGGTGCGAACATCTCAATATTACGCAAAAGATGCGAAAATCTTTTAAATGATCCAAATATCAAATTTTATTCGTTTCCATCGTCTGTCGAAACTGCAAACGGTCATGTCAAAACAATCCTTGGATCAATTTGATACAATAGCTATATTTAGGTATTGATTTTTGGCATTTGTTCGATCTCAAGATTTATTTTTCGCCCGTTTCTTTAACTTATCTTCCACAAAACCAAACTTCTAATAAAACTTTGAAATTTAATTTCAAAATAGCTACTGAAGAACTAGATATCGAAAGTGAATCTCAGAATAGTGTTTTTTCTCAACATTTATTGAATGAAAAGCAGAAACAAATCCTGAAACAAACAATCTCTAAGTTTCCGTCACCAGCAATTCTAGGACTGGGCCAAACAACATTTCTAAAACATACAATTGACGTTGGGAACGCTAAGCCAGTGAAACAGCAGCATTATCCTGTGTACAGCATTATTAGGTGTGCTAGAGGAGAGTGTCAGTTCATGATGTTCACTGATTGCTGTGGTGCGCAAGTCGAATGGCAGGGTCTAATTGTGTCTTGACGCTAGGAAAGTCAACGAGGTTACAGTGAAGGATGCCTATATATCCTTTGCCTATCATCGGCTAAATTTATCTCTAGTCATGACTTGAAAAATCCTCATCATCTCATTTCGGAATTAAGAAAATTTTTGAAAGTTTGAACCTTGTATGTGCATAAATTTATTGTCAATTGCGATATGTCTTTACTTTTACGGCCACCAATGGGTAATTATTATGAAATCGAGAGATAATTTCAAAAATTATATAACTTAGATTTCCTCGGACCATATCCCCGTTCTAAAAATGGAAACTGTTACATTTTCATCGTGATGGACCATTTTTCAAGCTATGTCTTGTTAGGACCTATGCGTGATGCACTTCTAAAAATGTTTGTAAATTTCTGGAGCAGCGGGTATTTTCGGTATTTTCTGTTCTCGAAATTATATTGAGTGACAATGGTAAACAATTTAAGCCGAATTTATTTACGGATCTGTTAACTAAATACGGAGTGCTTCATAAATATACGCCTAATTATCACCCACAAAATTTCGAAAATGTATTATCTACCGAAGCATTGGAAACGTTGCATACGAAGTACACATGACGAAAACTGTAAAAGTCTAGGAATATACCATGCAAAGGATATTCGTGTTCAAATTTAATTTGTTCTCAACTAACTATTCGTAAATTACCAATATATTCATTCATTTCAATAACGTCAAGCAACACGTGCTACAGTTAGTACAAATCTCACCCACCTCACTACCACCGAAGGAAAAAATAGTGGAGCCAACAAAAAAAAAAAAAAATTACTAACAAAATTTACTAACTATCGTCTGCAAAGGTGGCTGAAACCGGGTCGAGTCTATAATGCTAACATTCCTTTTCTATCCTACGGTCTTGTTATATGTAAATGGTGTACGGTAGATCCGGCGTATCCGGCATTTTCTTACTACGGTTTGGTCGTACATCCGTATCAATCAATCAATCATATACGAGATCTTTCGGCAACACCACTCACGATCTCTTTACTGCATAAACCGCATGCATCAAACAACATCCTAGCTTGTGGCTAAGATGTCACGTTTCGATTAACTGTAAACAACCTACGGACTATGTGATATACATACATTGAGTTGCATGAGTCAAATGAAGGCTACAATGATATACGCCAAGCAGTCGCGGAGTATTTATTAATTTTTAATTTTCCCACTATAACGAAGTTATATTGGGTAAGTATTGTAATCGCGAAAAACAGTTTATTCCAGATTTTCACATTTCTCGACGAATTAGGTTACCAGGACCCCGAAACACCGATCAGAAAAATGTCGTGTCTTCCGTCCTTCCGTCCGTCCTTCCAGTCGCACATTTTTATTATTTTTGTTTTGCCTCCCATTCTCACAAATATTGATAGTTTTGATCGAAATTTTGCACAAAGATAGATTTTAGTAATAAGCAGTTTGTGTTAACTTTTAGGTCCATTCGAGTATAGAATAGAGGGGGTTGCAGCGGAAGAGAATACTGCCATACAGATTTTCTCAAAAACGGGACCGACGATTTTTTTGTTTTGTTGATGATAAATTTGACAATTCATCATCTACTTGTTCACAAAATTTAAAGTCGATTGAAGCATTGCGTGGGGGTCATTTTAACAAAAAGGAGTAATATAAATTTGTTTATCTACATATTTACCGAGGAAATGTCGAATTCTCCGAAGAAATATTTTTCTACAGTTAATACACCTTGCAAATTCCAACAATTGTTCCTTAGGTGTCACTAAGATAAAATGAATAGATTATCGTGTAATATGGAATTTAAATTTCTAAATTTACCTAAAATACTTTGCTGATAGCAAATAATAAACGTCTTCCATTGGCGAAAGCAAACTACTGGCAAGTACTTGTATCTACTCACAACTACCCATGCTCATACGATGGTGTAGAAAACAGAAGTAGTTACGCATAAAATTTGCGCTAGTAGATTTTAGTTGCGAAAATTCCAATAGATGGGTTTTAGACCTTTTTCGATATTTTTCGAGAGTTTTTTATTGCGTTCGAGTTTTTTTATTTTTTGATGATGTAAATGTCAAAATTAATACAAAATTATTTTATTGTTGATGATACATTTTTAAGAAAAATGTGTTTAAATATCAATGCGGTAAATATCAATGCTTTCCTTTTATTACATGTCCATTTTTTTTGTCATATTTTGAATCTAATTTTAAATATCGCCATTACTATAATAAACAACTTTACAAAAGACAAAAAAAAAACAACTAAACAGAAGGCTGTGTTTTACTTGTGTTACTCAATTTCTCGTTCCATTGGGTATCTACTCGCAAGTACTTCGAAGTAGCAAATTTTGCCCATTGGAAGACGGCTAATATCGTCAACATTTAAAAATAATTATATCTAGTGAGCTTTTAAATATAGCAAGATATCCCCGTTTCTATGACATTAATATTTCTGGCATTGACATTTCTGTGACGTTTTATTGACATTTTAATGATTGAAATTTCAACGACATATTGATCGATACGTTATTTGTGAATTGCTTTAATAAAATCGCCTTTAAAGGTATTATTTCTGAATAATAAATTCTTTTGGTGTTCAAAGTCGTATATAAATCATAATAGCAAATTAAAATTACTATGGGAGGCTTTAAATAATATCACGCTACTTGAATTGACGTGTCAGTTCTAAATAATTTAATATTATTTGTGGATCTGTGATTTGGCGGTATGAGAGTAGAAAATTTAAATTGTCGTGATCAATTGTGATATTGGGCAAGAGGTCTCCAAATTTAAGAAAAGACGTGCTATATTGTGCCAGCCCAAAATAACGGAAAATGTTTGTAAAATATAAATAGTTGGTTTGGTGGTCTTTAACGGATGCTTTCTGGGAAAAGTGTCGTCCGAAAGACGGATAGATCCAATTTTTTTCAATCTAATCTCTTTTTCTTATATGTACCATCTCCGACAACTGTATTTGCATTATTATAATTAATCGAATAAGAGATCGAAGAACAACTCAAAAATTCAACAATGCGGTATTAATCGATAAATATGTTTCTATAGTCACTGAAATTTACTTGACCTTTTTCGGGTAGCAAGATTCTCTACATTACTATTTGAAAGCTGTTCTATGTTCATCGGAGTTTTAATTTTTGGGTTATACAATTCTGGTAATTTTATTTATTTATGACATCCGAATTGTCATTTTGAAATTCCATTTTGTTTGCAAGTATTAAAAGAAGAACTGGCACAAAATTTAAATTACCAATATCAAGGTTAAACCCAATTAAATCATCACAATCAAAATATCCTTTTACCCAATCAATAATTAATTCAATTTATTATTTCTCATGGGTGTATAAGCTTTTACCTAAATATCTTGTTAAGTAATTACATTGTCCCCGATTTAATCAAATATACATCTACTGTATTACATGAACTAAATGCTAAACTCTAAGGGGCAATTTCATTATGCTCTGTAAGTAAAATAATAATATTGAATTTAATTAAATCGAAATAATTCAGGGGTGAAAAATTGAGATGATTATGTAAATTAGCATAATACGTATAAGTTATTGCACAACCAATATGTTTACATAAGTATGTAGGTAAGGGACGTACACGTAATAATCTAAATTCTACATCGTATGTTTTGAACAGACTTGACTAATATTGACCAACACAAGTGTATAAAATATGGCCAAATATTTTTGTTTCAACACCACAAATTTCAGAAATCTGCACACTAGACGTACAAGTACATACCACTTTACACAACACATACATATTTCATTTCAGTAGCGCCCAAATGAGTGGTTCAAATTTAAATTGAAATTTGATTTGGGTTCCGCTCAAATTCTATTTTGACATGGCTCTTTGGCCAAAATGCATAACAGAGCTTATTAAAGACCTGTTACAACATGATATTTTGTCGGAATCAGATTGTGTTGATGGAGAGTTATGTAGTGGCCAATTCTACCAAATAGAGTAACAAGCAAGTCCAGCAAAACCTAGCCGCTGGATTAAAAATCCATTAGCTTCGTAAACGGCATAATCAACAAAGCCAACAATAAAATATCGGCTGAATTAACCAACTTAAAAAACTTGATAGCTGAGTCAAATATAGCCCCGTTGCAATAGGAGGGTGGAAACATCTATATAACACACGGCAAATCAAATAAAATGAACAAGAACAAAAAAAGTATAAGCACAGACATACGCAGGCACGTAAAGACTTTGGGCGACTACTTCACAGAATCTGAAGATCAAATGGACGTAACAAAAGAAAATATCTTTATCGCAAATGAAGACGGAGAGGATTGTAGTCTACTAGAAGCGGGCGAGACAAGAGATGAGATGGAAGAAGCGCTAAAAATAGCAGCTCAGTTAGTAGGAAAGCATAACAAAGTGACCAACGATGCAGAAGCTACAGCGGGAGGCAAGTATCACCATCTGCAGACGGATGCATATGAAAAAGTTTTATCAGGAAGTAAAGCGTCGTTAATCGACTCAACCAAAAAAAGGCGAAAGAAGGAAAGAGAAACAATAAAGGGTCTAGCATCGGAAACAAATGGACATCAAAACAAGAGCATGGAGCACTAGGGCCGACATAATAAAAATAAAAGTACCTCCAATAATCGAGGAGAAAGGACTCAACACGATTAAAGACCTATTAGTTGCAATTTTACTACCACCGAGTAAACATTTAAAATAATTTACTTATTACTTGTGTGAAAAGTTGAATCAGCAGTTTCAATTTTTTTTTTTTTTTTTAAAAAAAATTTTGTGATGTGAAAAGTAGTGAAATCGTGATGTTCAATTCTCCGCCTCAAGTAAAAAAGGCTGGGCTAAATCAGCAGACAGAGATGTCCGCAAGCGATTTGCCACCGAACGTCACGACCTCAATTATTAATAAAATTGGAAATGTACAGCATAGTCCAAAGCGACAACAAATTTTAAATGCTCAAAAAATTGCTTTACCAGGCAATTTAAATCAAAATGAACTAGAAATTAATTTAAATAACTTTGGTGTGTTGAACCATAAAGAAAATAAAAGTGCATCGTCGACAAATATTGACGATAATATAAACAATGGAAGTGCATTGACAACAAATGAAAAAAAAATGAACAGTGATGTACAAACACAGTGTTTAGTGCAAACGGGAATTGACCGGTATATTACTGTCCGATCAAAGCGAAGGAGAAGCCCTAGATCAGCGGCCAGTGCAAGCGCGAACAAATTCACTAAGTTAGCTTCCGTTGAATTAACACATGGCAATAGGTATTCTTGCTTGGTTGTTGAAGATCCGCCGCCCGAAAAAACTCCAAAAATTGAGAAGCCGCCACCAATCTATTTGAGGGAAGAATCAAATAGAGAACTTGCAAAAACCATCGAGTTTATTACGGAAGGTGCATTTTATATTTCCGTTATCAAAAGAGGAGATATAAAAGAAACAAAAGTTCAACCGCTCAATATTGATGCTTACAGAGCGTTAATCAAGCATTTTGATCAAGTTGGTAAACATTACTACACGTACCAACTAAAGAGCCAAAAAGGATTAGTTGTAGTTTTGAAAGGAATAGAGAGCTACGTAGATGCAAACGAAATTCAAGCTGCTCTCGCTGAGAAAGGTTTCCAATGTAAATCTATTACCAATATTATTAATCGGGAGAAGGCGCCGCAGCCATTGGTACGCCTGGAATTAGAACCAGATAATAAAAAGGTCAAAGGCAAACATGCAATATATGACCTAAAATATCTACTGCACAGAAGGGTTAACATCGAAGAACCCAGGAAAAGAAATGGGCCGGTACAGTGTGTTAAGTGCCAAGAATATGGACACACTAGAGCATATTGCACTTTGAACGATGTTTGTGTTATATGTGGTGAACTCCATAACGCAAAGGTTTGCAATAAAGCCAAAACGGAAGCATCAGTGAGAAAATGCAGCAACTGCAATGGAAATCATACAGCTAATTATAGAGGGTGCCCAATTTATCTTGAATTGAAAAGAAGAATCAATCCAAAGCAGCGAGCTGAACAACGAATGCTTAATCTCCATTCTTCAGCTAAAAAACAAGCACGCCCAGAAATCGTAAACCCAAATGATCCAACTGGAAATCAGTACGCAACTGTCAACGGTAGTGTGCACCAAGGGGTTTCATACGCAAGTGTTCTTAAAGGTACGGCTCCTAAAGTGCAAGCAAGTGAAGAGGGAAACATCTCAAAAGCTTTAAACAAATTGACTAATATGATGCAAAGCCTCATGGCGATGATGGAGAGAACCATGGATCTAATGATGCAGAATATGAACACGCTGATGCAGATAGTCGTAAAAAGTCAAAAATGACCATCATCAAAATAGCTATATGGAATGCAAACGGCCTAGCACAACATAAAGCGGAGGTTCACGCATTCCTCACTGAGCACAATATTGACATAATGTTAATATCCGAAACACGCTTCACCAAAAATAGCTATTTCAAAATTAATGGGTACTCTATTTATGACACCAAGCACCCAGATGGGAAAGCACATGGAGGCACTGCTGTATTGATTAAAAGAAGATTAAAGCACTATGAGCTGACGAAATATGAGAAAGAACATATACAATCAACGAGCATCTGTCTTCAGGAGTGGTCTGGAAACTGTGTCATATCGGCAGTGTACTGTCCTCCAAAACATGCTATAAAAAAACTCCAGTTCTTGGATTATTTCAGCCAGCTGGGTAATAAATTTCTTGCGGGAGGTGATTACAACGCCAAACATACTCATTGGGGCTCCAGATTAACATCGCCGAAAGGCAAACAACTTTATCAAGCAATAGAGGAACAGTCCCTGGATTATTTATCTACCGGTAATCCAACTTACTGGCCGACGGATAAAAAGAAAATTCCTGATTTAATCGACTTTTGTGTAACTAAGGGCATTCCACGTACATATGCTAAGGCCACCGATTTTTATGATCTGTCTTCTGATCACTCACCGGTAATAGTAACAGTGAGTACCGATGTCTTAAGGAACGAAACACCCAACCGTCTTACAAACAAGCAAACTAATTGGGATCAATATAGGAGGCTAGTCGAACAAAATTGCCTACTTAATATTCCTCTGACCACACCAGCTGATATTGATGCGGCGGCCGAAAATTTAAAAGACATCATGGCAGTATCAGCTGAAAGGGCTACACCTATCATAAGTAGTTCCGAAAAAGTTAATAAGCTGTCTCATAATATACAGGAACTAATCCAGGAAAAACGGAAAATTCGCCGGCTATGGCAGCAAACAAAATCACCGTTATTGAAATGGAAATTAAATCGAGCTATCAAGGCCTTAAGATTTGCTTTGCGGGAAGAAGAAAACCAGAGCGTCCAGAACTATTTAAGTGATCTCTCGGCAACCGAGAGGACAGATTACTCTTTGTGGAAGGCAACAAAACATTTAAAAAGGCCAACAAATTCGAATCCACCGATTAGACTACCAACTGGAAATTGGGCGAGAAGTGATGAAGAAAAAGCCAATGCTTTTGCTGATCATCTAACAACAGTATTCACACCACACGAAGAAGATAATAATTTCGTGCTACCCCAGCAAATGGATGGTGGTTTATCCTACAAACCTATAAAGTATAATTGGAAGAAAGTTAAGAATACAATTAAAAATTGCATAAGCCCGAAAAAGGCACCAGGACATGATCTCATTACTGGAAAAATGATAAGGGAATTGCCAGACAAATGCATAAAACTAATAACATTCATATTCAACGCGATCATGCGAACCAGTTATATTCCTCAAAAATGGAAAATATCTTTGATCACAATGATACATAAGCCTGGAAAAAATGAAACGCAGATCTCATCATATCGCCCAATAAGCATGCTGCCCACAATATCAAAGCTATTTGAAAAAATGTTACTAACAAAATTGAAACCAATATTGGAAGAACGGCGCGTTATACCAGACCATCAATTTGGGTTCCGAAACCAACATGGTACCACAGAGCAAATTCACAGAATTGTAAACGCAATCAAAATCACCTTCGAGGAAAAGAAATATTGTTCTGCTGCTTTCTTGGATATAGCACAAGCATTTGATAAAGTATGGCACGATGGGCTAATATACAAAATTAAAGAGCTTCTTCCGAAGAAATTTCACTCAATTTTGGGAAACTACCTTATTCAAAGGCAATACATTGTCAAACAAAATAGCGCAACTACTTGCTTAAATGATATTAATGCAGGTGTCCCGCAAGGCAGCGTTCTAGGGCCAATATTATACTTGTTGTACACAGCCGATTTACCTGTAACCAACAAAGTAACAATATCAACATTTGCCGATGATACGGCCATCCTGGTGTCACACAATAATCCCGAAATTGCCTCAAAGGAGTTGCAGAATCATTTAAACAAAATCGCGGACTGGCTAAAGACATGGCGAATAAAAGTGAACGAAAACAAATCAACTCACATCACATTCACGCTGAACAAACGCACCTGCCCACCAGTGAAATTAAACAATACAAATATTCCTCAACAAACGAAGGTCAAATACTTAGGTTTGCACCTGGATAGAAGGTTAACGTGGAAAACCCATATTGAAACTAAGCGCAACCAAATAAAACTGACATTTTCCAAAATGTATTGGCTAATGGGAAGGAAATCTCAGTTGTCATTAGCCAATAAAGTTTTACTGTACAAAGCGATTATCAAACCCATATGGACATATGGTATTCAGTTATGGGGATCCACCAGCGCTTCAAACAGAGAGCTCCTGCAACGAACTCAAGCGAAAATACTTCGAAGTATTACTAATGCTCCGTGGTACATTCGAAATAGTAATATACATGATGACCTTGGGATTAAAACCATTAAAGAAACAATTAAAGAATTCAGTTCTAAATATTATTCAAAACTAGAAGCGCATCCCAACGAATTGGCCAGGGATATATTAAAACAGCCACGATTTAGGCGACTGAAAAGAACAGATCCACTCGGACTGATGAACCTGTGAACCTGTAAATTTATTAAATGTTGATGTTATACATATGTATGTATAAGTATAATCTAAATTAATTAAATTGTGAGCACCAACAATAAGTATTAACATTGGTTAAGACTTAAAATATGTAATAATTTTAGCTTAAGATTTGATTACTTCTTGTTAGTTTCTTATGTAGAAAGATTCAAGAATAAAGCCATTGGCAGCATTTAAAAAAAAAAAAAAAAAAAATTAAAGACCTGTTACAACATGATATTTTGTCGGAATCAGATTGTGTTGATGGAGAGTTATGTAGTGGCCAATTCTACCAAATAGAGTAACAAGCAAGTCCAGCAAAACCTAGCCGCTGGATTAAAAATCCATTAGCTTCGTAAACGGCATAATCAACAAAGCCAACAATAAAATATCGGCTGAATTAACCAACTTAAAAAACTTGATAGCTGAGTCAAATATAGCCCCGTTGCAATAGGAGGGTGGAAACATCTATATAACACACGGCAAATCAAATAAAATGAACAAGAACAAAAAAGTATAAGCACAGACATACGCAGGCACGTAAAGACTTTGGGCGACTACTTCACAGAATCTGAAGATCAAATGGACGTAACAAAAGAAAATATCTTTATCGCAAATGAAGACGGAGAGGATTGTAGTCTACTAGAAGCGGGCGAGACAAGAGATGAGATGGAAGAAGCGCTAAAAATAGCAGCTCAGTTAGTAGGAAAGCATAACAAAGTGACCAACGATGCAGAAGCTACAGCGGGAGGCAAGTATCACCATCTGCAGACGGATGCATATGAAAAAGTTTTATCAGGAAGTAAAGCGTCGTTAATCGACTCAACCAAAAAAAGGCGAAAGAAGGAAAGAGAAACAATAAAGGGTCTAGCATCGGAAACAAATGGACATCAAAACAAGAGCATGGAGCACTAGGGCCGACATAATAAAAATAAAAGTACCTCCAATAATCGAGGAGAAAGGACTCAACACGATGAAATTAGCAAAAATGCTTAAAGAAGAGGAAATAAAGGATTTAAAAACTAAGGTACTGGCAAATAGACAAAAGGTGATTAAATGCAAGGACATGAAAAACCATCAGGAAATTTGCGGCAAATTAAAAGACCATAAAGTGGAAGGACACACATGCACTCCAAAACATAAGAAACCAAGGGTGTACTTGGTCAAGAATTTGGTCTTATAGCCAAAGTAAGCAAATTCACCACACCGAGGAATGACTAGGGAGGGGATGGAAATAGATGCTAAAGTAGTATCGCGGGCAATATGCCAGTTAATGAATTACAAAAAATAAAGAGTCTAATTAACCACTTAATTGAATGGCAACATCTAAGAAAAGAGGATCATACCATGCATGAATTGTTTACGATACGGAAGTGTTGCAAAGAACTATGTGAATAGG
Organism: Tipula helvola; assembly: GCA_963556165.1. Lineage (NCBI taxonomy): Eukaryota > Metazoa > Arthropoda > Insecta > Diptera > Tipulidae > Tipula > Tipula helvola. Next base: position 107,213,838 of record OY744482.1, read on the forward strand.
TTCAGATGTCTAAGATGCGATGAGAACCACAAAAGAGGTAACTGCAAAAAATTCATTTGCGATATATGCAAGGTAGATCATGGAAAGGAGGAATGCAAGGCCCAGCACACAAGAGGAAAACACTGAAAAAAGGAACAACAACAAGGAAACAATGTACTGTGTGAACTGTAGGAAAACGAGACATCCAGCCAATTATAAAGGGTGCCCGGTATATACAGTAATATCAGAAAATAAAAATAAAAACAACATCAAAAAAAATGGAGGCGAAAGAATTCGCAAGAATCAATACACAACTTGGTACAAAAAAATGCCAGTTTTGCAAACATAGTCAAAGTAAAGAGGCAGTTGCCTATCCAACCAGTAATAAAATAGATGGGTTGTCGTTTCTACACGAAGAGTCAAGTAATTTATTCGGAACAAGCTTGATAAACGCAATAAAAAAAGTAATTTTTATTTATTTTATTTTATTTTATATACAAACTATTCTACGGTAAAACAACCTAATGAATAGTAACACAAAAACTCACAAAATCACGAAATATTTTAGAAAATAAAATCCTATCTTAAACACTAATTACAAATGTATAATACAGACAAAATTGGTTGTTAAAAATCACACTTACGAATTGCAACACGGAAAATCTCTCTTGACCTCGAAAAATCGAAAAAAAGATAATATTCATTAAATATTCTAGACATAGAAGCCGTCGGTTCATTACTTCCATATTCAGTCCTGTGGCATGGGACATATAAGAATTCCCTTTGGCGTAGATTTCGTTTGGGAACATAAATGCACCAGGTAGAAGTGAGGTCTAAACAATTAACCCGTCCACATAAAGAATCTCCCACAAACATAGCCGCGGCAATTTTACGATGTTTTTCTAAAGTATCAATACGAAGATCATGACATCTATCAACATAAGACGGCAGGTCACATATCTGTTTCCACCTAGGCTGACTACGATCAGAAAGGAACCCGAGTTTCCTTAGAATATAATTGGTAAATCGCCTCTGAATTGACTCCAATCTATCGATGTGTACTGCATGATGGAGATACCATACAACCACAGCATACTCAAGGTGTGATCTAACCAAAGAGACATACAGAGTTACACATGAAAATATATCATGAAACTCCTTTGTCATTCGAATAATGAACCCTAACATAGAATTAGCTTTACGTATTATGTTATCAATATGTAAACAGAAAGTTACTTTAGTATCAAATATAACTCCCAAATCCGTTATTGAAGTTACCCTGCTAAGCTGATTACCGTCAAAATAATAGTTAGAAATTATAGGGTTAAAAGTCCTATAGAACGACATGACACTGCATTTACTTATATTAACAAACAATCTATTAGCAGAGCACCATCTAGATAAATTATTTATTTCAGACTGTAGTATATCAACATCAACTAAAGACCGAGTTCGCATAAAAATCTTCAAATCGTCAGCAAACAATAGAACTTTACAAAATTTAAATATATCGGTGACATCATTCACAAATAAAAGAAAAATAATTGGGCCCAAATGGGAGCCTTGAGGAACACCCGAATGGCAATAAATAAAATTTGATTTGATGTGATTCAATAGAACAAACTGCTTCCTGTCTTCTAAGTAAGATGCAATCCAATTTAGAAACCTTGGATCAACCCCAATCGCAGCAAGTTTTTTTATAATAATTCTGTGGTCAATTGAGTCAAAAGCCTTAGCAAAATCAAAATAGATTGCATCAACCTGTGCCTTAGACTCTATTGATTCAATAACAAATTTTGTAAACTGTAAAAGGTTGGTAGATGTTGATCTACCACTAGTGAAACCATGCTGGAAAGATGAGATGATTTGTTTTGTATAAAATGTCAAATGATTAGTTACTATTAATTCAAAAAGTTTTGGTATGGTAGACAAAATTGAAATACCCCGATAGTTTGATATATCCGAGCGATCGCCTTTTTTATAAATTGGAACAATGTGTGCGATTTTCCAAGCAGCTGGGAAATATCCACTCGCTAAAGATTGATTGAACAGATAACATAAAGGTGTAGTTATGTAGGATGCTACCGATTTAAGAATAGATGAGGGTATTCCATCTGGTCCGCATCCATCCTTAAAATCAATAAGAGCCTTGGTAATCTCATCTTCCGTTATTATTAAATGAGGGATGTTATGTTGGGAAGCACCGATGAAGCGATTATTATCAACTTGAATATCATACGTTTTATACACTGATTGAAAGAATTCTGCAAACCCTGCGCAAATGTCAGAAACTGTGTTCAACTGTATGTTGTTATACTTCATTGTAGATGGAAATCCAGTTGTGCTGCGCTTATCGTTCACAAATTTCCAAAACTGTTTAGGGTCACTTTTAATTTTAGCTTCAATCGATTTAATGTACTGGCAGTATTTAGCCTCAAATTCAGACTTAAATTGGTCCCGAAGAATTATAAAAATTGACTTGTTATGTGCGCAATCATTTTCCCTAAGTCTGTAGTAAGCCTTATTCCTACGATTGCGCAAATTTATCAGGCTGTCATCAAACCAAGGTGGGTAACTATAATTACGACTCTTTTTCAAAGGTACGAAACGATGAAAAGCTGCAAATAATAAGTTGTTAAATTTATCCACATTTACGTCTAAAATATTATTATTAAATAAAACACCCCAATTAATACCTTTAAGATAATCGGAGAGACCATAGATGTCACAGGACTTAAAATTGTAATAATAGGCATCATTCGAAAAAACCCGGCATTTATCTTTGAGACCGATAGTACAAATTTCGACTTCAATAGAAACATGATGAATATCATTCTCACTATTTGAAAAAGGTCCAAAAGATTGACGGACAGAGAGATGTTCCGTGTTATTTGCAAATACTAAATCTAAAAATGAATCATTACTATTTGAGTAGCGGTTAATTTGTTTTAGGTTAAAACTGAATAATGAATCCAACACAAGAGAATCATTGGCAGATCGAGCGTCTGACGGAAACAAATCCAGAGATTCAGGATCGAACGACCAAAGAACATCGCTTAACTTAAAATCGCCAAGTACCATTACATTATCAACACAGCCACTCAAATTACAAACTTCGTTTATACAATCAATGTGATTTAGATAAATATCAATAGAAGATCTAGGAGGTATATATAATATTATAAAAAAAAAAAATATTCTTACAAACTAGAACCTTAACACATAAAAATTCAATAGATTCACATCCAGACACAGTAATTTGCTCACTTGTAAAAGAAGAGTGGGCTGCAAAAAGCACACCACCGCCCGTCTGTTTTATACTATTATGGATGGATCTATCACATCTATAGACGATATAGTCATTTGGAAAATATTCGTTATTAAATATGCCGTTGTGAAATCCAGTCTCGGTGATGGCATAAAACTGGAAGTTTGTTGAGTAGACGAACTTGAGAAATTCGATTGATTTCGACGACATTCGCCCAACATTTCGGTAAAATAATCTAGGAGACATCGCATTGTAACAAATAGTTTGTCTTGTCATTAAGTCAGGCCTGTTGTTGGTTACACTGTTGAATGATTTTGTTGAAGAACAGGAAAATTTGTTTTATTCTGACTACCCCTGCTGTAATTTATAAATTCCTTAATTAAACAACCAGCAGGCCACGAACATGGTTGTAATAAATTATCAAAATTTGCAGCGGCTACATTTATCTTAAACGAAGAGAAATTTCGATCACCTTCGGTGGTCCGTCGAGATAAAATACGCCGACAGTTGACATCTTCAATATTGAAATTGTCCTTCAGATAGGATATCACCTCAGCTTCCGAAACGTCTTTATGTAGTCTTGTAATAAAAATAGTTTTACGAGGTTCTACCACCTGAAGTGAAGGAACTGCATGACCGGTGCCAATTACAACTGAACGCTTATGTTGAATTCCAGTATGATGTTGATTTTGTATATTTAAAATATGATTTGCTGGTATCGAGTTTGTCGAATTACTGTTATCGTTTAAATTTCCAGATGATGCATAACTTGATTTTTGCTGATTAAGAGCCGTTAATGAAGCCGATTGTTGTTGAACTCTATCTAATATGTCTTCTACATTAGATTTAATACAATCAACCAACTGAGATAAAGCACCAACATGGTCGATAGCTGGTTGATCCACTACCAATTTATTAAATACTTTGTTTGCAATCAAGTCTTTACAGGGATTGCAAACCCAAATAAGGTTTGAGTTCTTTGCCATTAAATTATAAGTAGCTGTGTTGATTGAACAGCATTCAGAATGGTAGATGGAACAGCAGAAACCACCACAAGTTATGGTTCGACCGGTAGCACCAAATGGTTTATTGCAGCCTGCACAACAGCTGTCCATATTAATATACAGTCAAACCTGTTTTTGTGCGGTCTTTTTTTATGCGAATTTTTTTTTATGCGCTTTTTTTGTGCGATTTTTTTTTGTATGCGATTTTTTTTGTGCGATTTTTTTTTATGCGGTATATGAATATCGAGATTCTGTTCAGCCATTTTCATACCTAATGCATCAGCCAAGTTCATTAATCATTAGACATGCTCAATATTCTTATATATTCCATATTCCAGCAAATTTCAATATGTAATTACATATTATCTTGCACACAAAGAATATAATTTAGTTAAAAGAAATGCTTATTTCACAACCAACGAAATGCGTAGTAATAGCCATACTGATTGTTAACCTTGAACATAAACTAAAAAAATATACATAATGATGTAAGAAAAAAGGAAATTTACCGTTTTATTTAAAAATGAGAAATTAAAATTTTTTAAAATGTTTCCACGTGTAATTTAATTATTTATTTTGTTTAGAAAGAATTTTCTCGCTATTTCGTAAAACTTTGACATATGTATTTTCTAAGGGAAACTTTTTTTATGCGGTCCCTATCCACCGCATAAAAAAAAATTTTTTGTAATTTTTGTACAAAATTATTTATTATAGCGATTTATGGAGTTTGCGAATATTTTTTTTTTGTGCGATTTTTTTTGTACGGTCCCTATCTACCGCATAAAAACAGGTTTGACTGTATAAAATCGATCCTTATGTGCGTAAATAAAACAAAAACAAAAAAAAATGCCAAAATTGTTAAAACAGCTGATAAATATACAGCAATAATATTCACAAACACAAACACCAAATTACGACAGTTCAATGTGCATATTATGAACTGGTTAAATTATTGTTTTTATATTTTTATATTTTAGTTTTGTGTGCGAGTTAAGCGCCTGTTGATACACAGTTAGTCCAAAATTGATCAATGAATGCTAATGACCTCACAATGCAGTATACAAGAACACTACCACAATAATGCAAAGCCACACACAAAATGTTATTATGATTCACAAAAAATAAATGCAGCTATTTTAGCACACAATGAATTTAAACTTAAATTTCCACGTCAAAAATTAGTTTTATCTACTATTATTTATGTAATATTATGTAGAATTATTAAATTATTAGAAATTAAAATTTATATTATAATTTATATTATTGAATTAAAATCAAAACAAATTGAAATATGCGTGTTAACTCGTCGACAGTCACTTTGATTATGGCTAACTACAAAAAAAATAGAAGATGGAGGGGAAAAGCAAGTTGCTTTCATAATATTTTAAATGGTTATATGCCAGTAAACAAAATTGAATACAATTATATCACTAAACTGCAATGGCATTGTAGAACACCAAAGGAGAATCGAGTTATTAAAGATACTGGTTAAAAATAAACCAATAATAGCTTTACTACAAGAGGCAAAATTAAAGCAAAAACATAGAGTAACACTAGATGGTTAAAATTTCATCCAAAATAAAAATCGCCACGATCAATAATGTAAGCATATTCAGAACCACTGCAGTAGAGTTGACGGGAGTGGGATTTGGAAGCATCGAGGTGGCGCCGCCACTGAGCATTTTGGATCAGAGCTTAATAAAATCAACGCATTGAGGGACAGGTTTGATTCAGTGATTATAGGAGGAGACTTCAATGCAAGGAGTACGAGATTGGAGTGGACCGAAAACCAGAAAGGAGTGCGCAGCATGACATGGTGCATGTACTACCAGGGAGATCGAGGTCCAAGGTCAGGGTCTAAATTGGATCAATTTTAAGTGTCGGCAAACCTTTCCGGCGGGGGTTTTGTACACGACAATTACTCGATGAGATGCGAAGACTCGTTCTCGGACCATCGAATATTGGTGTTGGCCTTTAGACCAGCAAAGCAATTGGAGTTTTTGGAGAAGGTCCGGACAGGTTTTAGAAACTATAACAGGGCAGACTGGAGAGCATTGGGAAGAATAATGGAGACCAGAAATAAGGAACTCAACATTCCAAAGGATAGGAACCTAGGTGAACTAGAGTTGGATATATCTATAGATAAATTTGCCGCAATTATCAGTAAAGCCACGGAAATAGAAACATCACAAATATAATGACATTCCAGAGGAGCTACAGAAATTGTTGAAAATCAGGAGACAATTGAAAAAAAAAGGTTAATTAGTCTCTACAACCAACACCTATCAAACAGCTCCATCAACTACTACACGGTGAGGAGCCAAATTAACTGCCTAACCGCAATTATTAAACAGCAGCTTAGTATGCATTTAAACCAAAAATTTGATAACATGATTAAAAAATTATTCCCGGACAAAACGTATTCAAAGAAATCAACAGAGTAACAGGCAGGAAGAGATGGTAACAACCACAGGCGATCAAAGTGGGACAAGAGAAGATAAATGGAGACAAGAGAATGGCAGAAGAATACAGGAAATATTACAAGGAAATATACGAGGGGAGAACACTAAAATTAGAGACGGAAAAATGGAAGGGGTTAAAAATACAATATAACACACGATATAGCAAAAGAAGCAAGGAGGCCACTGGTAAATTTCAACAATACAAATGCATGAGCTCATTGGCAAATCATGAAAAAATTTAAATAAAATAACAAATTATTTCCATTTTTGACATGTTTACTATAGATTTAGAACTAGTACTAAAAACTATATCTCGCAAGGAGAACTAGAACACAAATTTGTGGAACGGAATTTTTCAGCGAGAAAACGAAATGTGAGAAAAATAAAAATTCTATTCCAATCCAATTCATTTCACAAAACCGGAATCTACATACTGCACAGAAAAAAATGAACTTGCTTAGAATAGAAAATCCCATTTGTTATTTCAAGAAAAGAATAAAATTTAAATATAAATCAGTTTTTTGCTTAATATGAGCTAAAAATATTTGATTTAACTATATTTATCTTAAAATAAGAATCTATAATAATTATAGAATCAAGAATTCAATATTTAAATTAAGAAATGAATTAATTGATTATCATTAAAAAAACCTGACTTAATACAAGAAAGCGATTTAATCAAGTTTACAATTTAAATTAAGAAATGTAATAATTGGTAATCATCAAAAAAAATTTACTTAATACAAGAAAGCGACTTAATCAAGTTTACAATTTAAATTTAAAAATGTAATAATTGCTTATCATTAAAAATACCTGACTTAATACAAGAAAACGATTTAATAAAGTTTATAATTTAAATTAAGAAATGTAATAATTGCTTATCATTAAAAAAATCCTTACTTAATACAAGAATAGGACTTAATTGACAGTGTAACATGAAACAAAAAAGTGATTAAAATTAGCATGCGTTTTATATTTATATCCAGAAAGATTTTGCTTAAATCACTATTTTTAAGAAAAAATATTAAAATATAACTTGTATTTTTTAAACTTTTTTTAAATAATGAAGCTAAACCTAATATCAACATGATTGAAAATGCTACACAGAAAAATGAAATTTCGATTATCTATTCTATAAAAAAATCATATATTGAATAGTTTTTACCCCCTCATTTTCAGCTAATCAAGCTGCTTTATTAAATGGAGTGTTGGGTCGAATAAGGATCACAAGAATTTTCTACTAAATTTAAATCGTAATACTGGCTTTATTTGAGAAAGGGTAAAATTAATTTGATAATTATTCTTGCTTGAGTATAAAATATTACTAATTCGTTAGAATCTTATACGAAATATTCTTTAGTGTTACTTAGAACTATTACAGAGTACAATATTACTTCAACTAAATATTTCTTCCTTTATTTTGTTCCTTAGCCTTAAATTTTAACTCTTTAGTTTGTTTTTATGTTGTTTGACGAGATAGAATAATGTTTGTGTACATATTATGTATTAATCAATATATGTACATAATTTTCAGTTATTTTGTTTTCTCCAAATACACCAAAATGTATTTCTCCACAGATTAAATGATACAGGTTTCGCAATTTTTTTAATTTATATACATATTAAAAAATAATATCTTTTTCTGAATCATGGGGGGGATGTTGGGGGGGGGGGAGGTTTTGGGGGGAGGTGGTGGGGTGTGTTGGGGGAGGAGTGTTGGGGGAGGGGTGTTGGGGAGGGGTGTTTGGGGTGTTGGGTAGGGAGGGGGAAGTTGGGGAGGGGGTTAGGTTTTAATCTACGATTCTAAGGCGCAAGAAAATTATAATGGGTGCCAGAAATAGTAGAAATACTATATACATATCTAACTAACATCAAAATGAATTTCAATATTTCCATTACGACAATAATAAATCTGCCGGCTTTTTGAGCCTTTACCTAAGAAATCATCCTTTATCGTAGAATCAGGTTATTTGAACTATATACTTACATATATGTAAATTGAGTCAAGACCATCTAGAGTTGTTTTGTGCAGGTGTTCATTAATTTGAGTTTGTAAAATAAGGTCAAGGCTAGCCAAATTGAATTTTTTTTTTTCATCTATTAGTTTGTGCCTGTGAATCTATGATTCGTTTCAATTTAAGTTTTTAAGTTCTTGTTATACGGCTCATGGTTCAACATTACATACAGTCAAAGCTATTTTTACTTAATTTGAATGCTGGTGGTAAACGAAATTAATATGAATGAATTACGGCATAAAGATTATAATGTGTGTTACGACATATCGATTATATGCAGTAAACGTTTTTAGAGAATGTTTAATCATATAAAATTAGCCATTTAACACTTTAACGTCCGCATATTTATTTTGCTGCCGCGCGTAAACATCCGGCAATATTTTACGAATTTTAAAAAATTTACTTGTTAGAGAAAAACAGTGTAAATTTTTACCAAAACAAGAACATATGTTTATTTATTTAGATGTTTATTTACAAAAGCAATTATAAAAAATTATGACGCGATCTCTTAGTAAAGATATAGGCATAACAAGGGTATGTTACAGAATGCAAAAATGCATGCCCGGCTATTTAGCGACAGTAATACAACCATGCATTAATGCACGGCCGGATCGTTCGGTGTTAATTTCATTTAGACAGTTATGATAAATTTTTAACTTTAATTTCGTTCGAGCCAAAAAGACAGATATTTGATATTGATGAACTCAGAAATCGCTGAAACTATTTAATTTAATCTACAGCTGTCCTAGATTTGTTAATTCGTTATATCCAAAAATCTGCCATTCTAGTTTAAATCTACTTGATTAACAGGCTGATGGTAGCAATAGATAGTTTTAGATAATTTAACGAATGTTGTTTATCCAAAATTTCACCCTTTGTTGCATTTCACTATATTACTACTATAACAATTACATAAATGTAATAAATATAAATGCAAGTTTGAGCATATTGGTAATTTCTATAAACTCAATCAGATATGTATTTCATATCTGATTGAGTTTAAATGAATTACTTTACAAAAAATTACATTAAAGAAAATGTAAATTTTTTAAAATGAAAATTTTTCTGCCAAAATTATAAAATCAGGTCGATTATAGAATTCGCGGGAGCGAATCAATCGCGGATCGAAAACTTCATATAAAAAAAATTGGAAACAATAATTTTATATCATAGTTTCATTGAAATTCATTTGGATATTTTTACAATTCGTCAAAAAAAAAAAATTGGTTTAGAAATGAGATAAAATTATTGCGAATTTTAATTGCATATAAATCAATAGAAGTTTCCAAGGATACTTTGATTTATACCAATTGTTTTCTATTTTTTATACGCAGTTTTCGATCCGCGATTGATTCGATCCCGCGGATTCTATAATCCACGTGAATATCTGTTTGGTTTTGTAAAAAATCCTTATTGGCGATTGGACTGTCAGGATTTGGCATGCAGAGCTTAGGATTTAATTTAATTCCGATAGTTTCACTCTCCATATGTTTTATATCCAATCGCCAATATTTGGGCTCAAATTATCATTTGTATTCAACGTATGCCGCCGTCGTTTGCTGTGATATGTACTTAAGTTGCTTCAAATAAGCATGGCTTAGTTAAATTAAAAGAAAACTTAATAAAATATAGAAACATATTTAAAAAAACGAGAAGGGCTCAGTAAATTCTAGCAAACCTTTCTTAACTAATGACATATTTTAAATAGAGTTGCTAATATTTAGCAAGCTTTATTTAGAATTATTTATTAACTAAGCAATATTTCTAAATTACAGCGACCATTTTCTGCAATAAACACACACTCGCTTAATTCTATAACGTAACGCTTGTAATAAGCAAGCCTTGCTAAATTTGCGCATGCGTATTATATTTCCTCTTCAACATCGTAAAACGATTTCAAAACCGTTATTATTTCAGTGAGTCTTTCTTCTGGTTCTGTTGACTGTTGAGTTGATGATAACGTGCTACTGCTAAGTGCTAGTTTCTAGTTTAATTTTTATGTTAATTTTTAAAATTGGTTATTGTGAAAAAAGTGAGAATACATTTATGTAAGTATGTAATAAATTGTGCTATGTGTAGTTTAGAATTCTCGGTGTTTCTGTTTTTTTTCTAACCGGATTATTTTCAATGGACATTTTCAACATCAACTATGTTGTAGATAAACGCTGTGTGCATCGCCATCTTTGTGTCCTTTTTTGTTTAGTAGTGCGTGATTTTGTTGAGTAGTGCATACGAGTATTATTTTTATTTTTCGCAAAAGTGAAAATGTGATAAAATATAACAAAAATTTGCTATATGGAGTTATATGGAAATAATGGGTGTTTCCGAAATGCGATTTTAAATGCTCATTTTGTAAAATGCGTATTTTTGCGATAAATTACGTTTCGTGAAAATCATAAAACTATTTAAATTTGGGCCACTCCAAATATGATTACATAAATCAAATTAATTAAAAATTAAATTATAAATTGAGGTCAAAAAACATGTATTAAAAATGCACGCAAAAATTACATCGCATGCAACTTTTCAAATGTGACTTCGCTAAATGTACATTTTACATTTCGGATGCACCCATTGTCTATGTAATTTTAAGTTTTATTTGTTAAAATTGTAATGATTCAAATATAAATATTTAACTATTCCAATATGTAGTTTAAAGTCTGATTTTTTTATATTTGATTGATTTGGAACAGTTTTATCATTTTAAATACCAAAAATTTTTACGTAAAAATTGCAAAAATTTGATAATAAACTAGTGACACTAAAAGCATAAATATTTATAAAATATTAACTTTTAGCTTATATTTATAGGTAAAAGCGTGACATGTTCAAATATGTATAGCCCCAAAAATGTTTAGTAACCCACTTATACATTAATAGTGAATTTAGCATTGAATTTCTGCAATTTTTAAGCATGGTTTTCTGGAATTTAAAATGATAAAACTTCAAATCAATCAAATATAAAAAAACACACTTTAAAATACACATTAGAAAATTAAATATTTGAATTATTACAACTTTAACAAATAAAACTTTAAATTAAATTGATACTATTGTATTTCCATATAATTTCATGTGAGTGTAGCTTGAAAAACAGGTAGATGTATCGCGTATTTTTGATTTTTTTTTAATACAATCGCCTATCTGTACTTTTTATGAGATGAAAACCAAGAATAACAGAAATTACCACATTTTCGGAATTTTTTATATAATTTCCAAAAAAACTTTTGCTTTAAGAAATCAGAACGCTGCATTTCTATAAATTTTAGAAGATGCAAACGAATAATCTCAGAAAATTGCTGCATTTACCAAATACATAATAATTAATAATAATAATAATAATAATATTAATTGCTTCGTCAACCTTGCAGACACAGTTCAAAGAGTTTTTATCGTTATTATGGCTTCTTCCGATAGTACCACAAAATGCAAGAAATTGCAAGTTTTTTAAATATAATTATTTTTTTAATGTAATTTTTATTCGTTGGGCTTAGAGGATAGCGGCTATCGTCCACACCCACTGCTTTACCAGAATTTATATAACTTCCTCTGTTGTGTTTGTGGATTTTTTCCAAAAAAAATAAAACAACCTATTTGCATTCCGATATTTATATAATGTGCGCGCTGTGTAAGTTGTAGTACAAGACTACTGCGATATTTATATAATATCGCAAACAGCGCGTGGTGTGCAAGTGTATTTGCACATTCTCTTTCAATTCTTATTTATAATTTTACACTAATGTCGAGTTCTTTCAGACTAAAAAAACTGAACTCAAGCAAAAAAACACTGAACTCAATCATTTTCTACTATGGCGAGTTCCGTTTGTTTTGATCGAGATCAGTTTTTTTAGCCTGAAAGAATTCGACATAAGTAAAAAAATTTAAAACAAATAAATTTAAAATTTTCCCGGAAAAATTTCAAAATTTCCTCAAGAAAATTTCTTGTACCTTCGAAAAATCATTCATAGCAACCCTAACATCAAAACCTATGAACAAATTGCACATTTTTGGTTATTTTGAATACAATTATAACAAAAAGTGTTTAGAAAAGTTCCAATTTTTTCCGAGTCTAATTCCAATTTTTACGATATTAATTCCTGCGACCTTAATACGCTGTCCCAATTAAGCATCTACGTCCTGAATTTTATTTTATTTGCAAAAATTTCCTTCTATTTTTTTCGATATATTTTGTAATTTAACCTTGTAAAAGCAGATCCAACGGTACCACTTTTGACCTTAGCTTTGGTGTATCACTCATACTGGGCTTATTAGTTATTTCTATATATCTGTAGATACCAAAAAGGTGAAATCGCTTAAGTTCATTTACATAGTTTTGAGATTATTGAATTTAAACATTTTAATTTTATTTTGAAAACTGCGTGAATGACTAAATTATTTTAGGCGCAATTTAATGATAGAAAATTGTTAGGTTTACTGCAATTAAATGATTCAAAGAATAAAATATGTAAATATGTGTATGAAATTAAGAAATTTAGCAACTAAGCGATTCTTTCAAAATAAATATTATTCAAATAAAAGTCTTAAGTTACTTATGCCCGATTTCAGAACAAAACAGCAATTCTTCAGTTAAATAATGTTTCATCTTTTTCGTCTTTAATACGAAATTGCAACTTGTTTCAAAATTCAAAATCAATGCTATCCTGATTATATTTCTTTTTTACATAAGCATTGTAACTGGCGAATTAAATATTTATTTGAGCGATATTGAAAAGTAAAATATTTAATGCTACCTTTAAAATGCTCATGTAATAAAGAAATATAATCAATGCAACCTTGATTTTGAATTTTGAAACAAGTTGCAATTTCATAAAAGAAGAAAGAGACGAGATATTATTTAACTGAGGATTTGCTGTTTTGTTCTGAAATCGGGCATTAGGCGTTCATTTCAGTTTTATTTATCATAAAAAATAATACTAATGCCCGATTTCAGAACAAAACAGCAATTCGTCAGTTAAATAATATTTCCTCTCTTTCTTCTTTTATGAAATTGCAATTTGTTTCCTAATTCGAAATCAATGCTATCTAGATGACAATTCTTTTTACATGAAAATTTTAAAGGGAGAATTAAATATTTGACTTTTCAATATCGCTCAAATAAAAATTTAATTCTCCCTTTAAAATGTTCATGTAAAAAAGAATTATCATTCAGATAGCATTGATTTTGAATTATGAAACAAATTGCAATTTCATAAAAGAAGAAAGAGAGGAAATATTATTTAACTGACGAATTGCTGTTTTGTTCTGAAATTGGGCATTATTGAATTTAATGCATTTTTACAAAATATAATTTTTCTTTAATTTCGTTTAAGACAAATTGATTTGCTATAATTTAATTGTTTGGAATTTCACATCTTCCGTTCCGGGATTTCACATCTTCCGTTCCGCTTCTGATTTGTTTCTGATTTAGAAAAAAATCATACTTTTCACATAAACATGGAAGAATCACTTAAAATATTTTTATACTATGCATTCGGCGTCCGGCAATGAAATTGATACATCAATTTTAATGTAGATAAGCGATTCTTTCAAAATCAAATATTTACCAAATAAATTAAGCGAAAATTGAATTGTTGATAACTTGGTCAATTTCTGTACGATTTTTATGGAAATTGGATATGTTAGAAAGCAAGAAAAACTAAATAAAAAAAAACACAAAAAGAAGAATTGCTTAAAATCACATAAACAGTTTCACCTTTTTGGTACAGATATATTTCGGACGTATCATTTTCATAACGTTTCAAGATTTGTTGACCCAGTATGATTGATGACCTTGTATGTAATATTCTTTTGATTATATGCTAAAAATAATAATACTGAATGACGACTCCCCCAATGCGGTCAGGGGCATATGGTTTAGTGGGTCATTTTAGTATGTTATTATTAAAAAACGAATTTTTGGTTTCAGTAATAAGTTTTAGTTTTGTTTTATTTTCTAGATTATTATTTTAATTTTATAGGTAAACAAAAGTGTTTTACTAACATAAATTAATAATTACATATTATATAAAATGTCTATGACTGAAGAAAATACAGACGAAGGATATATAAATCATGTTCTATTGTTTAATACTTCAAACAATTTTGATGAAAATCAAACATGTATAAATTACGGTAACAAATTAAGCTTTTATTTTTTTTTTATTGGGATTTATTCTGTATATAAGACTATTTAATGTTTTAGTAATACATACATTATTTTATAACATTTGTTTTTATCTTCAATTTTCACTCAGGGAATAGCGATAATAATGTGTATCATAGTCTTGAATCTGAGGTAACTAACGAGCCAATCAATCCATTGCACGATACACTAAAAGACTGGGGCCTAGAATCAACTTGGAGTAATTTTCAAAGTAATATATTAATATTAATATGCTTACATGAATATATGAATGAATATCATACATATATCTTTAAATGTTTCCAGAATTCCAATTTGATAATGTAATGGATTTAAAAATTCTAACCGAGTCAGATTTGGACCTAATGTTTCCAGATCCAAGTGACCTTTGTAAAAAAAGTAGACTTAGAGCAAAGATTGGTGAATGGCGAAATGCTAATGTGAGAATAATGTTGCGATGGTGATTACTATTTGGTAGTTACTTATGTTTATTTATAATTTTTTGATTTTTAAGGGCTTTCCGATACATTCATATATTCTGAGTAATACATCAACATCAAGTACATTACCACTGACTTCTTCAATGAGCTCGTTGATCCCTAGCTCCAGTATATCATCTAGTTCACATGAATCTGAAACACAGAATATTTTTCAATTTGTATAAAACTATTAATATTTTCCTTTAATTAATAGTCTAATGAACTAAATTTATATATAGGAATTGAACAATTTTTTAAATACCGGCCGCGGCAAAAAGTTAGTCGAAATTAATAATAAAAATGGCACTTTGGACGAAGATAGTCGAAACATGCTAATCGAGAGTATCGTACATGAACATATGATACGAGAAGAAAATATGACCGCTGCTCAATTGGAGAAGATTAGTCTTGATATAGTTAAATATTTTCCTGGTGAATTTAAGGCAAATATTATATATATGTATATATATATATATCAGATTTAACCATTTAAAAAATGTACTACATTTAGGAAATGTTTTACGTCGGAGGAAAAAAACTGGACAACTTTATAATAAATATAGAAATAGCTGCCAAAAATTAAAAAAAAATTGGATTTTTAAAAAAAAAAATCCACTATTTCGTCCAAAAAATCCATTCCAGGGAACAGCAATCAATGCGGTACAGAGCACGACACCTAGCTTTACTTTTTTTATTATTTGTATTATTTATTTGTTTTTTTATATTATTAGACACAATTCTAGAGATCGAAGAGGAATTTGATGACAATAAGAAATGGCTTTCGTATATGATGTCTCCATGGGACACTGTTGAAATCAAATGGAAAAATACTGCAAAAGGACGCCTCAAAGAATTTAAAGATTCATCAAATCCAATTAAGGCAAATGAGATAATCAATAGCTGGCCTCTTTTGAAATCAGCGAATGGTAGCAGATTAGTAAGTCATTTAAAACCAAAACGAAATTTATTTATTACTTAAACACAAATATTTTCAGATCGATATTGATTTCCAAATTTTGTATCCGGGCTCAAATTTGTTGTTATTTCAAAAATGGGAAAATTTTAGTAAAAAGTTCCCCCTTATCCTATCTAAAAAAATTAAAAATAAAAGAGTGTTTGAAGAGCTGAAGTCTCTCCCTCAAGACGAAGGTAAGTTACTTAAGTAACTTAAGGGAGAACACCACTGTGACCTATACCATTTTCAAGTGCTTAGTTTGTTTTTTTTTTGAGGAATGGGTTGAGTTTAGAGAAAAAAAAACTTTTAGGGTACATTTGGCATATATTTAAGTAAACAATAAAAAAACTTATGTAAAAAAAATACAAAATGGCGCCGCAAGAGTAGCTTTAGTAGAAATGTCTTAAATTTGTTCCTGGAACAAAAAATAATATATTTTCATGAAATTAATTAGTTTTAGCATCTAAGTACCTGAGGAAATTGAAAAATTCGAAAAAACAAAAAATAGAGACAAGTTTGAAGAAAAAGTTTCATTTTTCGACTATAATTTCCGTATAAAAAATTGTATATCTTTTTTAATTTTTAATAAATCAAAAAAAAAACTCAGGTACTTCGATTTTAAATCTATTTAAGAAGCTACAGTTAAAATTTCAAGTCGATTGAACAAAAATTGATTGAGTTCTGCTGCGTGCAGATTTCCAAAACACGGTTTCGAGAAAAACGCGTTTAAAGTTTTTGGTATCAATAACTTCTCAATAAGACCTATTAGGAAAATGCTTGAAAACCTTATAAAAAAAAATTTTTTTAGCTATACACGAATTTCTATCATGTTTTTGAGGGTCTAAAGGATTTTTTACAGGCAAAAAAAATCGATTTATTGAAAATCTCACAGTGGTGTTCTCTCTTAATATTTTTTATGATATTTCCCTGTATATATATTTCCTAAGTCAAATAATATGTTGAGCTCCTAATTAATTAACATTATTTCTCTCTCTCTATTTCCAGACTACAGAAATTTCAAACTAATTAAATTTATACACTACATCTTAAAGCCAGGTACAAGAATAACCAGCAAAGCAAAATCGCATGTTTGGAAACCTTCAATACAGAATTCTATAAACTCATTAACAATTGAAGTTTCTTCCATAATAGAATTAAAAAAAGTTATAGAAGAAAAAAAACAATATTATTTATCTTACGGCATCACCTTGCAACCCTTAATCGGCATTATTGCTGATGGTCATCATCAATATCAATACACTATTATATTCGATGACATTTACTACAAATTTGATAATTTTTTAAAGTGTCTGGATACTTGTTTTAAATTATTTTTTGTTTTAAATTTGAAATACCCAATAGAGTCGCAAAAAGTTTGGAGTTTCATTGAAAATTATTTTTACGAAATTAATTATTCTGAATCTGTCAACCCTGAAATTAAAACTGTTATCAAAGAAATTGATAGAGCATAGAAATTTGTAACTAATTTACAGTAAGTATCATTTTTAATGATTTTAATTATCATTAATTTTTCATTTACTTTATATTGAATTTGATAAAGTTACTTAGTAGCAATTATAATAATAACTTTATAATAACTTTATTATACATACTTAGTTTAAATATAATTGGATTAAAAAAACAAGCATTTCGTCAGAATATGACACCTAGTTTTATCTTTTATTTATTTAATAATTTTTTTTATAATATTTAGAGACGATTGTAGAGATTGAAGAGGAATTTAACGATAATAACAACTGGCTTTCAGTCTCCGTGGGACAGTGCTGGAATAACACTGCAAAAGGGCGTCTATATGAATTTATATATACATATACTATGTATAATATATATATATATATATATATATATATATATATATATATATATATATATATATATATATATATATATATATATAATATATAATATATATATATATATATATATATATATAATATATATATATATATATATATATATATATATATATATATATATATATATATATATATATATATTATTTCGATTACCTAATTAACATATTTTGTCTCTCTCTATTTGCCTATATACTTATTTTCCAAGTTAAACTATATTTTAAGCTCCTAATTAATTAACATTATTTCTCTTCCTATTTCCAGACTAGAAATTACTACATTTGTCCACTACATTTTATAGCCTTATACAAGAATAACCAGTAAATCAAAACCAAATATACGGAAGAAAACAACGTTTTTTAACTAAGGCGCCACCTCGCAGCTTTTATTCGTGGTAATGAAATTTCTGTTTTAATTTTAATAATTTCATTTCGTATTTTCAATTTGTTGAAATTTGAATTTATTTATATTCCTTATTATAATTTTATACATAATTATCCTAATTCATATATTTTCTCTCTCTATTTCCAGACTACTTCACAATTAAAGCCTGTTACATTCAATTTGTGGAAATCACAATTCAATAATATTGTCATCATGTTGAATTGTTTTATATGTTTTCAACCATTTAAAACAGCCAATATTTATGTATCACATTTAAAATATATGCACTTTTTAAAGACTGCTGATGAATATAAATGTCAAGCTAGTTGTCCTTCAGTTTTTAAAGATATATCATCATTCAAGCGACATTTAATCAACAAGCACGAGAATGAAAATAATACCGTTCCGACAAACTCCACAATACCATTGATCTTTGAATCTAAAACTAATTATGAGCTTCCTGAGTTGCACAACCATGATAATTCTAAACAGATTTTACAAGAAAATAATATTAACATAGAGCAATTTAAAAAAAAAGTGAAAGACTCAACGTTGGCTTTTGTTACCAAAATGTCTAGTAATAGTAATTTTACAAATAAGTTACTTGAAACTATGCTAAAACATCTGTCTCGGATCCCGGCTGCAATATTTTTGGGTGTGATTAAATCCCTGACATTTCTTGCATTGTGGTATGCGTGTAGTGGTTCTCCTCATAGGTTCAATTTTTACCTTCATGTGAAGAATTGCTTTTATACCATAAATATTTTGAACATTTTCTGAGTTATCAAATACTAGCATAAAAAGAGGGAGTCCCTTTTATTGAAAGTTGGGTTTCCTTCTTGGTTTTCTATTCTCTCTTTTTTAATCATATTCACAGCATCTAGTATTTTAAGACCTTTATTTTTTAAGTCTTCCATTATTTCTTCGCTTGAGCAAGTGTGATGCAAACCTCTTGCCATAACTTTTATCGGACGAGCCTGTTTGTCCTCATAGGTAAACCACTGATACTTTTCAGCATTCAGCTTCATAGATAATGTTCTATAGGTTTCTGAGTCCAGAGTATTAATTTTCCAAACGTCATTGTTTAGCGCTGTTACCTTATATTCTTTGTCAGTAACCGATTTCATCAGTGACTGAATTATTGGGTAACTGGTTACTCCCACGATACTTATTGGTGGGGGGGTTTTTTCTTTCGGTTGCACCAGTTTTGGTGCAATGTTCTTGGTAGATTTACTACCTTTCGGTTGATTGGCCTCAGGTTGGACAACTTCCGGTTCGGTACTTGTAGTTCCACTAACATTTAGTTCTTCAACCTCAGGTGACGATTCAGCTTTTCTTTTCTTACCCTTCCTGGAATGTTTTTTTTTCTTCTTTAGGATCCAGTTCGTCTCCCTTTCTAATTCATCCTCATCAGTGAGATAGTTGACTTTCTTTGGTTCAATACTCTCTAATTCGCTTTGTTCTTTAGCATCCCGATTCATTTTTAGAAGTTCATTTTCTCGCTTTAGATACTCAATTTCTTCGCTTAGCTTGGCAAATGATTGCTCCATCTTCTGTAGCCTCTCAAAGAGATCCATATTTTCCTTTTCTAGGTCAACAGTTCTTTCACTGAATTTTACTGCTCGCATTGTAAAATTTCCGCTGGCATCACTTCTTTCATGGAGTGTTTGGCCCTCCTCAAAATCCATAGGGCCAGCCTTCGAAGAGGATGGATCCCCCCCGAATGTATTGTCCAGTCGACTGACTGGAGTACCACTTGGGGTAATAACTTTCTCGGACTTATGCATTGCATAGAGTCTTGCTGGTGATCGTGGCACTATGGAACTTCTTCCAAATGGATTTACAGAACTTATCACCTCTGAAGTATTGCGGTCATTGGATAACGACGACTGGGAGCCCGCTTGCTCACCCCTCAAAGTCGCCGGCACTGGGTATCCGTTTCCCTGCGCCGTAAGGTTTTCTCCGTTAGAGTCCCCCATATTGGTTATTATATTCAGGGAACCACCCCTAGCTAGTTTTGGTCCACGAATGGTATTTTATTTCCCATTTACCCTCCGACAAGTCGGTTAGGGTTTCCCCCTATCCGCCACCTGGGGACGCGCCCGATGGGAGACTAGCAGCTCCACACGAGTGGGATCCGAGATGTGTAAACCGGGATCCGAGATGTGTAAAATGCTCAGGTAAACATTTTACCCAGGCATGTACAATAGGGAGAGATGTACCAGCTAAGTGTATAAATTGTAAAGGCCAACATCCGGCCAATTATCGGGGCTGTGAGGTTGCTAAACACCTACAAAAATTAAGAGATAAATCACGAAATCAATCGCAAAATCATGAAATTCGAAGGATTCAACCATCAAATCAGATGGATCAAAATCCACAACCAAGCAACGCAGGGCAAAGAAGAACATTTGCTCAGGTAGTGAAAGGCTCGGGTTCAACCAAATATATGGGCTCTGAAAATAATCGAATTATGGAAAACATTATGAACAGCATCGAAGCTATTACAAAGCGGCTAGATGACCAAAGTAACCTGAACAACATGATATTTGATCAACTGAAGAAAATGCAACTCCCACAACGCAATCCGATAAAAAATGTTAAGTAAGAACACAACTTTCAGAATAGCAATCTGGAATGCGAATGGACTTATGCAACATATTCCAGAAATAGAAATATTTTTAAATACAGAAAAAATCGACATTTTTCTAATATCCGAAAGCCATTTTGTTAAATCTTCGTTTGTTAAAATCCGGGGTTATAACTTATATCATTCTATTCATCCAGCAGAAAGAGCAAGAGGTGGTTCAGCATTACTAATAAAAGAAAATATAAAACACCATGTAGAAACAGAAATCGAAGAAGAAACAATGCAAGTCACCACTGTTAGGATTCACATTAAACACAGACAGCTTACTGTCTCCGCAATATACTGTCCTCCCCGGCATAACTTGAAAAGGGAGGACTACATTAAACTATTTAAATCATTAGGACGTGATTTTATTATTGGAGGAGACTTTAATGCAAAAAACACCTATTGGGGATCTAGACTTACGACGTCAAAGGGTAAAGAATTGTTTCAAGCAGCCCAGACATCAAAATGTGAATTTTACTCTGGTGGTTCCCCAACATACTGGCCCAGTGACGAAGCTAAGATACCGGACCTAATCGACTTTTATGTAGCAAGAGGTATATCTCAGAACTATATTCACATTGAAAACAGCAATTCTCTAGTATCGGATCACTCACCGGTTATCATGACAGTCAGTGAAACTGTAATTCAAAGGGAAAGTGCACCCAGATTAACAAATTCAAAAACAAACTGGGATCTCTTTCGTGAAATAATGGAGGACAAAATCAATCTCCAGGTACCGATAAGAAATTCTCGACAGTTGGAAGACGAATTGGAGCAACTCAATGAAATAATTCACTATGCTGCATTGGCAAGCACTCCCATTTTACAAAATAAGAAGACGCTTAACATATCCTACCCAATGGAAGTTAGAGAGTTGGTAAGAGAAAAACGACGAGCTCGTAAAACCTGGCAAATTAATCGAACACCGGAAAACAAAACAATTCTTAACAATTTATGTAACAGCCTCAAATCCCTTCTTAAAGAAGTTAAAAATGAATCAATCAACAGATATCTAGTTAGCCTAACTGATGAAAAAAATTCTGATTACTCACTGTGGAAGGCGACGAAGGGACTCAAAAGACCCAAAATGCAAGTGCCTCCACTTAAAAAGGATGATGGAACCTGGGCAAGAGGCCACAAAGAGAAGGCTGATCTATTTGCGGAGTATCTCCAGGAAACCTTCCAACCACTACCAAGACAAACTGCCAATGAAAATATAATATCTATTCACAAGCTGGATGAGTTTGAAATACGGCCAGTAACTCTCAAAGAATTAAAAGAAGAAGTGAAAAGTAACATGAATGTTAAAAAAAGCCCCAGGGTATGATTTGATTACTTGCCAAATTATCAAAGCTCTACCTAACAAAGGATTTCGTAAGCTACTACACATAATCAATGCGAGCTTTCGGTTAAAATATGTTCCGAATCAATGGAAAGTAGCAGAAGTAATCATGATACCAAAACCTGATAAACCACCTAACGATAAAAAATCATACAGGCCAATTTCTCTGCTGCCAATCATGTCAAAACTCTTTGAAAAATTATTACTAAAGAGACTTAAACCAATAATTGAGGACCGACAACTAATTCCTCCACATCAATTTGGATTCAGAGAAAAGCATTCTACAATTGAACAGGTCCATAGAATCACCAACATAATTGAAAGAACGTTAGAACGTAAAAAAGTATGCTCAAGCATATTCCTGGACGTCGCGCAAGCATTCGATAAAGTCTGGCACAGTGGTCTGGAATACAAGCTGCATAGAGATCTACCGAGACAATTCTATGCCATACTAAGATCTTATTTATCCAATAGACACTTTCGAGTGAAATATGAGGATGAATACTCTGAGCTAAAGAAAATCTCTGCCGGTGTCCCGCAGGGGAGTGTCTTAGGACCAATCCTGTATTTACTATATACAAGGGACATACCAACCACAAATGAAGGAACCATAGCCACCTTTGCAGATGACACAGCAATTATGGCAGTTGGAAATAATGTCGCTGATGCAACGAGCAAACTCCAGAGGATGACCAATGCGGTTTGTAACTGGACAAAGCGTTGGCGAATCAAACTTAATGAGACAAAATCCACGCATATTAACTTTACTTATCAAAAGGCTTACCACCTACCTATACAAATTAACTCGCGACTCGTGCCATATGCAAATACAGCTAAATACCTTGGCATGACCCTCGATGCCAAGCTTAAATGGAGAGAGCATGTCAAAAAGAAAAAAGAAGAACTTAACATAAAGTTCAGAAAAATGTATTGGCTCATAGGTAGAGGCTCTGAGCTTACAATTCACAATAAGCTGCTGCTATATCGGCAAATTTTGAAGCCGATATGGACCTACGGTATACAACTCTGGGGATGTACCAAGCAAACAAACGCCAAAATGATACAGACGTTTCAAAACAAGGTTCTTCGTAGCATCGTCAATGCTCCGTGGTACGCAAGAAATGAAGACCTTCACAGGGACCTACGGATGGAATACATCAAAGAGGAAATAAAAATGCATGCCGCAAAACACGAAATAAGGCTCCAGGAACATGGAAACCCCTATATTCGCCATATGATAGATAACCCTGTCGTTGAAAGAAGACTCCAAAGAACGAGGCCACTTGACCTAGTGAACTTACCAAACTAAAATTAGTAAATAGGTTTAATTGATTATGGGGCTAACCAGTGGGTTACACCCCAACAAACGTGAATTTTACTAGATATATAATAATTTGTATTTGAAAGAAAAATTGCTAGATGAGCGCAGTCTCAGTCGTAATAAAATAAAATGAAAAAAAAAAAAAAAAAAAAAAAAAAAAAAAAAAAAAAACATCTGTCGGAAGACGTCTTTAAAGTGATATTTTCCGAATTAATAAAAACAATCCCATTAATGCAATCGACAGTTCAACATAAAATCGAGGAAATGTTTATAATTTGTTCTGACCCCTTTAAAGAAGCAAATTCCGAATATTTAATTACAAAAACTTTATCAGAACTTGATTTTTATAAACCGCCAGAAAAAATTTTGATCAATTCTCAAACAACTGAAATAATACGGAAAGGGGTTTCTACTCTAGATAATAAAAATACAGAAGGAATTTTAATGCCTATTGAATTCCAAATAAAAAAATTTTTTGAACTACCGCATGTATTGAAACAAACAGTAGAAAATACTTCACAACTTTTTGAAAATGCACGCAATTTTCAGAATAATTTAGGCCAAATATATAATTTCGTTCAAGGTGAGCTTTGGCAAAATAAAATGAAACTTTTTAAGGAGAAAATTGTAATACCTTACCATCTGTATTACGATGATTTCGAGACTGGAAATCCTCTTGGTTCAAAGTCTGGAGTGCATTCTTTGGCTGGTTTTTATTATAATTTTCCAACTCTACCTTTGAAATATGCTTCGGCTGAAAATATTTTTGTTGCTATGTTTTTGAAATCAAAAGATCTCAAACAGTTTGGAAATCGAAAATGTCTGGTTAGCTTGGTTAATACAATTAGGAAAATTGAATCAGAGAGTATTTCAATTAGTGACGGTAACGAAAATTTCACTGTTTATTTTATTCTTGGTCTTGTAATTGGAGATAATCTTGGATTAAACACTATTCTAGGTTTTGCAAAATCATTTAGTCATAATCAAAGTTGTAGGTTTTGCAAAGTTTTGAAAAATGATATGTCAAGGTACAGCTGCGAATCACCACTTCTTATGAGAAATGAAGAAAACTATAAGGCTGATGTAATGAAAAATGATTATTCAGGAACTGGAATTCGAGAAGATTCCATTTTTAATGAAATCGAAAGTTTCCACGTTGTCTCCAATTATTGTGTAGATATTATGCATGATGTATTTGAAGGCGTCATCAAATACGGCTAAGCTAATTGTTTTTATTATTTTATAATAGAAAAAAAGTTTTTTACATTGGAAACCTTTAATTACCGGTACCAATTCTTTGATTATGGAGAAATAGATATACATTCACGTGGCGTACCATTAAAATATGAGCATATTAAACATAAAAAATTACATGTTTCCGCTAGAGAAAGTATATGTCTATTAAAATATATTACATTGTTTTAGGGGATCTTGTTCCAAAAAGTGATGGAGTATGGAGGTATATCGGTATTTTACAAGATGTAGTTCAGAGCCTTCTTGAAGAATCTTTTCAAACCTAAACATCATCTACTAACTCATTATCCTACAATTATTAGACAATCGGGACCATTAATACACTACTGGTGTATGCGCTATGAATCCAAACATCGCGAAATGAAAAACTACACAAATGCCACATTTTCAAGAACAAATCTGTCACTCTCGTTAGCCAAAAAGTGTTTAATGAAATTTGCTAATCGCATGCTTTTAAACAAAGGATTAGGTTCAAATATCTATTCCATAAAACCTCTCACTGTCGAAATAAAATCAACACCGTATTATCAAGCATTTAGAAAATTTCTCCATACTAATATAAAGGACTATTCATTTGCTAAATCCCTTGAATATAAAGGAACTATTTACAAAAAGAAATTTTACATTTTCAATCAATTTAAAAAAATATTATTAAAAATAACTGATATAGCACACTCAAATTTAAATGTTATACTTATTATTCAACAAGTAAATATATGTCGGTATGATGGCCATTACCGAGCATTTATTACGGACGGTTCAATTATTCCTGATTCATATAATTTTGTTAGTTTGGACTCAACCATTTTAAAACCAATTTTATTACATACTCTACCGGATGGTACAAAATGTATAAAACCCGCGTTCATTTAAAAAAAAACTTTATTATAATTGAGCCTTTTTTACTATAATATAATATTATTATAATTAGATTAATTATATATTTATAAACGTTATATTACTAAATATTTTAATATTATAAATTAAATTAATATTATAAATTATTATATATTAATATTATATTTATTGATTTTAAATTAATTATTTTTGTATAAATTGAATTTTAATTAAAAATTAAATATATTGTATAAAAAATAATATTATGTATTTTTATTACTAC
Organism: Tipula helvola; assembly: GCA_963556165.1. Taxonomy (NCBI): domain Eukaryota; kingdom Metazoa; phylum Arthropoda; class Insecta; order Diptera; family Tipulidae; genus Tipula; species Tipula helvola. The sequence goes on from OY744482.1 coordinate 107,240,072, forward strand.
ACATTCATACTACAAAATACTCATTTTCCAAAAATAAATATTTCTTTAGTATTTGACATCTCAAGCTGAAGTTAAAATTAATTTTGGTAAAATTTATTACGCCTTAGTCTTCCACAACCCGATTTCTATGCAATAATAGAAAATTCTTATCAATAGCAAATTATGGTATTTCTTAATTCAATTATTGAATTAAGAAATAGTTTGCTTTTGATAAGAATTTTCTATTAAATTTAAATGGGAATATTTGCTTTATTTGAGAAACTGTAAGATTAATTTAATACATCTTCATCTAAAATCAAATTTTAGTTTTACTTGAATTAAGAAATAATTTGCTTTTAATAAGAATTTTCTATTAAATTTAAATCGGAATACTTGCTTTATTTGAGAAAGTGTAAGATTAATTTAATACACCTTCATCTAAAATCAAAGTTTAATTTTACTTGAATCAGGAAATAATTTGCTTTTGATAAGAATTTTCTATTAAGTTTAAATCAGAATACTTGCTCAATTTGAGAAAGGGCAAGATTTATTTTATATTACTTTTGCTTGAATATAGATAGACAATATTCTATATTCAAGCAAGTATGATGTCAAATTAATATTACCCTTTCTCAAATAAAGCAAGTATTCTGATTTAAATTTAGTAGAAAATTCTTATTAAAAGCAAATTTTTTCCTAATTCAAGTAAAATTAAACTTTGATTTTAGATGAAGACTTATTAAATTGAATCGAAATTTTACTTTGCTTAAGCAAGAGCCACTTTCTTAGCATAAACAATAATCATTTAAAAATATATGATAAATTTAGTAAAATATTTCTAGATTTAAAAAATAATATTTTCCATTGAATTTAAAATGAGTTTCTTAAAAGAAGAAAAACTAAAATTTATTATATTATTCGACCCATTTTTCCATTTAATCAAGGGGCTTGATTAGCTGAAAACCATGGGGTAAAACTTATTAAATATAGCAAGTTTTGTTTAATAATAGTAATCTTTTTTTTCTGTGTGAGCGACAGGAGGGCAAAAGTGAGTATAAAGAAAGAAGAGGCTAATTCCTTCCCTGTTCTTAGAGGTATTCCGCAAGGTACAGTGTTGGGGCCCCATTTGTTTAACATTTATATGGCAGATCAACCGATGAAGAATAAAAACAGCGCTGAAGTCATTATGTTTGCTGCAGATGATAAAATTATCACCGCGTCATCGATTAAGGTGGAAGCAACTACAAAAAACTACAAAATTACATCGAAATCATACAAAAATTTCATCAAGAATGGGGTTTATAAATCGACGAAACGAAATCGGAGTGTATGGTTATCAGGCTACCATCCGGTGGATGCCCAATAATCATGGTGGAAGATAGTAAAAAGGCATCCATTACCTTATCAATATCATTAACGGGGAAAAAAAAATCGAAGCAGTCAACACCGTTAAATACCTGGAATTTAATCTGAATAATCGCTGGAAATTTAACGAACATAAAGACATGAATATCAATAAAGCGTGGGGAGCCTATAGTATGGTTAAGACGTGAAAAGCTTTTCTGAATGCAGCTGGTACAAAAAAATCTGTGAGGTTGAAGAATGTCCTGTTTATGCCTGGAATCGATGGAAATTTAGTTTCAGTGAAGCAGTCAACAGAAAAAGGACACAGGGTCATCTTCGATTGTGAAAATTGTAAGATACGTACTGGAGATAACAACAGATTGCCGTAGGAGACATTTGTGGTAAATTGTATAAGTTGAGAGAACCACAAGGAGCGTACATCGCATCAGAACGTGTAAGTATGTGTGAGACATCGTAATAGTCAAGATTCTCTCAAGATTTCAAAAGGCAAGTGAACTGTGAAATTTGCCTAAAGGGAAAGATGACCAGAATAAAATTCCCTAAAAAATCGAAAAATCGATGAAAAGCTGTTCTTGATTTAGTCCATTCTGACGTCTACTGACCTATGCAAACGCAAACACCATCAAGTAAGAAATACATCGTAATATTCATTGATGAATTTCGAAATTCACAATAATCTACCTGTTGCGGCATAAATTAGAAGTATTTGAAAAATTCATAGAATTTATCGAGATGACCAAAGAAATATTTGGAAAGAAACTGAAGTTGTTGCGGTCGGATCGAGGAGGAGAATACTTAGTTAAGAAATTTGAAGAATACATGGCACGAGAAGGCACTAAGCACCAGAGAACCGCTTCCTTCATCCCCCAGCAAAATGGCGTCGCAGAACGCAAGAATCGTATGCTTGTTGAAATGGCAAGATGCATGCTATTAGATGCTAGTCTGGAGAGACGCCGTGACCATGGCATACAAAACCAATTGCCGACAAAAGGAGTAGAAAAGGCGCCATTTGAACATTGTAGGCGACCAAGTGTTAAACATTTTCATAAATTTGAATCGAAATGTTTTGTACACGTACCAAATGAAAAGCGGCGTATATTGGATTCGAAAGCAAAAGCTTAAGCTGTTCTGGTTGGATATGATGGTGCAACGAAAGCGTACAGATATGTTACGTTTCGTCAACAAGAAAGGTGGTAATCAGCCGAGATGTGAAGTTTGTCTTTAAAGAGACGATGATAAAAGGGATTAAAAAGAAGCGAGCAGTGACGAAAAGTGAAAATTCGGGACGAGAAACATTTGCAACATTAGTTTGATATGACATCGATGATGAAAGCGTACCGGATAAATCAACCGTTTCAAATGTGGCTCCCCTCCCAATTGTTCAAAATGAAGCAGTTACATGTGAACATAAAGACGAATGGAAGAGTACGACGCAGGAGGAGATAGACTCGCTGAGCGAAAACCAAACTTGGATTTTCACTGAAATACCTAAAGGACAAAAACCTATTGGATGTAAATTGGTATTTGAAGTGAAGTATGTAACGGACGGTTCCGTTTGTCGGTTCAAAACTAGGCTAGTGGCACAATAAGGCTCTTCACAACGATACGGGGAAGATTATGATGAGGTGTTCACACCTGTGGTAAAGCAAACAACATTTCAAATTCTTTTATCGATTACAGCACAAGAAAAAACGGCCGTATTCCATTTCGATGGAAAGACGGCATTTTTGAACGGAATAGTTGAAGAAACATTTTTTTATGAAACAGCCACCCGGTTTTGTTAAAGAAAACGAAGAACATCTTGTGCGCCGACTGAAGAAAAACTTGTATGGATTAAAGTAATCGGCTAGGTGTTGGAACCAAGCTTTACATGAGGTCCTTATACATTTGGATTTATTCAAAGTGATCCCGATCCATGGTTGGACATAAAAAGAGACGCGAATGGAGTTTGTTACATACTTGTTTATGTTGACGATCTTGTGGTCGTCAGTAACAACACTTCAATGAACAAGCAGAAAATTCAAGATCTAGAACTAGGGACCAATTAAAAATTAGCTTGTTCTGGAAATAAATAAGTCAGCAGCTAGAAATTATTTACTTAGCCAAGCTGCCTATATCAACAAAGTAATTGCTGAATTTGGCATGACCGATGTCAAGATCTCAAATATCCCACTTGGAGTGGGTTACTTCAAAGAAGCAGACTCATCGGAAGTTCTATTGTCCAACAACAACTACAGAAAACTCATCGGAAGCCTGCTACATATTTCTGTTAATAGTCGCCGAGATATTTCGGCATGTATTGCTATTTTAACAAAAAAGCTCCAAACACCAACACAAATTGACTAGATGGAGGTAAAAAGAGTTTTAAAATATCTCAAGGTCACAATCGATTTTAAACTCAGACTAGGAGGAAACAAAGATGAGCCACTGCTAGGTTAAGCTGATGCCAATTTGGGCAGAAAATCGAAAGGACAGAAAATCCAATTCAGGATATATTTTTTTCGTGTTTGGAGAAACCGTCAGCGGAAGGTGTAAGAAACGGACATTCGTTGCCTTATTATCAACTGAGGCAAAATTCATCTCCCTTTCAGAATCTTGTAAAAAACACATTTGGCTGAGACGATTTCTGGTAGACTTCAACTTAAAGATGGATGACCCAACGCTTATTCTAGAAAACAACCAAAGCTGTCTTAAATTAATTGAAGAAGAAAAGATGTCCCATAGATCACCCGGGAATGCATATTGACACCTGGGAATTTTTCGTAAGAGACAACGTCGCCAATGGACAAATCAGATGCGAATACTGTCCAACTGAAAACGTATTGGCCGACAGGCTAACAGAAAACCGTTAGCTGCAATTTAACTACAGAAGCTGCGCGAATTATGTGGCCTGGAAGTTAATTGAGGAGGAGTGTTGAATTAATAAATATATTTAACTTCATTTAATTAATACGTAACTAATTCAATGAACTTGTATTTGCATAATGTGGCAACGCTAAACTAACGTAGTAGTCTTGACGTCTGCCATCCGCATGACGTGTTCGTTTATATTTTGGTCTAGTTAGTGTTGCCGACCACTATACTAAATCATTCCTAAATATTTTGAATCATTTGGCTTATTATTTACATTTCTTAATTCATCTACTGCTATTCTAACAAAATTTAAATATCGTAGAACAAACTTTGAGTTTAGATGATCAGTGTAATTTCGAAAACAGCAAGCCAATGAGAGTTTTATGGAATTTTACCATAGCGTTTGTGGCAATGTGGCAACCGTCGTCCCATTTGCGGACGCGTTCTCTATCATTCAAGGTCTACGAGGAACGCCGCGCCGGTTAGTATTCCACAGCGATTTGATAAGATCCAAGGTCCGAGATCCTTATTGATAAGAAATATTCTGGTTTAGATATTGTCCATATATTTATGGATTGTCCCATTCCAACGACTAAAATGTTTTTATATAAATGCGGGTTCAAATGCCCAATTAAACTAAGGTGCAGTCACATTAAACCAAGGGGCACCTGGAGAGTTGGGAGTCAGTTGCCTCCGAAAATAGGAACACAGTGTTATTGTGTCAGGTGGTGGTTCGTAATAGTTTTGCTATATTCATGTATTTGTTAAATTAATTTGACGGTATGAGTGACAATCTAGTTTTATTTATAGTGCCGTCCTTGGATCACTCGCTCTACTTTGGGATTGATTTTTGGAGCCAGTTCGGAATCATTCCAAAAGTTTCTGCTTTGAGTGTTTCCGGTGATCTGTCTGTTTCTTCCACTATACGTCTATGACAGTGTATTATCTCATAAAGATCAACAAACGTTGAGTGAAATCAAACAATGCTTCCCGTTGAGCTCCTCGTTAGAGTTTCCTGGTGCTCCCCGCAGTTACTCTGGTGCATAAGGCAAATGGCAAGGTTCAACTGTGTCTAGATGCGAAAGAACTTAACAAGGCCACTGTCCCAGATACCTATCCATTGCCCCTTATCAAAGGATTGTTGCGTCGTTTCAGACTAGATTAATTACAGCCGCCAGACACCTCTCGATCCATAATTTAGAGATAAGATGGCATTTACGGCCCTTGTATCAGTTCACGGTTATGCCCTTCGGGTAATGTAATGCTCCACAGACTCTTTGCCGCTTTATGCACCAAGTAATTCCTCGAGATAAGGTCTTTTTGTACCTCGAAGAACTGCTGGTCACATCACTGGTCTTCGTTCTAAACACCTATATATCGCACTGAATTCTCACCTCTGTATATATCACTGACTTCTCTGAAGACCGCATTAATCATTTACATGTCAACACCCATACTCAATCAGCCGAAGTTCCAGTTATGCATACTAATCTTGACTCTCCTTTGTTCTAGAATGATGAGTATTTGACTGAGATTGATAATGTAAAAAAATTAAGAAATTGTGAACAGAATTTCAAGATTCAGGACGGTGAACTCTTGATTGCTCCATCTTACAGTATGGAATATATCCGACACTGACCTGGCTAAGTGGAAGCTGGTCGTACTCGCATCTCTGAACCAAGAGTTTATTATACAGGCACATCAACCTCCTGCTTCAGCACACATGGACAACAGTTCAGCGATTTTAATAGAGACAATTTTATTGGCGTCGGTTGTCCCTGCAAGTAAAACAATATATTGCCGATTGTTCCAAGTGTAAAATGGAAAAGCCTGTCAATTATTCGATCAGGTCATTTATGGGATCGGCGTTTGAATCCACTCGGCCGTTTCAGAAACTGTTTGTAGACTTTCTGAGGTACTTACTACCGGTAACGAAAAGCAGTTTACTTCTGACATTTTTAAGGAGCTATTAGTAAAATATGGTTCTGTTCACTCTGTTTAATTTGTATATACTTTTAAGCCTGAGAAGATGTGAGGAACAGCTGATGGTAGTCCAGGGCTGGTGTATTGAGCTGGAACGTTTTGTTTTTTTTTAGTTTTTTTAACGCGGTTAATCTGGCTCAATGTAAACTTTGACAAACCCCTCACCCTAATCATGAGACTAACTATATCTACTCATAGCGCATCCAAAGTCTCAGCAGGGATATCTGCTAATGCGCTGTCTCTGGGCAGTTGATTCTTCTCCATTGGGATTACGTTACAAAGTACAGTGGTGTCTCGCTTACCGAGCATAGTTTGTTCCCTTTCCAAGTTTTAATAGATTCCACTATTTGTTTCATTAAAGATTCACAAAATTTTACTGACAAAATGTCTACTGTTTTGGATAGGTAATTTTGCTAATATTGAGAATCTTGACTCATCGAATTAATATAAAACCATTAACTAAAACAGATATTGCCCACACCGTAGTAATTAGGTTCCACAATACTGTAACGATAAGATCTTCTTACAAGCGTTTATTTTTCTGAAAAAACATGTTGTATTTAAACTTCACAATATTTCCAACTGTAAAACCCATCGATACAAATTTTTAACATCAAATACGTCCCACAATTGCTTCTATATTGAGTTTATTCAATTAAACTAATAAATAGCCACTAAAATGTTATGTTTCTCTGAGCACGATTTGTTTGTATAATTTAACTTTGCAAACACTAATAATAAATTTGCTCCTGCCAAATTTATTTAAGGAACAGATATGCCAGGTCATAATCTGCTAGACCTTTTTGTCCATTTTTATTATAGTAAAAAATGATTCCTAACCAATTTTTAGGCAGCTTGATATTCTATCCAACTATGTTCCACAATAGGTCTTAATCTTCTTTTAACAAAGAATAATAAAAAATCGTTCACAGAACCCAGATAATTTCGCGCCAAATCAAAATAACGTTGTGGGAGTTCTTTATTGTATATGTAAGAGGGATGATGTTTTTATCATTTTGTTTTGTGAAATTAAGAATTTCTTTTAATTGGAAAACTAACAAAACAAAATTTAAATTTTCATAACTTTGAAGTCTTGAGTATGGTTTAATAGGATCAAAGAAAATGTTAATATTTTTTTTATCGAAAAAGTTTTTGTTGACATTGGATATTGTTTTTGCACATTTTTTACAATTGCAATTAAAAATTTTATTTATGGAACATGATAATGGAAGAGTGAGAATAATATTATTTTATATAATGACCGCCTCATTTCACTACCCCCACAACAAATATAAACAAAAGTATTTAATTAAAAATCGAATTGTTCCACATCGTTTTCACATTGAAACAAATTCCGTTGGTTTGTGGGCAGACAACGAGCAGCTAAACATAAAAATTAATTTCCTTATATTCATTGTATATCGTGTGCGACACAATCGGAAATTAGGATTTTATGTAAAATGATGATCAATCAATTTTTTTTTATTTGTACCAACAAATACCGAGCTGTATTCACTGAGAAATAATGAAATGGGCAGTATAGCAGCAACTAAATGTAAGATACTAGTTCAAACTAAATAATATACAGACATTTCGTCAAGAATAAACTGCTGAAAATATTATGAGGGTAGGCATTTTAAGTCAAGAGGTAGTTATATTACGTACAATATAGTCGAACGAAGTAAAACGCAAAATAAATACAGTGAAACCTCATTTCAACGGACACTCACTTCAATGGATTTTTAGAGGAAGTTCCGGTATATGGCCAATTAGGAAGAAACTTGGCAATTTCTTCTCCGATTTTGTTGAAATTTAGCATGCCTGATGGAAATGGATTCTAAAATGATTTAAAAAGAAGTTCTGGAATATGGCCTATTAGAATAGGCCTATAGAATCCTATTTTCATCATAGATGCTGAATTTCATCATTATCAATTGAGAAATAAGAACTTCAGAATATCATTTTAGAATCCCTTCCATGCATGTCGAATTTCATCATAAGTGGATAAGAAATAACCAAGTTCTTTTCTAATTTGCCATATTCCAGAAAAGCCTTCTTTCCAGAAACATCAACGTCCATGGAAGCAAATCCTAAAACAAAACATTAATTTTTTTAAATTATAAACTTGATAAAATGTATATTTAACTTAATATTTCGAATTTAATGTAATTGTTTAATTCCTTATTCCTGAAATTATAAAACAAAACTTAAACATATTATGTAAACAATAAAATACTTACGTGATTTTTTGACAGTCGAATAGTCGATAATTGTACTATAAGTTGACATTTCGATGGTTGTTTTCGTTTAACAATCTATATTATCTTCAGTGATGTGCTGTATAAGTAGCTCCATCTACTTTACAGTAGATCCAAGTAATTTTATTCAGCGCTTAGTACAAGAAATCAATTGTCGCTAACTTCAATTTATTTCCACCCTTTTTTATGAAGTTTATTAAAATTTTTTCTTTCTTGTCTCGTTCACTTAAATGTTGGCGATCACCAAGACAACAACTCAACAACCATTGAAATCCAATTTATTAAAAAAAAATTAATAAAAATCATAAAGTTTATTTAAAATAATTTGTTGAATAAAGCTGATATTTTTTCGCAACAATTTTGAACACCGCAACAACATTTGGAAATCGTAAACATTCTGTTTTTTAACCGAAAGCAACATAAAGTTATCTTGACTTATCCAGATATTCTGAAAAATCATAAATAAATATTAAAAAAATGTGTCGCTTAAATCTGAATTGTGTCCATTAAAATCGAGATTCTACTGCACAAAACTAAGCCCACTGACTTAGATTTTACGTATTGAATATTTTTAGGAGCATGAGTCACCACCATCTTCTTCACGCAAAAGATGATTCTTAACTTTAAAAGAAAAATGTAAAGTTGTTGAAGTGAATAAAAAAGAAAAATTAAGTGTGCGTCAACTGGCTGAAAGATTCAATGCCATTAAGAGTCAGATTTCAACCATTTTAATTAAACCGTAGGAATTAAATATTAATAAAAATTTAAAGAGAAAGATTGAATCATTTCCATCAAAATATATTAATGAGGCAGTATTTCGCTGGTTTGCAAATACAATCAAATTCGCTGAATACAATCAAAATTCCAGTAAACATTTACAAAAAATATTTCAAAGTTATGGGCTATAAAATCGCTTTTAAAAATCAAAATTCTTTAGAACAAAAAATTCAACTCAAGTACAACACACGTTTCGATACCGCTGAATTTATAAATTAATATGTTCTGATTATCCATCATTCTATATTGGTCAAACTGGTAGATCGTTTAAACACAGACTCAAAGAGCATATAACAGATATAGGAAAAAATTCAAATTGCGCACAACACATATGTAAATAAAACACAACACAACCACATAAATATGGATTTAAATATGGAAAATTTTATTTTGATTGAAAAAAGGTGATGATGCTACGGATCGTTTAGAAGAAATCGAAATTTACAAAATTAAAAACAATAAATATTTATTGAATACCAAAATTATAACCACAACCAACAAGTTATACGATTTGATTCTACAAAATTCGTAAATTAATAAGGCAAGGCTCCATGATATGACAAAACGTACGATTCGGAGCGGTTATTCGTGATCCTGGCTACATGCACAAAAAAATCGTTTACGATAAAAGCAAAAATTGTTTTACGTTTTTAGATATAGAGCAATTATAAATTGTAACTGTCTACCATGGGGCGCATTGATCATTTAAAATTAAAGTTATTTTTATTTGCTGGATTATATCTAAAATATGAAAATACAGGAAGATATCGATATCATGTTCATCCAGTTAATCTTAAAAGAAAAGAAAATGGTGAATACCAAAGAATTGTAAAACTGATAGAGAAATATCCCATTTACAAAGAGATCGTTAGACAGGATACCATCACTGGAAAAGAAAAATTGGTTATTGCATTAATGTAAACGTGAACATAATTCGATTTCGAAATTATTTTCAGATAGCTTGCCCCTGATTGCAGTATTGCTGATTTAAGCTTAAGATTTTTAATAGGGAGGCAGACGATTCGTAGATGTGTTTACCAAGTTGGTAGATGCAATTAACCAGTATTTAAAAGCCCACCAACATTAAAGACCGACGATTGGAATTCCATGAAAGTTGAAATTTTCCCAATTGCTTGGGGCCGTCGATGGCAAACATGTTGATATGTTTGCTTTTGCTCCAAGTAATTCGGGGAGCCTTATTTTTAACTATAAGAAAAGATGTTCATCCGCGGTTTTAATGGCTATTGTAGTTGAAATACACAAATTTGTATATGTTGATATTGGCGCTTATGGGGCCAACGCTGATTCCACTATATTTAAAAAATCCAACGGACAGGCATTTTTGAAAAATCTCCAAATTTAAAATATTACCGCGGATAATCGTTTACCCCAAAGTTCATTAAAAATCCCATTTGTTTTAATTGGGATGAATCATTCGCTTTAAAAAAAATTTACTAACACCATTTTCTGGCCGAAATTTATCTCAAACAAGAAAAATCTTCAACTACAGGTAAATCCATACAGAAACTTTTCTGAAACATTTTTTTTCTTAATGTGTTTTTCTCCATAGACTATCCCGAGCTAGAAAAATAGTGGAAAATGGGTTTGGAGTACTCGCTCATACTTTGAGAATTATTGAAGAGGAATCAGGTTCATAGTTATACAAATGCGAACCCACTGCTCGTCAAAAAATTCCGGACACTACATTTTTTTAGTAAATTTTTGTGTTTACGGTAACTATTCGCATTATTCGAGTTATGGTTGTTCGAAATAATATAACGGAACAAGTTTTTGTTTAATAAAAGTGACCACAGGATCAAAACAAATGAAATAACAAAATTACCGAAAAGGGGATATTGATATATCTTCATCTTTATTTAAATAAAAATCAAAAATCAATCTAAGCTCTAATATCGAGTATTTCCTCCACGAGCTCTGATCACATCTAGCATTCTTCTTGGCATACTGTGCACTAGGTTTGCAACTTACTCCTGAGGTATCATTTCCCATTCTTCCTGCAGAGCTGACTGAAGGTGATCCAAGGTTTCTGGAACGATTTCTCTTTGCCTTAAACCACGCCCTATAGCATGTCCCACACGTGCTCAATGAGATTAAGATCAGGGCTGCGAGCGGGCCAAACAATTCGATCAATTCCCACCTCATCCCAATAATTGTTGACAACGTTTGCAACGTAGCGTCTGGCGTTGTCATGCATTAATTTAAAATGCTGCCCAATAAATGGGGCGTATGGAACCACAAAATCTTGTAGACAGTCCACGATACTATATATCGTTCGGCAGTTATGATGCCGTCGCGTAGAAACACAAGGTCCGTACGGGCATCTATAGAAATGCCTCCCCACACCATTAGTGAGCGGCCATGAAATGGGACTCTTGGGGATATGGCACATTGCGCATATCACTCTCCAGATCTCCGCCATACTCTCTCACGTCCATCCGGTGATCGCAGACTGAACCTTGATTCATCAATGAATAACACGGACTTCCATTCGTCCGTAGTCCTACTAACGTGGTTACGGGTTACCATTGATACCATAAATCGATCATCCCGCTCGTTTGTTGCTCGTTTACGACCTGATCCAACCCTTCGCTGATACTGACCAGTTTCACGATACCGTTTAATAGCGTCTTGAACGGGTCTCATAATTTGGAATAATATTTACTAAGCACTGTTTACGTAAACTGTAATAATAATACTAACAATAAATGCTACTTTTAACGTTTGAAAACAATTGATTGATGCTCATTTATTTAGAAACGTAACAATCCAAATTTTAAATATTTTTCATTTATTATTCGTTGTTGCTATGATTAGATTTAAAATAAAAAATACGGTTTCTGTTACACATATTTTTTCGGTTATATACTGTTTAATATGACAGTGTTTTAAACAATGCACAATTGCTCTAGAAATTGAAGATTTATGAAGAAATTTAAGTGTCCGGAATTTTTTGACGAGCAGTGTAGTTCTATAGTGCGTCATTCCGCACAATTTTTTGAGAACGAAATAATACACAGTATGATTGTTCCAAAGGAAGCGCCAGTCTTTAGCCAAGAAAATTTGGTTGAAAATATAAATTCTGCTTCAATTGGATTTGACATACGGGAAAAATTTGCCCACTGATGTGTGAATGAAGGCAACATTGATTTCAAATATAATATGATTTAAAAACAAATAATTTTTAAAATATTACATTAATTAATAAAACTTTTATTTAAAATAAAAATACATTAAATTCAATTGTTAAATAAAACATATTAAGGTTAAATTCAGTCGTAATCCAATGTAAATTGTTTAGAACACTTCATCTACCAACAAAAATAAAAATGTTCAAATAACGTTTTGACTTTTGTGGCTATGTATATTACGAAAAAAATTCGTCGTACTGGAGGATGAGTTCGTTTTACGGTTGAACAATTTTTTTAAATTCTTTTTCTCGAAGTTGCCATATGGTACGACGAAAAAGAAAATATCTTGTTTCAATTAAAATAAAATAATTTGCTACAAACTGTAATTCGGAAATAAAAATATACATGTACCGTTAAAATTTTTAATTAACCACAATTTAAAAAATATAACAATAGAACTAAAAATGGTAAAAACGTTTTAACAAAATCGTTCGTGTTAAGCTTTCATGAAGTCTTGCCTTTAGTTGTTCAACTAACAATGTACTATCATAGACTAAAGGTGGATTTTGAGTTGCATTCGTTCGTTCATTCTTTCGTTCTGATTTTTTTTTATTCAATCGTATTCCTTGAAAATGATGTTATTTTTCGTTCGTGTTCCTTCGATTAGATTAAAAAAAATTCAGAACGAAAGAACGAACAAACGACTGCAACTCAAAACCCGCCTTAATATGATATTATAGGGACGTCTTAATATGAATAAAAAAATAGTCCCAAAATTGGTATACATATACAAATGGCTGTAACACAAAATATACACATTTTTTCTCATTTAGTTTTGTTTATGATTGAACAGCTCCGGGAATCCTAGTCAAAAACATTTCAATCAAAAAACAAAAGGCATTTCAGTCATAAAATTTCCCAAACAAATATTATGACTAAAACTCCTTTTAAAAAATAACTTCAGTCCAAAAAAAAGGTATTTCGGTCAGAAAACAGTTTGACTGAAATGCTCTTTGTGTTTTTGGACTGAACAACCTTCTTGAAAAGTATTTTAGTCACAAATTTTTGGACTGGAATACCTTTTGTTTGGTTAGTTTTTTTGACTGAAATGCCTTCGTAGACCTATATATTGGCTTTGGCGCCCCAGTCAAAAGCATTTCAGTCAAAAACAGAAAGGAGTTTCAGTCAAAAATTAAAAGGCAACTCAGTCAAAATATAGAAGACATTTATGCCTTTTCAGAAGGAAGTTCAATCAAAAAACAAAAAAGGCATTCAAGTCAAAACATTTTTTACTGGAATTTCTTTTGGTTTAGTGACTGATCGTTTGATGTTGAAACGCCGAATGGGTCCGAAGGCCGAATGCCGAAAGGCCGAATGTCGAATGGCCGAATGTGTCGAAAGGCCGAATGTTGAAAAGCCGAATGGGTCGAAAGGCCGAATAGGTCAAAGGCCGAAAGTCGAAAGTCGAAAGGCCGAATGTCGAAAGGCCGAATTTTCATTAAATTTCCCTTCACTTACTTGATTGAAATGAATATTTAAATCCATTGAATTTATTTCTTAATATAAAATAATTTAAATAATTTGGAAATACGTGCTAATAAATCCTGTGCATGTAGCATATTTTTTTTTTTTTTTTTTCACTGGCGCTACATCCCATAGAGGGATTTGGCCGCTTCATTTTGAAGTTTCGTAATCATTTTTGTTAACGGATAATGAGTGATTAATTCATTAATCCTACCCTTAACCAGCCGTGATTTTTTCATCATCCGCCGGGAATCGAACCCGGGATCTCCGGAGCGTAAAGCAAGTATGCTAACCACTGTCCCTCCGGGGCGGCAGTATATTAATGTGATCAAATTTTGTCGAAAAAACCAATTTATTTATTTATTTATTTTATTAGAAGTAATTAATTAATGGGATCACTACATTTGCCTGGAAAAAAAATCCAGAAATTTTAAAATCCAGAATAGTTGAAAAGAAAAAATCCAGAAAAAAATTCCGAAAAAATCTAGAAATTACGGTCAAAAGCAATCCAGAAAAAATATTTTGTTTAATGGGGGAACCTCCTCCAGTGGCCCTATTCTGGTAATTCCTGGGGAATAGATATTTTAAATTGTGTTGCAGTATTATTCCTTTTTCCCTAAAGTGTATTCTGGTGTCAGGGAAAAAAATTGATTGGGAAAAAATTATTCCCAATTACAGCAGTTTTGACGTTTGTTCTTCTATACCTGTTTTATGAAAGAATTGATGGGGAATACATTTTTTAACGAAAATATTTGTTGATACATATTGCATTTTAAAATCTTGCAATTACAAAATCTTGCTTAACAAAACAGAGCAATTATTTTTTTAGTAGGTGTCATTATTAGATTTTATATAATCCGCTGCTAAGTGCGGCACGCAGTGCGACATGTTTGCTGATCCCGGCAAGTACGTCCCCCGAAGTACAAATCTAAAGCCCCTCGGAGGTCTAATCGGGGGGGGGGAAGGGAGCGCAGTGACCTCATGCATGCATGTGAGAGTTACCGAAGCCGTTAGCCTCTACATTTCGAAGTTTAATTAGCCGATGTCATTTTATTTTAAAGTAAAATCCATAAAAGATTAATAAAAACATTATTATGTACACATTTTGTAAAACAAAATTTTGGAGAAAAGATTTTAGAGACAGTCTTTTGTAAACAGTCTTTTGAAAAACAGTGATACGTGGCCAACCCCATTTTTAAACTATCATTAGGAGCGATATGAGCGATACGATTACTTTGATCTGTGTCTAAAAGGTTAACGAAGCAATTTCTTTACGGAAAACTCAAATTTGATAGACATTTCATAAATTTTAATTATAATTTGGTCCGCACTTTGATAATTATGTTTCTGGATTTTAGTATTCTGGTGTTTTTCTGAGTTTTTTGTTTCTGGATTTTCAGTTTCCGTATTTTTTTTCTAGATAAGGTAACCAACCCTTAATTAATTTTTAATTATATGATAAAAAAAAACGCAAGAAGATTTTAATATTTAAGGTGATTTACTATTAAACATTTGTATATACAAATTTTGATAAAAATATAAAATATAAAGGGCTGAAACCTCACGAGGTGATCATAACTTCGGTCTTTGGTTTGTTCAATGAGGATTGCATTCACCTGTCACCTGTGTTATAAAGTTGTTGTGACAGTTTTGACAGTATTGATTTCTATTTTAACTAACATATATTTACTTATACATACAACAACAGCCAAACAGGTCAAAAGCTTTAGTAGCAGGGTACAGGAATCCAATATAACACGAAAAATCGTATTTTAGAACTTTATACCGAAAGTAGTATACAAAATTATACTGATATTTCTAACCGTGTAACTGACCATATTCTAGAACTTTAACCAAAAATCATTTTAGAATCCCATTTACAACGTACATGTCAAATTTCATCATAATCGGGTAAGTAATAACCAAGTTCCATCCTACTTGGCCATATTCCAGAGCTTTATCAAAAAATTATTTTAAAATTCCATTCCCAACACCCATCTTAAATTTGACGAAACCCCATTAAGGAATTGCCAAGTTCCATCCTACTCCAGAATTTCATCCAAAACTCATTTTAGAATCCCATTTCCAATACACATGTCGAATTTCATCAAAATCGGTTGAGAAATGGGCAAGTTCCACCTAATTGGCCATATTCCAGAACTTTATCCAAACAATATTTTAGAATCCCATTTTCAACGCACATGTCGAATTTCATCATAATCGGTTGAGAAATGGGCAAGTTCCATCATACTTGGCCATACTCCAGAACTTCATCCAAAACTCGTTTCAGAATCACATTTCCAACACACATGTCGAATTTCATCAAAATCGGTTGAGAAATGGGCAGGTGCCACCTACTTGGCCATATTCCAGAACTTCATCCAAACAGCATTTTAGAATCCCATTTTCAACGCACATGTCGAATTTCATCATAATCGGTTGAGGAATGGGCAAGTTCCATCATACTTGGCCATATTCCAGAACTTCATCCAAAATTCGTTTCAGAGTCCCATTTCTGACCCACATGTCAAATTTCCTATCGGGTAAGAAATGGGTAAGTGCCACCTACTTGGCCATTTTCCAGAGCTTCATCCAAAAAACATTTTAGAATCCCATTTCCAACACACATGTCGAATTTCATCAAAATCGGTTGAGGAATGGGCAAGTTCCACCTAATTGGCCATATTTCAGAACTTTATCCAAACAATATTTTAGAATCCCATTTTCAACGCACATGTCGAATTTCATCATAATCGGTTGAGAAATGGGCAAGTTCCATTATACTTGGCCATATTCCAGAACTTCATCCAAAAAACAATTTAGAATCCCATTTTCAATACACATGTCGAATTTCATCGAAATCGGTTGAGAAATAGCCAAGTTCCATCATACTTGGCCATATTCCTAAACTTCATCCAAAAATCATTTTAGAATCACATTTCCAACGCACGTATATGATTTCATCTTAATCGGTTGAAAAATAGGCAACTTCCATCATACTTGGCCATATTCCAGAACTTTATCCAAAAATCATTGTAGATTCCCATTTCCGACACACGTGTCAAATTTCATAATAATCGGTTGATAAATAGGCAAGTTCCATCATATAAATAATTTGCCATATACTCACTACATCCTAACCCAACCCCAACTCAACTCCAACTCAACTTCAACTCAACCCGCAAATTGACCCCTAATTTAACCTTCAAATCAATTCCAAATTCAATGCCCAATTTAATAATCAAACCAGCATACAAAAAAAAAATCGTAAATATTTATAAAACCAGGTATTTTGGGTCAATTCGTATGGCAGGTACGCCACCCTCTTGACGTACAGTCTCCTTCAAATCTCCGCCTTGACCATAGAAACAGATTGGCGAAAAAAAATTCAAAATCGGACAAGCCGTTCTCGAGATACCATGGGTCCAGACACACAGACATCCAGACATCCAGACAGACGGACGGACATTTTTTTTTTTTTTGCATTTTCAGACTCAGGGACTTTCAAAACGTCGAGAAAAGTTGTTTTGGACCAACCAAATTTTTCGTCATTTTTGACAGGATTTCAATACTTTGGTCTTTTTAGACCGAAGTAATTTTGGTTTTCATAAAAATATAAATTTTGAAAATTTTCATTCATACAAAGATGAAATATTAAAATCAATTTCGATACAAACAACCTTTTAACATTCAGCCTTTCGACACAATCGACCTTTCGACATTCGGCCTTTCGACCTATTCGGTTTTTCGACACATTCGGCCTTTCGACACATTTGGCCTTTCGACCCTATTCCGACTAATTTAACTTAGAATTGTTAGGCTAACGGCCTTCGTTAACTCTCACGGGCACCCAGGAGGTCGCTGTGCTTTCCCCCGCTTAGCCCTCCCAGGGGCGTTAGATTAAACTTCGTGGGACGTAGGAGCCGGGATCAGCAAACATGTCGCACTGCGTGCCGCACTTAGGAGCGGAATATATAGAATCTATTAATGACACCACGATCAATTGATCCACGATCAATAGTTGATACGATTAATTGTCTCCACGATCAATTGTCCATACGATCAATTGTATCCACAATCAATTGTTTCTACGATCAATTGTATCTACGATCAACTATTCACGCTCAATTGTAACACGATCAATTGTTTACGATGCGACTAATAAAATAAGCCTAACAAAAGGTATTCCAGTACAAAAATTTGTGACTAAAACACCTTTCAAGAAGGTTATTCAGTCCAAATGCATAAAGGGCATTTCAGTCAAACTGTTTTCTGACCGAAATACCCTTTTTTCGATTGAAGTTCCTCTTTAAAAGAAGTTTTAGACATAATATTTGTACCCGAAATTTTATGACTGAAACTCTTTTCGTTTTTTGAGTGAATTGTTTTTGACTGAATTTCCCAAGAACAATTTTGTCTGGAATTTCTTTTTAATTGTTTGACTGAATTACCTTTTAAAAAGGTATTTCAGTCACAAATACAAAAGGAATTTCAGTCAAAAAAGTTTGACTTGAATGCCTTTTTAGTTTTTTGATTGAACTTCCTTCTGAAAAGGCATTTCAGTTTAAAACTATTTTGAGTGAGTTGCCTTTTAATTTTTGACTGAAATGTTTTTGACTGAAATTCCCGGAGCCGATTGATCTTTGCTTTTGCTTTTGGTATACAAAGTACACACAAGTCAATTATTGTTTTCCATTTCGTTTTTCGTTTTTGTTAATTCCAATAAATATTACTACTTATTGGCACCGATAATTGGATCTTTTCTTTATTCGTATTAATACGTCTCTATAATATTATTTTAGTCTATGGTACTACATTCTAAAATTTTCGGAACAACGTAAACACGGAGGTATGAATGTTTTCTGTATACAGGGTGTTTTGTACTCGAGTGCAAACATTTCCAGCGATGATTCCTTGATTAACTTCCATCAAAAAAATCGTTCCTGGTGAAGAGGGGCGGGTCCATTTTCAATATTTACTGAGATACAGTGTGTTAAAAAAATTAGTTTGGGGTGGTACCTTCACGCATATTTTTCCTAATTACTCCAAAGTTGTGTAGACTATGCCAAGCAAATGTAACATTATTTTTAGGGATCAGAATAACCTTTGTATTAATGTAATATGTAAGTACGTAGCGCATTCCGTTATTTAAATATCACTAAAAAATTTCATTTTTCATAGTTTTTTACTCATAAAACATGAAAATAATAAGTCATTTTTAATTTTTACTTATACCTCATACAAATACCCACAAAAATCTTATAGAAACATTTGATGTTCGTTTCCAGACTACATGAGAAATTAGAATACAACTGTGTCATGTCAATTAGTTTTTCGTAAACACTTTTTACTAAAACATTTACCAACACGTTTAGAAGATTGCTTGAAACTGGAAGTGTGGCTAATCATCGGATGGATACTAATCCGATACCATTTCTATCTGTTTATAGCGATGATGCTCTACTACGAGTGGCTAGAAATAAATCTTCAATCAGAGATCGGACCGAGATTTATTTCAACCACCTTCAATTCAGACAAGTATTTAAAATAAAAAAATGATGAAGTAGCATACAAACCTATAACCAGTTTAGAAAATCAGTCGGTCAATTTGCTTGCTACAGTCATGGTGATGTGTATTTAGATTTATCGTCCATAAATTTAGGTCTGAAATTTCAAGTAATTAAAAATGATAGAGGCAGACAAATATCAGCCTAGTTTGGTTAACAATATGATTCCCCGTTTCATCAAGTCAATATTTCTTTAAATGGAAAGAATATATAAATTCAACAGATATATATGTACTATGACATGACCAGATGTTGCTTACCGACTTTTCCGCTTATGCATATACAATAATTGATTAACAATGATTTGGCTGAATTTTACCTAAAAAAAAACAACGGGCGAGTTCACGCTCAACTCGCAAAAGAATTATGTGAAAACCTTTAACTATTGAATCATTTCAAGTCTCTTCAATGGGCCTGAGAAGCCAATGCAGATAGACGGCTGCTGTTCGCTCAGTATTTAAATTACACTACAATTTTGGTTTAAAAAGTCAATAAGTTTTTCTATTCTGTATTTGGAGGACGAATCTTACCGACATTAATTGTTTAATTGAAAATTGAAATTTATAACCGACTATATTTCAGTCTAGCCATGTCTTCGTGAGCTTGAGTAAAGTACAGTTCCGTTAGGTTAATCATCTAAACCTGCCCTGAACGCTTTAAAATTCATCATTACTTGTACACAGCAATTGTTGAAGATTCCATATTTAGACTTTTGAGAATGGTTACGGCAATCTATATGAACAAAGCAAAATGGCATCGCTGATTTGATTGATTTAAACTAAAAGGCGCTATTTTGATTGTAATATCATAGCAGCTGGAAAGACGGTAGCATGGCTCCCCGCAGCTTCTTCCTTGCGCGTATCTTTAGAAAATGGCATTCGAATCTGTTTACCATTATTATAGTTTTTGTTTTCTATATCCCCCACATAACCAAACTCAGCAATAGCATGAGCAATACTAAACAATAAACATAGCATACCGATT
Source organism: Tipula helvola (assembly GCA_963556165.1). Lineage (NCBI taxonomy): Eukaryota > Metazoa > Arthropoda > Insecta > Diptera > Tipulidae > Tipula > Tipula helvola. Next base: position 107,260,511 of record OY744482.1, read on the forward strand.
AAGCAATTTCAAAATTATTATTTTATTATGTATCAACGAATGTATAAGTGCTATTTTCACAGCTTGCTAAGATGTATTTAATATTTAAAGTATGGGTGCATTTGTCTTTGTTTAACGTACTTCCATTTCAGATTTTTTTAATTACTTGTACTACACATGCATACTTTTTGTGTCTTTTCATTTTAATCTGACGGAAATTGCAATTCGAATTATATCGTATGCAAGTTCGGTGCATTTTGTGTTCGTTTTTCTTGTATATAATTTGCAATTTCAGTCGTACCGGATTTTCCGTTCCTTTTTTTACATGAAATTTTTGACTTACCCCCGCTAAAGATGTTTTCACATCAAAAATATGAAAAATATCGAAGGATTACTGAAGTTATGGCAACAGTGTTGTGATTATTGTGATTGCAACACGTAGTATGAAGTAGGCTCGAAGTTAGTTAGTTTTAGTTAGTTATCGTGACAAGGAGTACACGCATATTATTATTAATCTATATACAATAGTTTTACTAACCCAACACAACATTGGCGACGAGGATTAAGTAGAAAAAATTAAAAAAAAACATAGTAAAGTATGTATGTGGATAATTAAATTGAATGCATAAACAATAGACCGTATAATGTAGGTTTAGAGTCGCAAACACAATGAATGCCGAAAGTTCTTCCGAAATAAATGGATTTTATCTACTTTTTTTTCAGGAACACGCGGTTATAAGTAAATATAATACTCCTTGGGGAAGAAATTTATCCGACTATGATCGATGGGTTCACAAATAGGAGGAAATAAATATTTTCCGATTAAACGACGACTGGGAGAAATGGCTCCGCAGTCTTGAAATATATTTTACTGCTAATTCTATTGTCATCGATGAAATTAAATTAGCAAAGCTACTTCATTATGCGGGAGTCGAGTTGCAAGATCTATTTTATATTTTACCGGGAGCGAAAATGGAAAAGAAGGAGGATAACGATATTTATAGGATTGCAGTTGAAAAGTTGACTGAATATTGCTCTCCCAAAAGAAGTACGGCTTTTGAACGACACATATTTTTTGGGCTCACCCAGCAACAAAACGAATTAGTCGAACAATTCGCATATCGCTTGCGAAAACAAGCAAGCAAATGTAAATTTACACATGATATAGATGAGTATATCCGTAATCAAATTACATCGACGACGAGTAATGAAAAATTACAGATACACCCATACCTCATACAACGCGCCCTCCTACAACGCAGTTTTTTATAAAGCTCTTTAAATGAAAACTTGATAAAAAATCATAAAAAGAAATAGCAAAAAACATAAAATTTGGGTTTTTGCGTCTATTTTTTATTTTCGTCCGTCTTTGTTAATATTATTTCTTTACCTCTTATAACGCTGTTTCCTATAACACCCCATTTTTGGGCACGCATCTAGAGCGTTGTACGAGGTATTACTGCATAAATTTTAAAACACGATGGGTTATCACTGGATGATGGACTACATCAAACAAAAGCATTAGAAGCTGTTTCAGTACAGAAACAGGCGTTTCAGAAACCAACACGAACTGTTTTTAAATTCGAACGACTAACCTCAAATAGCATGGGGAATAAGGCGTATGATAGTTCAAATCAAATCTGTCTTGCTCGTAAACAACGATGCCCTAAATGTGGATTCTATATGGCTATTATGAAAAATATTGTCGCTCGCTTAAACGGAAATTGGACCAGTCTTGGGAGCCAAGGCCACATGGGAGACGAAATAAATACGAGAACAAAAATGATGAAAACATTCAGGAATTAAATGGTTAATGACAAAATAACGATACGATTTCAGTTCAGGTGGGTTGGATAGTAATTAGTATGTGTATTGATTCCGGGTCAAACATGAATATAATTGAAAACAAGACTTGGGAATTTCTTAAGTCAATGAACGTAAAGGTTTTTGGTTTTAAAAATGGCGCTGATATTACATTCAGATCATACGCGACTAAAATTCCATTAAAGATCATTGGAAACTTTATCGCTAACGCCAACGTATATGTATCAAATTCGGATGAACGAATCTATATTAGAGGAAAGAGGAGTTGCATCGCTAATTGGGAAAGACACGGCAATAAAACTAGGTATTTTGAAGATCGGACTAATTATTTTAAGTGTATCAAGTGAAGTAGAAATTAAGAAGTTACCATCAATAAAGGGCATTGAAATTAGCATTCCAATCAACAGAAGTGTAACATCTGTAAGTCAAGCATATCGCACAATTTCCAATTCCACTCGAAGCTATTGTTGATACCAAAATTGATGAACTCCTTGAAAACGACATAATTGAGCCGGTCAACCATCACACTGGATGGGTGTCGCCAATGGTCGTAATACAGAAATCCAATAATGATATTTGTTTATGTGTGGACATGCTAGCAAGTTAACAAAGCTGTCCCTCTTGAAAAGTACCCGATGCCTACAGTAGCCTAATTCCAAATTATTTTCGTGCTTGGATACTAAAAAAAGCTTTTCATCAGATAACGATTAAACCTGACCGCAGGGATATTACGATATTTGTTACAAGGCGATGATTGTTTCGCTATAAACGGCTAATGTTCGGTATTTCTTGTGCCCCAGAGCTTTTTGAAAAAACCATTGAATAAATTTAATTGGATGTGAAGAGTACGTCGTGTATATCGATGATATATTGATATATGGATCAAATGAAAAACAACACGATGTTCACCTGGAAGCAGTTAAAAATAAACTGGAATCCTTTAATGTGAAAATAAATGAGGAAAAATCCCGATTCAAAACAAGTCAAATAGAGTTCCTTGGACATCAAATTTCCGGAAATCCAAAATTGAAGCTGTAAATAATTTCAGAAAACCAGGTTCTATAGAAGACGTTAGGAGGTTTTTGGGACTCGTTAATTATGTCTCAAGGTTTAGCCCCGATGTTGCGACAAAAACATATCCGTTGAGAGAATTAATTAAATTAAATAAGTACAAATGAAATCGTTTGAAATATTAAAATCAGCGTTGACAAATAAATCGGTCTTAGGATTCTACTCTATTGAAGATCAAACACATGTAGTAGCTGATGCCAGCCCAGTTGGCGTTGGTGCTGTTCTTTGTCAAACTGGAAAGGATAGACCTAGACTTATAGCATATGGGCACTGTAGTCTATCAGGACGGGAACAAAAGTATCATATTACTGAAAAATAAGCAATGGCATTAGTGTGGGCGGTCGAACATTTTCATATGTACCTGTTTGGGAAAAGTTTGATTTGATAACCAACCACAAACCACTAGAATTTTTGTTGAATTCTAAAAGCACTCCAGCCATACGATTTTACAGTAATATATTGTATAAACGCGGTAAAACCAATATTGCTGATGCATTATTGCGGTTCTCGAAAATAGAACAATCAGTGCAAGAACTTTTTAAAGACAGTACTGAATCGTTTATTAATGGCATTTTTGAGGACACTTTATCGTTAGCGAATGCCATAACTTTGATTTATGTTGATAAAATATCAAAAGAGGACAAATACATTAAATTAATCAGGAAGTGTATAGATGGTAATAAACTGTGGGATAATGAGGAACTAATACAACGGCCTTCAAGTTCGAGTTCAGCTTCGATGAGAATATTTTGTTACGTTGTTTGTCACGAATGCAATTTGGTAACGGTTGCAAGTATTCCAGAACTAATGAAAACGCGAAATTTTCCAACTGCCCCGTGGGTAGAGGTAGACATCTCAATCGATTTTTATGGAAACCTCTCCCTTCCGGATATTACCTCTTAGTCGTAATCGATTATTACAGTCGATTTAAAGAGGTAATTGTGATGGAACGAATCACGTCCAAAGAAACCATCGCTCAGTTGCGGAAAGTTTTCGCTTTATTTGGTCTACCGCAAACAATTATAGCCGATAATGGTAAACAGCTGATAAGTCGTCAATTCAAGACATTTTGCGTTGAGAATGAAATAAAATTACACTCCACATCTCCTTATTGGCTACAAGCGAATGGTCTCGTCGAAAGACACAATAATTCGATTTTAAAAAGATTACGAATCATTGCGAGCGTCCCAAATAGAGATTGGTAACAAAATTTACAATCTGATCTTTTAATGAACCGGAATATTTCACATGCAGCAATTGGGTTTTCACCAGCGGAATACTTCTTCGGGAGACCAACAAGAACCAAAATTCCATCGATTCAGGAACAAATAATACACTTACGAAGCTCACGACAATGACCTAATTGCGAAAACAAAAATGAAGAAATATGCAGACACACGCCGACATGCACAATTATCTGAGATCAAAATAGGGGATTTGGTACTTGTACAAAAAGAAAAATCAAATAAACTGGACAAACCTTACAAAGATGAATTGTATGAAGTACTGAATAAATACCACGGAGATGTTACATTAAAATCCACCAAAACCAATGTAGTAATTCGGCGGAACGTTGCGCATATCAAGAAATATTTAGGAGAAGGAAAACAATGAGTAGAAAATATACCAGATGCAAATTCATCTGACGACGATCTCGACAGTTCTTCACCACATAACGAGGGTTCACAAGCTCCAAAATGCACAGCTGTATATCACCTGTCATAAAAGAAGGAGCAAGATGTAGTGATGGCAACACTGTTGTGATTATTGTGATTGCAACACGTAGTATGATGTAGGCTCGAAATTAGTTAGTTTTAGCAAAGATCATAGTATAATAGAGATGAGTCATTCAGTATAAAAAATAAAAAAGACTAGGAAACCCTCCCATTTCTTTATATAGGGTACTTTTGCATAACATGTAGTAGAATAGAAACCAGCACATTAAAGTTAAACTATTTGCATGTAATTTGTATGCAAAATATTTACGTATACTTATATCAAAGGAATCCTATATATTGCATCGGGGGGACCCTATTTTTACCTCATATTTTGTACTGAATGAATCATCTTTAACATGGGATTATCTTTGGTTTTAGTTAGTTGTCGTGACAAGGAATACACGCATATTAATTAATAAATATTATTAATCTATTTATATACAATAGTTTTATTAACACAACACAACAATTACCAAACGAGAAAACAAATTAAACTTTTTTTAATGATATACATCCGACTTTGGTTTAAAAAAAGTGTACAGCTTCCGGTATTGCGTGATGATTCCGTTATTATGAGATGATGTAGTAGCTTTCGGTTGATGAAAAATCGTAATAACGTGCAGATGTGTTCTTACCGGTTATTTCTTAATCGGATTATCCGATTCACATTTTTGTGTATCCGGAACCCCTTGAACCACATCCAGTTCATCAATTATAACTCTGTATAGATTTTTGTTTATCTACACGAGCTCCTATACATACACGAATTAATATTTTCGGTTGCAAAGACACTAACGTATGAACTTTACGATGAAACTATTTTACAATATATAGTCTCTAGCGTTATTAATTTCCTTATATTAATTAAGCCCAAAAATTCTAACCAATGCGAAACTGAAAATGACATTAACGGTTTGTTTTACTATTTTTTTCTTTTGGTCTGCCCGTCGAAAACGGGACGGTTGGCAAGTCTATAAATATCTGAACGTAAAGAACATTTTATTAAATTAACAAAAAAATAAATAATTTAGTTATGTTCTAACTTTCAAACCAAATTAAAATTAAAACTTAACTAAAAAAAATTGAATGAAATATGTACAATCATAATTGAACAAACACGTTCAACAAAAATCAATACAAAAACTTTACATTACAATTAGTGCCATCTAAATTCCAATAGTAAAACTACAACAAACTTACGAAAAGTTTCAATTCCAGTCGAGATAATTTCGAATGGTACCGCGTCAAATAAAATAAACAAAAGATGAAAAAAAAATCAATTTCTCCAAATTTGTAATGAAACAAAACAATTGACCTACTTGCAAATATACAATAAATTGAATTAAATTGAATTGCAATTTATGTATTTATGTACATGCATATTGCATTTACAAAAACAAATATCAACCAAATCAATATTTATGTGGCAAATTTATTTAGTGTTGTGCGATCTGAATTGTTTTCGATCTTTTCTCGTCTGATTTGATTTAAGTACGAGAAGGCTCTGTCTGTAATTTAATTCAAATCGTTTTCTTCTAAGCAATGTACACAATGTACGTACAACTTTCGATTTCACACACATGCGATACACAAACAGATCAGACGAGTTTTTTTTTCTTTTTGTTTCTTCTGCATTATCTTATCATAATGATAACTGAACGCCATTTTTCGCGCGCTTATGTCAAAAGTTTCGAAACCGGACAGAATTAAATTTTATTAAACTAATTAGCATAATAGACAGTTAAATTTAATCAAACTTTGATAATAATTAAAAAACTTGTTTGGTTTCTTGAAATCTATAAATCAAATGAGTGTCCCTGAAAGTATTGATTTTGATTATGCGATAATGACAGATGCACAAGTAAACGATGAAGAGCTTCGAGAATTATTACCTAAATCAACATGGCTATTGGTTCGAATAACAGTGGCTCATATAACTCCTACAGACAACCTAGTAAGAGCGGCAACCATTAAAACTTTGAATGGTGAATACAAAGGGCTAGTAGTCAAACTTGTGCCAACCCAGATACGAGCAAACAAACAGAACCACTATGCTATTATGCGTCGTTCACCCGTGGCAAATAAGTGCCCAAAAATTATTTGCCCAAACATGGTGGCAATTATTTTTGAGCAAATTTTAAAGCAAATATTTAATAATCAGACTAAAATTTGTTTGATTACCACTGGTAGGATTTAACTAGATGGAAATATAAAACCGCATTTATTTGGTATAGTTAATTTTGTTCATCGGTAATCACCCACTCTATTACAATATGAGATAAAATGTGATATAATATAATTGCACATTTTGCACTTTAATAATTTTTTATATTCTTACCGGTTTATAAAATGCTTATAAATATTATTTATAATAAAATCCAAAATTCCAGTTGAAACGTTGACCCATGTTGAATCGTAAACATTATTTTTGTTCACCTTGACCTCTGCACACTTTGTTAAAACAATTTTTTTACCAAACGCTTTGTTTTATCTGTACATATGAATCAATTTGGAAGTATCTAAGTATTTCGAATAAAAACATTCTAATTGAAAAACAAATTTACTGTATCCCAAAAATAGCTTTAAGAGTTTTTTTTATAGTTGTGCCATAAACAAATTTTTGATGCGGCATAGTATATAATAAATTAGTTAGAATACAGGTTCTAATTAATGGCACGCGTTGTTTGGATGCAGCAAAGTCCATTTAAATATAACATAAATCAAAAATGTCCAGCTCTGACCGAAATATTGTTGCGTATATTTCACACAAAACCATTTTTCTTCTTAATTACTTATGCATTTAGTGTACGTAATCAAATTACAGTTGCGCATATGTAACGCAATCGATAAGTCCAAACCATATTTCAAATTTCTCACATTTTCATTATTTAAGCTTCTGATTAATTTACAACATTCACCTTTTTTCAATTGAAATTGAACAGCTACCTTGAGGATGTATACGAATCATAAATTATGGATTATTGATTTCTATATTGATGAATGACATCAAACGGAATTATAAAAGAAAATTTTATTTTTCTAAAAACAAATTAAATTGAACTGGCGTATCACCGTTCGGTGCGATAATCATTTGACAGTCCCTGATTTTGTTAATATACTTGTCGTATATGAAGGTAATTAACCTTCTGTTTGTTTAGACATACGAGTCGTAATCACATTTTATTTTGATACTAGCATACTCATACTCATACCTTTCGGATATTAGCAAACATGTTAATGTGTTAAATAACGTTCAATTAGATTCTGATTCATGTGGTGATAATCGTTTTAAATTATGACTGCATTCAATCGCTATTAACGCTATCAGACTTTATCTCAACTCCGGTATATTCAAAATGACTTTGAAATTTAATTCCAAATTCTATAACTAAAATCGTGTACATAATAGACAATAAACATTACTCGATAGCTTAACACAATCTTTATCAATTGTCCATTGTGCCGATTCATCTCTTAAATTGAATTGAATTTCTAAACAAGGCGACATTGTTTTATTATGCGTTACCGTTCTGTCCAAATAACGAATATCGAGACATTGAAATTGACCATATGAGTAAAATACGTTTTAAATTAACAGAAAACAAGGTCTACGAATATTAGGTAATTTAGAGTAAACAATATCTTTAATAATTTAACAACCCTTCATTCATTTCTCAACGGCGGTGTCCGACTTATTTGGCAATATATTTACTATTTACATGCAACAAAGGGCCCTTGGTAAATATAATTTGCAAACGTATTCTGCACTAGCAGCCATGTTATTCCAATCACCGAAAATCAATTTTTAGAAGTAATTTTTAGCTACTTGAGAGGGGATGGAACATAACCGTTATATACTAACCCAGTAAACTTAACGCTGAAGTAAACAAAGAAATGCGATAATGCTTAAAACATTGTTGGCCCTGGAAGCCGATTCCTTAGAGCAACTACTTTTACTTTGCAGCTGCGAAAAGTTGGCTAATTTTTTAGGTAGAAATGGCTCCGAAACATCTGAGACTCGAAGATCAAAAGTAAGACACCCCGTCATAGAATCAACGTAAAAAACAATGAAATTATGATGAAACTAAAAAAATTTTAATAAACATTATTCGATATTGTAACGAACGCCAATGGGCATTCATTATGTTTTTTCGATATTTAACAAGAAAATTAAGTTAACAAACTCTGTTTCCAAACTAATTCAATTTACAATTTTCAATACCATTTATCGTTTAATTATTTTCCATAGTCGTCTTGTAGGCGCGCTGTAACAATCATATAAACGTCTGCTTGAACGAATACAAGCGCAACCCAATTAAAATAAAAAAAAATTGTACTACCTGAGATTGATAACACAGGCATATCAAAACAATAACATATATTTAAGTTGTGATATTTACGTTAATGAAAATGTAGGTAAGAAGAAAATTTTTAGGCCAATTATTCCAATCAGAAATTTTTGTCAAGTATTAAGAAATAAATTTGTGGCTGAATCTTAATATTTTTAAATTAGGTTAAAAATTATTACAATTCAGCCTGTAACGTAAGGACTGAGTTGCCTCAGGTCAAACGTATACAAATTTTGTTTCCCAACCGCTTATTGTCACCTCGTGCGGCATTTACCTGAGCTCAAAGCCGGTAAAGGTAAACTTGGTCGTGGGGTTTGGGGTGACACGGTCGATTTTTTATTTAAAATGGTGATTAGTAAATTAAAAAACTAAAAAATTAAACAAATGCAATAATACATTAAAATTAAACTATATGTACTTGAAAATGCATCAAACCATTCACACTTGAGCCACTACCTAAATAAAAATACTTTCAAGCCAGATGAAAATTTAATAAGTTTCCGACAATCTCTCAATTCAACCGGAAGGTTATTAAATACTTTCGGAGCAAGAATTAAAAATGAATTTTGAAAATTGGCAGAGCCTTCTAGAGTATAGAGCCATAATCATTATGACGTATTTTTTTGAAGCTTTTTTAGTGGTATAACTTTTCACTGATTTCCATAGGAATCCATAGTAAAAATGGCGTTTTGTATCTTCAAGTGTTACAATGAAAAAAACAAAAATGTTACAAAATGTTTATACAAAAGTGTTCTACATATCTTTAGCAGCAATATACAAAAAGGGTATATTGGTATTAAGTAAATATTAATTGCAGAAATATTAAAATTAAATTATTTCTAAAATATATTTTTCGAACTTTCATTTTGAAAAATACATCAAAGTTGGCTCTGACGAATTAAAATAATACTTGCTAAATTTATCTTTAGTTTTACTAGTGTACGTTAAATGTCTATAATTGTTGGCAGAGAAATACGAAAATAATTATTTAATTACACAATTATGACACGTTCTTAACATGTTGTGAATTTGTTTTGCTTTTCCTACCATTTTTGAACTCAAATTTGCCCAGGTGGCAATTTTTGGTACGATTTTTCAAAATGTTTACTGCCCACTGCCATCTATTTATATTGACTTAAGGTAGATCCGCACCACGTGTTTTTACATGTACTTTCACAAATGTGTTAACATTTGTGACAATTTTTTATGACCACATGTTGTATTTTTGCTTTTGTGATTACATATTATGTGTCCGCACATATGTAATTTTCGCCAAATGACTTTTATCCATTTTGGTATGTTTTTACATAGGATATAACCTCAAAAAATTTTACAAATGTAATCAAACATGGTTCGACCGTAATTTTTCCTTTTTTTTTTGTTTTTAATTTTAGATATTAATGAATCTAAAAAAATCAAAGTCGCCTAGCCATAGATTTATCTATCGTCATCCGTATTAATATTACAAAACACAAATGTTTTTAATGAGCGTGTGGATGCGATTTTCAACTTTTCAAATGTTTTAAAATACACTTGTATTTTTTGACATATTTTAGTTTGTTAAAACATAACTAAAAACACATCGTGCGGATCGACCTTTAATGCACACGATTTGTAGTAAGCTTTTCTTTTTAATTTGTCCAGAATGCTGTAGTTATGAACTTTTTTGTATATTTTGGTTTAAATAAATCAATTATTACAAGAAAATGAAAACGATTTACTTAAACGAGATTTATATATGTATGTTGAAATTCAAACGTTTATGAAAATATTTCAGAAATCATAATTAAGAATTTGCAACGTTTTCATTTACAAATTTGTCTTAGGAAAAAAAGTGATTTCCCATAAGTTTTATGTGTTTTACTATGGAAATTTTGGTTTTTTCCTCGTTTCTAACTCCCTTAAAAAAGCTTCATTTTTTAGATTATGGCTTGTATAATCAAGATTGCTTTGAAATTGGTCGTTGTAAATCTCTGCCTCATGCCTCGTCATTGTTGCATTTTAACGTGTAATTCCTACAATAAGCCGGATTCCCCCGTTGCTCTTTTTAATTTCCCGTCTTGCGAGGAAATGAAATTACGATCATTTATTTATTTATTTATTGTACTTTAACAATAATTTAGTATTAAAAGGAAAAGCACAGATGGAAACAGAGTAAACGGAACAAAAGAACAAAAATAAAATGATGAAGCTGCTTCCATTAGGCAGAAAAACCTTTTAAATTTTTTCAAACAATTTCCATCTCATGCATACACATTCTATTTTGAGCAATAGCTCATTTACAATAAAATGTACAGCAAGAGGTGAAATAATATTAAAAATTAACAATAATAATAATAATATTAAAAAAAAAATTAATAAACTACGTATTGCCCATCAATCACGCCACTCCAAAAATTTTGACTTAAATAATTTGACCGATCCTAAACTCTTAATTTAGAAACTCCCCTAACGTAAAAGGATTTGTTTAGCGACCTACAACTATTTTTGGCCGGAATCAGGCGGAAGTTTGAGGAATGAGACCTGCTAAAAAGTAACTTCCTATAAAGATAACAAGGCTTCTTAGCTTTGAGAAGTTTAAAAATAAAAAGACAAACGCGAAATTCGTAAAAGGTAGATAAACTACATCCTAAAACAAGGCTAGAGTAGGCAGAAATATGATCGAATTTCCTAATACCAAAAATAAACCTAGTACATGCATTGAAACATCTTTGGAGAACGTTCATATTTTCCTGAAGCATACCGAATAAAACTACGTCACCATAAATAAAATGAGGAAGAAGATAAGACAAAAACATTTTTTTCCTAAACTGACTATCAGAAAATCCTACTACTTTATACAAACAACTAAGCATACCAAAGACCCTCTTACTAATACTAACTAAATGGTCACCCCAAGAAAGAGTTTTATTAATAACTAAGCCTAAATCTCTAACAGTATTTGAATACCTAATTAGCGAACCCTGCAGAAAAATACCAGGAAAGGACGAGGTGTCTAACGATTTTTTATAAATTATGATCGACTGAGATTTATTCGCATTTAAAACGAGCCTATTAGAGACCGACCAACTAGCGATATTACTTAAGTCTTCATTTATCAGAGAAATATTCCTATCAATAGAATCCTGATCTAAACGACTATTTTTATAAATTTGGACGTCATCAGCGAAAATGTGAAATGAACAATGGTGAATAGAGGATTCTATGTCATTAATGTACATAGAAAACAATAGAGGACCCAGTACTGAACCCTGAGGAACGCCGGAAATTACAGGAAGGAAATCAGACAAAGAATTGTCGAAAAAAAACTGCCTGAGAACGATTAGAAAGATAGTTAAAAATTAGTCTGGCAGCGGAAACCGAAAATCTAAACTGAGATAAGAGTTTGTTAAAAAGAATTCTGTGATTAATAGAATCAAAGGCCTTAGAAAAATCTAACAAAGTTAAAGAAGTCAATTCCCTATTATTCATATTACGCCTAATATCATCACATACATTTAATAACTCAGTAGAAGTGCTATGAAATTTTCTAAACCCAGATTGGAAGAAACTAATTAAACTATTGCTATTTAGATGCGATTGAATTTGAGTTTTAACAACTATCTCGAAAGCTTTAGAGAGAGAACTTAAAATGCTAATTGGCCTCAAATGGGATAGCTCTGAAGGATTACTAATCTTTGGGATGGGTATGATTTTACTTAGCTTCCACTGATCTGGATAGGAAGAGGATGTGAGAATAAAATTAAAAATATGTAACAAATATTTTGAGACGAAAGGGAAAACTCGTTTAACGAATTTTAAATTGACGTTATCCAGACCAGAAGATTCCGACTTAACATTCCAAATGGCAGACTGTAAATCCTCGAGAGAAATATTTGAAAACGAAAACGAATTAGAGGACGCATTAGAGAACAAATCGACGGTACTACTGCCCGAGTTCAAACTAGAGCAAAAATAACTATTAATATCATTGGGCTTAAACACCCCACTAGAACTACTCTTGCATCTGCCTAGGCCTAAATTACGAACATTACGCCAAAAAACCTTGGGAGGAAGGGAGGGGTCTAACTTGTCCTTAAAATAATTACGTTTACCAATCCGAATTAACCCTACAACTCTATTACGAGCCTGCTTATAATCTAAATGAGACTGACTATTAGGATACCTTTTCCATAAACGATATTTACTAACTCTAATACTTATGGCATTCGAAACTTCCTGAGACAACCAAGGCGGAGATTTTGCTTTGAAAGTAACCTTTTTAAGCGGAACGCAACTATCAAAGACCAAACTAATATACGAGTTGAAAAATTCTACTTGGGTAGTTGACGAACTAAGGCAAAAAATATCCTCCCAAGGAACCGAGTTACAAACTAGGTAAAGGCGGGAATTATCTATACTAGCAAAATCTCTAAAGCTAAAACTGTTAGGCTTAGGTGGAGAGTAACAATTCACAGAAAAAACTAAAAGATCATGATGGGATCCCATACCGAGAGACAACTGATTGAAAAAACAAATAGAGTTATCAGTAAAAGAGATGATATGGTCAATTAGGGAATAAGAGGCACCGCTAGCGGTTGGACAACAAAACGTCGGCGCCACAGTGTTGTGGACGGATAAATTAAGACTATTTAAAAGATTCAAATAATCACGAGGGAAGCCGGAATTTTGGAGTATATCGAAATTGAAGGCACCTGATATATATATTTCATCGAATCTACAAGAGAAATAACTAAACAAACTTTCTAAGTCTACAAGGGATTTTTTAAATTGGGCATACGACCTCTTACTAGTTTTTGGAGGGTTATAGACGGTACCGAATAAGATTTTACGACCACTAATGAAAACGTTGACAAATAAAAACTCTAAATCCGATACTAACGATTCCGAAATAGAAGAAGGTATGGTAACTAATCTAGCCTTAATATGATCACCTACAAACATACATAAACCACCATAATTAAGGGGAGGTACCGTCCTATGTTTCCTAAATATATTAAAACCTTTGATGGCAAAAGCTGAATTAGGGATATTTGGATTTAGAAAGGTCTCAGAGAAACAAAGTATGTCCACTGGAGCGCCATTAAAAATGTGACGAATCTCGTCAATATTTGGGACTAGACTTTGGACATTCAAACTAACTACATTCAATAACGACCTATCAACTAACATGGATTTTAGAACTATATTGGGATAACTAAGCGACATAATCAAACTCAAAATCAAAATTTAGCGTACACACGACGTGGGCGTGATTGATACGCAATACTTACAAATAAAATTAAATAAATTTTGCTTCGTCCAGTTTCAAAATAAGCCCCAATCAATGGAAATCTAAAACGAGAAGAAACAAAAAAAACGATAAAAATATTCAAGGATATGTCAGAAACATTTTACGGAAGACGATTTTTTCCGTAACACGTTCTCGCGCCTTAGGCTAAAATCTTCCGCTGTACCCTTAGTTTTTTTGGACCACCCCATATCATTTCATTTTGAACAAATTGAACCAATTGAACAAATAGGTGACTATATAGGTAATTTTGAAATTTTTGTCAAACAATTCGGGGAAATGTTAAATATTTCAAAGTATCTCATATTTCAAAATACCGAAAAGTTCGTATTTTATAAATTAGAAAATTCTGATGAAGAGGGCTGTAATTTTTCGGTTCGAATATATGTTTCCAATAAACTTCACGTGAAGGTTATTGTTCACAATATACAAATATTAAGCGCGAATTTAGAAATGTTTTCTCGAAATATGAAAATATCCAAATGGTCTCAAATTTCTTATTTGTTATCTAAGTACCGTGAAGAATATATAGAAATTGCCGAAAATCGCGAACATTTATTGAATCGTGCTTTGCACTACTTGGTAAAGGTTCGAGATGTCGATGAAGATTTCCCCCACTTCGGCAAATTAGATATTATTATTAATCAGGTCCAACTTTTAAATAGCATAAAATCGCGGTATGCTTCCGAGACCATCGTGTTTGCCTTTTTAATATTTGCTTATTCGGCCGCAACTTATAACATTTTGAAGAAATTTTTAATATTGCCCCATACGAGATATTTGAAACGTATTTCATCACGCTTACATATTTCACCCAATTATAATAAATTGCCGACTTCTGTGTGATTATAAGGAAATGGTGGAATATTGTGAATACAAAAGGGACTTTGGGGTATATCCTCCAACAGGTCGCAAATAAACTATTTGCGCCTCAAAATCTGACTACTCGATTGATTTTAACATGAGTTTTTCAATTTTTTTTTTGTAATTTATTTGGTTTTGCGACTGAGTAGTATTAATTATCTTGACTTACTTGATTTTATTTGCATCGTCAAAAATTCGGTGGTAACTTTTCTATAATGTTTTTACTACTCAGTCGCAAAAGCAAATAAATTACAAAAAAAAATTGAAACACTCATGTTAAAATCAATCGAGTAGTCAGATTTTGAGGCGCAAATAGTTTATTTGCGACCTGTTGGAGGATATACCCCAAAGGGTAAATTCAAAAGAACGGAATCAGCTTGCCCCATCAAATCGATTACAGACGAAAATTTTTTATTTTTGGAAATTTTTTTAGTTTGGCTTGATGTTTGGGGCTCTAGTTTTATAATAACAACGGTAGTTTAACATCAAGTACTTTAAACGCCCTCAAACTTACCACGCAAACTCTTATAGATTTAATTAAATTTTCATTTTCATATTGTAAAGTAGAGCCCATTTTAATCGGAAAATTACAAACCGACGATTTAGAGGGTAGGTTTAGGCTGTATCGGTCACTAGCTGGTTGCATAGTTATAGAGTGTCCTACACAGAAGTCAAAAGCCAATAAATGCAACTCTTGTCGAAATTTCTTTTTGAACGATAAAGGAGCCTTCATTAACTCCAATTATTTTAATTACCTACAACGTGGTGGGCTATCTGTTGCAACTTGCAACAGATGAAAGTAATTATATACTTTTCCACATGTCTTCCATATTTCAAGCGATTTTAAGTAGCCCAGACCTAAAAGTTAAATTTTTAGAATCAAAAAATCATGATAAACCAATTGAAAGGTATATGATTGACAGCTGTTTCAAATTCGTCTTTTCTTGCGCATATCGTCATTCGGTGCGATAAAATCACAAGGCTTCGTTGTTTTCACAAAATCTATCACCGCAAAACAATTCGATTTGTTTTTGTTTGCTATGAACTAGTGTTTATAAAAAAAAGCATATCAAGAAAAAAGCACCGAATGACAGAATTTTTTAGTGAAAGAGATAGCAATACATGCGCTTGATCATACCATAGCCATCTTACATATATCATAGCCGTAAGGTAGAAATAGAAGCTTTCTATATGAGGTGAACATTTTTCTGTTTCCCATAAGAACCAATGTAAAATTGATAGTTTTGATTTATAAAATTATTAATGAAAATACAATTACATGTAATAACATTTTTGTTAATTTGCATGTTTAATATGTTTCGTAGATATGGTTTTAAAATCGTAGAAGAAAATATGTCTACATTTTCAAATAAATTGAAAAAAGAAAACCTTTCCATTTTCAACAACTACACACAAACCATTAAATCCTTATATAAAAAAAATGTAAACAAATAGCATCATCCTTGTCTTTTCAATATAAAATTAACAAAAAAACAAAGAAAGCGTAAAAGTAAAAGCACAGAAAAGAATGAACAGATATGGAAGTTTCATGTCAAGTATTTACATAGAAATATTCAATCAAAAAAATGTATTCCTGCTCTAATCTAACCAGTTAAGATAGAGACAATATAATTCAATATTATATATTTCGCTTCTCTTCTTTGTTTAAAAAACAAAAAAGAAGAGAAGCGAAACATATTGTTGTATTATATTTTCCCTGTCTTAACTGGTTAGATTAGAGCAGGAATACATTTTTTAGATTGAATATTTCTATGTAAATACTTGACATGGAACTTCCATATCTGTTCATTCTTTTCTGTGGTAAAAGTTCGTAAATAAAAAAATAAAAACAGTATTTAGATTGGCTTTGTCTTTTCAATATAAAATCATTAAAAATGGCAAAGAACACTTCAATGTAAAAACGGGCAAACACGAAACTATAAAACAAAAAAGGTATAGATATCTTTGTCTGATCTACATATAGAAAACAAAAAGGCGACAACACGATAAAATTAAAATAAAAACACGTGTAAAAATACAATAAATAAGAACAATAGACATCCTTGTCGTTCTAATAGAAATCCAATATATTAAATATTATATGAGTTGTTTATTTTTCTCGTTTAAAAAGCTTTTGTAGTTTTGCATGTAGTTGTGAATAAAATTAGGGAAATTTAAATTGTATTTTACGGATTAATTGATAGATTCCGAGTTTGGTTTTCATATATGTCTAAATATGATTATTCACCTACAAATGGGTGAAATAAAATTGCCGAAAATAATCAGTTTTCATTCAAAAAATGTAAATTTAAAAAAGTCATTTTTACACCGGCTTACATGGAACATCACAAAATCTACACCTCTTATAGAAAGCACGTTTAAAAAATGGCGGCATCATTAGGGCTCTTATATATACAGAGGGCTCTGATTTTTCTCGTTTAAAAAGCTTTTGTAGTTTTGCATGTAGTTGTGAATAAAATTAGGGAAATTTAAATTGTATTTTACGGATTAATTGATAGATTCCGAGTTTGGTTTTCATATATGTCTAAATATGATTATTCACCTACAAATGGGTGAAATAAAATTGCCGAAAATATAAAACTGTTTACGTCTCTTTTGACGTTACTCTTTGGGGGAACGAACCAGGAGGTTACCATTCAGGGCTACGAGTAAAAATTATATGACACTAGAGTCATAATGTTCATGGACAGCTGTCGCGATAACGATAATAGAGATTTTGGCTCATTTTTTTTCCCCGATGGTGAAACGAAAAAGTAAAAAAAAGAGGAAGGTAGACGCCATTGAAGAGGTGACGGTAAAACAAAAAAGACGCTTAAAATCGGAGGAAAAATAAATATACAAAAATTAATAAAAAGAGGGAAAAATTAAAAAAAAAAAAAAAGTAAATCGAAGACCAGCCCCGAATAAAGGAAAAATTTATGAAGAATTTTGTTTGGATTTGCCGGAAACCATCACCAAAATATTAAAATCTGAGTGCAGCTACGTGGATCGAGGCCTGTAAACGACCATTAAGAGGGCAATAGCTTATGCCACTAGCGGCATATTAAAGAAAGAAGAGTATAAGCGCCGGCGCCCCACAAAAGAGACGAAACAAAAGAAAACACGCGTCTAATGTTACCACGTGAAGGTACCAAAATAGGTTAAGTAAGTTAGTATAGGTACTTAGTAATAGTAAAATTTGTAAATTTGTGTCATTATTATTTTGTTAATTACAATTATTTTGATTTAAAAGAAAGTTAAGTGCTGTAATGTATTAATCAAGTAGTTCTTGAGAGAGTGCCCCATCACCCCCACAAATGCCCAGCCACGAGTTTCACGCGTTTTTTTTTTTGGTTGTTTACGCAAAACACACCTGTTTTTTTTGTGTTTTGTGCGATGGCGAAGCGGTCTTAATGATAAATCCCCCCAAACCGGGAAGAGCTACCCAAACAAACGGTGTGTAAATGAGGCCGATTACCGAGGGTTACGCCAGTTGTTACAACATTTTTTATTGAATTGTTTATTATTTTAAAATAAATTTATTATTGTTGTGGAAGAGGTTTTTACGCCCAATGGAAGTTTTGACATAATCTTCCATACGGCTTTTCCTCTTCCCATATCAATATATTTTAAAGAATTAAAAGATTTAAATTTTTTTATTTAACATAACTAAGTGGTCCTTTATAGGAAAAAAGCGAACGAGCGACAATTACTACTCCTTTAGACACTAATGCTGTGTGCCTGACACCGATTTTTTCGACTAAATTATTGACTAAACTAAATTATGCTACATTATGCTATTAACCGCCAGACGGCTAATGAAAAGTCTCCTCGCGAGGTTGCTTTTCAATTTAGTTGTCATAAAGTCGACTCAATTATTTTGAAACGAATGCGATTCGATTCAATTATTTTGAAAATATAAAAATAATTTGTGAATGTTTAAATAATTATTTAAAATGAGTAAACGGCAATATTCCGCTAGATGTAAGTACCTATAAAAAACTAACTAACTACATGTAATTGTATATTGTGTACATCACGCCAGAAGCCCCATTTTAGAAAATCCAAGTTTTCTATACCTTACCTTAAAAGTCTTGGCCAGAATATTAATTACATATTGTTTTAATGTTAATAATATATAGTTTGCGACAATTGTAGGTAATCCAACCAATTTTAATAAATGTTTACTTTTAGGGACCCACGATGAAACCATTAATTTATAAAAGCTCGTATAAAATTAGAAAAGATTTTTACTGGAAAATTTTACGATTTGAGGACCAGTTGGGAGTAAATAAATATATTATGTTTATATTATGTATTTTTATAAATTTGTATGTACACATTTTTGTAGGTATGTGGGAGAAGAAGCAGGAATTAAGGATGATTGGGGGAAATTGAAAAAAAGTGGTCGAACATCATGACAAAATACAAGGTATCTACTTTTATAGTAGTATTTGACAATTTTAATAAAAACACATAATTTTAATTTGAAATAGACGATAATCGAGCCTCCGACTGGCTTAGGAACAGAGGACGAAGGGCCAGAGCCTTTATGCTGAGTTTATGACATAGGAACATAGGAACATAGGAAGATAGGGAGTGTGACACGACCAATTAAATTATTTAAAATATTACAAGCCCCGCCTATTACTTCCATGCTCTAGTTGAAAAATTTCTTACTTTTGATCAAAGTAGGCTAGTAGGCGGGGCTGGTGATATTTTAAATAATTTGATTGGTCGTGTCACACTCCCTATCTTCCTATGTTCCTATGTCATAAACTCAGCATTAACCTGGCCCTATTTTGAGCTAATGCACGACTACGCATCCGCTCGACACAATATTAATCCGCCGAATGTTTGGGATACAGCACCACCTTCAGAAGCGGAAACAGAAGTACTGTTTTTGAATAGTGAGGACTCTAATCCAATTAGCGAGGGTTCTACATCACGTAGTGAGTTAAGGAACACGCCGTCTACATCACGAGGTGAGAGATCTTCATCGCGCTGTTCTTCTCGCTGCACTTCGCTAGATAAAGATGCGAAATTAATGAGACAGGCAGCAAAAACATTTATTAAATACATGGCGGTTAAACATAATATAACCGCCGATGACAGTGAAGAAGATTAAATGCCAGTTGCATGTATTAAATTTGATTTATTAAATTATGATTTTTGATGCCATTGTGAAGTGTCGAGAAAAGATACTATAGGTATAATCTTTATTATTAAACTTTATTTATTATAATTTTATTGCAAAAATGAAATTTGTTTATTTTATCACAATAAAATCTTGAAATACTATTATCAGTTTGCTTGTTCTAATTTATTTCGTTATGTTCAACTTACATCTGGGCGAGTAATGAATTGCGGAATGTTAATGCAGTCTCTTCATCAGTGTGCTGAATGTTATGTTGTGGTGCTTCGTTTTCTAATAAAAATTCGGTGGTTTCCTCCAAATCTACACCGTCATTTAAATAAATATTGTGTATGACACAACATGCCAATACCGTTTTTATAGAATTTTCTATTTTTAATTCTAAGCTTTTTAGAAAAATTGATCGCCCCCTTGTTTTCATTCGCCCAAAAGTATTCTCTATAATGCTTCGTGCTCGACTATGCAACAAATTAAAATGTCTTTCTTGAGAGGTCAGTACACGATCTTGACGAAAAGGTGTAATTATAGGCACAGGCGTCAAAGTGCATTTATATCCACTATCCCCTAGCAAGTAGTACCCAGGTGGAGGAAAATTTCCCCTATTGGAATAGATCCAACATATTGTGAATTATCGTCCGGACCGAATAGCGCGAAATATCAAAAGATACGCCCGTCACCCTGTAACTGGCTCCACACGCAAGCCAATACAGGAATACGCATAATCTGAATTTCATGCAGTATCCCAGATTATGTTGTTCAAATGCTAATAACATTCTGTGAAGTGATATCGCAGATACGCGAATATGTTGTTTAATAAAACGATCATCACCGGTTAATATTTTTCGATAAATTTCACAATTATAGTGTTTCACGAACGTTCTTTCTGGCTGAAATAAAATATTATACGTAATAATGTATTGATACCAATAGTTTAGAATTTTTTACCTGCCAGCTTTTACGTAATATATTTCTCTTCTTTCTTATTTTTTCATAGATTATTATTACATTACAAAATATTGATATAACCATATCGTCTTCAATCTCCATTGCATCGTCTTCAATTTCCATTATTATTTATTAATAGTTTGTTTCGATTTGTGTGCGTTTTTTTTTATAACGTTGACGTTTGAAAAGAAAACAAACCAATTTAGAATCATCAATTTTGGCAGGCACAGCTTGAACTATTGTTACTACTGCCATCTATTAATGAATGATGTTAACTAACCAACAATTTGGAAAAGTCAAAAATTTTGTCGAAAAAATCGGTGTCAGGCACACAGCATAAATTGATATTGGTCCCTTTATTATGTAATGTGGCTATCGTTAATTTAGTGTGATGAAGAGTACAACCGTTGGTCGGTCGCCATTTTCCTATTCTAGAAATTACTGGTTTGTTTTTTTTTTATTATATCGGAAGGCGGGAGATCGGAGCAATAATTGTCATCATGGTTTTTCTCTGGTTTAATTAAATCGAACCAAATAATATAAATAATTTATAATTTTTAATAATTAAATTAACTGAAATTGTATAATCGGTATTGAAATTGTATAATTAAATCTTCGGTTCCATTCTTTCAAATTCCAAATATTTTTTTAAATAACGATTTCATTTTTTGTAAGTTTAATTTTTGATTTTCGGCTCGATCGAGAGCGCTTCTAGCTGTATCTATTAAACTCGATTTAATCAACATATTAACGTAAAGGCACAGGCACCAAACATCAAAACGCTTTGAATAAGATGTTAGTATTTGTTCTAAATGGGCATGCGCTTGTAAAGTTTCGTTATTTTTATTCATAAGTACTGCAAAATGAATAATGGTCTCAACATCTAAAATTAAACAAAAAAAAGGGTTAATATTATTTTTTTTTTAATGTATCAACAAAGGCAACATACTTTCGATGTTTTTCTGGTAGTGACGTCATGGCCCGACCCAATAGTTTAATAGCATTTTGGTTTTAACCAAGTTGGAAGTCAATACTGGCAATATTACTCCAAATTTGTTTTTGGGTTTTGACAAATTTCCGGCGCACTTTTTCAGTCATTTCAGTGAAAGTAGAACTATTGTTAAATCTCGGTATCGGTTACTTTTGTTATTCGCCCCAAAATTATTAAGCCTTTGTTGTTGGAAAATTGCGACAAGTTTTCAATTTTTTAACAAAATTTTTTTTTTTTTTCATAATATTAGGATGATTTTAATCACGATTTGGACATATTTGACGTCTGGTTTAGAAGTTTTGCAAATTTTTTTCGACGCTTTTGATACCTTTTTTAATTTGGCTGACATTTTTAAGGTTATGTCTAATTTTTCACTTTAGTCACTTAATTTAAGTTAAACGAACAACTATTTTCAACATGTATTTATTATAAGCCGGCGAATATTATTTTGACTAATTACTAAATAAATTAATCATTTATTCAAAAAATAAAATAAAATCAATTTACTTAAGATAACAAAACCATTTTATTTGACACATTTAAAAATAAAAAATAAAAACTCCAAGAAACAAAAACAACTATCATTTTGACAATTTTAACTACATAAGTATAGGTGATAGATTAATCGATTTACGAAAAAATATGTTCATAGAGCGTATTTACACTTGGTCTCATGAATCCGGATTCTCTGGTTTCAAAAATCCCATCGTCGTTTACACAAGGATTCATGAATCCGGTTTCATTTAATAAATTTCTATGTATGTGTATGAATCTTTTTCATTTCATAAATGCTTTTCAACTGGGGATTTATGTCCTTGAGAATTTTTATATTTCATTTTTGTTTGTGTTAGTGCGATGAATCCCGAGAAATACAAAAAATTTTTGTTTAAAAATGAATCCCCAACATGGCGGCAATAAATCCGGTTTTGTAGGTAACGGAGGGAAATACGAAGAATCCGGATTCATGAGACCAAGTGTAAATGCGCTCATTTTGGTACACAAATACTAACCCATAGAGCACAATTTCTGTGAGAGGATCATGAGCCGAATGTCATTTATTTTTTGTCAAGAGAAAAATACACAAGTGGAGACCGGCCATCAGACATCAATTCTACAGTCATCTCGTACACAAGCTGTTCGTTTACCAAAACTGGAATTACCGCATTTTTCGGGTAAATATACAGAGGGGAATGATTTTTACAAAACGTTTATAACTCTAGTGCACAATAATGAAAATCTTTCACCTGTCGAAAAATTTACTCATCTTGGAAATTGTTTAAAGGAGCCCGCCATAAATACTATTAAATCATTGGAAATAACGGACGATAATTATAAAGAAGCTTTGAAAATGTTAGAGAACAGATATAACAACGAGAGGGCAATTTTTCATGCTCATATTTGCGAGATTTGTGAATTTAAAACGATTTCCAAAAATGCTGTTTCGTTACGGTTTCTCATCGATGCCGTAGGCAACTACGAAGATATGGACAATGCCGTTTTGGTGTTCTTGGTTTGTGGTAAACTTGATGCAGCTTTACTATCAAAATGGAAAGAAGAAGCTGAAAGCAAAAAACTCCCTAAGTGGTCGGATTTGGAAGCAACTCTTAACAGGCGATGCTTGTCTTTGGAGAGTAAGGAGTTTACGGTCGATTCAATAACATCGTCATCATCTAAGTCACAATCGTATAAAAACAATTCATATTGACACAAAACCAGCTTGAGCACAACCGTAAGTAACGTGGAGAGTCAGAAGCGATGTTTTGTGTGTAACAGTGCCGACCATGAGATTTATCATTGCCAAAAATTCAACATGTTGTCTCCGGTGTCCCGATTTAACGAAGCAAAAAAGCTCGCGCTTTGTATCAACTGCCTTCAAAGAAATCATCGAGTTTAGTTTTTCAAGGCAGGACCATGTCGAAAATGCCATCACAATCTTCTACACATTGAAAAAAATAACCCATCTCGACCACTTGATTCAAAAGCTGAGGTGGTTACAACAGGTGGAGGTGATTCATCCCAAAAGAACGTAGATTCTACCGCACCATTTACATCGCTTCATTCGTCGTCTAATCCAAGCCCTGTAATTTTAGCTACTGCGGTATTAAATGCTCGTAATGTTGATGGTGATATAGTCATATGTTGCGTATTACTCGATTCGGCGTCGCAGCTCAATTTTATAAGTAGTGCTCTAGCAAATATTTTGCGTGTAAAAAAGTTAAAAACAAACTTCGCGGTAAATGGCTTGAATGACATCCAAACTCGAGTCAGGCGCAAAGTTTTCATTAAAATCGAATCACGGGCTAGTAATTATATGGCGGAATTGGAGATGGCTGATCTAGAATTCCATTATTCGCAGCGTATCGACGAGCTGATTGGAGCAGAATTATTTTTTGACTTATTAGGCTCCAATCACTTCAAAGTTGAACATGATTCACTTAACTTTCATGAAACTAAACTTGGATGAATTGCATCGGGTAAGATTAATTCTAACAATTGCAAATATGTTTTTTCGACTACCTTACATCCTCCAATTTCGGAAATGCCTCTTAGCATTGAGCAGCTTGAAAAATTTTGGACAATTGAAGGTTACCATATAGCGACAGAAAATTGCTCACTATCGAAGAACAAGTGTGTGAGGAACATTTCATTAAAAATACCTTACGTGATGAGTCAGGTCGCTTCATTGTCAAATTACCACTAAAGAACGATGTTGCTGAACTAGGAGATAGTTACTGGATTGCTAAAACCGGGTTTCTGAATCTGGAGAAAAAATTGACACATGATTCCGAAATAAGGCAGCAATATAACGAATTCTTGAACGAGTATGAGTCGCTGGGGCATATGCAGAAAATCGACGAAATATTTTCTGCCCCCTCACTGTATTATTAAACCTGAGAGCACATCAACCAAATTGCGCGTCGCCTTTGACGCTTCCAGTAAAACAACTTCGGGCAAATCATTAAACTCAATTATGAATGCCGGTCCTAGAATTCAAAAGTATCTATTTGCAATTATACTTCATTTTCGTTCTCGCCACTTCTCGTTAATTGCAGATATATCCAAGATGTATCGGCAAGTCAAATTAAATGAGGAGCAATCGTATTTGCAGTGTATTTTATGGAGATCTAGTTCAACCGAACCGATTGGCGTATTTCGTTTGAAAACGGTTACTTATGGAACGGCGGCTGCGTCCTTCCTGGTTATTCGATGCCTTCATCAGCTTGCGAACAAAAACGATGCGCGCTTTCCGTCGAGCTCAAAGGCGATTCGAGAAGACTTTTACGTAGACGATATGCTTTCGGGAGTTGACACAATTGAAGACGCTTTACAGCTTCAACGTGAAGTTACTGGTATCTTGAAAGCCGCGGATTTGACCTTCGCAAGTGGTCTTCAAATGATGTTCGTTTATTGGAGCAAATTCCCAAAGAGTCTCGAGAAAAAACCATTTGCATTGACAGTAATGACTTCACGATGTTAAAATTGTCTGATTTAATATAAATTGTTTTCGGCTTTTTATAGACAACATACTATTTGTAATGACATACTCATTATTTTCGATTTGGCAAATCAGAAAAATAATGGAGTCATACTCCTAATATATCTACCAGCAAAAGTAGAAAATATTCATCCCCTCCCCCCTTTTCTTTCCCGCAGAGTCTTTTTGAGAGTTGATACACTTTGTATTGACTCTGCGGGAAAGAAAAGGGGGGAGGGGATGAATATTTTCTACTTTTGCTGGTAGATATATTAGGAGTATGACTCCATTATTTTTCTGATTTGCCAAATCGAAAATAATGAGTATGTCATTACAAATAGTATGTTGTCTATAAAAAGCCGAAAACAATTTATAGTAATGACTTCGTGAAAACTTTAGGCCTCTCTTGGCAGCCTGAAGAAGACGTTTTCTTTTTCGATTATTCACCGAAGCCATTCAATCGCAAAGTGAATAAGCGCACCGTTTTATCGGATATAGCGACACTATTCGATCCTTTGGGATTACTAAATCCAGTTGTTGTTTTGGCGAAGTTCTTCATGCAACATTTGTGGAAATTGAAAATTAGCTGGGGCGAACAGTTACCACGAACTTATCGAGAGCAGTGGGCAAAATTTCGTGATCAATTGCCCTTAGTCAAATTGATCAATTTCCCCCGTTTCGTATTATCATCGAAATCAGATGTAATTCAACTTCACGGATTTACAGATGCATCAACCAGTGCCTACGGATGCTGTGTTTACGTTCGGTATATATCAAACTATCAGATACCTCGTGTTGCACCGATCAAAACTATCTCACTACCTCGACTTGAATTGGGTGCAGCGGAAGTTTTAGCAGAGCTCGTTCATCGTATTGTTTTGGAGTTAGAAATCAAGTTGAGTAGCGTGTTTTGTTGGACAGATTCACAAATTGTTTTGAATTAGTTGGCGGTCCATCCGTCCAACTGGACTACCTTCATTTCGAATCGTGTGTCTACCATTCAGCGACTAACCAGCGAATATAAATGGAATCATGTGGATACGAAAAATAATCCTGCAGATCTTGCAGAAAAATTTATCAAAAGCTCAATTTGGTTTACAGCCCAAAGTTTTTGTCAGAGTTAACATAGATTTACATACATCTCAAAGGGATTCTGATCTTGATAATGTACCAGAACGAAGGAAGGTTAATATTGTGATGGCTATGTCGTCAAAACCAACTGAAAATTTGGTCTCTTCGTGCAAGTTTGTGACCTCATTCCAGAGACTTCGTCAAGATCATCAAATCAGGCAACATGGCTATATTTACACCGGAGGAGCTTAACGGAGCGCAAAGGTTCGTCATTTATATTATACAGTATGATGCCTTTCCTGGTGACATCAAATATCTTTCGAAAAATGAGCCATTACCAACAAAAAGTGCTCTGAAAGGACTAAGCCCGCATTCATCGATGATCATCAAATCGTTAGAGTTGGTGGACGACTGAGGGAAGCAGACTTATCATACGATGTTAAGTATCCTATATTATTGCCAAAGAACCATCCATTTGTTTTCCGCTCTTTGAGCACTTTCATTTAAGGGATCTTCATGTTGGGCCACAATCTCTTTTTGCTGCAGTTCAACGACAATTCTGGATATTTGGAGGCATTATCATCTGTTTTCGACATCGTCCCATACATTATCAACAGATAATGGGAAATCTACCAGCTCAGCGAGTGCAGCCTGCGAGGCCTTTCGTCAATTCCGGAGTCGACTTTTGTGGTCCCGTGATGGTTCACTACAAACATCGAGGTCATCGTCCAACCAAGGCATATATCGCCATCTTTATATTTTTAGAGCTCGTGAGCGACTTAACATCAAACGTCTTTATCGCTGCTTTGAAGAGGTTTGTTGGTCGCCGCGGCCTTTGTCATACGTTATTTTGTGACTATGCCACAAATTTTGTTGGAGGTCGGCGAAAACTTCAAGAAGTTCGCAAGATGTCTTTTGATCAAGAAACTAGGGATCATATTATTCGTACATGCTCTGGAGACATCATTCGGTTTGTGCATATTCCGCCTCGCTCACCACACTTCGGTGATTTGTGGGAGGCAGCGGTAAAGTCGGCAAAATATCTCAAGTTGAAGCCATTCTAAATTCAAGGCCTTTGACTCCAATGTCAGCTGATCCCGCTGATTTGAGAGTTCTAACAGCTGGACATCTGCTGATTGGTGAGCCACTCATCACGCGTCACCCCATCGAGACCATTTCTAAACAGTGGAGTGGATTACGTGGGTCCATTTTCGATCAAACAAAGCAAAGAGGCGTGGCCTCAGTCACGCTCAACTGTCAAAGCATCACACTCACGAGGCCGGCAGTAAAATTATGTCTACTGCCGATCCCGCAGGCAACATCGTAACGCGAACACACCGAACCAATAAATTACCAATCGTCGGCAACACCCAAAATTTGAAAAATTCCGGTTTGGGGCATTAGGGCATCCGATTTCGTTTTCCTAAAATTTTTCTCCGTACTCGTAACGGGCATACAAAGATTAATTGGGTTGACCTTGCTTATAACTCCTCGCTGAAATATGTACGGAGGCCTAGCATAACCGTAGGCAGTATGATTGCTCAATCGTTCCGTTCATGGCACAAGATCCAGTATTCCTTTTGACTTGGGGTTGTAGCTTGTTATCATTTTTCTCTGGAAACCTAATAGAGAAGACAGCCCTGTGAACAGTTACGATTCGAATTGCATCCGTTGATCTGTAACGACACATTCCGGCACACTAAAACGGGATATCCAAGAATTGTATACAACGAAGGCGACTTGTCGATTAATGTCACGCAGTATCAAGATGATGATGTCTGTATTTCTGAAAAGCGTTGTGACGCAAACATACTATATAAGGGCCAAGAGGAGATTTTGTGTGTCTTGAAACTTTTGATACGCTATACAACTTTAAATCCGTATGATGCAAACAGCTGAGTCCATAGAAATAGAATACATAAAATCTAAATTCTAGTTGCAACTGCGCTTACGGGGGAACTTAAATAAGAATTTGGATGATGAATGCTAACTGAATTGAAAGGATTATGTAAATAAAAACTGTGAAATTACTTTACTGAAAAAACTATCCATATGAATTTACTTTAGTGAATCCCCAGAAGGGAGGTAAGCGGTAATTTAGAAATAGGTACACATATGAAAATCCAACCAAGATTGAGTACCAACTACAATAACAGTGATGTTCAATGTAAGTTGAAGCGGTATAGGACAAGGGAAGGGATAGCCATAGAACTTGGGCGCCATCTGTATTAACAGTGGTGCACAAATGGTAATGGAAAATGATGAGAGAAAAGGAAAGAGAAGACAGGGGCATCTGTTTCGTAACACTTTAGTCGAAAAATTATCAAATTTTCATTGATTCGAAGGGATAATTACATGAAAAGTGTGCCACTTAAAATAAGCTCGATATAAATTAGAAACAAAATAGATATGAAAATAAAAGTATAACCTTCCGCAAGAATAAACAAAATATTGGATGGGTGTTGAAAATGAACCTTTATTTAAAATATTTTCAAAGAGTTCATTTACTTGTATTTATTTTTTTTTAATTATCATTCATTTACGAAGAAATGGCTTTGTCCTTTGACGATATTTAGGTGCCATACCATCCATATCTGCTGCAGCATAGTCCCGTGCAACACGGAGCCTTCATCGTCGGCCATACAATAAAATATGTTTTAGTTTTGGTACTTGGTATACAGGTGCCATAACTCCTTCCTCAATTAATTTAGTTTTCACAGGCAATAGTTTTAGCCTCATTTTAACAATGTCGTATCTATTAGAACACTTCTGTGCCCATAAACATGCTATTGCTGTACTGCAGCCCGTCAGACCTACATATAATTCAGTATTCGAGATGGTTGCCATTTCCTTGTAACTTAAAATTTCTTTCTAATTATAAATTTAAAATAGATGGACGAAAACTAATAAATACCAATAGTTCTATTAAATAACGAGTTTATTATGTACAATACAACAAAAAATTTTGATTAAACAACAAACAACGACTAACGTTAAATAAAAATAAAAAACCAGCAAACGCTACTCAGTTTTTACATGAAATGTGTCACCAGCGATATAAATACATGGATAGGGGATTGATCAAAAATCACATTGATTTACGTCACAAAAAATGGAGCAAATTTTATTGTATAGTCTTACTACTCTTTTATATACTCCTCTTTATCAAAAAAAGTATTTCCGAATAAGTGCCAAACTTGAATAAATTTCATTTCGAAATTTTTCGAAACAGATTTTTTTTTTTAAGTTGAATGGAATAAATATTGGATAATGTTTAGTTATATTAAAAATTATTAATTAATTATATCAAATTTGAATAGTTAAACATTACGCTACCAGATTTCTACACTAATTTAAAAATTAATAACCTTTTTTTCCTTCAAATTTCAAATACATCCCTGAAAAATAAACAACAACAAAAAAAATCGAATAAAACGTCAAAAATCTAGCATAAACAAACATTCAAGTGAATTTTCATTTTTTATTTTTAAGATGATTTTTAAATATGTTACCATGGTTACTACTACTTTTATATTATTATATCTGGCATGCTTTTAATTTACAACGTTTATTTATTCCGTCTCTAGGTTACAGCTACTTTGCTTTACCGCCTCCTACACATAAATTTGAATTTGGTATTCGAAAATTCGGATTTAAAGACAAGGACGAAGGTTTTTTCTTTCTCTGTCACACACTAAATACTTTTTCGGTTTCTCCATAAATTTTGCTCTATCCCCTATCCATGTATATATCGCTGTGTGTCACAGAGCTCTCGTGAAAATTTACACAAAAAATGATGCACTGGCTACAGTAAAAAATGATTTAAAAAAATAGTGACGTGATCGATAGGGTAGACAGTTTTGGTGATGGCAGTCGCGCTAACCATGTGACTGCAGCACCAATTGTTGCATAAGGATAGGAATATTTTCAATTAGAAAATAGCTCCATATTTATTAAAGTGCTAATTTTTGAAACTAAAAAATGTAATTAAAACCCGATGTTCAACCTTGTGAACAGATTGATCATATACATACTTCCATAAATTGTACATTATATTGTATTATTTATGCACTAATTATAAGCGTTACCCTGCGCGAATTGAGGAATGAATTGAATACAATAAAACTTATTTTGATGCGGATGAACAATTCATTTGACCGTTGAGATAACTTATTTTCATATTTTTGGCACTTCAATTCCAACACGGATTGTAAAAACAAGTAGAAATAAGAAGAGATAAACCTATATTGTATATTGTAAACCTATGTAATTATTTGTGTTTTTGGAAATCGTCGAAATTATATAAGTGTGACTCCATCGAATCTTTAAAGAATGCACATTTTTGATCTATCGAGCCGGATGCTCTGAACAAACGATTTCGAATAGAATATAATTATACATTATTTGGTCGTATTTGACAGTGTTTGGATTACATAGTTGTTATAAAGTGAAATTGACAAGATTCGTGAAGCCATTCTGTAATTAAATAAAGGACAGTTCATGCGTCTTCATTGGGATTACCACACATCGGTTTCGTTGCAGTTAAGAGTTTATCACACCAAGCGCGGCGCGTCGGCGGCAAATTTAAATAAATTTGAATACACGTTTTTTTGCTTATCTAGTGATAGTAAATCATAGCTTGAACAAAAATAAAATTATTATTCATAAAAAACTTTACAAACTTTATATTTTTAATAGAAAAATTACAATTTTAAGTAAATTGTATAAAATGAAATTTCATCCGCCGCCTGCGAAACCTAGCGGCAAAAAAAAAATCGCGTTTTGCACATAAGCTATGATTTCCTATCACTACACAAGCAACAAAACGTGTATTTAAATTTGCCGTCAACGCGCTGCGCTTCATGTGATAGAACCTTTATAGTGTCGTTGTTGGTTAATCTCGAATACCTATCGGTAAATAAACCAGCATATATCAACATTGGAAACTTGAATGAACAAAGTTTTTTAAACCATTGGGAACAATCATATTGGATCGGTATAGAGCAGCAGTCAACATTCAAATTATGTACATCGAATATCAAAATAAACTTGAAATAAAAAACATCACGTTTTCATTGGAAATACTCGAAATTCGTCATCAAAACAATTTATTAATGTAAATGGCAGGTGAATAAAATAATTTTAGCTTAAAATAAGTGTACAAAATGATGGCCTGCGACTTCAATGCACTTATTAATACGCATTTCCAATGATTGTACACAACTGAGAAGTGTGTTTGGTTGAATTTCAGCACACGCATTTCTGATTCGCTCAATCATGTTCTCACGTGTTGTTGGTTCTTGTTTGTAAACTTTGTCTTTGAGATAGCCCCACAAAAAGAAATCTGGCGAAGTAAGATCTGGTGATCTGGCGGGCCAATTTATCGGACCAGCTCTACCGATCCAGCGAGCATTGAAATCACGATCAAGTACCTCACGTGCTACCAACGAATAGTGTGCAGGACAACCATCATGTTGAAACCACATGTTCCGTCTCAATTCTAAGTTCAAATTTTCAAGTAATATTGGCAGTTCATTTTCCAAAAAGTTTCGGTACCAGTTGACCATTCAAGTTGCCTTCAATAATGTGGGGGCCGATGAGTTGGTAGCCAATTATTCCACACCACACGTTGACAGTCCAAGGGCGCTGATGTTCAACTTGGCGAAGCCAGTGTGGATTTTCAACACTCCAATAATGCATGTTGTGTCGATTAACCGTTCCATGGTTTGTAAAAGACGATTCGTCAGAGAACATTACGCAACGAAAAAAATTGGGGTTTTGTGGATAAGTATCATCCATATCATGTGTAAAGACACATGATATGGATGATACTTATGCCGTTTTAAAATTCTCCAAACACTGGTGAGGGACAATCCAGAATCGCGAACTATTTCTCGTGTACTAACATGAGGATTATGAGTCGCTGCAGCCAATACAGCAATTTCATTATTTTCTCCAGTGACTGTTGCTCTACGGGTCCTCTTTTTCGGTTGAACATTTCCATCAGCAATAAATTGTTTGATAGTACGGCCAAATGAAACACGTGAACGAATCCTATCCGGAAAACGTTGAGCGTAAATAGCAACAGCATTTTCAAGATTTCTGCCAGCTTCTCCATAAACCAGAACCATTTCAATTTTCTCTGGCACAGTTAAACGGTCCATCCTAAAGTATTTTATCGTTTATTTTGCAATTACGAAAAACATGAAGATAAGAAATAACACAAACGTTAAATGTGATTTACAAAACTGAATAAATTGTTTTGATGACGAATTTCGAGTATTTCCAATGAAAACGTGATGTTTTTTATTTCAAACCTATTGCAGAATCGAATGCGTGTGTTCTAAGAAGAAGAAATTGAAAAAATTGAATTTCGTCGATTACAACGCCATCTATCATGAACCGAACAAAATATTTCATTCAAATCATACGTACTTTTAGTCGTAGAATCCGTATCTGCAATAAAAAATATGGCTTCCTATCTTAGTTTAAAAGTTACCCCCGCCCCACCTACAAAGCGGGGGGTGGGGGACTATTTTTTTGCACTAATATATTTCCCCCGCGGTATGATTAAATTTTGATTATGGACATTTTTTCCGTAGAGTGGCTATTTTTCGAGATATTTGATCGTCTCGCAGTTTAAAAGAAACCCCCGGTATACGTCAAAGTTAACAAATAAATACAAAATAGAAAACAAAAATTGCGGAGAGACAAATTTTAGAAGAATTTTAGAAGAAAACTGAGCTAAATTTACAATGATAAGTTTGTATTGTGTAGGTGATTAGTTGTACAAGCCTGAGACTTGAGCGATAATCTCTGCAGTTAAATTTGTACAGTTAAACGTTATGTCTAGGGGCGGCTTTAGACCATACAATAGAATGGACCGCTAGCGAAGTGACGTTTCCATATAACCCGGGATCTCCACTATGCAAATTTCCTGATATTTACTATCATGATAATTTATGTTTGTATGTGTTTTTTTCAATGTATTGAGAAATATTTGTCGATGAACTATCATATCTGGGGATATTACTATGATGATAATCGTTATATGTTTTTGTAAAATAATTACGAAAATGAAAAACATAACCTAAAAAGTATGACATTCATAATAATTATCAGATAATGCCCAAGGGCATTGATAATTTCCCGAAATAATTTTAGTATTTTTTCGAAAGCACGTTGCTTGGTAACAGCCCGAAGCCGAAGGCTGAAGGCGAATTTATCTCGTTTCTGTGTCGTAAAACTCCGGAGTATTACTCCGCAGTTTGAAATGAAGTTAGCCAAATATCGTTGATTTTTTTCTTTATTAAATTGGTATAAACTGAGCAACCATCTCCAAATAAACGTTCGCCCAATATATTTATGTCAAAGCGACACAAATAAATTCATTTCAGTAACATTTTAGTTTGCCTTTGTTCTTTGATGATTGAGTATGGAGTATTAGCTTATAGATTTTAGGTTTTTAGGTGAAATACAATATTACGCCATTTTTTTTTGTTATTGTGCATCATTTCTATTATTGTTTTAGCAGAAATGTTTTTGTATCAATTTGATTGATGTTAGATGTTGCTCATGTGATGCTTGCAAAAAAAAATCATTCATTACATTTCGATCATAATTCGAAACATATTATGTATTTTATTTCCAAATAAATTGTTTCTTAAATCCTGCCAAAATTTATTTGTATCGTACTTTTATTTTAAATAATTTACGAAATAAAAAAAAAATTATTAATAAATATTATTACAACATTTTGTTGTGGTTGTAAAATGGCGGACAATCATAATTTTTTTTTTTTTTTTCGCTGGCGCTACATCCCATGGAGGGATTTGGCCGCTTCATAGTAAAGTTTCGTAATCATTTGTACAACGGATAATGAGTGATTAGTTCATTGATCCTTACATTAACCAGCCGTGATTTTTTCATCACCCACCGGGAATCGAACCCGCGACCTCCGGAGCTTAAAGCAAGCATGCTAACAACTGTGCCACCGGGGCGGCACAATTATAATTAGCAAAACGCAATTGAGCGAAACATACATAATGAGCACAAATAATTTGTAAATTTATTGTTTTGAGGTTGCAATCTTGGAGAGTATTACGACGCGAAATGAAAATTTTTCAATCCGCATGGGAAGTTTGTTTACCAAATGAAATTTTTTTTATATGAAGTTTTTACTCTCTTTAATATTCTCAGTAGTAATACTGCGGAGTTTTACGACACAGAAACGAGATAAACTCGCCTTGAGGGCTCTTACCTAAAAGCAACGTGCTTGAGGAAAATATAATAAAATTATGAGGTATTTATCAATGCTCGAGGGGTATTCGACGAGAAAATTTTTTGTAATTTTATTTTGTTCTAGTAGTAAGGCTGCTAGATTGTAAATTGTTCTATGAAAGTGTCATTTTGAAACAGTATTTGTTGTAAAATAAAACTATAAATTCTTTTCATCTAGTAGCCAGAGTATGTTTTTCTAAAATAGCAAGCCTATTAAATCGGTCAATTTCGAGTCACGTGTACGAAATAAACCAATCAAAATAACATTAGACTGATAATTTCCCTAGGGAAGTTATCAGTCTAATGTTATTTTGATTGGTTTATTTCGTACACGTGACTCAAAATAGACTGATTTAATAGGCTTGCTATTTTAGCAGAAAAAATTCAAAGCAACATCATCTAACGGATCTCAGATATATAAATATAAGAGCATTATTGGACAGCGGATCCCACTTGAACTTCATTACCAACAAGACATGCAAGTTATTGAATATCAAACGACTAACAACGTCAAAACAAGTGTCAGGAATAGGTGGTGATGTCACACCAATAAAATATAAGGTTTTCGTACCCGTAGCTTCAAGAATAAATGTCTTCACGATTACTATCACATGTTACACCATTCCTAAAATAACTAATGATCTACCTTCATCGCTTGTTAAATGTGATAAGAAGTTAATATTATCGAACTTCGAATTGGCAGATCCTCATTTCTTTGTGCCACATGGCATTGATATGTTAATTGGAGCTGAGTTATACCATGAATTGTTTTCTGGAAAGATGGTTTAGTCAGTTCGTGTCCTCAGACCGTATGTAGTTTGGATAACCTTTATCGCAAACTTCGATGGTTTTGAGAATTGGATACCGTTTGTGTCAAGACTATTATGTCAGTTGAAGAATGATTATGTGACGAACACTATCAGAAGAATTATAAAAGAATGTCGACAGGTAAACATGTAGTAGCTATACTCCTGTGAAAATCCCTTCTTTCATTGTGGGTAGTAAATTTATACTAATTGCACTTCCTGGAAGCCTTGGTTATTCGCGCGTATGTTATATCGAGCTTTGATCCGATCAATTGACATCCGTATTTTCTCCTGTACAAATTGATGTATCTCATTAGGTTCCTCTTTTATCCGGTCTACGTAATCCTGTCCACATAAAGCCGCTGATGGTACAGCCCCAAATTTTAAATTTCCAGGTAATCGTAGGTTATCTCCAAATAAGATTTTAGCTGGTGCCATTCCGGTTGTGTCGTGTATTGCTAATCGATAGGCCATCAGGAACATTGGTGGTACATGTCGATCCCCGTTGGGTTGATTTTTTTCCACGACCTTTGCTAGATATTCCTCCAATGTGCCATTGAATCTTTCCACCATACCGTCGAACTGTGGATGCATAGGCGTTGTCCTCGTTTTATTTATAACGGGCATCTGGCATATTTCTTGAAATACCACCGATTCAAAATTCCTTCCAGTTATGGGGTACACCTCCGACCATTTGATGAAATAATCCATTATGACTAACACATATTTATCGCCGCTCTTGTTAGTGCGAAATGGCCCCGATACATCCATTGCAATTCTCTCGAATGGTGCTCCGACCGTATATTGTTTCATGTTTCCATCGGTCACATTTTTGGCGCCATTCTATCACCGACTGTTCTACATCCTGTCCAGTAGAATCGCTAACGTTTCTTAGCCAGTGTTTTATTAATTCCTAGGTAGCCCCCACTTACTCCTCCGTGATACTCTTTCAGGATTTCCGTAATCCAGCTCTTCGGTAACACCAGCAATAATTGCTTCACTTTGCCATCCGTGCTTTCCCACATTCTTTTTAAACATCCATTCTCTATTCGGAAGCTACCCCATTGAGCCCAATAACTCTTAACAATGGGAGTTTTGTCCACGATCTCGCTCCAAGTGGGCCGGTCTTCCTTTTCTTTCCATTCAATGATAACCGACAAATCCGTGTCATCTAATTGCTCTTTCCTGATCAATTCGTCAGTCCACCCCTCCTGAGGCAATACTTGTGTAAGCCTAACATCGTTGATGCCTTCTTTTGCTCCAACGTGATCAGAATGCTTGCATTCTACTGAACATGGTCGTCTTGATAATGCGTCGGCATTTCCGTGTGCGCTTCCCTTTCGGTGTTCGATCTGGAAATCGTGGCTTTGAACAGCCACCGTAAAGCATCGTGAACCGTTCGTAAATACAATTTTTCGCCATAAAGGTATTTATGGAAATGCTTAACGCATCCTACTATAGCCAACAATTCTTTCTGAGTCACGGAATAATTACGCTCCGATTTTGATAACGTTTTGGAGTAGTACGCAAAAACTCGTTCTTGACCATTAGTTTCCTGTGATAATACTCCTCCTATACCGTCATTATTTGCATCGGTGTCCAAAATAAATTTCACGTTGAATAATTCATGTAAATGAATTTTTAGGTCTTGGGCAATCCTTTACCAGATTCCATTAGTCGTTACCAGATCACCCAAATATTTACTTCCGTTCTGAATAGTTAATACTTCTTTGGGCTTAGCTTGGGTGTCCTTGCGCCCATGACGATTATGTCTTCCAGATTTATTAGACACGTCCTCCAATTTAATCTCTTTAGAACGCGCTCCATTAATCGTTCAAAAGTCGCAGTATCAAAAACAGAATAAAATATTACTAACACTTCCAGAAATAGTATGTTTTGGATTTAATAATATGTGTGCGTCACGGAAATGATATGGCTTGTATAAAGACATTTGTGTTGGTTTTGCATACTATAAGCAATGCCTTCTAGAATATACAAGCCATACTACTGCAAGCAAAAATTATTTTATTTTATTTCATCGACATAGAATAGATGGCGATGAACGTTCGAAAAATGAAAGAGTAGAGAGAAATAGAGAATAAAATATTTGAAATATAAAAAAATAATTCAGTATTATCTCATGCGTACGAAATGAAGGTTGTACATATTTTTATTTCCGGCTATTTTCTACAAAATTAGTGAAATTTCCTCCATTCTTCGGTTACATGCTTGAACAAGTTCTCAGAATACCGCTTTACGATTGTCGATTTAGGAGGCAAGAGAGTTTCCAATTGTTTAAACTTCTCCCGCAAACCTTGCATCAAAAATTTCTGTTTATTTTTTGTCAATATTTCAAACAGCACCCACGTATAACGTGTCACTTCATCAAAAGCAGCTATAAACTCTGATACGCCCGCACTATAAACTCTGACGGAGAAGTAATAACGAACATCATTTCCGCGAAAACAAAGGTCGCATCAATAAAGTACATTTCAACTGCGAAACTAGAGTTATGTGCGGCTCTTCTACTTACCAGAATGCTAACGCTGGTCATCAAATCTCTGGAGCTCGCAACGCCTCCAAAGGTGTCGCTATGGTCTGACTCCACGACCGTCCTTGCTTGGCTGGCAAAACCACCTACAAAAGGAAATATATTTGTGCTTAATAGAGTTACCGAGATATTAAATTCTACGAATGTCCAGCAATGGTCTTATGTTCCATCCAAAAAAAACCCGGCGAACTGCGCCTCCCGTGGAATGGCTCCTGAAGAACTTCTTCAAGATTTGAGATGGTGGCAGGGACCAGACTGGCTGCGACACGAACCAATTCGACCTCCAGAGCTTCGAAAAACATCAGAAGAAGGCAAAGGTGCAGCAACAACCATTTTCACCAAGGTGTATCTGAAGTTATTGAAAGGTTTTCAAGTCTCACCAGGTCAATCAATTCGGATTTTTGCCTGGTTAAATCGGGCCAAGCACAACTTTCATAATTTCAAAGCTCGAGACGTCGGTCCTTTAACAGTAGCAGATTTATACGAGTCATACAAAATGATGGTGGAAGACGCACAATTTTCAAGCTTTCCTGTCGAAATTAGCAACCTGCGCAATAACCTACCTTTGAACAAAACTAGTAATATTTCTTCTCTATCCCCATTTCTAGACAATGTCGGAATTTTACGAGTGGTTGGTAGCCTCTTCTTGCAGTAAATCGGCGGAGCGCTGCAATAAAGGCTTCTTTTGTCAGTTCGGTGACCAGCTCCAAGTGCATAGCCTTGGTTGCCATTCACTCGAATAATGAAATGTATGCCTTTTTTGGCCCCGCGTAATCAACTCCGACATTTTCAAATGCTCACTTTGGATTCAAAACCCGTGCGAATCACTTGTGAATAAACTGCTTAACGTGATTTCAGCAACCTAATAAGAAATAATTAATGCGGTGATATGATAATTGCCGGGCAATATGATGGTGTGCTTTTGATTGTGTGCGGTAATATTGGCATTCTGCAATCTTCACTTGTCGTCTAGATATGGATGCATCAACGCAAGTTTACTGTTGGACGAGACTTCTTGACCAGCCATTAATCGTTTTACCTCGTCATGAAATGAATGGTTTTTGTGCTTGCCGGCATAACTCAATAGTAGCAACCTGCAGCTCGGTAAGAGTGATAGACAAATTCCTTTACCGCTGCGATCTTTTCTTCGTCGATATGCATTCTATTAGTCATTACACTTCTTTGGGCTTAACTTTCATCCGGCAGCCTGTATTCGAGAACCTCTGCCAAGTTACTTAGACGCTCGTCGAAATCTTTGCCCATAATGATGATGTCGTCCAAATATATTAGGCACGTCTTCCAATGCAATCGTTTAGCACTCGTTCCATTAATCATTCGAAAGTTGTATCGGCATTACATAATCCGAAAGGCATAACATTTAATTGCCAAAGGCGTTATCCAAACTGAACACCGTTTTCTCGCGATCTTCTTCATGGACTTCCACCTGCCAATAGCCGCTTTGTAGATCTAATGTTGAAAATATTCGAGCACCTGATAATGTGTCTATCGTGTCATCGATCCTTGGCAGTGGGTAGCTATCTTCTTTAGTCACAACATTGAGTTTTCGGTAATCAACGCATAATCTCATGCTATTATCCTTATGTTCGACCAACACTACTGGTGAGCCCCATGGGCTGTTAGATGGATCGATGACACCTGCCGCCTGCATATCTGTTACCACCCAATTGACTTCTTCTTGTTTTGGCAATGGTAACCTTCTGGGTGGTTGACGAATCAGCATCTCTGTTCCTGTATCAATTCGGTGCTTTACCATTGAAGTCTTTCCGTTATTATCCGATGTGCTGCAAAATATGGATATGTACCATTTCTTTCTTCTCCCTTGTATGTTGGCTTTTCCAATCGGAATTTTCTATTCATATTTTACTATCGTTGATACTTCGTCACATTTGCCAATGACTGTTTCTTTCTTGATGTTCTTTGTCTTATCCGAGAGACTTAGGGTCCTAATTGGTACTCTATAGTCGTTGTCTGGTTTAACTAGGGCTTTTCAGATTATAATTCCTTGGCTCCGCTCTTCTCTTCGTTAGCTTTCACAACCCACAACGCTAACTGCGACACATCGAAATTTCCAGAAGATATTTGTATTCCTGCCGTCTCTACGGTTGTCCCATCCATTACTTCCACGACAAAATCATGGTGATCCGCATCTAACTCTTCTCTCTTCATGGCCTCACGTAGTCGCACTTGTAAAGCTGCTTTAACACTCTCAGTGGATAAACCCTGTTTCTCTAGTTCCTTCTTTTATTCTGGAACTTTTATAACACTTTATGCCTTGTCAGTCAAGGTTCATATCACTGGATTGTGATGTGAATAAAACACAACACTTCAATTTATGACAAACGATTTTATTTATTAATACCAAAAATTAATTTAAC
This sequence comes from Tipula helvola, assembly GCA_963556165.1. NCBI lineage: Eukaryota > Metazoa > Arthropoda > Insecta > Diptera > Tipulidae > Tipula > Tipula helvola. The sequence goes on from OY744482.1 coordinate 107,301,276, forward strand.
ACAAACAAATTTGTTTACAATAATTTACAAAATCACTTTTTATTATTTTTGCACAATTCAACTGTTCACTTATAACTTTTATTTCGCACTAAAACACTATTTTTAATTCACTTTTCAATCATCACTTTATCGCTTACCAAAAACTTATGTTTTCATTCGAATTGGTTCGCTCTTTATATACTCAAACCAAAACTTCCCGGAATTTAATGATTATTCCGGTAAGAAAAGTCTAGACACATTTAGGACAGTTTTATCATGGAAAATTCTATTGTAGTACAGTAAATTTGTGCTATTAATAACTTATTATATTCTTCTTTAGGTGTCACCGTAATAATATATCTACCAAAAACTTAGAAATATCAAAATCCCCCTCGTACTTTAACCGAAGCAAGAGTCATACAAAGTGTAACGACCCCAAAAAATTAAAACCCAAACTGTAAAAATACAATTCTAACTTCATACATTAAGTATGAGGCAAGAACGTACTGATTTAGCGAATTATATTCAATAAATCAAAAAATACAATGAAAACACTCATTCTACTCGAAGCGGAAATGTGTACCCGAAGCGGAAAAAATCGTGGCTTTCAGGTGGTGAAGCCATCTTTGATTTTGCAATCTTCATTATTTTGTAGATCGATTTGAATAAATCGTCTTAATTTGCGTGATATAACCACTAATTGGCCTGTAAAGTAGACCACCCTTTATACATTGAAATTTCGAACTACCCCAAAGTGGAATATAAAATATTGGATTGTATCCACATTTTGGAATATAAAATATTGGATTGTATACATGCCGTGTATGAAGTAAACTGAACCACGTCCCAGTATCCACCACTATCATCATACAATTTATCTGTGATTATAGTTTATCGGTTCCTATCCGTATTCTTGAAATTCACCAAAAAAAAGTTGCCGCTTGGTAAACCATTTTAAATGTTCGAACGAAATGACGTATTTCAAGAATACGGGCCTAGGCCATGGAAAGCGTTGCAAAAAGTAAACAATAAAATATTAATCGAGTGTTGATGAAAATGAAGTTTTATTCAAAACCATTCATTATACAAAGGACAAATCCATCTACTTTTACTTATTTACATTAGTTCCTTTACCCTGTAGGACAACTAGATAGGATATCAGCTTTAATTGCTTCAAGCTGCTCCCGCGCAAACCGTCTCACTTCTTCAAGACCGGTTCTAAATTTTTTCTTTTGGTGAGCTTCTTCAGCTAGACGTGATAGTCTCCGTGCTTGATATATAGGTGCCATAGCTCCTTGCTCAACCAATGTATTTTTCAAAGACATTAGTGAACTTTTCAATCTAAGATGGTCCAAACTATGGTAAGGACACTTGTGTGCCCATAAGCATGCTATTGCTGTAGTGCAGCCCGTCAGGCCTACATATAAATCAGTATTTGATATGGTGCCCATTTCCTTGCAACTTAAAATTTATTTCTAATTATAAATTTGAAACAGGTAGTAGAAAAAAATAAATAGAAATATTAGTTTTATATAAAATATAACACAAAAAATTTTGATTGAAAAACCAACGATTAAATGATTTATAAAAAGATAAAACCGGCATATACCTACGACGCTACTCAGTTTCCACATGAAAACTATCGATATAGAAAGATTGTCTTATACACTGGTTAAAAGAAAGTTGGGCAGTAAAAAAAAGTAACGTGATCGTCAAAATAGATATGTACAAACTAGAGACTGCACTAACGATAATCGGTTAATCGATTAACGGATCAATCGGCCGAAATCTGGTGTTTAATTTATCGGTAATTTAATGTATATTGCTCGATAAATTCTATAAAAACAAATGTTTTCAGTTGACCTCAATTTTCGCGACGATCCATCATTTTACTGCAAAAGTTCAAAAATCCGCGCTCAGTCGCTCGCACAAATATATTGATACAAAAGGTTATAAAATATTTCCAACAGTAACGGATATTTTGCTTTTTTGAAGTTCCCATACGGTCTATAGATACATGACAAATTGTCATAATCAAAGTACTGTACCAAAAAAAAATGATCCTCAAATAAATTTACAGGTGCTCCAAAACAAAGTGGAACAATTCGTCCGATATGCTTGTAAGGTTCAAAATTTTCAAATTTTCTCAAGCATGAATTCAACTGAAAAATTCGAATGTTATCAAAAGTCTCTATCTATGAAAATGGACCAATTAAAAGTGTTCAAATACATTTTCACACCACGCGCTGTTTGCGATATTATATAAAATTGCTTCCAAAAGTTGTGGGTTGGATTTAATTAATAGTTTAATCAATTTGTAGCTTATCTTGTCGGTACCTGGGGCAGTGTTTTTTTGTGTCACAAACAATATTCTTGAAATTCGATCCAACCAAGTCGCCGATGAGTTTCTTATGAAATACGTCATTTCAGTCGAAAATTTAAATTGTTTTATACTAAAGTCACCAGTGACTTTTTCGGCCGAATTTAAAGAATACGGGCCCTGTGCCCATATTCTTGAGCCAAGGAAAGCGATGCAAAGAGTAAACAATAAAATATTAATCGAGTTTTGATGAAAATGCAGTTTTATTTGAAATCATTTACTATAAAGAGACAAATTCATCTACTTATATTTATTCACATTCACCAAACAAATGCCCATAAAAGTTCCTTTTCCTTGTAGGATAAGTAGGTAAGCTATCAGCTCTAATATCTTCAAGCTGCCTCGGCGGAGGACGTCTCATTTCAGCAATTCTAGCTCTCAATTTTTCCTTTTCGTGAGCTTCTTCAGCTAGACGTGATAGTCTCCGTGCTTGATATATAGGTGCCATAGCTCCTTGCTCAACCAATGTATTTTTTAAAGACACCAGTGAACGTTTCAATCTAAGATGCTCCAAACTAGGGTAAGGACACTTATGTGCCCATAAACATGCTATTGCTGTAATGCAGCCCGTCAAGCCTCCATATAAATCAGTATTTGGTATGGTTCCCATTTCCTTATAACGTAAAATTTATTTTTAATTAAAAATTTAATAACAGATAGTAGAAAAATAATAAATATAAATATTAGTTTATATAAATATACAACACACAAAAATTTTGATTGAACTGAAAAACAAACGACTAACGATTTTATAAAAATAAAAAAAAACCGGCATAAGCTACTCAGTTTTCACACAAAAACTATCGATATAAAAAAATGTACTTATAAGGGGGTTTTATACGATACTGCGTCGTAAGACAAAGTATGATGGCAAACTAACGGTAAATTTTGAATTGCTTTTACACTGTATAACATGTTGGATAGACTTCATTATTCTTTATTCGTCAAGCAGTAAACATGTGAACAAGGGAAAAAATCAAATGCCCGGACGATGACTGCCGCATTGGTTGCAGCTATTATAATCCATTACTAAAAATGTCATTACTAAAAATGTTTGTAAAAATTTGCTTGTTTCTAATTATGCCCTGCGATGTCCGACATACATTCGTTTACATGGTCCAACATACCAGACAAACCGTCAAAAAATCAAATCAATTTGATTTTCATCGGACATGTCCATTAGACCGTAGTTTTTAGCTTTTACACGATCGAACTTTCCGTCTTGTCGAACATGTCGTCCAACATGTAGTATCGTATAAAACCCCCTAAGATAAAGAAAACTGTTTGCTCAACAAAATTTTTGCGTGTCGACGCAGCTGCACGCAATAGAAAAGTACACACTATGGTTTAAAAGAGAAAAGATATGTAAATAAAAATGGCGATGCTATAATTTTTGGCGGCTGATAATTGGACGGGGAGCACTCCAAAATTTTGTATTACAAAACCTCGTATTATGTACAAAATCTAGCAAATACAAAATTATTAAATCATTTTATTATATGCAATAATATTTAAAAATTCAAACATATTAAAAATAAGTGCCAGAAAATTAATTAATTAATTATTATATTACTAGGGGGTACAGCCCGTCCTAGGACAGACACAATTTTGTGAATAACTTTAGTTATTTTTTAGCCGATATTTTTTAACCGAGTAGAAGATCTTAAACCAAAGAGTAAGGGCTTCAAAGGATGATTTTACATGTGTTGGGGCATTACACATGAGTGTGAAGTTTATGCTAAAAAAAATAAAATAAAAATTACACTGTTAAATTAGTTATTTTTCCAATTGGAATTTAGATTATATGAAAATTAAAATTTTTTATAATTTTGGATTGTTCGTGCTATCAAACTCTGCATAGGAAACAGGTTATTTTAATCATTTTCAGATAGCTGGACCAACTGTTTATCACGTTGGCCAAAAGCATTCAATTTTATTGAACCTTACTGTATTTCAGATAATTTAAAAGTTGACTGATTTTTAATAATTAAATAATTGTTTAGCGCCAATCCTGGAGATGTCCCGAAGGTCCCGCAGATTTCCTAGAATAACTAGGCCATATAGTTGTATATGGTATGTCACCAAGCTGATCCAATTGTGATGAACATACTACATATTTCACAGAATGTGGAATTTTTAATAATTTTGGATGATTTTAAAAGTTGTTATATCGCCAACAATACAAATGTCCACGAGGTTTTCCTTCATTCTCGAATAGCCCTTATTTTCGAATAACTTGGCCATATGCCAATCTACGTGGCCAACCTGATCCAATTGTGACGAACTTTACTATATTTCACAGAATTTCGCATTTTTAATAATTTTGATGGTTTAATAAATTATTGTATCTCCGATCACAGAGATGTCCACAAGATCTTGTTCACTTTTTCGGATAACTTGGCCATATGCTTATGTTAACCAACGTCTTATCTTTTATTATTTCTCCATCTCCATTTACCATTCTTAATTTTAACCCATTAGCCAGCTGCAAAGCTCTTCCGATCAAGTCTTCCCGGACAATCGTGTGCATTTCTCCATTAACCTGCGTGATGACATACTTTCTTTCATTAACATCGCCCTCGATTGTTACGCTGCTACCGCCCCGTTTTACACTCGTGACAGTGATGTAAGTTATGGGGCAATACGACGGTGAAGCCAGTTTCTGCTCCTTCGAACTGACTTTTAATCTTTCTGCCTTACCGACTGTTGCCGTTAACTCAACCAATACCTGCTCTCCTCACTTTTCAACGATGTTCATCGTTCCAATGGTTTTGATTGGCCGCCGTCTCAAATTGAAATTTGAAAATGACGAAAGATGTTGCTCCGTCGAATGTTGGTGGCTTTAATTTGATTGAGTGAAAGGTCTGAAAAACTTGCGTCGTTGTTCCACTTGTCTTGTCAGTTAATTCTGTCTCAAGACGTTTAAATTTTTCTTTAACATGTTGGACCTCCGTATGTAATTTTTCTTCGACCTGCTGCACCTTTGTTTCTGATTTTCTTCAACATGTTGAACCTCAATTTGCAGCTTCTCTACTTGGCCGTTTATGTTATATTCAAGAAGTTTCTCGTCCATTATCTTTTGACCATCTAAAATTTGGTCTTTAATTTCCTCGCATTGTTGCTCCATCTGATGTTTAATTTCTTGGTTTAACTAGTTTATTGTCTCGCTCAACTGTTGTTCAAATTTATAAAACCATCAAAATTATTAAAATTTCGAAATTCTGTGGCGTATAGTAAAGTTCGTCACAATTGGATCAGGTTGGCCACGTAGATTGGCATATGGCCAAGTTATTCGAAAATAAGGGCTATTCGAGAATGAAGGAAAACTTCATGGATATTTATATTGTTGGCGATATAACAACTTTTAAAATCATCCAAAATTATTAAAAATTCCACATTCTGTGAAATATGTAGTATATTCATCACAATTGGATCAGCTTGGTGACATACCATATACAGCTATATGGCCTAGTTATTCTAGGAAATCTGCGGGACATCTCCAGGATTGGCGCTAAACAATTATTTAATTATCAAAAATCAGTCAACTTTTAAATTAATGCACAAAAGATCTTTTAGGTCGCAGTGCGGGGTGGCTTGAACGCCCACATGGCCCTCAACTAATAATAATAATTATCTGAACTATAGTAAGGTTCAATAAAATTGAATGCTTTTGGCCAACGTGATAAACAGTTGGTCTAGCTATCTGAAAATGATGAAAATAACCTGTTTCCTATGCAGAGTTTGATAGCACGAAAAATCCAAAATTATAAAAAATTTAAATTTTCATATAATCTAAATTCCAAAAAATAACTAATTTAACAGTGTAATTTTTTTTTTATTTTTTTTTAGCATAAACTTCACACTCATGAATTACAGAGTCTGGGTTTTTATTAAAAAAAAAAATTAATTGAAAAATCAAAACTAAAATGCATTGAGCAGAATCGAACCTCAGACCCTAGCCGCCCTACTACCAAACCAAAAATAACTATAAAGTGCAATATTTAAACAAAAAAAAAACGAAAAAAATGGAAAGACAAAACTTTAAGGAGAATCGAACAGACGACCTTTGTAGCCTGCAAACCTAAACCATAAATGAAATCAAATTTAATTTTCATTAGTGCGTTACAGGCTGATAAACAGAGTCTGGACTTTCCTTAAATTTATTATTATACATACATGTGGATATTCCGTGAACTATCGTGGGTGAAAACAGGTACGCCGCCCTGTCAACCGATTAAAATACGGCGTTGGTCAAATAAATAAAATATTTGACAATCGCAGTTCCGGCATCTTCAAAAACATAATAAATTGATTAGCTTCCATCTTGAACAGACGCAAAAAACATCATGCAATTATTTTTTGATTAAATAATAAAAAACTGAATTAACTAATATTAAATAATAAAAACTATATCAACGAATAATAAATAGTAAAATTTGTTTTAATAAAATTATTAAATGTGTGGTGTGTAAAATCATAATTTTGGGGGTTACATTATAATAATATCGACTGAGAAGCGGTATAAGCGCGGCACAATCTTCAAGTAAAAAATTACACGTGTTTGTCACACGAATTATTTATTGCCACGTAAATTTAAGTGAACGTAAAAATGACTGGTGGGAACGAAAACAAGAACGACGGAAAAAAAGAAAGCGTTCCGTATGACAACACTGTAACAAGTGAACGATTAATATTCTCCGGAGTAGCGCGTGTTGCGGTAAGAATTCCGGCATTTTGGAATTCGAATCCGCCACTCTGGTTTTGCCAATTGAAAGCACAATTCGAAACCAGTGGCATAACAGCCGACGAAACAAAATACAACACGGTGATAGCTGCGATTGAAAGCAATATTCTCTTTCTTCGAAAGAAATGCGGCAGCTCGCAGGACCAAAAATCGGTAGCGAGTTGCTTAAATCACTTTGGATTCAGCGATTGCCTACACAAATGAAGGCCATTTTATCAGTTAGCGGCGACGATTTGGTCAAGCTAGCTACGATGACAGACCGTATCATGAAAATTACAAAGGGGTCAGAGGTGGACATATGCAGTAAAATAAAGGAATCCAAATCAAATTCCGAAAACTCTATTATATCATCGTTGGAAGCGAAAATCGATGCGTTGACTAGAAAAATGGCTGAAATGGGGCACAGCCGTTCCCGTACACCGGGTAGAGTGCAAAATGACAGCAGTTCACGGTCATCCTCTTGCAAGCGTACTGAGTACAAGAATTGCTGGTACCATTACAGGTTCGAGAGTAGGACTACTAAATGCTGCCCGCCTTGTGAATTCTCAAATAATACGGAAAACTAGAGGGGCGATCGCTTATGGCGACTAGCGATCGGAATTCATTAAATCGTCGCCTTATATTGTTTGACAACTCCACAAAATGTCATTTTTTACTTGATACGGGGGCCGACGTTTGTGTCATGCCATCAAGACAATCAAGGTCGATTTGGATTTGCGGCGATGTTTTACGTGGACTTTTTTCATAGCCGATGTCAATAGAGCTATCATAGGTGCCGATTTCTTGAGCCACTTTGGATTACTCGTGAATTTAAAACGGAAAAAGCTAATTGACAGCACAACCAATCTTAGTTGTATACGAGTATAACTACACTACGGGCGGTTGATTCTCCATACTCTGAGTTACTCATGAAATATAAGGACCTCACGCGCCCAAATGCTAGCATGGGTCCGATTAAACACAACGTAACCAACGTTATAGAAACAAAGTGTGCTCCGTTATATTCAAAGTATCTGCGGCTAACAGCCGAAAAACTCATTATCGCAAAACGTGAATAAAGGCATAACATCTGGTAAAGGCATAACATCAGATACCCATCGAGCCATCGGACATAGAGAAAACAGCAATAATAACACCATTTGGATTATTTGAGTTTCCGCGGATGACCTTTGGTTTGTGTAATGCTGCTCAAACATTTCAAAGGTCCATCCATGCTGTATTGAGGCCTCGATTTCGTTTTCCCGTATCTGGATGATGTGTTGATTTATTTCGATAACGCGGAACAACCTATGCGCGGAACAACGTACGCAAAGTATTCGATCGATTTAGAGAACACGGTATTGTAATCAACATATCCAAATCTGTTTTTGGAAAAAGTACAGTGAAATTTTTTGGTCATTTGACATCCGCATCGGGTACAAAACCACTGCCTGATAAGGTTGCTGCCATCGCTGAATATAAAGAACCAACTGATGTTAGAGGTTTGCAACGATTTCTAGCAAAGGGCAATTTTTATCGTCGATTTATACGAGACGCTGCCAAAATTGAAATACCATGGTTGGAGTACATGAAGGGCGATAAGAAGAATGATAAAACAAAGAACAACTGGACGTCCGAAGCAAGAAATGCATTCGAAAAATGCAAGGCAGAGCTAGTGAATGCAGCGATGCTAGCCCATCCATCATCAACGGAACCACTATTTTTAATGGTCGACGCGTCCGACTATGCTATGGGAGCCGTAGTCCAGCAAATGTCAGGTTCGAATTGGCGACACAATAAAAATATAGCGCCTATAACCGAGAATTGTTGGCTGTATATTCTTTTGATTTGTTGGACGCCATATTCGATCGTCCTCCATTATTTAATTACATATTAAAAACCTCAAACCTTCAATTTTAACGAACCTTCTGGAAGGAAGTGTATATTACGAAACTATAATATCAAGATTTGATGTCAATATAAAACAAGTTTCGTCAAATATTTATATAAAAATTAACGGTGTACGAATGTAACATGGTTTGAATGGGAATGGAACCACTGGTTGACTAATTAAAGAAGCAATTTGTTCTAAAATTATTCTTTTAAAGGCAGATGATAGAAAATCTATTGACAATTTTGTAAAGTTTAATCATAACTGGCCTAATAATTATTATTTTTGCGGTTTGACATCCGATTTACTCAACGTTAAGATTTCAAGTACAACTGCTTATATTTACATGCCTAATCTGATTTATTACACATTTTTAGATGACCAGGAAGTATACGCTCAATTTAGATGAACTGGTTTTCTGACTTTTGGTAGTTTTTATTTATCGTTTTAAGAATCCAAACGGCTAACTGATATAAGAAATGATTCGACAAAATCATTTGATTGTCCTTGAAATTCCGCATAATTTTTTTTTTAATTACTTTAAATTTAAAGTCTCAAATTTTGTTAAAATAATTTATTTCACTGATTTATAAACATTAGTTTAAAACGCGGTAAACCGATTTTAACTGAAATAAAACAAAAACTGGAAAATAATGCGAATAAACGAAATGCAGTTTTTAGCGCTTAAAAAACTTTGTGTTTATCTGGTGGGTCTCCGTTAAATTCCAAAATCGGTTTGAATATCATTTGCTTTAATTAAAATTTTACGTTTCACTTCTCCTCTTATATGTATGTATGTTCTACAAGTTCAGGGTCGGTATCATGAAATCCGGTCTAGTATTGTTATCGGATGAAAAGATGTAAATATTTCCGTAAATAACAACTAAATTACCATAAAAACTCAATTTAATTAAACCACAGATGAACTTCGGAATACGGTGTATATTTTAAAAGCGCAAATAATAAGACAAACCAGATTTGGCTTTCTACCATCTATATGAAAGACTTGTTTTTATCTTAAATGTACTACGAAATTTATTACTATCGCTTCATGAATCAAGTTCATGCAAACTTAAAATTTATTCAAAGCAAGTTCAATTGATGTTCAAACATATATAAATAAATTGCTTAATTTTGTTAAACTGAGATTTATACAAAGTAAACAGCATCGATATTCAAAGCAGGTATTTTTTTTACAACAACAAAGCTTTCAAAAGGGAAGCTGTGCGGTTTCATCTCACATATTGTTGTGTGGAACGAACAATATAGTTTATAAGACGATGGCCTTATGGCGTTCCACTGAATATGTGGAACTACAACAATTAATCGTTTATGTGGTCACTTTATCGTGAAGAATCAATGTTGATACAATTTTATTGTGGAACAAACTTTCAACAAATGGTAAAGCACGGACGGGACATAAATTTAGAATACATATATGTATCATGAACGCAGCGCCGTAGGCAAGGGGGTTGCATATGGTTGAGTTTCACATATTATAAATTCATTACATGGTGATGTGTTGAATGTTGATCCACACAAAATAATTTATAATTCGAATAAGGCAAATAATCATTACCTGTTATAAGTACATACAATATATGTAACCTATTTTGATTCTTCACAAATAAATGTAAACAAAGCGGCATAATATTAGCCGTGATTTTTATAGATCAGTGTAGACCTTTTTCCTACGTTTTTGTTAACTCGCTTTCTTGTCTGTCTGTTTATCTGTTCGGTACAAATTTTGCAATCGATTTTAAACTAACTTCCCGATGAGCTAGATACTTGAAACTTTAAACATAGCTCAGAACTGGATGACAATGCAATATTAACTCGCTTTCTTGTTTGTTTGTTTGTCTATTTGGTACAAATTTTATTCTCGATTTTAAATTAACATCCCGATGAGCTAGAGGTTTAAAACGTATAGTTAAATATATAGTAGTTGGCTATGTTTATGGTTTTAATAAAAAATAAATCTCAGTAGTTATATGTACAATGTTTATTTGACAAGACAAAAATAATAAAATAAAAATATATTAATAGATGCATAAGGAAATGGGTTTAAAGTTAAACTAAAGTATTTAATAACTGCCTCTAGTATACTAAACAGAATCATGCATGTGTATAGTGAAATCGCGTATCGTTTTTAATTAGTCGTGGACGTTCTGATCCTACCCACGGACGTGATGCAGAAACTTCCTTAAATATTGGAACACAACAATATTGGAATGAACAAGTGAACAGTATAAACTATATCTGAGTTATTTAACAAGAAACTGAATTTTAGAAATCCATCCAGGTGTCCTCTTACAAAACGTGCGAGCACTTTAACAGATAATAATGTTTGGCAGACCCGTTTTGCAAGCACAGCTCAAAAAATCCATTAGCGTGTTTTTTCACCGATATTTTGCTAAATATATATGTTGAGGATTCACAAGTTGAAACGCTAATTGAAATACCGGTGCAGGCCATTCGTGCGCGGTGGCAATAAAAACTCATTAGAAAACTGTACAGCACAGACAACAAATTGCAACAAATTAAATTGAATACTTAACGGATAATTCATTTTAGCTTAGCTTTCTATTATGTATTAAATGAGACACTATTTATTTGTCGTGATTACATATATTTATTACGTTTTAAAGTATTATATTAATGATGTGTAGCTAGACTGATCTGTTGCTTGTTTCCCGAATTCAATACGACTCCTATTCCGTATATATGTCTAAGCCTATTTGATAGCAAAGTATTGCCATATCTATGTATAAGACTGTATGAGACTGGTAATGCAATACATAATAGTCTTCCCGGCGAGAAGAACTGAATACCTTATAAATTCATCCTATTTGGTGCTCGACGCACTCGGCCAGAACGTCGAACTGTAGAACCCTCTGGTCCATCCTTTCGTATATGCCCCGTTGTAATTTCAGTTCCGTCCCCGTTTATTATACTCTCTCCGGGTTGCCCTGAGATAGCCGTTGATGATGTACCTCCTATTTGTTGCGGCACCATTGATTTAGGATCAATCACTTCATCTGTTGATTCGATATTCTCCGTTCTAGTTATATTACCATCATCTTCCTTCTTCGATGGGCATACTTCTCTATTTGGATACCTTTTTGCCGAGTCCGGGTAACCTTCTCTGTTTCCCTCAACCCCTGTGGCTCGAATCTGGTCAATATGTCGACGTTGCAATTTTCCCTCGACCTCAATCACATAGTGTAGCCAACCCTCTTTCTGAATAATCTTGCCGAATTTCCATTTGATCGCTTTGTTTTGATACCAACGGATCTGGACTGTATCGCCTATACATAGCTCCCGTCTATACCTTAATGGATTACTATTTGTGTAGTCATTTATTCTATCTGTTGGTTTAATCAGGTCGATCGTGGATCGTAAGTTAAATCTTAGCATTTGTTCTGCTGGGCTTCTCCCTGTTGTCGAATTTATTACTTTCCTGTATTGAAGTAAGAATCGCTGTAATTTCAGGTGTAAATCTCCTGGATCATTCATAGCGGCCCGCAATGCACATTTTAACGTCTGGACACTTCTTTCTGCCTGTCCATTGGTGGATGGGTGTGCTGGAGCAGTTCGCTTGTGGTTGATACCGTTACTTTGCCAAAAATCTTGGAATTCTTTGGACGTAAAATTTGTCCCATTATCTGTTACCACTATTTGTGGCAGACCAAACCGTGCAAACAGTTCGCGTAATGATCTGATGGTGTAGAAACTGGTGATTGTTTTCATGGGTACCACCTCTAACCATCTTGTTCTGGCATCCACAACCACCAAAAAATAATGTTCCAAAAAAGGCACAGCGAAATCCATGTGTATTCGCTGCCATGGCATGGTCGGCAGTTCCCACGTGTGCACTGGAGCCTTCGACGGTTCTTTTGCGACCCGCGCACATTCTCGACAACTTTTCACCATTGTCTCGATATCGTAGTCTATACCGCTCCAATAACAATAGCTTCGTGCTAGAGCTTTCATTTTGACGATGCCGATATGTGCCATATGTAATTCCTTAAGGATTTGTTTTTGTAATATGCTTGGAATTAAGATCCGGATTCCTTTAAAAATACATCCGTTTTGTAACGTTAATTCAGCTTCTTGCCCCTTAAATGGTGTCCATTCTAAACTGATTCCCGTCTGTAGACGATTGTACAGATCACATAGTACGTTATCACTTTTCATTGCCTTCGAAATTGTTCCATTCGTAATTGGTAGAACATCTTCCGCCAATTGATACACTGTAAGTTCTCCTTTATCTTCTGGTTGATCGATTTCCGCCACCGGGTGCCGAGATAGGAAATCGACATTCATATGGTTTTTTGCCTCTCTATGTTCAATTTTGTATTTAAATCCGGATAAGAATTGCGCATAACTTAGTAATCGTTCGGATGTTAATACCGGTAGGTTTTATCTGGGTTTAAAATCATTGCCAAAGGCTTATTTTCCGTTATTAACGTGAATTCACGTCCGTAACAATAATTGAAAAATTTTAGAAGCGCCCAATAAATGGCTGTCGCTTCTTTATGAAGTTGGCTGTAATTCGACTCACTTTTTGATAACGCTCGGGACGCATAGGCTATTGGTCGTTCCCCAGTTGGTGTTTTATGTGACAATATTGCAGAAATTCCCACGGGCGATGCATCTGTCGCCAGAATCAATGGGAGTTTTTCTTCGTATGGCATCAATACCGAATCGCTTTGTAATTCCGCTTTAATATCAGTAAACGCTCGTTGACACTCTTCATTTCAAATGAATTTCACGTCATTTCGTAATAATTTGTAAAGGGGATTTAGAATGGTTGCCATATCCGGAATAAAATTGTTGTAATATGTTACCATTCCAATGAATTGACGTAGCTCCGACACGTCCCTCGGTCAAGTGATTTCAGCGATTGCTTTAGTTTTATCCTTATTCTTTTGAATACCGGCTTCACTTATGGTGTACCCTAAATATGTAATCGCCTCTCTGAATAATTTACACTTGCTCTTATTTAGGTGTATATTATATCGACGTAATTTCTCTAACAACACCTGTACGCGCTCCATCGTCTCGGGCAATGTACGACCAGCGACAATAATGTCGTCAAAGAAGCATTGTGTCCCGCTGAGATGATTGGTGATATTTTCATCCATAAAGCGTTGCCAGATATTGGGTGCCGTTTTTACCCCAAACATTAGCTTTCTAACCTTGTAAAGGCTTTATGTGTGCTAATTGTTTGCATTAGTGCACTCTCCTCATTCATAGCCATATGTAGATAAGCTTTATGCACATCAAACACGCAATAATATTTGCCATTGGCCAACTTGTGCATTATATCCTCAATTTTCGGGATTGGTATTTGTCATCCATCATTACCTTGTTAAGTGTAACCTTATAATCTGCGCACAGTCTTATTTGATTTTCCGCTTTAATTATTGGCACCACTGGTGTTCCCCGCAGTCCGAATGTTCGACCTTTTCTAAAGTCCCCGATTTTTCCAGCCTTTCGATTTCGTCTTCGATCAAATGGCGTATTGCGTACGGCACAGGCCTTGGTTTAATGTAAATTGGTGAAACCCCTTCGCGCAGTTTTAATATACCTTTAATATCTGGAATTGTGCCGATTGTATTCTTGAATAGATCCTCATTGCTTTCAAAAATATGTTTTTCCAGTTTAGTGACATCTCAATAGGTGGATAGACACCACACAAAGTATTTTCATAGCTAATAAATATTCACAACCACAAATTTACTGAACAATCTGTATGAGGTTAGGAATCTGTATGAGGTTATAAATCTGTATGTGGCTAGGAGAAATTATTTTCTACTTTTTAGCCCTTTTTAAAAACGTAGTATTTTAATTTTTTTTTTATTTAAATGATTTTTAAGACTAAGTCGAAATCAGATTACCTAAGCGAAGTTAATTAAAATGTTTAAAAGACGGTCAGATAATCTACCTGTTGAATGCTTCTACCTATAATAACAAAATTTAGTACTCTCAACCTGAAGAGTTCCAAGACGTTCAGTCGCTTTAAGAATTACCTACGAAACACAATCGGTGGGAAGCGGCTTAATGGATTAGCATCATTAAATATGCACAGAGATGTGGTTATATATAGATAGACTGTGTCCTCGTTGAATTGGCCTTAGTGTCACGACGAATCAATATAAAATTATAAAAAACTAATAAACAATTGAATTCAAATAAATTCTAATACATTATGTCCTTAATATTTCTGTAGCGCACTGTTCGATTTTACCAGAAGAGCAACACTACATGTTTTTATGTTCTTAGATATATAAGACAAAAACATACAAATTTGCGGCAGTATAAATTGTTAATTGAATTTTTGGAAAAAAAAATCCTAACATAGCATCAGCATGCAGAAGGAAGGATGACCGTGAACCATTTATGGGAGAACCACACCATGATAGTAAACGCGGTTGGGTCACCGGTAAATACCGTGGACAAATGGAGAAAAGTAAGTTATTTATTTTTTTAAATAATTTCTACAAACACTAACTAACATTTAGGTTTTTAACGATTGGAAATACAAGATAAAAAGTAGAGTAGCTGCCAATAAACTAGGTCGACTAGGGATAGGCGGAGGGCCTAGCACCGAATACTATTTTAATGATTTAGAGCAGAGAATAGATTAACTGAATTAATCAGTGTACGCGAAACCGTAGATGGAGTAGGTTTAAGTTTTGTCAGAAAAGTTTATCACAAAAATGGCCTAGTAATTTGATTTCAGATTCTACGAGCCTCACTTTGATGTATAGTGGTAAGTATAGCCGAAATTTGATCTGTTGAATCAATATCATCTACTAAATCAAGAAGGGGTTCATCAAAATCCACAGCATAATGTATTAAAACGTTTTGAAGCATACTACTCACTGGGAGTATAATGCAGCTCCCTCGCTGCTAACACGCATTGGAATCTAACCTTGAGTACACCAATGCATCGTTCTACTATATTCCTGGTTTACGAATGAGCAGAGTTGAATCGCAATTCTGGTGTGTGTTTACTCGCAGCCCGATATGGTGTAATAACCCAAGGCTCTAGTAAATAGCCTTAGTCTCCTAGAAATGCAATTTAATATATAGTATTTAATAATGATTTGCAATGTGATCTTCATTACGTACCTAATAGTCAAGAATTTTTGTCACTATTCCATTGTCTGGACAAATATGATCTCTCTGCTAAAAGATTCCAGATCATGGCATCGTGGCACAAACCACCATGAATAGCATTGACAGCTCGTATATATACGTAGTTTATCATCAAAAATCTGTAAACAAGCAAATTTTTATAAACAAATAAAAATGCCACTTCAATTCGTCGTTATACTACAAACATTGCGTTGACAGCATGGTATCTTTTCCTGCTGTAATAAATGTGCTCTAACTGTGTGCGTGTGGATCTAATTATTTTGATTTGAGACTCATCAACACAACCGATTACACCACCAATTCCATTTTCTCTTTAAAACTCCAATTTTATTTCAGCTTTTTCGGTTTTGGTCATCTTCATGGTTATCCACTTACTACCGAGATTGCTTTCCAATATACTTAAGGTTTCGACAATGGCGTTGCTCGTACTGTGTTGCTATAATCCTGCCCTACACTTTTCTGGTATAGGTGCTCTGTGCCAACAAGCGTATCGTTGCAGCAAATAAGCGGCGGTATTGCCGCTGAGTTCGTGTTACGTAGTTTTTCTCTATTTGCTGAAACACGTAACTGAAAGCCTCTTTCGAAAATCGAAATAACTTTTTAAATCTGAAAGTTTGAATGTTTAATATTATTTATGCATTACAATTTGTAATAAATACTTCTTACTCTATCTGACGCAACGAGAATATATTAGAACTAGCTCTAATATTTCGTCTTTGGAAGGTTATGTTGTAATCGCCCTCATCACCACTACTCTCACTATCAATTATATAATGGGCTATTAAATCCATTACACTCGAAAATTAAATAATTTCAAACAAAAATATTTTAAAATACGAACCGTGAAATGATTTAGAAATGTTGGACGCTTTGAAAGTTTTGACACAAGAATAGTATGATACTTATGGGGTGGGTGTGTGAATATGTAAAGCAGCGCCGGGGCTGGCGTGATATCTCTACTTATCGTATATCCCCAATGTTTTTATTTTAGCGCTCCGCGTCTCCGAACGAAATTATGGGTCGATGTGATGGCGGACAGAAATAAAATGCGTGGAAATAATTTTATGTTTTCAACTTTTATTTAATTCACTTAATATTCACTACATTAGTTGAATTTATTTATTAGGTAAGTATTCCACTTGGATGTTTTTTATTGTCACCAAATTTAAATAAAAACTATTTTTAAATTGCTTGTACAAAATTACAAATTATTTTTTACTTTACGTTTTTATTACGACTTGTCGATCATGACGCTGGCTAAAAACTGTACTGTAGGATATGTGTATTGAAAAAACGTTTTTTTCCATTGTTACTTTGTGGAAAAATTTTCGAGTGGCGATTGCTATAAGTTATTCCAAAATGACACGAGAGCCGTGCACCGGTTTTAGTTTACGTGAATTTTTAGAGCTGTGAACCGGTTTTAATTTCATTGCTCGTGCCAGCTATGTTTTGTGTTTATTTATGCCGCCACATACTAAAATATTATATTTTATGCTGGTAATACTTGATATACATATATGGTACTAATTTTTTGTTGTTGATCGAAATGAATAGGACGAAATTCGACGGTCGTTCAAATAGTGACGATATAGATTTTCTAAAAATCATTAGAAAATTTGAGCCTAGAGTATTCTATCTTGAAATGGATTATATTGATGTGACTTATCAATAGGTATTTTGGGACAAAAATTCAGCACAAGTATCTCGTGGGGAAATCTTGGAAAATTCGAATTTCCAAAAATAACTGCGAAATTTGTATAAATCAGCCTCTAGATTTTTATGTTTGGAGATGCATTTTATTGATGTGACTTGTCAATAGACAACGCAGGAAAAAAATTCAGTTCAGTTTCCCTTCCCTCCCTTTTGACAAGTCACATCAATAAAATACATCTCCAGACATAACACTTTAGAGGCTGATTTAAATTTTAAATAAATTTTCTAATGGTTTTTTGTAAAATCGAATTTCCCGAGATTTCCCACGGGAAACTTGAACTGAATTTTTTTCGCGAGTTTTCCACAATTTTCCAGGAGAAACTGGAGCCAGGTTTTGCCATATAAGAATATTAACAAAGGTCTTCAATGCTATTCATATAATACTTAGTAATTTTTAGGCGAAACACTACCGATTGATATCGACTTAATTTTTTACTTTCGGCTAGGATAACACAATCTGCATTACTATTTTTTACTTTCGGTTGAAAAATTCGGCTGAAGTTATGCAATCTGCATTATCGACTTTTCTCTTTCGGCTAACTTTTACAGTATATTGACCACCATATTGTTTCTTTGCATTATAAGACTTATTGGTTTAAATTATATTGTTAAGTAAATTTATTATACATTGTAAATTATTATCTTCATTTTTATTTGCATCAATAATTATTTGATTACCTTGAATCGCGAAAAAAGTCATATTCTGTCATTAAATATATTTTACATTAACATTAATCGCTTTAAGAATAAAACTGATAGGCTCGAGTATCTACTGCATTCTCTACGGCAACAAATTGACGTTGTTGTTCTAAGTGAAACATTTTTATTCCAGTCAGAAAGTCATCTTTTCAATCTTCCTATTCTACGTATTTCATAATACTAGAGAAAGTAGATAGGTGGTGGTGGTATATCGGTTTTTGTGCATACTACCATGGAATTTCAATTGGTCCATAAGGAAGTAACGCTAGAAAACGAATTTATTATTATTTATTCGAAATCATTAATCACCTTATAGAATAACATCAAAATACAAAAATGTGATAATTGTTGGGGACTGTAATTTAAATTTATTGAATCAGACAGATTCTCAAATATGTAACTATAAATCTGTATTGCAAATAAATGAACTCAATATAATAAACAATTTATCTAAATTATATTCCAATCGTATCCAGGGTAATACCTGTACGGTTATTGACCATCTTATATCTAGTTTTAAAACCACATTTCATATCGTTTATGGTGACGTAGAACTTAGTGATCATCGGTATATGTTAATAAAATACGTCTTATAAAAAAAAACAGTTAATTTAACCTACACTAAAATGACAGTTGACCATGATAAGATAATGAAATACTTTTTAAACAATGCAAATCTACCAAACGGCGACTTTGAATCATTTTATGAAAGCCTAGTATTCTCTATTAGAAATTCGATTAAATTGTCAACTGTGAATATAAAAACTAATCCCTATAAAAAACCGTGATTTAATGAAGAACTAAAAAACCTTGCAAAGGCTAGGAATAGATTTTATAAGTTACATAAAAAATATCCAAATAATAATTTTTTCTTAATTTCTTTAAAGAAATCACAGGCCGCTTTTCATTCTCGTGTTGTATTGTATAAAAACTAGTATTATACTCAAAAATTTAATGAAAACATGAAACACCCGAAATATATGTGGAGGCTAATCAACCAAATCCTTACAAATGTATACTATACGAAACCCGAAACAATTGAACTAAAAATTCACAATAATTTTACTACCAATGCATTGACTGTGGCTAACCAATTTGTGGAATTCTTCAGTAACGTAAGTGCCAATATTATTGGAAGTTATCCGTCAAATTTCCTTTACTCTGAGCCCACCCAAGATTTAACATATACCTCAATGGGATATGATTACATAAATGCAAGACATATAAAAAACTTAAAATCCATAATTATCCCGCTACTAATAAATGCAATAAAGAAATGGATGGAATCTCAGTTCTACCAGTTTTCAGTAAAATATTCGAGCGAGTCATTTTAACAAGATTGGTAGATTACTTAGAGATAAATAATATAATCCATAAGAATCAGTTTGGATTTTGTAGGGCAAAAAGTACCGTATCAGCGACCCTGAATTTAATAGAAAACTTATATGAAAACATAGAGAAGCAAGACATCATGTATGTTCTTAGATTTAATGAAGGCGTTTGACTGTGTAGACCACCAATATTGTTACAGAAACTGTCATTTTATGGATTCCATTCCAATGTTGTCAGTCTAATTAAAAGCTATCTCTCTGATAGATTCCGATTTGTAAAGATATCGCATACTTCATCCAAGAAACTTAGCTTAAATTGTGGTATTCCGCAAGGATCTATTTTGGGTCCCATTCTTTTTTTGATTTATATTAATAACATGTTTAAGTTAAAATTAAAAGGAAAAATTCAGCTGTTTGCAGATGACATAGCTATTATTTATGGGTGTGCAAATAGTACGGAGGTCAAACGACAAATGGAGTCTGACTTACAGGCAATCTCATGTTGGCTGTACAACAGTAAATTGAAACTGAACTGTAAGAAGTCTAGTTTCATTGTTTTTCTTTCTAAAAAGAACACCACCAGATTTATTTGATGAAATAAATGAACAAAGCTTATGCATAAAACGTGGACCAACCATATAAACTCAATTAAAAAGAAAATTTCACCATTTATTGGAGCTTTAAGGAGAGCTGCTCAGTACGTTCCACGTGAATTATCCCTCAACTTATA